>CM067322.1:33669733-34897410 GCA_034231615.1 Meghimatium bilineatum
TGAGACAATTTGCATGAAAATGATTGAGTTTTTTCACATGAAGTCTATACACAGTCCATGTTTCACTAGCGTAAAGCAGCACTGGAAGTACCACTGCTCTGTAAACTTTCAGCTTAGTCTGTAGGTTAATGCCATTTCTACGCCAAACATTTGCGTACAATATGCCGAAAGTACTGCTTGCTTTGGCGATCCTTGTATACACTTCATCATCAACGTTGGCATTTTGTGATAACGTACTGCCTAGATATGTGAATCTATTCACAACTTTCAGTGCTACACCATTTACCTTTATGCAGGGCTCGAGATAGCTTTTGCCAAGTGCTGGTTGTAACATGACTTCTGTTTTCTCTGTGTTAATGGTAAGCCCAAAGTTGGTACAGGCTTTGCAGAATCTGTCTATAATACATTGTAGATCAGTCTCAGAGTTGGCATTTAGGGCACAGTCATCAGCAAATAGAAGATCCCTGATTGTGTGTGATTTAACTTTGGTTTTTGCTCGAAGCCGCCGAAGGTTGAACAATTTTCCGTCTATGCGATATGTGATGTTTACTCCCAGGTCTAGATCTCTGAAAGCATCATCCAACATAGCAGATAACATGATGCTAAATAGGGTAGGTGCTAATACACATCCTTGTTTTACTCCATTTGAGACAGGAAAGGTTTCAGATAACTCTCTATCATCCTGAACTCTAGCGTGCATTCCATCATGCAATTGCTGCACCATTGAGATAAATTTATGTGGACATCCATACTTTGCCAGAATCTTCCACAGACCCTCTCTACTTACTGTGTCAAATGCTTTTGTCAAGTCTATGAATGCTGTGTACAGGTCACAGTGTTGTTCTTGAAATTTTACCACAGATATATGCCTGCTGACAGGAATGGTATAAGTATAGATAATACTTATAATAGAGTAGAAATAGGTTTTGATATAATTTATACACTTTTACGTCTAGACAGACTGTACAAACGACAGAAAATGCATTTCCCCACCATTCATTCAAGCAACAATATGTACTTACAAACTTGTACTTTGTATTTTACAAAGTGTAGAGGATTGACTTCATTGTACTCGAGTTACCCATTTGTACTCCATCTCTCTCAACAACGTGACATGTAACCTACCACTCATAGCACATAGCATCGTAGCTTCATGCAATACCATCTATGGATCTCCGAATGTCATGTCATGTGGATTATTCTCTCCAGAACATTGTCTTCCCATTCAACTCCCTGAACCCTTCTCTGTCTTGAGTCATGAGGCTTGAATTTTCCACCGACGTACTCATGTTATCTTTAATATCGTCAGTCCATCTTCTTCTTGGTCTGTCCTTTCTCCTCCGTCCAGGTGCTGTGCCTTTCATTATTTGTCCTTCTAAACAGTTGTGTCTCTTTATATAACCAAACATGTGTAGTTCTCCGAATACATCCACTTTATAAACAAGTCATCGCGAGAAGGATACGAACCCGAGACAATTTGAGTACAAAGCGAACGGCTTAGCCACTATTCCATGGAGATCCTCATGTTATGTTACCAATAATTTTGTAAATAAATTGTACTACACAATTTATGTTGTTCGTTTGTTTGTTTATTTGAGAACCCATGAATTGCGAGCGATTATCTCTTACTTCCTATGTGCAGTGGGGTGATTTTTCTGAGCTTTCGTTCATACCCCGTAAACTTGAGCTGTCAGCTTAGTGCAATGCCTATTGAAGGAGCCTTCTACTCAGAGGGGGTCTATAATTATATAAATGACATGCTACAAAGCTTCCATAAGAGAGCGTCAATATAGCGGCATGTCATATACTAAGGTTTTCTGTTGCATGGGTAGTTTGTCTAGTGGGTCATTGGTGATATCTCACAGACGCACGGATTACATTCATAATTAGAATATAGTTAAACATGTAGTCTGGTAATCATAGCATTTCCTTTTTATGGTTTTCTGCTCCATTCCAGCCTTGTCAGTTCTTGAATTTTGAAACACAATGTGCCAAAGCCCTTCAAGAGGAAAATGTTGTTACAGAATTTCTAAAGAAAATGAAGCGTGGGAAGACAGAGTTACGTAAGTAGATAGCTTGAATTTTGGAAGTGTGTATAGACAGAGTTACGTAAGTAGATAGCATGAATTATGGAAGTGTGTATAGGCAGAGGTACGTAAGTAGATAGTATGAATTATGGAAGTGTGTATAGGCAGAGGTACGTAAGTAGATAGTATGAAATATGGAATTGTGGATAGGCAGAGGTACGTAAGTAGGTAACACAAATTTTGACACTCGTGGCTGATCAAATCCATAAAATGTAGACCCCTTTAGGAGGCTACTGATAAACTATGTCAACAATTAGAGGGGAGAGGGGTTCTGTAAAAGTTTGATAGTTGTTGAATAGTTCGGGAGGGGGGGTTGACATGAATTGCACGGTTTGTATACACTAATTAAACTGTGTAAATTGGGGGGGGGGGACTATTTCATTTTTTTAAATTATATCATTTTTTTTTACATTTTTTCTGCTGACACAACATGTTGGGGAAGGGTGGGGATTTGACATAAGTAAGCAGGGGGTGGGGGCTCTGGTGGGGGCTCTGATACTTGACAAGTGGGGAAAAAGTCACAAGTTTCAAGAAAATTGTTGACGTAATTTATGAGCAGCCCCCCCCCCCCAAGAGAGAACTATGCTTACGCCCATGGTTCCTCGAAGACCAATAAAAATTGTTTTTTTTTTCCACTCCATATAGACAATTCATAAAGAAGATTATCTAAATGTAGTTCATTTTGCCGGTTGGTTCCAGTTCTCAGTGACCTGCCTTTAAATCTAGCACGTTTTAAGAAGATGCTAGAAAATGATGAGCAGACTTGCGAAGGCGTGTTAATTAAATCATTTTATATGATAAATATACGGTAATTTATTAGTCTTATTTTATAATACATAATAAAGTACTTTAAACAATATTATAATGGCATAGACTGCAATAAAAACATGTGTTCATTTTTGTTTTGAAACATCGCAACGCTATTTTTTTTAATATGCCCATCGAGTATCTTTTTTGTTTACTGATTCGACTGTGACTGGGGCTGTTCTTCGATACTCATCAAGTGATGTATTCTTTCCAGAATGTTGTCTTCATCGTGGATACTTTGAACGCCTCTCTGTTCCAAGCAAGCAAACTTGCATTGGCCAGAGACATGTGCATACATTCTTTGATGTTGCTTTGATCGTCTTCCTGATCTTCCTCTTCTTCTCTCGTCTGGCACTCTGCCCTCTAGAATCAGCCTTTCGATACCATCATGTCGCTTTAAGTGTCCAAAATACTGTAGCTTCCTTCTTATGATGGTATTTAGAAGTCACCCTTCATTTAGTTTCAGTAATTTCAAAACTTCAATGTTCTTTATTTTTTCTGTCCATGATATTCGTAGGATCTTTCTGTAGCACTTCATTTCAAATGAATTTATTGTTTTGGATATTGTCTTGTTTTAAGTCCAAGTCTCGCATCCATATGTTCTTCGATATTGTAAAACAATATTGATATTTCAGAACAGCTTTGAAACTAAGCGGGAGTAATCGAAGGAACTGGTAGTCGTCAAAAGCTATACACAGGGACACCACAACCGAAATTAATTTAGTTTATGTAAAGATTGGACCTAGGAAGCCAAACATCCTAATGTATAGTTTCCTCGGAAACCTTGCTAGTGTCATGTTATGTTATTATAATGTATAATTTCCTCGATAGTCGTGCTAGTGTCATGTTATGTTATTTCCTCGGACGATGTGCTAGTGTCATGTTGTTATTCGTCCTCTCGCCCGTGTGTTGCTGGGGCCCGAAAGGGGAGCAAAGAATAGCAACACCGTTTACCTTCCACGAATATCGTAAAAGGCGACTAAGGAGGTTATGGATGAAGTTGGCTGTCCCATCCCATATAGGACCAGTGACCCAAAGTCATGCTGAAGTCGGATGTGTCAGGTCGGAAGGCGCAGATATCGCAGCAATGCTGTAAACCATGGCACAACGCATTCCGTTATCCGGACTACATCCTGCTAATCTGCAGGAATTTGAGAACGAACGCAGAAGAAGAAGAAGAAGAAGATTCGTCCGCTGACCAGCATATCCGGGTTTCGAATCCATTCATTATTCATGGTTTGAAATAAAAATTATCCCCTTGTTCATCCAGCCACCGAAGTAGCTTAGAAAATAGATGTTTGTGCTCTGGAAGGTCGAGGAATTGCGTCAACGCTTGCTGAGCAATTGCGATAGCTGAACACTTATGGGAAGCCGTGTTTAAGAACTTATATGAACTTATATTATATTTTACTAGTATCGACGCCGATTTAGAATTCTGTATATGCCTTGTCAAAAACAATACTGCATGAAACTGTCGAGGGTGGAAGAAGCAGAGGAGAACAAATAAAATCATGGACAGACAACACTGAGGAATGGACAGGGCAAGATATTTCCACATTCATCAGCACCGCTGATAGACTTCGCTGTAGGACTCTGTGCGCTAAAGCATCCAATGTGGTACCCCTACGACCCTAATTTCTTTACAAAATAATAATATTTTCAATTTTTTTCATTTTATGCGTAGTTTCATTCAGCTTTCGTGATCACACTAAACTCAGATTAAATTTCGATAAATCTGCAACGATCTGCTACGCATTGAGAATTCCTCCCCCCCCCCCCCATACTTTTCGAGTCTCGCAGGGTAATCCAAGGGGGACTTGGGACTCTAGTGTATAGCGGGCAGATCGCTGGAACCGCCAGTAGTCTTAGCATCTATCAAATGTGCCTTTATCAATATTTCGTTTTGCTAAATAATTTACGAGTTTGTTGTTTTTTGTCATTAGCAATATGACAACTGCTTCCCGTAATGTACCTAATATACTAATCTATTGATTATCAGTATGCCTTGTTTGCGTATTTTATGACATACGAGCTTGAGAAGAAATGTGTCGTGTCTACATACACTTTCATTGAGTGCTAATTATGTTTAGAATAATATAAACACACACCTACATTAGTCATTGATAGACTGTACATGTAGGCTGGACTGTACATGTAAGCTGGACTGTACATGTAGGCTGGACTGTACATGTAGGCTGGACTGTACATGTAGGCTGGACTGTACATGTAGGCTGGACTGTACATGTAGGCTGGACTGTAAATGTAGGCTGGACTGTACATGTAGGCTGGACTGTACATGTAGGCAGGACTGTACATGTAGGCTGGACTGTACATGTAGGCTGGACTGTACATGTAGGCTGGACTGTACATGTAGGCTGGACTGTAAATGTAGGCTGGACTGTACATGTAGGCAGGACTGTACATGTAGGCTGGACTGTAAATGTAGGCTGGACTGTGCATGTAGGCTGGACTGTACATGTAGGCTGGACTGTACATGTATGCTGGACTGTAAATGTAGGCTGGACTGTACATGTAGGCTGGACTGTACATGTAGGCAGGACTGTACATGTAGGCTGGACTGTACATGTAGGCTGGACTGTACATGTAGGCTGGACTGTAAATGTAGGCTGGACTGTAAATGTAGGCTGGACTGTACATGTAGGCAGGACTGTACATGTACGCTGGACTGTACATGTAGGCTGGACTGTAAATGTAGGCTGGACTGTACATGTAGGCTGGACTGTAAATGTAGGCTGGACTGTACATGTAGGCTGAACTGTACATGTAGGCTGGACTGTAAATGTAGGCTGGACTGTACATGTAGGCAGGACTGTACATGTAGGCTGGACTGTACATGTAGGCTGGACTGTACATGTAAGGCCCCTCCAATTCCCAGTATATGGGGTAAATTCAACATGTCTGTATGTGGTTCAACATATTTGTATGGTCTTAATGGGTAAGTTCAACATATTTGTATGGGCTGAATGGGTAAATTCAACATATTATTATGGGACTAAATGGTAAATTGAACATATTTTGCGGACAGTTCGTTGAAAATGCAATATTTTGTTGCTAGAAATTGTGATCTTTGTGTGCATGACGTTAATATAGAAAATTATCACATTTATGTTCATGTAATTAATATAGATAGAATTTAATGTTCATAGTCCTGCAGATTAACAGAATTAGTCCGGAGAATTTAGTGTGTTGTATCATGAATTACATCTTTGCTGCGATAGCTACACTATTTGACCGAACAAATCCGACTTCAGCATGGCGTATAGGCCACTTTAGCCATTTATGAGAAGAAACAGCCAACTCCCCGGTGTAACTCCCTGAGTCGCCTCTTACGACATGTATTGAAGGTCAACAGTGTTACTACTTTTTGCTTCCCTTTAGGGTTCCGGCAACACGCTGGCGATTGTCGTCATGTGACGTATTCTTTCCAGAACGTTGCCTTCCCAATGAACTCTCTGAACCTCTCTTTGTCTTGGGCGATGCGGCTTGCATTTTCTAGTGATGTATTCATGTTATCTTTAATGTACTCAGTCCATCGTCTTCTTGGTCTGCCCTTTCTCCTCTACCCAGGTACTCTTCCCTCCATTATTTGTCTTTCTAAATATTTGTTTCTCTTTATATGACCAAACAGGCGTAGTTTTCTTTTTGTTAGTGTGTTTAGTAACCAACACTCTGGAATCTTTGAGACAGTTTAAATGCCCTTCTCAATGTGTATTTTTTTCAATGAGCAGTGTATCAGGCTGTACATAAAACGTATAAATTAAATCAATAAATTTTGATACTTAAGAATTTCATGCAGCGCACTATCTATAGAGAAAGTAAGTATAGATTTGAGAAACTTCTTGCTTTCATACTTTGAGATATTATGAAATTCAATTTTCTTTTCAATTCAAGTAGTCTTTTCTATAGCAACATTTAGCGTTTGAGTGTAAGTATACGACAATGAATGCTTGCATGATGTAAGGATGCTTTGTGAATTTCCCGTGCATTGCTTTCAAGGAATAGTTTCAGAATTGAATGAACCATACTAATGTACAGGAGATTTGAAGTTGGTGACACGGACATTTACCCATATGGTCAACTCCGGAAAACGCAAATCATATTTTGCGGGGCTTTCCGCTGCGCCACATCACAAGAAGAAAAAAAATATGGTCATCTCAAACAGTTCTGACGTGCAAGCTCTGCAGCCCCGTCTCAGGACTCGTAACTAAAGTACAGTTCACTAGTGGAATCCATGCTAGCATGTAACTTCGGTCGAAGAACCAGATGAAGAAGAAGAAGAATGAGCCATTTCGAGAGTCTAACGAAAATTTATTTGTTAGTTATGACATTGTAATTCATAATCAACTGCTAAATGTGAAGACGGTGGACACTAATTCCGGTCATTTTAGTGCTAAAAGTAGTGGGTTTTTTATGTTATATTTAAATGTGTTTAGTATACATTTGAAATAATTAAACTGATGTATACAAAATAGCTACCTTGACGCCAACTTTTGTTAAACCTCTCTCTATCCCCTTGTCAACAATTGTTATTCTTTTTTTAATAGCGTTTTTTAAAAAAATATATTCTGTTGAAATACCTTTGACAATAAATGTCTCAGAAGGATACTGAAGATACGTTGGTCAGACTTTAAATCAAAAACAGTTGTCAGACAAGAATCAAAACAAGAATATGTATCCACATATATTATAAAGCGTCGCTGGAATTACATCGGACACGCGCTACTAATGGATACCGAATGACTCCCCTGTCAAGCTTTGATGTGATCACCAAAGGGAAAGAGAAAGCGAGGAAGGCCACAAGAAACTTTACGTAGAACTATTACAAGAGAACGTTTCACTATAGGTATCAGAAACAATGAAGATCTAAAGCAAATTGCAATGAAACGAGAGACATGGAAATCTATGACATCCGACCTATGTGCCGTCTTTGGTTCTAGAGGAATAACTAACTAACCCTCTCTGTTAATGTAATACATAGAGTCGGTTATGAATCAGAACATCATGATGATGATGATGATGATGATGATGATGATGATGATGATGTTCCTCCTTCGCAAGCGAAGATGAGCATGGCATGAAAAACAATAAATGGGATGAAAAAAAATAATTAATAAATAATAATTAAATTTATATTTTAACGTGAATCAGAACATAGCACTGCAGGAAGAATGGTACGGAGATCCATAATGGCCTAATTCACGACGCATAATCGCCTAATTCACGACGCATAATCGCCTAATTCACGACGCATAATCGCCTAATTCACGACGCATAATCGCCTAATTCACGACGCATAATCGCCTAATTCACGACGCATAATCGCCTAATTCACGACGCATAATCGCCTAATTCACGACGCATAATCGCCTAATTCACGACGCATAATCGCCTAATTCACGACGCATAATCGCCTAATTCACGACGCATAATGATAAGAATGATGATGATTATCATGATTAAACGATTCGTGTTCGTCATTATTTCGACACACTATTTTGTAAAATTAAATATCTCGAATGTTGCTATTAAAAACAAAAACAAAAAAAACAAAAAAAAGATTATGATGATTCAATTGCTCAATCACAAGATAAATTGCCAAATCAAAAGATTTAGTCTAACTCTTTAACGAGGCTGCCATTCATGTTCATGATAAAGTGTGATTTAACTATCCGGTCATAAAATCCTATCACAATTTTGTTCTCTCTACTTAAAGCAGTGTTATACGCGGTAGTTAAGCAAATTGCCATCACTTGAATCAATGTCTTGATGGAATTATTGACATTAGTGATGGGTTTAAAGTCCTCTTGATTTTATTCATGTCAAACACGATACTATGGGAGACAGTTTTGCATGATGTCAGCAAGTTTTCACATCTACGAGTATTCTCTCTTGTTGTTGTGGTGAAACATCAAGATCACTGAAACTGAAATCTTACATATATAATTTTTCTTTTTATGTTTTTTTTCTCTCTTCTTCTGCGTTCATTCTTACCTTTTGCAGATTTAGCAGAAAGGAATGTGTTGTGTCATGGTTTACAGTTTAGCTGTGATATCTACGCTTTTTTCGGGCTGACACTTCCAACTTCAGCGTGTAATATGGCTCACTTTACCCATCTATGGAATAGGGCAGTCAACCGCATTCTCCAAACCTTCTTAATTGCCTTTTACGATATGCATGGCAGACAAAAGTTTGGTTATGCTTTGCTCCCTTTCGGACCCCGGCACTTTCTGTGTTTGTTGACGTTGGTTAGAAAAATTAAGTCCAAAGTATGTAATGTGCTGTATATTGGTTTAATAATTCTTTTTAAATATCATAGAACGTCCGACAAAGTGGAGAGTGCTGCAGTAACCAAACAAATAAGCGATAAATAGGACCAACTATATAAAGTACTAAGGTTACTGTTAAAGCCTAACTATCAATAAAAAAAAAATAGCAATAAACAAAATAATAAGGATTTTTTTCTACGTTACGGTCCAAATTGGGACCTTTTTTCAAGAAACACATATATATGAACACGAAATATAAAAATGTAAATGTGATTATTTGGAGTTGTCTTTGTCCAGAGAATGTAATGTGTTGTACAGTTGTTTAGATATGGTTCAGAGAATATAATGCGTTGTATAGTGGTTTAGATGTGTGTGGTCCAGAGAATGTAATGCGTTGTGTAGTGATTTAGATGTGTGTGGTCCAGATAATGTAATATATTGTATAGTGGTTTAGATGTGGTCCAGAGAATGTAATATGTTGTATAGTGGTTTAGATGCGGTCCAGAGAATGTAATGTGTTGTATAGTAGTTTAGATGTGGTCCAGAGAATGTAATATGTTGTATAGTGGTTTAGATGCGGTCCAGAGAATGTAATGTGTTGTATAGTAGTTTAGATGTGGTCCAGGGAATGTAATGTGATGTATAGTGGTTTAGATGTGTGTGGTCCAGAGAATGTAATGTGATGTATAGTGGTTTAGGTGTGTGTGGTCCAGATAATGTAATATATTGTATAGTGGTTTAGAATTGTGTGGTTCAGAGAATGTAATGTGTTGTATAGTGGTTAGTTTATGAATCAATGGCTAGAATCGACCTGACTCAATTCCCGTTAGCTGTAAGAGTTATTTCCATTTTAACTCATGCTTCCTACTTAAATTTATTTTCTGAAATGATCATTGCAAAACTGGATCAAGCATATGATAATATTATTTAAATAGGAATGTAATAAAACTCATTGTTCCGGTTTTTGGGCACTGTAATCTCGTAATTCCTTGCAATGACGTCAGCATGAGATTTTTCCTGTGAGGCACAAACATATGCTACCGATGTTGTAAAGTCAAATTATATGGGGCGTGGCATTAAAACTTTTAATCCTAGTTGCGTCTCAATCAATCATCGAGAGGTGCAATCATCCTAAACTGCAGTCATCCCTATAAGGCATCCACTAACTGTTACACAATGTTTATTTCTATTCTCACTTATTTACCATGAAAATAAGTTACATTTCTCGTTTATTTGCAATTTTAGTAAAGTTTTGTCGCCCTATTGTCTTGTATTCATTTTGACAAGTGTATTTCAGTCTCTTTGCAAGACAGTTTTGACTTCAATGTCCTTTTTTCAAGAAACTACATGACAAAAAGTTCATAAAACATAAATAAGAGTAAAAACTTAAGAGTAAAAAATAAGAGTAAAAGAGTAAAGACACTATCACAAAAGCATTAGACGACAGACATTTAACAGCAGATACATCCAAGGAAACTGTGACGTACGTATACACAAGTATTGTCATAGAGACGCGCATTAAAATAATATGGGGAATGAGAACGAAATAAAACAATTATGCCAGAAAACAACATGAACGACAACACAACAAAGCTATATATATATTGCAGTGTGATACCTTTGCGTCATTTTATCTTAATACATGTCATTCATTTATTTAGATTTGTGTAGTGTGGCCTTTGCTGTGTTGTTGATCTTGTTGTTTTCAGGCATAATTGTTTTCTCATGATCACCTCCATCATCGCCCAAGTTGAGATGAATGAACATCGTCGACTACGACGGACAAACAACACATTGACAGGAATTGAGAGATGATCATGTTGAATGAAGTGATGCCTTTAGCTGTGAGCAGGTAGCTTGTGGCAGTCAATTTGTAGGCTTTGTAGTCAATGTGTAGTCAATTTGTAGGCTTTGTAGTCAATGTGTAGTCAATTTGTAGGCTTTGTAGTCAATGTGTAGTCAATTTGTAGGCTTTGTAGTCAATGTGTAGTCAATTTGTAGGCTTTGTAGTCAATGTGTAGTCAATTTGTAGGCTTTGTAGTCAATGTGTAGTCAATTTGTAGGCTTTGTAGTCAATGTGTAGTCAATTTGTAGGCTTTGTAGTCAATGTGTAGTCAATTTGTAGGCTTTCTGACAAAAGCACAGGCTCTCCTTAATTAATAGTGGTGTAGTAACCGATGCGACACCTAAGCTCATACGGTTGGTGGTCTCAATGGTTTTGTTAGGAGTTGGAATTAAGAGTTAATCTGGTGTGACAGAAATCCGCATTATAGTAGCTGTGAAAAGGACGATAATGAGGGCTATGATGAAGCTGAGGATGGTGGTACTTGGTGTATTGAGTGTTAATTGTGTGTAGTGGCGCGACTAAGGGGTGCGGGGGGATGCCAAAATGCAAAATATTACTGTTTATGATTCTATGTTACTCTATGAAATTACTCTTATGCATTTTTTTGCGTGTGACTTTTTTTAGAACTCTTGAGACAATATTTTTCCTCTTTGCTGCTTCCACTCGCACTGATGCAATGATTTAATAGACCACCCTGGAGTCTCAATCAAAAGACTATCAACAACACGCCGGAGAGCTCATAATGCTACAGTAAAGGCAGTGAAAGAAAATTTCGATGAGTATATGGCGATAATTGAAGCTCTATGTGATCCAGTTGAAAATTTAGACACAAGAGATACAGCCCGAAGTCTTTTGCCTGCTCTCTGTAATTTCACGTTTCTGTACTACCTCTACTTTTAGTGTGATATAATTGAAAAAGTTAATCTTACACAGTTTTACCTTCCGGCTTAACTCTTGACAATGTTGTGACAAAGCTAGAGACGCTAAGACTGAATCTGTATGAGCAGCGTAATCGTCTTGTGGAGCAGCCAAATGAACACGCGCTTTTAAAATCAGACCAATATGGGATTTCAGTAGAGAGCAGATCCACGTTCAAGAAGAGGATGACAGGTGAGAAGACAAGTCATGCTGGACTTACTCTGCAAGAAGAAAACAAGAGGGCGATGATTGGGTGTATTGATCGCTTCCATTCTGAATTCCAGATCAGATCAAGAGTCATCAAGGAAGTAGCAGCCATGTTTGAGGCTGTTCAAGCCAATAGTTTAATACTTGTCACTGAAAAAGAGTTACTGTCCATTACAAAATTGTCCACTTTCTATGATGAGGTGTCCGATGGAGAGCTTTTGTTAGAAATTCCAAGGCTGCAAAGGCACCTGAAGACAGTAGAGATTGATCTCGAAGAAGCCAAAGACTGGTCAGTATTTGACGTTTTGAAATTTATAGATGGACGGGACTTCCATTGACAGTTTAGATGAAAAATCTGTGCTTGGGCCACGACCAGATTCCCGCGTGTTGGAACTATCCACACAATCCATCCGTCGCAGAAAGTAATAATCTTGGTGCTTAGCATCATCAGGTGCCGTTACAACTGTGGTGGTCATGGGTCTTCACTATTCTCTATTTCCAGTATCATTTATCAGAATCGTTGTTGATTTTCTGCTATGCCACGATGTCAACTTTCCAATATTTTCTCACGTGGTCATCCTCGATCTCGCTTGCCTTCTACCTTGCCTGTTGTAACTGTGTTTTCCATACATCCTTGTCTTATAACGTGTCCAAAAATAAAGATTTTCTCTTTCTTATATTATTTTTCATCTCGCATTTACCTTTTTAGCATCTCTTCCTTAGTATTTCTAGTTGTCTTTGAATCATGATACTCTCAGCATTCTTCTACAGAAATCACATCTCTGTTGTCTATGACACTCTCAGCATTCTTCTACAGAAATAACATCTCCGTTGTCCATGATACTCTCAACATTCTTCTACAGAAATCACATCTCTGTTGTCCATGATACTCTCAACATTCTTCTACAGAAATCACATCTCTGTTGTCTATGATACTCTCAGCATGCTTCTACAGAAATGACATCTCTTTTGCATCTAATTTTGCAATATCATGTTTATTTATTGCGCACGATTTGCATCCATATGTTAGAATAGATGTTAGTAACTCTGAAGAACTCTCGTCCTCGTCTTTATTGGTAAAGGTATATTACACAGTATATTCTTCATTTTTATAAATGTTGCCTTTTCCTATTCTGTTTCTTATATATGTTGAACTTCTTCCATCCGATGTCATTGTATTTCTTATATATTTTAATTGGTGGACCTGTTTGAGTATTGAGTCATTCACTTTGATCATGTAAGCTGAGGGATTTTGTTTCTCACAAACAACCATCATTTCTGATTTTTTTGTTATTCAAGAAATGACTTTGTCTTTGCTTCCTGATACTACTATGTTGATTAGTTCCTGTAAAGCTTTCTCATTTTTGACAATCAGAACAGTGTCATCTACATATCTTAAGTTCATTCAGAACAGTGTCATCTACATATATTAAGTTCAATCAGAACAGTGTCATCTACATATATTAAGTTCATTCAGAACAGTGTCATCTACATATCTTAAGTTCATTCAGAACAGTGTCATCTACATATCTTAAGTTCATTCAGAACAGTGTCATCTACATATATTAAGTTCATTCAGAACAGTGTCATCTACATATCTTAAGTTCATTCAGAACAGTGTCATCTACATATCTTAAGTTCATTCAGAACAGTGTCATCTACATATATTAAGTTCATTCAGAACAGTGTCATCTACATATCTTAAGTTCATTCAGAACAGTGTCATCTACATATCTTAAGTTCATTCAGAACAGTGTCATCTACATATATTAAGTTCATTCAGAACAGTGTCATCTACATATATTAAGTTCAATCAGAACAGTGTCATCTACATATATTAAGTTCAATCAGAACAGTGTCATCTACATATCTTAAGTTCATTCAGAACAGTGTCATCTACATATATTAAGTTCATTCAGAACAGTGTCATCTACATATATTAAGTTCATTCAGAACAGTGTCATCTACATATCTTAAGTTCATTCAGAACAGTGTCATCTACATATATTAAGTTCATTCAGAACAGTGTCATCTACATATATTAAGTTCAATCAGAACAGTGTCATCTACATATCTTAAGTCCATTCAGAACAGTGTCATCTACATATCTTAAGTTCATTCAGAACAGTGTCATCTACATATATTAAGTTCAATCAGAACAGTGTCATCTACATATCTTAAGTTCATTCAGAACAGTGTCATCTACATATCTTAAGTTCATTCAGAACAGTGTCATCTACATATCTTAAGTTCATTCAGAACAGTGTCATCTACATATCTTAAGTTCATTCAGAACAGTGTCATCTACATATCTTAAGTTCATTCAGAACAGTGTCATCTACATATATTAAGTTCAATCAGAACAGTGTCATCTACATATCTTAAGTTCAATCAGAACAGTGTCATCTACATATCTTAAGTCCATTCAGAACAGTGTCATCTACATATATTAAGTTCAATCAGAACAGTGTCATCTACATATATTAAGTTCATTCAGAACAGTGTCATCTACATATTTTAAGTTCAATCAGAACAGTGTCATCTACATATCTTAAGTCCATTCAGAACAGTGTCATCTACATATATTAAGTTCAATCAGAACAGTGTCATCTACATATCTTAAGTTCATTCAGAACAGTGTCATCTACATATCTTAAGTCCATTCAGAACAGTGTCATCTACATATATTAAGTTCAATCAGAACAGTGTCATCTACATATCTTAAGTTCATTCAGAACAGTGTCATCTACATATCTTAAGTTCATTCAGAACAGTGTCATCTACATATATTAAGTTCATTCAGAACAGTGTCATCTACATATCTTAAGTTCATTCAGAACAGTGTCATCTACATATATTAAGTTCAATCAGAACAGTGTCATCTACATATCTTAAGTTCATTCAGAACAGTGTCATCTACATATCTTAAGTTCATTCAGAACAGTGTCATCTACATATCTTAAGTTCATTCAGAACAGTGTCATCTACATATATTAAGTTCAATCAGAACAGTGTCATCTACATATATTAAGTTCAATCAGAACAGTGTCATCTACATATCTTAAGTTCATTCAGAACAGTGTCATCTACATATCTTAAGTTCATTCAGAACAGTGTCATCTACATATCTTAAGTTCATTCAGAACAGTGTCATCTACATATATTAAGTTCAATCAGAACAGTGTCATCTACATATCTTAAGTTCATTCAGAACAGTGTCATCTACATATCTTAAGTTCATTCAGAACAGTGTCATCTACATATATTAAGTTCATTCAGAACAGTGTCATCTACATATATTAAGTTCAATCAGAACAGTGTCGTCTACATATCTAAGTTTTTTTATGTTATGTCTACTCACTAAAATTCCGGGAATATTATTTATTGTTCGCAATGTGTTTTCACTGATCATAGAGAACAAATCTGGTAAAAGTACACATCCCGGTCTGAAACCTTGTTTTATCTTTTGAAAGGGTCCAGTTAGGTTGCCCATTCCTAAAACTGCTGTTTGTTGCGGTATGTCCTTGTTTATTCTTAGAGCTATGATATCAATATTCAGATTGTATCACCTGCGGATAACTTTACTGTGTCTAGCTTTGTCTATCAAAAGCTTTTGTGAAGTCTATGAAACCGAGATAACTTTACTGTGTCAGTCAAAAACTTTTGTGTAGTCTTTGAAACCGAGATAACTTTACTGTGTCTAGCTTTGTCAGTCAAGAGCGTTTGTGTAATCTTTGAAACCGAGATAACTTTACTGTGTCAGTCAAACGTTTTTGTGTATTCTATGAAACCGAGATAACTTTACTGTGTCTAGCTGTATCAGTCAAACGTTTTTGTGTATTCTATGAAACCGAGATAAAGATATATTTTTATTTTTAAATTCCTTTTTATGTGTGATCTTAAAATATAAATCGCGTTATTGGAACCTTTGCCCACATTGTTCCTGACCAACTTCTGGGTGATGATGGATGCAGAATAAAACATGTAATTATTTTTATTTTAACGTTCCCAAACGTATTGCGCAGTGAATACACACTTTCGATTTTTCAAAAATATACAATTTTTACCAAGACCAGTAGTACACATTTGTAGTAGACAGATCCTGGTTTTCAATAGAATTATTACTCACTCTGCCAATCGACCGTATGTCCGTTTACAGTAACCTTGTAACTAATAATCTTTATCAAGTGTTTTGAAAGCCAACTTGTGATACGTCGTTCACGCAAGGATCATACACTGTCCACGTGCTCACGTTGTCATAAAGTTGACCCGGGTACACCGATGACAACAGCTGGAAATTACAAGTTCAACAAGAACTTTGTCATCTTCTAATCCTGAGACTAAGATATTTTTTATTTTAATATCGATCTGAAACAGCTGATGTGTTTGCTCAAAAAAGGCTACCGCGGCAACCGACTGACAGTCTGGACATCTTCATGTCACTGTGACTTGAAGTTTATGGCGGGAAGAACTTGTTCGTTCAGGACGAATCTTCATTTCTAGATTAGTTAATTTTTCTAGAACATTACGTTTATATCATATATTTAAAAAACGAATCTGTTGATTCATGGACGTATAAGATATTACTGCGTCACAGAAACAGTTGATTATTTACAAACTGTGACCGTCGACTTTAGAAGACCTGTGCACAGAATTAATTAGACCTTAATTCGTTACTTTTTCTTATTATTGTTTTGATTTTCGTTACTCTTTATAATAACCTCGTACTTGGAGTCGTCATAGCTATTTTTGGCATGCGATATAAATAGTGACCAACAGAACTCGCGACAATAGTCAAAAACGTAACGAATCAAGGCCTCATTAATTATGTGAACAGGTCTCCTATACTGTAGAACAGGGGTCGGGAACCCATGGTTCGCGAGCCAGAATTGGCTCTATTGATGACTGCATCTGGCTCACGGACAAATGTTCGATTATAACAAAATGTCTCTTTAGACTCCTTTGATCTACATATTAATTGCATATCAACATTTCATTCTACAAATGAGCTAAAGTCTACTGCAGCTCAGAATCAGAAGTCGCATTAATGGTAAGAAATACTCATTATTGATTAGCTACAGCATAACAATGTTATTAAAAAGAATTCAGAGACATAATTATTGTACTTTTAGTGTTGAAATTACACAAAATGTACACATTTACTTGAATTTTTAGTTTTAAACATAATGTATGGCTCTCACAGAATTACTTTTTAAAATATGTGGTGTCCATAGTTCTCTCAGACAACAAGGTTCCCGGTCCCTGCTGTAGAAGGTCACGCTACAAAAACATCGTCGGGATTTCCTTTACAGTAAATACCAAGTCCATTTTCTCTAATAGTACTGCGTGCTGATCTCACACAGTGTTACTCATCTTGGCTGATGCTATTGATTCATTGGTCGCTTTTCCTATGCTTTGTGTCACCAGTTAATGATAAACAATTAACAAATCTAGTAAGCCAAGATAAGTGACGTTCTGTGATATCATCTTCTTCTTCAGCGTTCATTCTCAAACTCCCACTGGATATCTCTTGTATCAGAACTATCTTAAAATAAATGGAAGTGAGCTAGCACATGTGGAGAACCATACATATCTAGGGGTCACACTAGACAAGCGACTCACCTGGAAATCACACCTAATAACCACCGAGCAAAAAGCAACCAGGAGGCTATCCTTGATGAAGAAACGTGCAGGAACAAGCTGGGGAGCAAATGGAAATATTCTCCGAAAAGTCTACATGGGTACAGTCAGACCTGTAGTAGAATATGGAATGACAGCCTGGGCATCAGCATTAAAAAAAATACTAATCGCCTATCTAAATTACAAAATGCAGGACTTCGACTTATCTCTGGAGGGATGAAAACCACTCCAATCCATGCATTGGAAAAACATGCAAACATCCGCCCACTGGATGACAGAAGAGAAGAAAGAGTGCTTGTTCAAAGGGAAAAAATTAAGCGCATGCCAAACCATCCGATGTATGCGCAAATTTCTAGATCAACCACAAGCAGGTTGAAGAGAACCAGCTTGTCACATCTCTAAAGATATCCATGAACAACATAAAGAAATCCTCACAAACCTCCCAAATGAAATTGAAACACTAACGGACTTTGAAGAGCCAGGCACTAGTCTCCAGAATGTCTCCATAATAACACAGGTTCCTGGAATAATTAATAAAGAATACCAAACTCCACCTCAACTAAAAGCATTGACACTAGAGATTATAGAAATAAAATACAATCCCAAGGAATGGACACATGTATACACAGATGGATCAGCAGAAGGAGTAGTAAGGAATGGAGGAGGTGGAATTTAATAAGACTCAAAGATGGGAAGACAATATCAAAAGCTTTTCCAACCGGGAAATATTTTCCTCTAACTTTAGAGCAGAAGCAGTTGCACTCCATCAAGCACTGAAAGCCTTCACCGAATCAGGACTGCCAAGACCAAAGAAGACGCCATATTCACAGATTGCAGATCTCTACTGGAATCAATCCAGAGCAACAGAAATGAAAGCATTCGGCACATCATACATGAGCTAAGACAGATCCAAAAATCATCAGCCATTGCTCTTCAATGGATACCATCACACTGTGGAATCATGGGAAATGAAAAAGCGGATGTTCTGTCAAGAGCAGGAAGCGAAATAGAGCAACACAGACACCCACTGTCTTACGGAGAAGCAAAAACAAAAATCCACAACACATACACAGCTAAGTGGAAGAAACAGATGGAAGTGGAATACAAACATGATGCAATACATTTCCTCCAAAGATATCAATAGACCACAATATTTCGCCTTTGAACAGGCCACTGCAGATTGTTGGGTCACCTTTATCGATTAAGGATCTCATACACAGATAAATGTCCATGTGGATCCGGAACCCAGACTCCAGAACACATACTTCAGGACTGCCCAACATACAAAGAGCAGAGACAGCAGACCTGGCCAGAGGATACAGACTTGAGACAAAAGCTATGGGGCAGCCGCTCTGACCTGGAGAAGACAGTGGACTTCGTCTTGACGACAGGTCTGACGGTATAGCATGACCACATGCTGAACGCAGAAGAAGAAGAATCAGAACTATGGTCCTATTAGATTTCCAGAAGGATGTAGTCCAGAGAATTGAAATTTCGTCGTGTCGCCGTTTTATTTGCGTCAATGGCCCGACACATCCGTCTTTGGCAGCCGTGATATCATCATAAATGATTACTATATATAATGGCTTGATATATATAGGCCTACGAGGCTCAGACATTTTCTAGCTATGCTGGCGTAAATGTGTTAAAAGACGAGAACTTCCGGTCACACTTGTTGACAACCTACTGTTTATGTGACGCTGTAACATGTCCCTGTGTATGTCTAGACGTCTTTGGTCGATTTCATTCAGTTAATTACATAATACAGTCAAATGCCGTTATAACAACGTGGCACGGACTGACCAAATGTGTATGCATACAGAAATTCGCTATATACATTATAAACAATATAAAATAAATATAAATTGGATTTTGGAAAATGTTAAAAAGGGAAATGTGTTATAAAAGTATGCGCTATAGAGGTATTCCACAGTACAAATTTCTCTCACATTTGAAAGTCAGGTCTCACAAGTGATACATCAGACCAGCTATCATACAACAGTAGACCCTCTAGTAGATGTGACATGTACAAATAGTAAGGCTTTCTTCTAATAGAAACCCCTACAGCACTTCATCATACAATTGTGTATTTGAGCACTCTGGGTAGGAGGGTACTTCTCAAAGCAGTACACACTGGGAGCGTGGGGGTGTCTTCTGTGTGTTAAAGAAAGCTCTGGAGAAATTGCCACATTGCAACAAAGTTGCAAGAGCTGTATTTTACGTAATTCAACGAAACAATTTTATATTTTTTACACTATGTGTATAATTACATTTATCTATTTATTAAGATTTGAACTTCCTGCGGAGTATAGACCTACAACAAACTTCTATTTGTTGAAATTTTATTCTATCATTAGCTATTCCCTACAGCTCTTTCTATGCCCTGTACATATTTTGCTTGTTTCAATTCTTTGCTCCCGATCATTTTTGTTATATCTTTCTCTTGATATTACACGGTGTAGGCCTATATATTATAATGGCGGCATATGTGAAAGAGATGTTAAAAGGAGAATAGGAATGGCTAAAAGTATCTTCAATGACATGAGGAAAATAGTAACATCTAAACAAATTACAAACAAGTTAAAATGAGAATTATAAAATGCTACATCTAATCTATATTAATGTATGGCTCAGAAACATGGACATTAAACAAACAATTAGAAGACAGAATTGATGCCTTTGAGATGTGGGTATATAGAAGAATAAGGAGAACATCATGAAAAGAGAAGAAAACAAACAAAGAGGTTCTAAAAAACATTTAATATGAAGAAAGAACATTAAAAGACATGACACATTATTGAAGACGTTACTTGAGGGTAAAGGCAAAGGGAAGCGAGCAAGAGGTAGACAGAGATACAAGTGGGAGAGTGACAGCACAAGATGGACAGGTTACAGTCTAGCAGAGTGCACCACTAAAACAAGGGACAGGGGATGTTGGAGGTCTGTTGCTGCCAACCTTAGTTGCGGAAACGGCACTTGATGATGCTTATTCTTCAATGCACGCTATTGACGGGATCTGAAAGGAGACCAAAGAATAGCAACACTGTGACCTGCCATACATGTTTTAAGAAGCAACTCATGAGATTTGGGAGTGGAGTTAGCAGCATATACCTCATACACGATTTTTAAACGTTTCTATTCAGTGTTGTTATTATCCAGAAGAAGGTATCGCAATGTGTGGACATATCTGTCCATGTTGCACCAGGTATTACCTGGATTTTATCACATACTTTCAGGACTTGATTATGTTTAGGTTTGGACCAAATTAATTTTATAAAATTTCCTTATATGTGTTTTTTATTGTACCCCTTGACATACTAATATTGATAAATAGTGTATGTGTAATATATCATTGGAAAGGGGAATGGATACAGAATATGAATATATAAGTACATTGATGGTATGTGATTACTTCACAAGGTTAGAGTTAGCCTTGTGAAGTAATAAAATATCAAATCAAAGCCAGTATACTGGCGATTGGTCCTGTAGACCCATAGTATAAAGCCAGTATACTGGCGATTGGTCCTGTAGACCCATAGTATAAAGCCAGTATACTGGCGATTGGTCCTGTAGACCCATAGTATAAAGCCAGTATACTGGCGATTGGTCCTGTAGACCCATAGTATAAAGCCAGTATACTGGCGATTGGTCCTGTAGACCCATAGTATAAAGCCAGTATACTGGCGATTGGTCCTGTAGACCCATAGTATAAAGCCAGTATACTGGCGATTGGTCCTGTAGACCCATAGTATAAAGCCAGTATACTGGCGATTGGTCCTGTAGACCCATAGTATAAAGCCAGTATACTGGCGATTGGTCCTGTAGACCCATAGTATAAAGCCAGTATACTGGCGATTGGTCCTGTAGACCCATAGTATAAAGCCAGTATACTGGCGATTGGTCCTGTAGACCCATAGTATAAAGCCAGTATACTGGCGATTGGTCCTGTAGACCCATAGTATAAAGCCAGTATACTGGCGATTGGTCCTGTAGACCCATAGTATAAAGCCAGTATACTGGCGATTGGTCCTGTAGACCCATAGTATAAAGCCAGTATACTGGCGATTGGTCCTGTAGACCCATAGTATAAAGCCAGTATACTGGCGATTGGTCCTGTAGACCCATAGTATAAAGCCAGTATACTGGCGATTGGTCCTGTAGACCCATAGTATAAAGCCAGTATACTGGCGATTGGTCCTGTAGACCCATAGTATAAAGCCAGTATACTGGCGATCGGTCCTGTAGACCCATAGTATAAAGCCATTATACTGGCGATCGGTCCTGTAGACCCATAGTATAAAGCCAGTATACTGGCGATCGGTCCTGTAGACCCATAGTATAAAGCCAGTATACTGGCGATCGGTCCTGTAGACCCATAGTATAAAGCCAGTATACTGGCGATCGGTCCTGTAGACCCATAGTATAAAGCCATTATACTGGCGATCGGTCCTGTAGACCCATAGTATAAAGCCAGTATACTGGCGATCGGTCCTGTAGACCCATAGTATAAAGCCAGTATACTGGCGATCGGTCCTGTAGACCCATAGTATAAAGCCAGTATACTGGCGATCGGTCCTGTAGACCCATAGTATAAAGCCAGTATACTGGCGATCGGTCCTGTAGACCCATAGTATAAAGCCAGTATACTGGCGATCGGTCCTGTAGACCCATAGTATAAAGCCAGTATACTGGCGATCGGTCCTGTAGACCCATAGTATAAAGCCAGTATACTGGCGATTGGTCCGGAAATATGAAGTATGTGAGCGTCAGTACAATCAGCTGATAATCTATCAGAGATATAATCAAGTCTGGCTACAGAAGAAATAGCAGCCTCTGTTTACACTTCACTTGAGAGAATGAACATGTTCACTCGTTTCAGTTAGGTTATGCTAGGTGTCTCATTAATAAGTTCATTATTATTCTTCTTCTTTAGCGTTCATTCTCAAACTCTCGCTAAATTTCTCTTGTAACAGGACAATGATCCTACAAGATTTCCAGTTGAATATAGTCCAGAGAATAGAAATGCGTTGTGTTGCCGTTTTATTTGCGCCAATGGTCCAACACATCCGTCTTCGGCGGATAAGTTCATTTAATGACCACATTCGCGGTACCACGATGTTCGTGTAGCTGAACAGGAAGTCTCTTGGAAATTATATTTATTTTCGCCCGTGTGTTGCCGGGGCCTGAAAGGGGAGCAGAGAATAGCAACACAGTTTACCATCCACGCATGTCGTAGAATGCGACTAAGGAGGTTATGGGATAGAGTTGGCTGTCCCATCCCATATAGGGTCAGTGACCCAAAGCCGTGCTGAAGTCGGATGTGTCAGGCCGAAAGGCGCAGACATCGCGGCAATGCTGTAAACCATGACACAACGCATTCCGTTCTCCGGACTACATCCTGCTGATCTGCAGGAGTTTGAGAACGAACGCAGAAGAAGAGGAAGAAGATATTTATTTGTACTGTGACGGTGGTTCTCCGTAATGGCGTTAGATCGCATCTGTCAAAGAGAACACGACCACAACATTTTTGTATGATAAACACACGAGAGCAAGTCCATAAATAAGGTGGAGATGGGGGGGGGGGGGTGGGGGGGGTGATTAAACCCTTTCCCTCTAAGCAAATCATAACATAACTTTTAGTACTAGAAATTTGTCGACAAGGTGGGAAAAAAACCCTTCCTTAGCGATTTTTCATACAAAAATTATTCAAAATTCTTATTTAAAAAAAAAAGATTTTCAAACGGAAAAGACCAAATTACCTTTATTTGTTGCTGTTGTTATTTAGGTAATATCCACCTTCCGCATGAAAGTTATAGGCATACGTGTATCGATGATATTAACTTTCAGTATTGTCTTTCTCAATTTTTCTGTTATACTATTGTGTGTTCCTATTAAATTTTCAAGTAAACAATTAACCAACAATTCGAGGTAACTCAAAATATCTAACATAGCATAGACATGCAACAGTAAAATAATCGGTCATGCGCAAAATTATGGACGTGTACTGAGTTTCTTGTTGATGATCTGACGATTGACTAAGATGCATGGTAGGATGCACGGGAGCCGCGTAGCGCACTGGATTCGCATATGAGTGGTCCTGAGTTCATTCCCCAGTTGAAGCGGAAGTGTTTCTCAGATCGCAACGCCAGCCTTAAATGGGTACCGGATTAATCCGGGAAGTAAAGACTGTGAGGGAGAGGAGATGACTACCGCCCTCATTTGCAGAGCCTCTGAAATGTGAGATCGCTAACATCGCACACCCCTACGGCATTAATAAATGCTATGGGTTACTTTACTATGGGAGGTAGGTTAATGAGTTTGCATATCTTTTGGAGAGGCGTGCCTCTCTCTTTCAACCAGCGGACAAAGTTCAATTAGGCTATATCAGAACACACTACCATAAAATATTTTTAAAAATTGGTAGCATATCCTATCCAGGACGTAGCTATCAACCCAGCATTTGTTGGCTGTGGTGATTTTCTAGGCAATATAAATACGTTCAGTAGGTTGCCATTGCTTTCTGAACGGTCCGGATGCACAATTGCCTGTGGTGAGGATCGAACTCGGTACCTTTGCCGTCACAGACGGGCTCTGTACCACTTCGCCACAGAGCCGGACTACCATAAAATATTAGAGGTAACCCCAAAATTCCTGCCATTAATTGAAGACTAAGATGCAGGTTAGTTAGTTTGTTCCTTTCGTGCTGCAAGCGACACATAGGGCAGAGGTTTTGGTTCACCATATGATGCGGTCCGATGCCTGCAGCTTTAGTTCCTGGATGGTCTTACAGCCTATTAATTCCCCTTCTTTAAGAATGGTGTTTTTAAGGGTTGTTTTAGGTATTTCTCTTTTTCAGGTAAATGCAGGTAGGTAGGTAGTTAATGAGTTTGCCTCTCATTTGGAGAGGCGTGCTCCTTTCAACCAGCAGACAACATGGTCCAATTAGGTTATATCAGGACACAACACCATAAAATATTAGAGGTAGTTAGACCCCAAAGTTATATATTTTTATGCCATGCTTTTTTTTTATGTAGGCCCCATGTTTATTTATTGTGTGTGACAGCAGTGTCAATGGGTTTGACAATTATACATGCAGGCCTACTTCAAAGTTCCTTTCAAAGACTACCTTATACGATATTCAGGATTTATCACTATGATCGAGGGAAATCGTTCTAAATCGAGATCTTACAAAAATTGGAGGCGAATAATTCAATCACAGTTAACAAAATGCGAATCAATATTCCAGAAATATAGTGACATATTTACGTCCCATGTTGCTAAAAATAGAAAATGTTACGTTTTCAAAACAAAAAACATAAAATCGTCATAATTACCATAGGAGAAGGTAAAAATTCATCAAAAGAATTAAACTATGATTGTCTCCAAAATAAAAAAATAATGTTACTTAAATACATTGTTACATTAGTGTTATGTGGTTCCGAAGCATTAAAAACATTTACAGAAGTATCCGTGAATTGTGAGAAAAATACTCCGTAACGATAAATCGACAGATAAAGGGGTTCTAGACCAAAAGGGCAATCTATTTGGATCGTCGGGCAGTGTTAGGTTTTGTGTGGAATCGGTTCAATAAGCTTTATTTTTGTCCTCTGTATCTCCATATAATGATTTCTGTGTTGGAGGGATGAACTTCAATGCGTGTAATACTTTTAGATCAGTTTGACCGACAATATAAAATTGTTCGGCGGACAAGCCACATCCCTCCCACCCCTTTCCAAGACTGAATGAATGATGTTTTATTCAAAGCAATACTTTAGAAATAAGATATCTTGTACACTTGAAAAGGTAGGATATATTTATGAAAATATCACTACAGTTGATTCAATAATTTGTAAACACGGTCTCACGTTATTTTCTCTCAAAGTATCTAGGTCCTGCAAATACTGCACTCAACTTTCCATTACTGTAAGCCATTTGCTCAAGAAGGCGCAGGTGCTAATCTGGTTGACAACGTCTTGTTTAAAATGTGAATTTTTTTTCAGAAAACCCTTGAAACTATAGTTATGTCCTATGAGTGGTACTATCAGCAGGCGACATGTCATTTAATTCACAGTGCGAAGTACATATGAAGCTACACATGTACAATGAAGTCAGTTCTCTGCACCTTTCATACCTTTTTCTAAATATTTCAGATCAAGGACCTTATAATGACCACAGGAACTCTGCATTTTGCACAGTGGTTTTGTGATGTAGGAATTCCTTTAAAGATTATCTTTTATTTAGAGAGCAGCACATGTCCGAATATATCACACACTTTCAACAGGAAACAACACCTTGAGGTAGCAGCAGCAGTTAAAACTTGATTTATTAAAAAAATCAACCAGGGCGATATAGTCAATTTTACAGATTGGTCTGTTGTTCATAACGTGTTCAGTTCATAAGTACTTACCGCAAAGGTTGGCATGAAAACTGTGTCATATGTTGTTTCAATGCCCAGAAATTACGAACAATCAGCTCTTATTTCCTATGTGCAACAGAGTAGGTTTCAGGAGAGTTTTACGTCATGTTGAGAAGATTTCAACTCTCAACTGTGTACAATGCTTTGAGAAGCCTGCTACCCATAAGGGGGTCAACTGTGAGATAATAGCATTGTCTCTGCCATGGCAACAAGTAGTACAGTTTGACTTGACTATGTCTGCAACCAGGACAATGGCTTGGTTGTAATCTCAAATTTCTCAATGAGAATGTTTTTCTCAGTGTCTCTAAGAATGATTAGGAAGATTGAATGACAATTTTTCTGTGTGTCTCTGAGAATGATTAGGAAGATTGAATGACAATTTTTTTTTGTGTCTCTGAGAATGATTAGGAAGATTGAATGACAATTTTTCTGTGTGTCTCTGAGAATGATTAGGAAGATTGAATGACAATTTTTCTGTGTGTCTCTGAGAATGATTAGGAAGATTGAATGACAATTTTTCTGTGCGTCTCTGAGAACGCTTAGGAAGATTGAATGACAATTTTTCTGTGTGTCTCTGAGAATGCTTAGGAAGATTGAATGACAATTTTTCTGTGTGTCTCTGAGAATGCTTAGGAAGATTGAATGACAATTTTTCTGTGTGTCTCTGAGAATGATTAGGAAGATTGAATGACAATTTTTCTGTGTGTCTCTGAGAATGATTAGGAAGATTGAATGACAATTTTTCTGTGTGTCTCTGAGAATGATTAGGAAGATTGAATGACAATTTTTCTGTGTGTCTCTGAGAATGATTAGGAAGATTGAATGACAATTTTTCTGTGTGTCTCTGAGAATGATTAGGAAGATTGATTGACAATTTTTCTGTGTGTCTCTGAGAATGATTAGGAAGATTGAATGACAATTTTTCTGTGTGTCTCTGAGAATGATTAGGAAGATTGAATGACAATTATTATGTGTCTGTGATAATGATTAGGAAGATTGAATGACAATTTTTCTGTGTGTCTCTGAGAATGATTAGGAAGATTGAATGACCTATTTTCTGTGTGTCTCTGAGAATGATTAGGAAGATTGAATGACAATTTTTATGTGTGTCTCTGAGAATGATTAGGAAGATTGAATGACAATTTTTCTGTGTGTCTCTGAGAATGATTAGGAAGATTGAATGACAATTTTTCTGTGTCTCTGAGAATGATTAGGAAGATTGAATGACAATTTTTCTGTGTCTCTGAGAATGATTAGGAAGATTGAATGACAATTTTTCTGTGTGTCTATGAAAATGATTAGGAAGATTGAATGACAATTTTTCTGTGTCTCTGAGAATGATTAGGAAGATTGAATGACAATTTTTCTGTGTGTCTCTGAGAATGATTAGGAAGATTGAATGACAATTTTTCTGTGTGTCTGTGAGAATGCTTAGGAAGATTGAATGACAATTTTTCTGTGTGTCTCTAAGAATGCTTAGGAAGATTGAATGACAATTTTTCTGTGTGTCTCTGAGAATGCTTAGGAAGATTGAATGACAATTTTTCTGTGTGTCTCTGAGAATGATTAGGAAGATTGAATGACAATTTTTCTGTGTGTCTCTGAGAATGATTAGGAAGATTGAATGACAATTTTTCTGTGTGTCTCTGAGAATGATTAGGAAGATTGAATGACAATTTTTCTGTGTGTCTCTGAGAATGATTAGGAAGATTGAATGACAATTTTTCTGTGTGTCTCTGAAAATGATTAGGAAGATTGAATGACAATTTTTCTGTGTGTCTGTGAGAATGCTTAGGAAGATCGGGTGACAATGTCTCTATGAGAATGATTAAAAAGATCGAGTGACAATGTCTCTGTGAGAATGATTAGAAAGATCGAATGACAATTTATCTCAGTGTCTGTGAGAATGCTTAGAAAGTTTGAGTGACAACTTTTCTCAGTGTCTCTGTGAAAATGCTTAGGAAAATTGAGTGACAATTTTTCTCAGTGTCTCTGTGAAAATGCTTAGGAAAATTGAGTGACAATTTTTCTCAGTGTCTCTGTGAGAATGCTTAGGAAAATTGAGTGACAATTTTTCTCATTGTCTCTGTGAGAATGTTTAGGAAAATTGAGTGACAATTTTTATTTTGACACATTGAAGGGTGAGCGGTCACATCTTATACAGATACATCACCAGGAGAAACCTTAAAGGTGTACCCTAAAAGGACAGCAAAGAAGACGATGAAGAAGACAAGAACACAATCTTGTTTAAACCTATTATTGACCTCTAAGCTGTTGTATGTGCTGCCATCAAATGTGTATATAGTATTTAGGATGGATTTGCATGGCGCTCTGTGGTCAAAGAGAACGCATCGTCTTGTGAGGGGAGAAGAGGTGCAGCAGCGGAGAGTGGCTAGATAATCACAGATGGACCAGGGTCCGCCTACCATGGTCATTCCATGCCTAAACTATCCAGGGACATTTACAGCTCAAGTGAGGCTTGTTAACCATCTACGGACTGCTAATCATGGACATAATTTTAACTGAATTTTTAAAAGTTTATATTTCCATTTATAAAAAGTCTATGTTTATACAGTGTCACTGCCCCCATAAGTCTATGTTTATACAGTGTCACTGCCCCCATAAGTCGATGTTTATACAGTGTCACTGCCCCCATAAGCCTAAGTTTATACAGTAACACTGCCCCCATAAGTCTATGTTTATACAGTACCACTGCCCCCAATAAGTATAAGTTTATACAGTACCACTGCCCCCATAAGTCTATGTTTATACAGTACCACTGCCACCATAAGTCTATGTTTATACAGTAGCACTTCCCCCATAAGTCTATGTTTATACAGTACCACTGCCCCCAATAAGTATAACTATTACAATTATTATTATTGTTGTTGTAATAGTCCTTGTCTCGATTGGTCCTTCGGGTGACTTTGTGTGCACGATTTGAATGGCTTGATGAAATCGCAACTTTTTTTGGAGATGCAGTTAGTCAAGTACGGAAAAACGCGTGTGCAATTGTTTATACAGTACCACTGCCACCATAAGTCTATGTTTATACAGTACCACTGCCCCCATAAGCCTATGTTTATATACAGTACTAGCAATGTCTTCAAGGAGAGGGCTTGTAGGATTTTGACATAACTTTTTGTGTTCAATGAAATGGTCTTTCTTTCTTTTTTTCCCTACATGATGTCTACATCACCAGACACACCTTCTGAATGAACTTTATACCATTGTCTATAATTCTTCTTTAGATCCATATATCTTTGTTTGCAGTATTGAGCTGTTATTATGACAGATTGCCTCTCTAAAAACAACAGTTGGGACAGTTCTGCAGGATATGCAGTTTTTCACAAGTGCACAGTGGTGTAGTGGATAACTACATCTTGTGTAATGTGTTTATTCAGTCTGTTGTGTCCTGTCCTCAGGTGAAGTATGGTGACTTGTTTCTGCTTGTCCTGCCCTAAGGTAAAGTATGGTGACTTGTCCTGCCCTAAGGTAAGGTATGGTGACTTGTCCTGCCCTAAGGTAAGGTATGGTGACTTGTCCTGCCCTAAGGTAAGGTATGGTGACTTGTCCTGCCCTAAGGTAAGGTATGGTGACTTGTCCTGCCCTAAGGTAAGGTATGGTGACTTGTCCTGCCCTAAGGTAAGGTATGGTGACTTGTCCTGCCCTAAGGTAATGTATGATGATTTGTCCCTGCTGATCTAGATACCAGTACTAGTATGCATCTTTTGTGGAGTTATTTTCCCTTCTGATGAAAGTTTGTATAATTCTCTTCTTTTCCTGGTATGAGATTTCACTGTTTTCATACTCTTCCTTTTTTTTGTCAGCTCATCTCATTTTCAGTTCCAGGCACACCATAGTGACATAACTTTTTGTGTTCAATGAAATGGTCTTTCTTTCTTTTTTTCCCTACATGATGTCTACATCACCAGACACACCTTCTGAATGAACTTTATACCATTGTCTATAATTCTTCTTTAGATCCATATATCTTTGTTTGCAGTATTGAGCTGTTATTATGACAGATTGCCTCTCTAAAAACAACAGTTGGGACAGTTCTGCAGGATATGCAGTTTTTCACAAGTGCACAGTGGTGTAGTGGATAACTACATCTTGTGTAATGTGTTTATTCAGTCTGTTGTGTCCTGTCCTCAGGTGAAGTATGGTGACTTGTTTCTGCTTGTCCTGCCCTAAGGTAAAGTATGGTGACTTGTCCTGCCCTAAGGTAAGGTATGGTGACTTGTCCTGCCCTAAGGTACGGTATGGTGACTTGTCCTGCCCTAAGGTAAGGTATGGTGACTTGTCCTGCCCTAAGGTAAGGTATGGTGACTTGTCCTGCCCTAAGGTAATGTATGATGATTTGTCCCTGCTGATCTAGATACCAGTACTAGTATGCATCTTTTGTGGAGTTATTTTCCCTTCTGATGAAAGTTTGTATAATTCTCTTCTTTTCCTGGTATGCGATTTCACTGTTTTCATACTCTTCCTTTTTTTTGTCAGCTCATCTCATTTTCAGTTCCAGGCACACCATAGTGTTATGGCACACCCCCCCCCCCCGAAGTACATAAATCTGATCTATTTACCTAAAAGGGAGTGAGGGCATTTTAAGCCTCAACCTTCACTGAAGAGCAAAGAATAGTGACACTGTTACTTGTCATGCATGTCATAATAGGTGGCTAAGAAGGTTATCAGGGTACAGTTGGCTGTCCCATCCTGTGGAGGATCAAGTGACCATGCTGAAGTCAGATATATCATGCTGAAAGACACAGCCAAGCTGTAAACCATAACACAGAGCATCTCATTCTCCAGACAATACCCTGCTAATCTGCAGGAGTTTGAGAATGAATGCAGAACAAGAAGAAATAGATACCCTATATTTTAAAACAAGCAATTCACTGAGGGGAAGAAACAAGCAATTCACTGAGGGGAAGAAACAAGCAATTCACTGAGGGGAAGAAACAAGCAATTCACTGTGGGAAAGAAACAGGCAATTCACTGTGGGGAAGAAACAGGCAATTCACTGAGGGGAAGAAACAAGCTAAGAATTATATGTCAAGTTTTATAAGAAGACTGAATTACATCAGCCATGTACGTGAATGAAAACAGACTTCATAATCAAAACTTCATGTGGCAGACAAAAGAAAAGTAGCTTGCCAAATAGAAACTATGTAAAACAATCAACAGAAATAACTCAAAATTAGGCATAAGCAATACACAAGAACTAACATCAACTTGCAAGGAGGTTCTCAACATGGAAAGAAATGACTACTGCCCTATGTGTCATCTTTGACCCAGAAGGAACTAATGCACTAACAAACTTTAGACTGATTGACAAGCAGTGAAGTAGATGAGTTATAGGTATCTGCAACTCTCTTAATTCATCTTCCCTTCCTTTAGTCTTCCTCTATTAATTTCCATTTTCCTGTTCTAAGTTTTTCAACTGGGAGTGCATCCTGATAAAATGACTAAATCATGCCATTTTAAAAATTGACAAGTGTCCACAAAGAACTTTTGATATCTTCATTCTTGACACCATCTCTTCTTGTTTTATCCACTGATTATCTACACATGTCAAGCTTCCCATACTCCAACTTTTGTAGCATCTTACTACAGTGGAATCTCCCTATTGCTCATTATTTTATTACAAACTTTCCTATAACAACATTATTTTTTTTATATCGTCAATTATATTTATTATTTATTGTTTATACTGTATATAGCAAATTTGTATTACATAAATATAACGTCGGGCTGGACCAAGTTGTTATAATGGATTTCGACTGTATAAAGATGGTCTTGAAGTTGGGCAGTCATATGAACTGTGTGTCCTTGTGTCCTGCATGCGTTCTCAAAATCCTGCTGGTTAGTAGGAAACAGTTCAGAAAACAGATAGTGTCATTATGGTTTACAGCTTGACTATAACATCTATACCTTTTATTCAGACACATCTGACTTCAGCATTTGTTTGCGTCTCTGTGATCAATGGATGGGGTCAAAAAACATCCTCAGTCACTTCTTACACACAACAGATCTGTGTTGCTATTCTTTGCTCCTTTTTTAGGCCCCAGCAACAAGTGAATGTGTTCACAAGTGACCAACATTTCGCTGGCAACTCACAAGTGAATGTGTTCACAAGTGACCAACATTTCACTGGCAACTCACAAGTGAATGTGTTCACAAGTGACCAACATTTCGTTGGCAACTCACAAGTGAATGTGTTCACAAAAGACCAACATTTCGCTGGCAACACACTGTTTCCCAGTCTCACCATTTTTGTAGGCATGATGAATTTTGTGAGTGATAATTTTAAGATATTAAAAATAAATCAATGAATTTTGAAACTTTCAGAAGCATTGAAAAGATCCAATAATCAAATCCGTCATTTTTGAAATTATTGTGATAAGCAGGAAGTCCCACAATGAATAACACCGGCGTAGAGGCAGCAAAATTCACCATGAAAAAAGTAATATTCATGGATGACCATAGTCGTCGGTGGCAGTGAAGGTCTTGTGGTTCCATAACAATGACCATCCCACCCTATTTATATGGAAAAGGCAGAGAAAAAAAGTTGTTCAGTGTGACAATTCAGGCATTCTTCTGGAACCCATATATAGGAGGAAGACCAAAACATGCCTAAAGAAAAGAATGAGATTCAGAAAAACAATGAAATGGGTAACAAAGAGCTGAAATCTATAGCTAAAGATAAGACAAGATGGGAGAGGTATATTGAGAACGTACTCTCTATAGAGTAGAAAGATAAGACAAGATGGGAGAGGTATGTTGAGAACGTACTCTCTATAGAGTAGAAAGATAAGACAAGATGGGAGAGGTATGTTGAGAACGTACTCTCTATAGAGTAGAAAGATAAGACAAGATGGGAGAGGTATGTTGAGAACGAACTCTCTATAGAGTAGAAAAATAAGACAAGATGGGAGAGGTATGTTGAGAACAAACTCTCTATAGAGTAGAAAGATAAGACAAGATGGGAGAGGTATGTTGAGAACGTACTCTCTATAGAGTAGAAAGATAAGACAAGATGGGAGAGGTATGTTGAGAACGTACTCTCTATAGAGTAGAAAGATAAGACAAGATGGGAGAGGTATGTTGAGAACGTACTCTCTATAAAGTAGAAAGATAAGACAAGATGGGAGAGGTATGTTGAGAACGTACTCTCTATAGAGTAGAAAGATAAGACAAGATGGGAGAGGTATGTTGAGAACGTACTTTCTATAGAGTAGAAAGATAAGACAAGATGGGAGAGGTATGTTGAGAACGCACTCTCTATAGAGTAGAAAGATAAGACAAGATGGGAGAGGTATGTTGAGAACGTACTCTCTATAGAGTAGAAAGATAAGACAAGATGGGAGAGGTATATTGAGAACGTACTCTCTATAGAGTAGAAAGATAAGACAAGATGGGAGAGGTATATTGAGAACGTACTCTCTATAGAGTAGAAAGATAAGACAAGATGGGAGAGGTATGTTGAGAACGTACTCTCTATAGAGTAGAAAGATAAGACAAGATGGGAGAGGTATGTTGAGAACGAACTCTCTATAGAGTAGAAAAATAAGACAAGATGGGAGAGGTATGTTGAGAACGAACTCTCTATAGATTAGAAAGATAAGACAAGATGGGAGAGGTATGTTGAGAACGTACTCTCTATAGAGTAGAAAGATAAGACAAGATGGGAGAGGTATGTTGAGAACGTACTCTCTATAGAGTAGAAAGATAAGACAAGATGGGAGAGGTATGTTGAGAACGTACTCTCTATAAAGTAGAAAGATAAGACAAGATGGGAGAGGTATGTTGAGAACGTACTCTCTATAGAGTAGAAAGATAAGACAAGATGGGAGAGGTATGTTGAGAACGTACTCTCTATAGAGTAGAAAGATAAGACAAGATGGGAGAGGTATGTTGAGAACGCACTCTCTATAGAGTAGAAAGATAAGACAAGATGGGAGAGGTATGTTGAGAACGTACTTTCTATAGAGTAGAAAGATAAGACAAGATGGGAGAGGTATGTTGAGAACGCACTCTCTATAGAGTAGAAAGATAAGACAAGATGGGAGAGGTATGTTGAGAACGTACTCTCTATAGAGTAGAACGATAAGACAAGATGGGAGTGGTATGTTGAGAACGAACTCTCTATAGAGTAGAACGATAAGACAAGATGGGAGAGGTATGTTGAGAACGAACTCTCTATAGAGTAGAAAGATAAGACAAGATGGGAGAGGTATGTTGAGAACGTACTCTCTATAGAGTAGAAAGATAAGACAAGATGGGAGAGGTATGTTGAGAAAGTATATAGAGTAGAAAGATAAGACAAGATGGGAGAGGTATGTTGAGAAAGTATATAGAGTAGAAAGATAAGACAAGATGGGAGAAGTATGTTGAGAAAGTATATAGAGTAGAAAGATAAGACAAGATGGGAGAAGTATGTTGAGAAAGTATATAGAGTAGAAAGATAAGACAAGATGGGAGAAGTATGTTGAGAAAGTATATAGAGTAGAAAGATAAGACAAGATGGGAGAAGTATGTTGAGAAAGTATATAGAGTAGAAAGATAAGACAAGATGGGAGAAGTATGTTGAGAATGAACTCTCTATAGAGTAGAAAGGTGTACACATGGATACATAACTTGGTTAGATGTATTGGCACATTTCAATCTCTGTCAATCTATTGTGAAGAAACAGCAGAATATATTTCAATCTCTGTCAATCTATTGTGAAGAAACAGCAGAATATATTTCAATCTCTGTCAATCTATTGTGAAGAAACAGCAGAATATATTTCAATCTCTGTCAATCTATTGTGAAGAAACAGCAGAATACATTTCAATCTCTGTCAATCTGTTGTGAAGAAACAGCAGAATATATTTCAATTCTTGCACTTTTTTTCACATTTGAAGTTTATAGTTATTGCTTATGGATGGTGTCGTACTCATGTTTATTGTCATAACTTCTGTTTTGTCAGTTGGTCATGTGTAAATAAACTAAATCTGTTGTTCATGTCATGTCTAAATAAGCTGTCACTGTAAAGAATTTATTTGAGTCTATAAGTATTTGTCTGACTATGCTGTAGACACTGGTAATCAGCAAAGAGCAGTTCATTTGTTGACTCCTAATCCACTTTTTCTTCTTCCCCGTTATCCAGTACATCTAATCAACATCTGACGGACTTTATTTTGCTTTACCGAGCACTTATGGCAGTGTTCCATGTGCTATGATGCTAATTTCTAATCAAGAACCAGTAGATCTAATATTGATAATCTAATATAAACAAGTAATAAACATAATTTTAACAATAATTATAAAAGTTAGAATAAAGCAAACTTTTTAATTTTAAAGTCAAAAACTTTCACATTCAAATACAAACAATCCTGTCTTTTCAAGTTTACATACAAATATTCATATCTTCTCATGCAGATACAGTGCTGGTTTTACAAACACAAAATTGAATTTTCAAATGCACACACACAAAGCACACATTTCAAAAACTAACAACATACAAGCCCACACACAGATCTTCATTTATAACAAAAGTCCTGCATTTCCAAGCCCAAACAAACAAGGGCTGCTGCATTTACAAATCTAAACCCACGACTCCTGCATTTTCATGTTAAATTACACAAACCATCCTGATCTTAAATTAGAAAAAAGAAATTAAATATCTGTGACATGTCAATGTTTAATCTACACAGTTTCAATCCATCAATGACAAGCTATTTCTAATCTGTTCATATCCTGCTTTCATCAAGAATTGAAACTTTGGCTCTTTTCTAAGATCATTCAGCTCTTCTGCTGCCAACAATTGGTTCAAGTCTGGCAGCATTTGCTCCAGATCATCTGTTTGAAAGAAAGTGAATATTAGTTATTGCAAGAGACTCCATTAGGATATCATACTCTACCTAAAAAATACCTAATTCTAGGTGGAAAACTGATATTGGTGTTCTTATTTTAAAATTTGTTTATTGTCTAAGTTATGTTTTTTTTAAATTGTAAACAATGACAGAATTAACTACAAGAATTCATCTTTAATTTCTTATGGCCAATACGTTGTTCTGATGTGTAGATATTGAATATATTGAAAGATGTCAATATTTGGGTTGCATCTTTCAATCATGCAATAATGAACAAATGTATGGTTCAGCCACTGTTGAGGTGGCAGGAATATTTGGGTCAGCAGGTATAACTCACGTGGGATGAGGCCCAAACATTTTTTTAGTCTATAAAAGTTTGAAAGTATTTGTGGCTCATATAGTTTGTCTTGTTCTATCCATGTGTGCTGTTAGGCATCATGGGGATTCAAAATCTTCTTTTTTCAGCTAATTATGATGCCACTGCCATGGTGTAGCCTTGGTGTTTTAATATTTATCTGATTTCATCTATCAATCTTCGTCTGGGTCTTCCCTTTTTCTCTTTTCAGGTGAACTTTTATTAAAGGCTATCGATGGAATACGATCTGGGTCCATTCTGATTAGGTGGCCAAACCATTTGACCTTTTGTGTTTCTATATATTTTTTGCACTATATTGTTTTCATCTGATTTCTTAACCAGCTGGTTTCAGGCACTTCATTTTGCATACTGTGAGATTTTTTATCTAGTTTCTCTGTCAGGGTCCAGGTCTGGCATTGGTAAAAAAGTGTCGGCATGAACACTGTGTATTAACATTCTTTTGGAAATCATTCTTGAGACTAACGGGAATTGAACCAGTCTGTTAAACGGCACCAAATCGCCTAGCAACTATTGCACACGCGTTCTTCCGTACTTGACTAACCGCATCTCCAAAAAAATATGCGATTTCATCAAGACATTCAAACCGTGCACTCAAAGTCACACGAACGGACCAATCGAGACAAGGACTATTACAACAACAAACATCCCGTACAGGTATTGAAATATCCTCAGTAACAACAAACATATAACATTTAATATCCGTATTAGTTATACAAGGGCCGATAGGTCTTCTTGTAAACATGGATAACATATATAGACAGTACAATTTTGCTTCAAATAATTGCTTATACAAGTAAATTCAAGTAGGAAGCCAGAGGACAATTTAAAAAAATTCTTGAGACTAACGGGAATTGAACCAGTCCATTCAAAATGGACATGGGGTGCAAAGGGAACGCATTGCTCTAGGCGGACCCAGGGTTAGCAGATAACCAAGATCCCAAATGTACCTCCACGCGGTGCACCCTGGAAACAGAAATACAGCAGCTCATGCTGATTCTGGCCAAATCATTTGGGGATCGTGTCCGAGAATGTAGAGGTAGCAGATGGAAAGAGATTTGACTGCACAAGAGACAGACAATATCTCCGACACCACCAGCAGCACCACATATAGCGTCACTGTCGACATACAGTGAAGCTAGTCAGTCCAGTCCGAACATTGGAGGGGCGGCCAATGTAAAATGCACGTACAGGTAGATGCATGGCGAGAGACAAATATATTTCATACAGAGTACAATGAAACAATGCAAGGGCAGAACAGCGCTAGAGGGCAGCGCGAACTGCAAATAGAAAGTGAAAAGTCCCTAGGAAAGGGGAACTACAAGCTCCGTCAGCTCGAGACGGGCTTCTAGTTACCTGAGTTCCTTACAGGCAGAGACCCAGACCCATCCATTGGCATTTGGTAAAGCAAGAAGACCTAACCCAACTTTAATGTTGAGCCTTCCTAAACCGGAAATATGCTCGCGAAGAGAAAGGGTTCTGTACCCGATGGGCTTAGGCAAGAAAGGGACAACGATGGTAGTCCTGGCCCAACTCTACTGTCAAGGTTTCCTATACCGGAAGTACCCTTGCAGAGAGAAAGGGTTCCGTACTCGATTCGCTCAGGCACAAAAGGGACAACGATTTAGCCCTGGCCCAACTCTACTGTCAGGTTTTCCTACACCGGAAATACACTTGAAGAGAGAAAGGGTTCAGTACCTGATGGGCTCAGGCGCTATTGGGACAAGGACGCTCAGCTCGAGAACGCCTTGCTCTCAAACGCGTGGTGTGAGACTCGAACTTGGACAAGGGGTACACGATGTCGATGAATGACACCTCGGCTAAGAGGGCGAAAGAGCCAGGGTCCAACTCCTCTGTTGAGTTCTTCCCCTTAAGGAACCAGGCTCACGGATGAGAAACGGTTCAGTACCCAATGGGCACAGGCACAGCACGTCCAATTACACGAGGCAAGTTCATAGACAGTGGAACACCTCGTTCGAGTCAGACGAGAGAAAAAAATTGCCTGGGCGAGGAGTCGCCACTACGCGTGCCTGGAGACAGATATAGAGGCTGTCACAGGCTAAGGGTAGCCCACCCGAATTGTCAAGGCATGCCGAAATCGGATGTGCTAGGCCTACAAGGCGCATAACGGTGGCACAACGTAATCACGCTCCCGGCGGAAATCGCACGGATATCCATGATGGTTACAATGGAGCGAACGAAAAACAAACAAACAAACAAAATGGACATGCGGTTAGTCAAGTGCGGAAGAACGTGTGTGCAATAGTTGCTAGGCGATTTGGTGCCGTTGAACGGACTGGTTCAATTCCCGTTAGTCTCAAGAATTTTTAAAAATTGTCCTCTGGCTTCCTACTTTAATTTATTTGGAAATAAAGTTGATGTTCTGGTGTTTCAGCAGTGGTGCCAACTGATATAAAACTGTGTTTACTTTCTGATATCTTGTCTCTATTTCTCTATCAAAGATGGCTGCTTGTGATTGGTTCCATTCACATAAGGTGTCCATACCAGTTGATCTGTTGTCTCTCCATATATTGTTTGCATGATATTGTTTTTACTATCTCCGATGTCTTCATTCCTCATTCGGCCTCTTCTGGTGATGCTTATAGCCATTCTCAGGCATTTTATCTCACATGATGTAATCTTTCTCATGTGTGTTTTTGTCAGGTGCCATGTGTCAGGTATAATATAAATCAGGTTTCACTGGTAATATAACGTTGGAATAAAAATGGTGTTTATTATCTGTCGTTCTGTCACCATGTTGATCGCTGAATTTTAAAGCAGCTGTGACAGTTGCTATGTTACAGCGTTTGCTTTTTGGCACCTCATCTTAATTTCTCTATCAATTTTGTCATTATCTGTAAAAATTCATCCTAGTTATTTAAATACTGATGTTGTTTTAGTTTTGTGCACTTAACATACACATATAGCTGTTCCGTTGCTCTGCATATTTTTTTAGTTTCTGTATTTGATGTGTTTAATCTCCTATTGTATAATTAAATCATTTTAAATGGTATACGTTTCTGATCGACATTACTAGGTAAGTTTCTAATTACTAGGTAAGTTTCTAATTACTAGGTAAGTTTCTAATTACTAGGTAAGTTTCTAATTACTAGGTAAGTTTCTAATTACTAGGTAAGTTTCTAATTACTAGGTAAGACAATTTTTCCATTTCTGTTGAATGTCTTACCCGGTACATGACAGATCCTTCTAGTTAATATGAAAAGAAAGAGTGCTTTGACAATTGTGCCAGTAATAATTTATGGGACATAACTGGAAAAAAATCAGACAATACTCAAGTAAATTCATGTCAGCATGTAGCCAACTAGTACAACTGCACAATGCGAGGCAGAATGAGGCAGGGCATGTCCATCAGAATTGTTTCTGATGATCACAGTTACGATGTGGTACATTTGGCAGTTCTGCATAATATATTTGAATATATATGTATTTTATTCAGTTTGTCCCATGGTCACATATCAGTGGCACATATGAATCACTACAATAATTTGAGTCACATAAATGGAAAAAAAACATAAACTAAGAGGTTCAACTTGTTCAGTAGGGAAAATTGTATATTACATGTGATACTAGACCATGAGCACAATTAATACTTGAACAATCAAGATAAATAGAAAGATAACCATTGGAACCTGGAACATTAGATCTCTTACAAATGATGGAAAAGTGGACAACATCAAGATAGAAATGTAAAGGATGAAAGTGAGCATACTTAGATTAAGTGAAATGAGGTGGACAGGTGCAGGACATATTCAGGCAGAAAAAAAACAAAGATTATATACTCCAGAGGATTACTAGATTAAAATATGGGTTGGGGTAATACTAGCGGCAGAAATATAAAAAAATAAGAAAAAAGTGATGGTCACTTCTAAGAAGCAGACTACCCCTAGCATGTAACATCAAAGTGAATGGCTCAAGAATAATATGGGTTCGCCAATTTTTATATCTGGAAACATTGATAAAATCAGATGGGAAAAAGCACCCCTTAAGGCCTGTACTAGAACAAACCCCGTGGAGTGAAAGACATGGAATGCCAATATACATTCAGACCCATGTGAAAGGAATACTAAGCGTGGACGAACAGAACAGTGTGCAGCGAAGGACAGTCACCCTCAGTTTCCTGGATGAGGAATATCCACAAGATATATGGGTCAGAGTATACACAGATGGGTCAGCACAGAATCCCGTGAGGAATGGAGGTGCAGGTGTATATATAGAATATCCACACAAGCCTAGAGATACAATCAGAACACCAACAGGAAAATTCTGCAATAATTATGATGCAGAAATCCAGGCAATTAGTGTGGCAGCTAAAAAACTGCTGAACTCCAACTCTGACCTACAGCCTGTGGTATTCCTGACAGATGCAAGGTCAGTGCTTCAAGCTCTCCAGTCTGAAAAACTAACAGACTTGAAAAAAATACTTAGCGAATTGTCTTACCAGTATAGGGTAACCATGCAGTGGATACCCTCTCACTGTGGAATACCAGGAAATGAAAAAGCAGACCAACTGGCTAAGGAAGGTGCTGCCGAAGACCAACCAGATATACCAATCACCTACCATCAGAAAAAACAGATGATCAAGTCAATAAGAAAGCCACAAACACCAACACAAGATGACTATCATATTATGAACAGACCAGAACAAGTTATAATTCTACGTCTCAGAACAGGACACAACCGACTCCGCAGTCACATGTATACAAAGTTCAAGATTGGCAACACAGCCATGTGTACATGTGGACAGGCAGCACAGAGTGCCAAACATATACTTCAAGAGTGTTCTGAGCATGAAACGCTGAGGCAGACATATTGGCCAGAGGAAACAACACTGGAATCAAAACTCTATGGGACACTGTATGAACTACAAAAGACAGTGAGTTTTATTAAGGAGACAGAATTACAGATATAGATGTTTCAAGTGAACGAAAGAAGAAGAAGAAGATGGGAAAAAGCACATCAGAAACATGAAATAGAAAATAGAATGAGAAAAAGCAGGTTTTCATGAAATGAAAAGCATCCTGCATAACAGAGTCTATCAACATAAGGAAAAAACTTCTTTTAACACTACATAAAACTACATCTGTTATAGGGAAGTGTCTTACGGACAATAAACATACAGTGAAAAACCAGAGACTATAAAGATGTGGTTCTTCAGAAGAATATTGAGAAACCAATGGTTAGCTAAAAAAAAATAATAATTAAGAGGTATTGAGGAAGGATTGACAACATAAAAAAGTGACAGCAACATCATTTGTAAAAAGTCCACATTTAATAGCCACAACATGAGATAAGTAGATTTACAATGTATGAGTGTTGTAAATAATATAACAGGAAAAAAACAGCACAAAAGATAGAAGATACTGGATAGCTCGACAATATGGCATGGAGTGTCAGCAGTATAACTGATAAGTAATACTGCAGATAGAATGTTCTGAAGATCAATGACACCATTCAGAAAGGAACATGATGATGATGATTTTTAAGTGATGTGGCCCGTTCTCAATCTAAAGAAGATCATTGCTTTCTTCTAAGCTTGTGGGTGGCACCATTCTTTTGCTGCGTGGGTGAGTAGTTTCATTTAAATGTCAATCATAGCATCTCATAAAATAAAAGACAAGCTTACTGTCCATGTACACCAAATCAACTGTCTTGAAGAATATCTTGGACCTGTTTGACTCTAGTGGGTCTCCTTCATCATCATCAATCCAACTGAGGAGAAGCCACAACATCATCATATCAATTAACATTGATAAACATATTTTGCTTATTAACATTGACCAGCACACATTCTTGAAACCCTGTTTAAATACAAGACCAAAATCACAGTCAAACTGTTACAAGGATTGTACACCACAGTATGATAATATTCAACTATTGATGATTTCTGTATTACAATTTGTATTTCAAGAGGAAGCTAGTTCCATACAATACCTTCCTTCATTTATCTAACTCTTTGATTTTGTCCTTTCGCAATTACTTTTTCGTTATGAACTTAGAGAAATGTAAAATCATGACTGTTAGTTTACACTAATTAGATACTGATGTCAACATCTGTGAGGTCTTATCTCCTGAATCATGGTCACTCAATCTAAATATTACAAAAATATTCATTGAAATATTAACCTTTAGCACGCTACTGTCACAGAATTGCAACAATTGTTTTCTGTGTTTATATCTGTTGTCGCAACCTTGCAACCATTGCTATGCTCCCCTATTCAGCGTAATGAAAATCACACGAACGTTAATGTTTTGTGCCTGGAATCAGCAAATCATAGTAGAAGTATTTAACTTCTGATCCCAGCTATATTTCAACAAGAATGAACAATGTTGGAGCAAAATAATTGCAAATATCGGAAGACATCTGTTCATTTTGGAATCACTCGGTGGGCTAGTGGTAATTTGATAACTAAAACAATGGATAGAAGTTGTATTAATAGAGAAAAAAACACTTTATGCAAATAATTAAAAAATTGATTAATTCTCCACTTAGCTCACCTGTCCATGAGAATAGCTCTGCACCAAATATGCAACTTAAGGGCCTCATAGTCTACTTCTGTACTAGCCTGTAGAAACAGTGCAACCATATATATACATATAAAACAATGAATGCAGTAGGAAAAGTTGCAAGAACAAAACTAAACATCACATGTATTATTTTCTTGTGTCTGCACTCATTCAGCTTCACAATTTCATTTCTCTGGTGCTGTTTATATGTTACTGAACATTTCTTCTGCACTATTTTACGCTGATCAAGCATGTTGACAGTTGCCATTTTATATCTCTTTCTCATTAATTGATCTACTTGCACACTGTAGTCTTTTTCTCTCTAAATACCCCATTAGAAACAACATAGTCTTTATCTGATCTGTTAGTTGTTAGATCACCATCGCTTCAGTTGTTAGATCACTATCACTGCACTCTGGACAAGCCTAAAGGTGCTCCAATCTTTTATTCAGTATGTCTAACAGTACAGGGAAGCTGACAGGTTATGTGTTTAATGGTCTCTTCTTTTGATTATTATATGCTGTTTGTATATGGCAATACAATAATTCACTTTGAATTCTTACATTCTGGAGATAGATCAAGGCTGATGAAGCACACCAAGCATCCTCCAACTGTACCATCTTATTGCCTGTATTCATAATATCAATACAGTTTATTTAACTACCCTTGTTGCTGTGGTAGCACTGAGAACTTTCACTTTTATTTTCATGAACATCTGCATGTCTGGACACATAAACTAAAGTGATGTGACTCTATTCAGTTCAGACCTCATCAAATTCAATCACTGACTCAATAAATAGCCTGACTATATCTTTCTAAGCACACCTATAGTCATACATAACAGACATTTCCAGACACTACACCTCCAGTTATTTCACTGCTATGGTCACTGCCATCCACACTAAGAAACTCAGAGCCAAATAACTAGACACAGGATAGCAAGAATTATACTGAAGGGAGAGAGCAAGAATTGTACTGAAGGGAGAGAGCAAGAATTATACTGAAGGGAGAGAGCAAGAATTATACTGAAGGGAGAGAGCAAGAATTACACTGAAGGGAGAGAGCAAGAATTATACTGAAGGGAGAGAGCAAGATATATACTAAAGGGAGAGAGCAAGATATATACTAAAGGGAGAGAGCAAGATATATACTAAAGGGAGAGAGCAAGAATTATACTGAAGGGAGAGAGCAAGATATATACTAAAGGAAGAGAGCAAGAATTGTACTGAAGGGAGAGCAAGAATTATACTGAAGGGAGAGAGCAAGAATTATACTGAAGGGAGAGAGCAAGAATTGTACTGAAGGGAGAGAGCAAGAATTATACTGAAGGGAGAGAGAAAGAATTACACTGAAGGGAGAGAGCAAGAATTGTACTGAAGGGAGAGAGCAAGAATTATACTGAAGGGAAAGGAAAAGGCAAAGTTAGGTTAAAGCATAAGTTCTTAAAATAGGCGCCACAGCCCTCTTCCCCCATACACCTATAATTGTGTAAAATAGGATTGCTCAGTAACCACTCTAAAACATTGGGGTAGTGAGATTGTTCAGTAACCACTCTAAAACATTGGGGTAGTGAGATTGTTCAGTAACCACTCTAAAACATTGGGGTAGTGAGATTGTTCAGTAACCACTCTAAAACATTGGGGTAGTGATATTGTTCAGTAACCACTCTAAAACATTGAGGTAATGAGATTGTTCAGTAACCACTCTAAAACATTGGGGTAGTGAGATTATTCAGTAAGCACTCTGAAACATGATAATAAACTTTGATTATGAAAATAGTACTTACCTTGCCAACATGATGTAGCAGATCAAGAGACTTCTTCACATCCAGTTCACTAGGGTTATTATTCTTCTTCCCAACATACAGCTGTTGACAAATAGTGTACACTATTAATAACACATATATCTGATGACTAGCTCAAGTTGTGTTTGATTTCTCTTTAATTTTATTCCATTTTACTCTAAGTTTGCATACTGTGAAACCATATTTCTACACACTTACTATAATAGATATAAACAAAATGATCTTGTCAGTTAAGTACGAGGCGTGTTCAAATGAAAACGGGACTTGTTACACCACGCGTGATAGAGCGCACTGATATTGATGACATTTTGCACTAGTAATGAGTATCCAATAATTTACATACGGTCACGTGTTCATCTTCCCAGCATGCATATGTGCTGCAGAAGACTGTTAACAATATGGCGGGTGTGATTCCGAACCCGTCAAAAGTGAATCAGCGTGCTGTGATCCAGTTTCTTTCATTTGAAGGATGTCAAGCAGTAGACATTCATCGGAGAATGAAGGCAGCATATGGTGACAAATGTTTGTCGAGGACCAGAGTGATGGAGTGGGTGCGTATGTTTAAAGACGGACGTGAGTTAACGGCAGATCTTGCACGGCCAGGTCAGGCGCATATTGTTGCAACAGAAGAAGACACTTTAGACAAGCTGCATAAGGCCATCAAGGCTAAGCGACCAGGCAGACTTTCTCAAGGTGTGATTCTTCTCCACGACAACGCTCGTCCGCACGTCGCAAAAATTGTGCAGGAAACATTGGCAAAGAAGAATTGGGAAGTTCTTCATCACCCAGCCTATAGTCCCGATTTATCCCCGTGTGATTTCCATTTGTTCGGACCGTTGAAGAAAGCACTAAAGGGACAGCGATTCAACAGCGACGCAGACGTGAAGACAGCGGTGACCACATGGTTCAGAGAACAGCCACGCAACTTTTTCTCGGACGGCATTCGACGTCTACCTAAACAGTGGGATGCTTGCCTAAATGCATACGGAGATTTTTTCTGATGAACCCAGGTGCATTCTTATTCACAAGTGGTTGCTTTGTTCAATTCCGTTGAAAATATTAAATTGCGTATGATACTTTTTAAATAAATCCACAAGTCCCGTTTTCATTTGAACACGCCTCGTATATCTACTATAAAAATGTGACTTGTCTCATGATATCTGCTGTATACTAATTGTTAATTTTATACAATAAATGTTTGTATAATCCACAAACATTATCGATGTGGTCTTTTCTATTTCTTTGAATTGGGTCAAAGGGCATGAGCCCATGGACCTCTGGATCAGCAACCAACCAACCATTTCTTTGTATGTTGCAGAAAACTATCTCAACCTTCCATTTCTATGCTTATATTTGATGACATTTAAATTTACAGATTCATGTGTCTGACAGAGGAAGCTGTTAGATCTAATTATAATTCTTCTCCCCATCCCCCCCCCCTCACTTTCATACTTTCACTTTTTCCAGGAGAGCATTTGGAAGAACACAATTTTTCTGTAAATCCTTCTTCTGAAGCATTCATTCTCAAACTCCCGCTGGATCTCCTTTGTAGCAGGACCATGGTCCCACTAGATTTTGGGCAGGATGTAGTCCAGAGAATGGAAATATGTTGTGTCACTATTTTCTTTGTACCAATGGCCTAACACATCCATCTTCAGTGAGATACAGAGTACCAAAAACAGACAACTGACAGAACAGGGTAATATTAATGTTTTGAACAAGAAGACTTCATCAGAAACACAAAGAATCAGGGGGCAAAAAGAAGAATCATATAGGCTCTATAGATATATGACACCAAGCTAGGATCTACATAAAAATTGCACCAGTTTTGTTTAGCAGATCATGATACTGGAGAAAGATATTTCTCATGAATAACTGGGTACAATATGGGGAGAAGTGTCTACATTCCAACTTTTAAATATTATGTGCAGTGTGATTCCAATTTTGTTATAGTATGCACAGCTTTCGTGTCATCACGGAAATTATGTCACTAGATTTTTATAATGGCTTCATTAATCAGATATGAAACAGTCACTAGGACTGCTGCATTGATATATATATATACATACATACATACATACATACATACATACATACATACATACATACATACATACATACATACACACATACACACACATACACACACACATATATATATATATATATGTGTATATATGCGTTACGCACTGAGAGCACACTCCCTCCCCCAGTTATCCAAGGAGCAGGGTTTCTCAGTGTGTAGCGCGCAGATCGATTCATCCAGCAGCAGTCCTAGAACTGTAAAACTGCTTCTTTATCGATGTGTATGCTAATATTGCAAATCTACCCCATTGTTTATTTTTTGCTACATTTTAACTTTTTAATTTTAAATTATTTTGTATTCTGGTAAATAATGTAGGCACTTCTACCTGTATTGTACCAATAACTGTTTTTAGTGCATCACATTACAAGCAAAGTTGGACATTATAGGTGTATGGGAACTTACTTTTTCTTTACTTCCGGGATGTAAATTTACATAATAAAAGTAGTAATCACCGCTCATTTTCATGATATACAGCTATGTCTTATAGGCACTGAAGGGGTTAAAATCACATTTTTCTACAATAATAACGTGAATAAGAACATAAATTTTACAACCACATGCAATCAAGTAAACAATATCTATATACCTCAATAAGTTCTTCTGGAGACAAGACTCTCATGTTTTCAGGATCCATACCAACATTCTGAAAATATTTGCAGAAACAACATTGAGAAATCTGGTGAGATTGTACGTGGGAAGGCACAAACAGAAAATAAGGGGGAAAGATATGTTCTTGCTGCTGTAGGAAATGGATATAAATGAACTGTTACCATTGTTCTGAAATCACATCAAGTGTCATTGCCATATGGAAAGTTTACTATATTGGGTCACCAACAATTTCAATCTGTTGTCTTAGACTACACCAAGTCTTACACATAACCAAGACATACACATAAATCTTCACACACAAAAAGTTGACTGCACTCAATCTTCAGAAATATCAGTCCCCTGTGGTGTTTCTACACATCAACATACGGCTATCTATCCACATCTTGAAAAGATTTTGTCATTTCTTTTCTGCTTTAGTATTCTCCTTCTATCCAATGCTGCAAGTTTTCACTCTTAACCTTTAGCAAGCCAGATTAAAAAATACGAAACGTATCCCTGCCACCGGATTCTTTTTTGAAAATTTGCATTATTGATGGTGACTGTTTTGAAAATGTGATAATTTTTTGGTTGTTAGAGATATTTAAATAATATTTGCACATATAAATAAAGAATTGAATTATGCATATATTGGTGTAATTTATGTACGTGTGTGTGTGTGATACCAGACGTATTAGAAAGTGGTAAAGACGTTTTTCACAAAAAACATATATTTTATAACAAATAAAGAGGAAAAAAATAAGAAAAAAAAATAACTTACCTTATATATCGAATTCCTTGGCAACACTGTAAACTAAATCACGCAAATCTGTTGTATTTATGTTCTTTCACTGCGAAATTATCAAAATATAGCCGGGGGAACTGTATAAAACATGTAGATTTGCAGTAAAATCGTTCTTTGAGCTTAGGCCTAGAGTTATTTTTTCTGCCACTTCAAAATATTCGATATCAAACGTACAAGTCCCCAAACCAACACAGCATTCTGTATATTCACTGCTGTGAAACTAAATAACCTAATAATCCATGATTCAAGCCACGATTCAATGTTATTTTATTTGAAATACGATGAAATAAAGGTCTATAAAACCAATCCATCATCATGGCATCGTACCGGTGTACAGATGTGGTCAGATTAATTGCTCTTAAACTTTTACGAATAGCTAGCCATTTTCAAAAACGATCATTTCGGAAGTGGGGGATGTACCGGCTTCGATTGCACATGTCCCCAGCTATGTGCACGGGCTGTGGTACGTGTAAATCTCACGATAATCTCGCTGGGTGGGACGGCCCGCCATTGCGCGTGCGGCCATTTTGTTTTTCGGCGGCTGCGATTGATATAGGCTCGGTGAAGGTTAAGCAATGCATGTCAGTCTATAAAATATACATGTTTTCTGTAGTTGGGATGGACTCCAAATAAAGTATTTTGGATAATGAACAGTGTGGAAGAAGATCCAGTCTAGCCTGATGTAGTCCTATACACTCAAATAAGACATGCTGCGATGTTTGTGCAATTACAAATAATAAGCAATATGTCAGAGGATATCCAACAAGGTGGAGAGTGTCGCAGTAACAAAAGTAGGAGATATAACATATGATAAAATATTCTTGTCACTGATTACTAATATAACTAATAAATAGCAAAAACATCAAATGCATAGTCATCTCAATGAGAAATAACAAAAACAAGGAAAAATGACTTTTTCTACCTTACTATCCAATAGATGTTTACAGGTTACATGGGGAGGTTTAGGCACAAGCAATATAATTCAAGCAAGACACAATAATAGCATATAAAGTCAACTGAACTTTGCAACTCCATATCCGGATACTTTTTCAACCTGCTGGTATATTGTGGTGCAGACACAGCCTACAAGCTTGAAACTAACCAAGTCTTCTCATGCTGTAAAATCTTTGAAAAATTACTGGAAGGCATCACAGGACATGACAGTTTCCTGACAGATATTATACTTTCTTACCTCTTGTTAGTTTCTGCGGCAGAAAAGTCATCACTATACTGAACTTTTAATGCGAACAGATGCTGGTTTTCACCAGAAATCAAGAACAAGAAAATATTTGTCAATGAACCAAAATGGTTCACAAATGATGAAGAATAAGCTATGTGTGTCAGCTGGAGAGATAAGAAGTCTAACAAGCCTTGCCAACTGGTAAAAATATGTGGAGGTGTAATCATGTAAAATCAGAATTAAGGGTAGGAGTGAATTTCAGAAACTATCACCCATTCATAGTTGCAATATATCAATGAATTTGATACGAGTGGATCAAATTATTTCCTATTATGGGAACCACACACAAAAAACAGTCAAATGGTGCAAAAAAAGTATTTATGTGGGTGTTTGAAATACAAGTGAACGTAAACATTTTAAACACACTGAGCCGCCCTCGTACTGAGATGTGTATGACCCTTTCAAACTTCACTGACATATTCATAGTGAAACTCTGCCGTTTAATAGAATCAGAGGCACCTAACAACATTGATACTGCTTTATTGTCTAAGCCAGGAAGAAGCAACTAAACAGAGAGCTTGAGAGGTATCAGGGGACCATCCATCTCATTGACTTCTGTGAAAAAGACAGGCAATGTGTTCATTGTGCTACTAAGTAAATATGATGGCAAAGTAGCTACTACTGCCCACATGGTGTTCCCAAAGCCACGTTGTGTGCTAAATAATACTTTAGGGAATACCACACAAGATGATGAACTCATCTGTAGCAAATAAAAACGTGTGTAAATAATAAAGCCATGACTGAATGTAAATGTTCTCATATTTTTATTGCTTGTGATGTCATTCAGAAAAATGTAAATAACTTTTAACATTTGTAGACATAAATTCATCAAATAAACTTCTTAGAGAAGCTAATTGGATGCTCTTGTGCAAACATTCTGGTATAATAAATATCAACAACTCTAACTATGGATACATTTGGGTGAATGAAAAATTTATGCTAATAAATTAACATTTTAATTTTTTTTTTTTTTTTTTTTTTTTTTACTAACTCTAACCTATTGAAGTAATCAAATATAAACAATGTACTTATATATTCATATTATGTATCCGATTCCCTCTCCAATGATATATTACACATACATTATTGATCAATATTAGTTTGTCAAGTGATACAATAAAAAAGACATGAAATTTTACTACACGTAAAAATTAATTTGGTCCAAATCTAAAAAAAATCAAGTCCTGAAAGAGTTCATTCTTAAGAACATATACTGCAGAAAAATCCTGGTGCCTAATAATCTGCTGGTGCAGAAAAGCATTTGTTTTCGCTGTTAGTTCTCCTATTGAATTCTTGCACAAGGATAAAGTATCAGAGAGCTGTGTTTACACATTTGAATTTCAAACAACCATAATTTTCCAAAAACTTCAAGATTTTCTAAAAGAAAACAGGACAGGTGAGACAGAATATGTTTGATAAGTCATACATTGATTATGATAAATATCATTGGGATATTGAAATATGAAGAGCAACCAATACTTTAGTGCTATGTCACTGCAATTACTGTATAGACCAGTGTTTCCCAAAATGTGTGGCTCACACCCCACAAGGGGGCAATTTGATTGTTCAGGGGGGGAATAATACAATTGTTGAATATCAATAAATATGTATACATTACATAGGAGGGAGGAGGCATCACAATTTTAGAAAGACTTAGGTGGGGGGTGTGGTTTAAAAACACTGGTATGGAGAGTAGTCAGCAACAGTGAGTATAAGTATAAAAACGATAATGTGAATGACTAAGCTGATGTGACTGCAGAGAACATTGTTCATGTTGAATGATGCTTTAATTAAAGCTATATAGGATGCACACATACATTATTTTACTGAAAGTGTTCTATTTCATGCAATAGATTACATCATTTTTTAGCGGAACAAACCAGCAGACTAACACAATATAGACTCTGCAGGAATAAGTCATACTCAAATTTCATTTAAATGGTAAATATGACTGTGCTCACTGCCAGAAGTCAGGCAGAAGAACAAAGGGTTACAAATTCCAGACCACTCTGTCTATATTGTTGGATTATTTTTCTCACCATATGACTAATTTCATGTAGTGAGTCAATGTGAATATCTTTAAATTTTCTGGAAAGCAAGTCAAATGTACTCACCAACTACGTCATAGTGACATAAATGCACACATGTCTGATATGTTAGATATTCATCAATTCATACAAGACATAATCAAATATTATTAAAATATCATTGCAAATAACAAAGTTACAGATAAATAAGACAAGCACCTAAATTCTTTCTTCTGAGATTTAGGGGTTGCTAATAAGGGAACTAAACAGCTTCGAAAACAAATGTCTTTGCAAACTTATGAACATAAAATGGAGCGACTTCGTCACAAATAGTGATCTAAGAAACAAAACATACCAAGAGTATGTTTCAACATCATAAGAAAATGAAGATAGAAATACCTTGGTCACAATTTACGACTAGATGTAAACAGAATAAACCAACAAGTCCTTATGTGGTCACCTGAGGGTAAAAGAAAAAGAAGACCTAAAACAACCCTTAAAAACACCATTCTTAAAGAAGGGGAATTAATAGTCTGTAAGACCATCCAGGAACTAAAGCTGCAAGCAGCGGACCGCATCATATGGAGAACCAAAACCTCTGCCCTATGTGTCGCTTGCGGCACGAAAGGAACAAACTAACTAACTAATAACATTAAGTTAGGATATTAAGTATTAAAGCATAAACAATTAAAGATTAAAATACAAAACAAGAAAATTTAAGAAAAATATAGTCACTCAAGTATTACATGAAAGAATATTTTTATATGCCAACTTACCTGCAATGTTTCAGTTGGTAAAAGTTCCTGATGAAGAATCAAATCAAGCTCTTCATTAATTTCTGTTGGCAACAAACAGAAAAGAAAACATGAAGAAGTTGCTGGACTGATGAATGACAATGTAAACAGGATTTAATAAAGTATGGAAGCTCAGTTTGGTATAAACTACTCAAGGTAATAGTATGAAGTCTATTTAATGAACTGTGAAGATTGGAAACAAAAACAAAAAAGAAAAAATGAAAGTAACATTATAAACTATTTAGACACAAGCGAAAAATGAGATAATTAATGGGCAATATTAGCTCTTCATTGACCTTTAATACAAAATATAATATTTGTTTCACTTAGAATTGACACAGGTTGTTATATTAACCATTTCTTTACTGCTGCACTTAGAATAATTTTACTAAAATAATCTACCTTCTTTTTATATGCTGATATAGCCTCGAGATTGGACTGTACAATTTGTTTATTAGAGCTTTTTCAGATGGTCAGTTCTAGTCTTGTGGTGTGGTACAGTGGACAGTTACTTTAACATACGCTTTGTGTTCTCTGCAAATTGTTTGAAGATGCACAAACCTTGTATATTACATGCTATTTGAGTCTGATGTGGTCTTTTCTCAATGTAACAAGACATACAGATGTTGTCGAGGACATGATTATTTCTCTTTACAGTAATCTGTTCATTGCTCCCAGTGCAACTTTGGATAATTTAGTGATTTATACATTAACCAACACTGATCATTAAGCACATTAAAAATAATATATGGTACAGTACAAGTAGACACCACCAAATATTATACAGAACAATATTTAGTAGAACGAAGATTTCCCGTAACTAGGGTACAAAGGGATATAAAAACCAAATAATACAAGGGACACAATCAGAAATAATGGAACACTATTTATTGGGACAAGTAATCTTTCATAACAACGAGTATAGCGCCAATTGCAGTATCTGTTCCTGTTAGTCTTGATGTCCATATAAATTCTGCATGATAGTTTTCAAGATGGTGTTGCGATGTGCCACTGTGTTTCTTATTTCTCCATTTTACGCTACCTCAAAGTCGTTCAATGTTAAGAGTGCCATTGAATTCATTGTGCTTCCGCAACACATAGATAAACAAATACCAATCAATACTTCGCACTATGCACTGAGAGCTGCCACCCCCCCCCACCCAGTGCGTAATGTGGAGGAATGTAGACCACAGAATTGTTCATTTGGTAGTAGTATTTTACTGCTTTATAGAAACACAACAGATTTCTGCACTGTCAGGGTGGCCTAAGTGTTAACTGTCATGTTTTTGTAGCAGTAGGCATGTTTGTTATTTTAGCAATGAATATCAGTGAATTTTTCATGCTATCTAAAAATTAGGATTGAAAAACTGAACGATGTGGTGGCTTCTACTTGTACTGAACCAAATATATTTAATATTTCAAACAACTAATAATATAATGCTAAATTAATAGAATCAACTAAGAAAATATGTACTTTCAATATCATCCTGCACAGCATCATCTGTATCATCAGAAGCAAGAGCAGCTAATTTGCTTAAGCTTAATAATGTCTGCAGAAAAACAGACAACAACAATTATCATAAAATGTATCTGCTTATATATATAAATATATTATTTATATATGTGTACTTTAGAAAACTTTAATATTAGCTCAGGAGAAATCAAGTAAAACAAGAAAATAAGAGAAGCCACTAAACATTAATATATTTCCCTAAAAAAATAATTGGTGGACTGATGTTGGACATGTATTAGAATGACTGAAAATAGATTACACTATAAGCATTCAAATAGGTGTCAGATGCCAATAGGGAGGAAGAACAAAAGATAGCCTTCTTTCTTAGAGCAACCATAACAGAGGGTCTCAACAACATGCGAAGACTGCAAAAAGCTGCTTCACATTGATATATACTTGAATATAATTGTTTCTGTCATATTTACTGTATTTAGCAGCTGAAGGAACAGATTTAACTTTACTGTATTTAGCGCTGAAGGAACAGATTTAACTTTACTGTATTTAGCGCTGAAGGAACAGATTTAACTTTACTGTATTTAGTGCTAAAGGAACAGATTTAACTTTACTGTATTTAGTGCTAAAGGAACAGATTTAACTTTACTGTATTTAGTGCTAAAGGAACAGATTTAACTTTACTGTATTTAGTGCTAAAGGAACAGATTTAACTTTACTGTATTTAGCGCTGAAGAAACAGATTTAACTTTACTGTATTTAGTGCTAAAGGAACAGATTTAACTTTACTGTATTTAGTGCTAAAGGAACAGATTTAACTTTACTGTATTTAGCGCTGAAGGAACAGATTTAACTTTACTGTATTTAGCGCTGAAGGAACAGATTTAACTTTACTGTATTTAGCGCTGAAGGAACAGATTTAACTTTACTGTATTTAGTGCTAAAGGAACAGATTTAACTTTACTGTATTTAGCGCTGAAGGAACAGATTTAACTCTAGACACCACCAATGAGAAATTCGTGGAAAGACTAAATCAAAGACGGATAGATAAAATGTACTCACTTCGCAAAACTGAAACCCAACAGGTAAAGCTTGAAACATGGTAATGAAGTTTTGCTAATGACTGGAAACACACATAATCACACACGCAAATCGATATTTCAACCAAAAGGTCTTTATCAAGATCACATATACATAAAAAAACTACGTGCACAAACGACAATGTGTCATTACTATGTGTGTTTCCAGTGATTAGCAAAACTTCTATACCTAAATCAGAGCCAATCAAGCCATTCTTACTGACCTATCACTTTGGAATGAACAGAAGCTACCCTTGTAACTTGGACTAAACAAATACAGCTAATTTCATTCCAGTGGCAGTTTGGCCCTATCCCAGACAAACAATCCTGAATTTGGCTCACCAACTAAAACAGTTGCCAACCTCTACATATATATATTAATTTAAAAGTATCAATAAACTTTACACTCAACAACAATTACCTTTAGCACAATGTGCTTACAATTGTCAAATATTTATTTCTGAAGTTGAAATCCACCGCCCGATTCGGTAATCCAAAACCGAATGAAAACATAGAGATCGGAAAATTGATGTAACTTTTTCACAGACTTTTGTGGCAACATTGAGAAGATAATTTATCTAGCTTCCTGTTTCTATTGTCAAAATGGCGAAATACGATAGTATTTGATTATGGAATGGAAATCTGAGCAATCTTTAAGCATCTGCTTTGCGGCGAGGCGACATGACAGTGAATCGATTTTATTATGCTTCTCTATCATCGATTTATTCAGTGAAATCATTATATATTCCAAATTCAATGTGGAAAACGAAAAGGTAAGGACTTCAATTTGTTTAATTAGAATAGACACGAGGTTCCACAATGTAAATTATATAATATTCAACAGCTTTCGATCGATCAAAAATAAGGTCTAGATCGAGATAGGTCTAAATTTGACTCACTTTCTTAAACGTCTTTTATCACACACACACAAACAAAACTACACCAATATATGCAGAATTTAATTCTTTATTTATATGTATAAATAAGATTTAAATATCTGTAACAACAAAAAAGTTATCGCGATTTCAAAACAGCCACCAATGATTGCGTAACATCGGAAAATCAATTCCGCGGCAGTCAGCTGCAGGAGAAAAATTACGTAATTGTAAACACAGCATGCCTAAGGTTAAAGGACTCCCCAAAATTAATAATTATATCACAAGGAAATAGAATGATATTCTTCTTCTTGCATTGACAACATACAACAAATGAGCAGGATATAATCCAGACAATGAAATGTCTTGTGTCATGTGACATCTGCATATTTAAACATGACTCATTTGACTTCAGCATGACATTTCTTGTGTCACTTTGACTTTCTAAATCATGGGCCATTGTAAATTTATAATATTCAAGACCATTTGTATTTGTTACAAAATTAACTTAAAAATTATCCTTCAATATTTATTCAAACATTTGAGCAACTTATCCCGGTTCTGTCCTAAGAGAAGGTTCTACATTTTTTCCAGGATGTGAAATGAAATATAGGACACCAAAAATGGGAGACAATGTTGTTCTTCTTATATATTTTTTTATTATTTCTCTTGCCTATATTTATTGAACATGTAATTTTCAGGTGATGACTGGATGTTTATTTTTAATTATTAAAGACTAGAAATTGGGAAGGGGGGAGATTTATTGAGAAAGATTTTATAGGTAGAAAGAGACTAGTATTCGTCCGGGCCCTGCGCACACTTCTGTGCATCCGAAAGCACTCCTCGCAACTGTAACAAGCATACTACATCATTATTGGTCAAAGACAATTTCAGCAGTTGTGGTAGCCATCTTGAAACATAATATATATTATGGTGTGCCTAAATATTCTACTTGAGTATGGCATATATTGGGATATAATGTTTCAGGAATATCAACCTGTTTATGAAAAAAGGAGATTTGAGAAAATATCTCAATATTATCGTCTCAATGACCCCACTAAGTAGCACACCCAAGGTAAACAAAATATAATTTTCCCACATTATGTTGAATTGAGTTTATATTTTTAAATATATTAATTATTGTTGATATAGTTCCATGTGAGACAATTCATTTTTCTGTTGATCTGCCAAGTCTGAGTGTGATAAGACAAACAGTTTTACAGAAAATGCATTTTTAAAATCATCATATCAACAAATTGGAGGAGTTTTAGTCTAAGTGGGAGTAACAATAAGGAAATCTCTTAGTGGTGAAAGGGTTAAACATAACTGAGTTTTTGGATGTGAAATTTTTTTTAATCTTGAAAAACTCACAAAAGGGTGACTTTAAAGGTCAACCTTTAAAATGTGACTTACCTTCTTTTTTGACAGAAAATTATTTTCTTTACTGGCCAGATTATTCAAAGCTTTGTGAGCCTAAGAACAATATAAACAATTAAAAGGCTGTAAATATAATCAAAATATGAAAGTGCTATTAGTTATGACTTAAGGTTATTATTAGTATACACTGAACCAGTTCATAAGAGCTTTGATCCATACAAAAAAATCAACGTTTCAACCAAAAGACATTTATCAAGGATACAAAATTATGTCTGCCTAAGAACAACCAAAACTATTCAATACTAAAAACTTTAAACACTCAAAATTATGAAATTTTATGGTACCAGTCTATCTATCTATTGTCTATTTCACAAATGCCATTAGGCGTTGTGGTGAGTTGAAGTTTTATGTCTTTGACCATCTTTGTTGCGCTTGTCATCGTCTCAACTCCATTTCTTTGTTAGCACCAGTAATGTACGTTATCATAGACCCTTCATTATTGATAAAGCTGAGAATACCACCATGCATGTTTTTATGCTGTGGGGTGGTGGGGGGGGGGGGGGGGAGAAGGAACAAGAATAGTAATTCAGTGACATGCAATGTATGCCAAAAGAAGTGACTACGGATGTTTAGGAGCGAGGTTGACCACTCCATTATTTAGAAAATAAAAACACAATTTTATATAAAGTTTCAATGAAATGCTTTGTTGAAACCTTGTAGGACAATGTGCTCATGTTCAAATAGCTCAAATCAAATAGAAAAATCTATCTATTGTCTTTTCCACAAATACTGTTAGCCGTCGTGGGGAGTTGAAGTTTTCTGTCTTTGGCCATCTTTGTTGCGCTTGCCATGGTCAAGCCGTAGTTCTTAACAATCTCCAATAGAAAAATACGGAATCTAAAGTAGAAAAATAAAGACTACGAAAAACTTCATAAACATAATACTCAGCACATCTCTTTATATGTGTCCAGCAGATTGCTAGATTTCCAGAAAAGTAACAACAGAGACATGTTTGATGAAAATTAAATAATTTTTTTTTTAAAAGTAAATTTACCCATAGCATTTATTAATGCCGTAGGGGTGTGAAATATCAGCGATCTCACATTTCAGTGGTTTTGCTATATGAGGGCAGTAGCCATCTCCTCTCAATTGCAGACTTTACTTCCCGGATTAATCCGGGACCAATTTAAGGCTGGGTCGATCAGGGAGCCATTGCGATCTGAAAAACATTTCCACCTTAACTGGGAAATGAACCCAGGACTAAATAATATAATACTTTAACCTACATTTTCCTATGAAATACATTTGGTTCATCAGTCATTTTCATGCAAATAAACATGCTTAACACTGAATGAACAAAAGGATCACATGTTGCAAGAACAAAAATAATGAAACTAAACTAAGTTCACATGTAGTCTTTATCACCCATAATGAATGAACATTGTGAATATTAAATCTGCCCATATTTTGTCCTATATTCAAGCAGTTACATATTTAAGTTCTTTAACTCGTAGTGGACCAAGCGACAATCTACTTGTCATTTTTTCCTATATCCCTATTGTCGATGGTCCACTAATAGTTAAAGATGCACATAAAAATTGATGCTCCAAAAAATTATATAAATTCAAAGGATATAAAAGAATTTAATGTACAAAATAATTTTAAAAATTTAGCTCACAGAAAAGAAATTTCCTCGTCTGATTTCATGGAGCCAGCTGAGATATTTCATGTTGTCAGAGTCCAAGAACTTACTCAGCTCATCTTCTTGTGCCATGGGTTGAGCCAGCAAGTGTCCTCTTTTACCTGTTAAGAGATTTTATAGGTTTCATTACTTAATCTCAACTATTTTCAATACCTGTCTGTTGACAGCTCAAAAGGGAGTAAATAATAGCAAACACTATGACCTAGCAGCATGTCGTAAAAGGAGATAAATCAAGTTTGAGAGTGGGGGTTTCTGTCCTACCTCATGGACTTAAAAAGCATGCTGAAGTCAAATATGTCAGGCGCAGCCAAGTTGTAAACTATAACACAACATATTCTATTCTCTGGACTTCATTCTGCAAACTAGCACGAGTTTGAAAACAAATGCATAAAAAGATCTATCTTTTACAGTAGCAACATTTTAACAAATGCATAAGAAGATCTATCTTTTACATTAGCAACATTTTAACAAATGCATAAGAAGATCTATCTTTTACATTAGCAACATTTTAACAAATGCATAAGAAGATCTATCTTTTACATTAGTAACATTTTAACAAATGCATAAGAAGATCTATCTTTTACATTAGCAACATTTTAACAAATGCATAAGAAGATCTATATTTTACATTAGCAACATTTTAACAAATGCATAAGAAGATCTATCTTTTACATTAGCAACATTTTAACAAATGCATAAGAAGATCTATATTTTACATTAGCAACATTTTAACAAATGCATAAAACGATCATAGAATAGCATTTGGAGGTTACAATCTGAATAAGATATGTTGATGATACAGTTCTGATTGCTTGGAGGGAGTGAACAAGAACTTCAAGCCCTGTTAGACATGGTAGCACAAGTGAAAACAAAGTCCTCAGTCTAAACAAGAAGAAAACATAAGTAATGGTTGTTTCAAAGAAATACACACCGCTAAAATGCAATATTATTCTCAGATGCAAATTAAATTGAGTTGTTAAAGTCAAGTATCTTGGCACCATTTTAACATCAGATGGCAGGTGCTCCAATGAGATCAAGAACAGGATAGCACAGGTCAAATCAACATTTCAAAAAATTAGAAATATTCTATGCAATGGAGTAATATCAATGCATATGTGAGTTTGAATGCTAAGATGTTATATTGGTGCTATCCTTCTTTATGGAAATGAGGGCATGGACAGTAAACAAATGTGTCAAGATAAGCTGGAGGCAAATGAGTTGTGGTTTTTAAGAAGAATGATGAAAACTTTATGAGCAGCCAAGAAAACTTATGTAGACGTTCTCAGAGATGCTGGAGTAAAACGACAAATTATAGCAACAATTAATTGCAATCAAGATACAAGCAGACAATCAAAATATTTAGAGCATGTGATGCGAAAAGTAAAACTTGAACATGTAGTAACCACATGAAAGATCAAGGGGAGAAGAGACAGAGGAAGAAAGAAAATATTTCTTGATGGGTTGTCACTGAGACACAAAAATAAGTCACTAACTGAACTTATTAACAACATAAGGACAGAGGGTTGAGGAGAAGTTTGATAGCCTATGCCACTCGGCATGGCACTTGATTGATAAGAAGATATATCGATATATCTTTTACATTAGCAACATTTAACAAATGCATAAGATCTGTCTTTTACATTAGCAATATTTAAGACACAAGATACAAAAAAATCAGCCCAAAAGTAGTCTGAAATGGAAAAACAAAGACATTGTACATAGCACATTGTTGTTCGTCCATCACAAGTGATGATGACCATTTGTTACATCCACTTTTGAAAATTCAATTAGAGTTATGTCCTTGATTATGAGTTCGTAGATGGTTAATGAGCCCTATTCGAGCTGTAAATGTCCTTGGACAGTTCGGGCATGCAATGACCACTGTAGGCGGATCTTGGTCTATCCGTGACTCTCTAGCTACTCTCCGCTGTTGAGCTGCTGCATTTCTCCTCTTTTCACAAGATGATGCCCTCTTTTTTATTGTAGAACGTCATGTAGATCTATTTTGTGCAAGTTCTTCCCATGTATCGTGGTCTATTTCAAAGGCTTTCAGTGAGTCTTTAACGAGCCCTTGTAGCGATTCTTTTGGCCACCTTGAGATCGTGTATCCTTCAACATCTCACCATAGAGAAGTATCTTTGGCAGACGATGGTCTGGCATACGCACCAAATTACCTGCCCAACGAATCTGTGTCTGCATCAATCAGGATAGTGTCAAATCTCTATCAAGGACAGTGGTATCTGGAATCTTGTCTTGCCATCTCATGTTCATAACGTTTCTGAGACAAGTTGTCTGAAAGTGATTGAGTGATTGAAATGTCTATACACAGTCCATGTTTCACTAGCGTATAACAGCACTGAAAGTACCACTGCTCTGTAAATTTTCAGCTTAGTCTGTAGGTTAATGCCATTTATATACAATGCCACACATTTGCATACAATCTGCCGAAAGTACTGCTTGCCTTGTCGATCCTTGTATATACTTCATCATCAACATTGGCATTTTGTGATAATGCACTACCTAGGTATGTGAATCTAATCACAACTTTCAATGCTATGCCATTCACCTTCATGCAGGGCTTGACATGGCTTTTGCCAGGTGCTGGTTCTAGCATGATTTCTGGTTTCTCTGTGTTAATAGTACGCCCAAAGTTGGTACAGGCTTTGGAGAATCTGTCTATAATATATTGTAGATCAGCCTCAGAGTTGGCATTTAGGGCACAGTCATCAGCAAATAGGAGATCGCTGATTGTGTGATATTTAACTGTGGTTTTTGCTCGGAGCCGCAGAAGGTTGAACAATTTTCCATCTATGCGATAGGTGATGTTTACTCCAAGGTCTGGATCTCTGAAAGCATCATCCAACATAGCAAAGAACATGATGCTAAATGGTGTAGGTGCTAATACACATCCTTGTTTTACTCCATTTGATACAGGAAACGTTTCAGATAACTCTCCATCATCCTGAACTCTAGCTTGCATTCCATCATGCAATTGCTGCACCACTGAGATAAATTTCTGTGGGCATCCATAATGTGTCTCACCATGCCTGATGCGGTCCACACGCATTTTATTTCCATCTTTAACTACATTTCTTCATTACAAACAAGACAAGTTTTCTTGATCATTAATCACTGCCATAGATTCTAGTGTTTCTAATATGTCAGTATATTTAAAACAACGTGCAATGATTGAATTTTTTTAAAGTTGAAAAAGTTAATCCAGTGATATACATTATTCTTTATTGTGATGAAACTTTTGATGGAATTGCTATGAATTGGTGAACAATCAAATTTTGTGAATTGGAAGTTGGCAAAGGGAATATTTAGAATGAACTTTGCATGAGTCTACCAGCTTTTGTGACTGAAGAGTAACATGGACATAGGTTGGTGACATGATTAAAGTGATAATCGCAAAACGTAATAACACATCACTATCCAACTAAGCATATCACAAAAGATGAATACATATCAAGCACCTGGGTCACCATAAAATGTGTTCACATGGCCACATACATTACATGCAACAGCTACTTTTCACCCGGTGACAGAATGTTTCATATTAGGGTACGGTCTATTGTCTGCCCCCATGTGAATGATGGTTGATCATATTCACACATTCACAATTACCACTAAGCATAGGGGTGGGAGCTTAAGTTGTCGTTCCAAGGCCAGATGTGTCGCCTTGGTTGTATGAAGTCCATGTTTCCATGTTTGTTGAAGGCTATATTGATGCTTCCAGTCCACCTTTTTTTTTTGTTATAAGCTCTTATTGGTATTTGTTTTGGGTTCATTCTCATAAGGTGACCAAACCATTTTACTTGCTGTCTTTCGAAATGCTTGATACATGATATTATACCAACTCTTTTCCTAATTTCTTATTTTATCTAGTTTAGTAACCATTGCAGTTTTTCTAAGACACTTCATTTCACATGTAACAATTTTCCTCTGCTTCTAGGCTATTAAAGACCATGTTGACACTGGTAGCAGAGTGTTGGTATAAACATTGTAGATATTATCTGTCTTTTGATTTCCATCTTGAATCTTTGGGTGAAGAAGTAATGGTGAAAGTTGGTAAGTAACTGTGTTTGATTTCTCTGTAAAGTCAATTATTAATGTAAATATACAAAACACAGTTTTAAAACAATAATTTACCTTCTTTTGTATACCAACTGAACATAAACTGTGCAAAGCCCTGGAGAAAAAAAAAACATGCATAAAAATATATATTTTAAAGTCAAAAAGGATTTTTTTTTAAATAGAAGAGACACATGAATGGTATTCTGAGAAACCTTGGATTGCAGGCATAATTTATTTGGTAAACTTTCTCGTAATCCAAAGTACACATATATGACAGCAAATTTCCCCATAAGATATAATAGAAACTCAGACGAATCGTTCTGCAGCCCAAAAATTCATGTACATGTTTCCATACGAAAATTAATACAAATTACAGCACACACCTCTTTATATGCATGTAATCATTTCCATTTTTAGCATTGTATATTTTTCATGAGTAATTAATCTGTGGCAGTGAAATTAGATACTTGCAACAAAATTACAACCTATAATTGCATGCAGATACCACTAAATTACACAGAAAGGAAAGAGCTCAGGAGCTACTTGATTAGTAAAGAAGACGTGAAACATTTCAAATGACCACCAAGTTACTGTATTTATGTCCAGATGAGCGACTATATACAAGGTATATAGTAGAACCTACAAGAAATTTCTATACTTAACAATGAGCACATACGTAGGGCTCATAAAAGGAATCTATCTCTTCTATACCAAACGATGAGCCACTATAAATAAGGTACACGGTAGGGCTCACAAAAGAAATATCTTCTATACCAAAGATGAGCCACTACATATAAGGCACATGTGGAAGACAGGTAATGAAGTCCTACTGAATGACGACTAACACACTACACACTATCACTAACGGATGTAAATATGGTACGTACAACAAAACCAAAACACAGAATATAATCATACAAATGACAATACACAGGAAAAAGTCGACGTTTTGGACCAATAGGCCTTTTTCAAGATACAGACATAACATACAAACATAAAAAACCACAAGTAGAAATGAATGCGTATCCGAGTGAAATATGGTAGTTAGATAGATACCAGAAGCATACGAACAGGAAGTACACAAAGACGATAATACAGGTGGAACAAGAGGAACAAAACGATGACGTAAGAAAGACCAATACGACCGAGAACTAAGCGAAAGAGTGGTCAGAATTGAGTCCAAATGGCTTGATGGTACCCAACTCAAAAATGAGATGATTTTCTAGGGCGTACCTAGATCTATCGTCGGTGGTGCAGGATCTGATGGCAGTGACCTGAATGTCAAGGACACCACGGTGGCCATCGCCGTTGAAGTGATTAGCCACAGAAGTGGGTGTTCTGTGTTTAATAGCATGCAGGTGGTTACAGAAGCGGTCGCTCAGTCTGAGGCCAGTCTCACCAATATATTGCTTACCACAGCGTTTACATATCATCACGTAAATAACATTACGGGATTCACATGTAAAGGCCTCATCGATGGAGAAACTGGCCTTGGGGAATGAGATGGAGTGCATCTGAACCACATAAGGACATGTGTAACAACGACCGCGTGAGCAACGAACGGTACCAAAATGGTCAAGTGCAGAGGACCTGAGGTGGCTGTGGACCAAGATGTCCTTTAGATTTTTGTCGCACCTATAGGCCACCAGAGGTAATTTGTGGAAAGCGTCACGGGTGTCAGAATCAGACTGGAGAAGGGAATAATGTTTAAGCAGGATGCGACGGACAGTCGAGTTATGGGGATGGAAGGTAAGAACCAGTTTAACCCTATCAGAGGAGGAGGAATAACCCTGGGAATTATCAAGGTATCAAGGCGAGATAGCTGGCATACATGGAGCCAAGCCAATGAAAGAATGCTGTCAGGGAAGGAGCGTCTACGGAAGAACTCAATCATCTCAGAGGATTTGTCGTGAAAATCGTCGTCATCGCTACATAAGCAATATGAGTCACATAGGAGGACTCATCAGAAATGTCTTCTATATTTAACAATGAAATGAAAAGCAGGATTGAGAAAAGATGTGCTCTTGGAGGGAAGTCCAGAGTGCAGAGACAATAGATGTAATCAACATTCCATTAAACTGTAACTATTGAAGAAATATTTTTGAATAAATTCTATGTTAAATTTAAAAAATGTTGAAAATGAGAAGTAAGATCAGTATTAGAGTAATGATCATTCTATTCAGATCTTTAGTGCTAAGTATATTTTTATGCCGGTGTGAAAGTGGATACTCAATGCAGACACAGAAAGAAGGATTCAGGCTTTTGAAAACAAGTGTTACTGATGTTTGTTAATGATTAGTTATATGGAACACAAGACAAATATATTTGTCCAGCAGCAAATAAACAAACTTGCATGTTATCCAGAACCACTTTTGGCAGCGGTGAAATAAAACTTGTTTGGTTTGGACATGTAACTTGAATAACTCTCTCTTCTTCTTCTTCTTCTGCGTTCATTCTCAAACTCCTGCAGATTAGCAGGATGTAGTCCGGAGAACGGAATGCGTTGTGTCATGGTTTACAGCATTGCTGCGATATCTGCGCCTTTCGGCCTAACACATCCGACTTCAGCACGGCTTTGGGTCACTGACCCTATATGGGATGGGACAGCCAACTCCATCCCATAACCTCCTTAGTCGCCTTTTACGACATGCGTGGAAGGTAAACAGTGTTGTTATTCTTTGCTCCCCTTTCGGGCCCTGGCAACACACGGGCGATAACTCTCTCTTAAAAATTATTTTGCAAGGAACAGTCAAGGGTATATGGAGGAGAGGACAACGGAAAATCCTGGATTGACAACATCAAGGAACAGTCTGGAGATTTTTCTACACTTCTCTGATTGGTTGAGGACAGAGCTGTTTGGAGAGCATTTTGTGCGTGGCATCCCTACAACCCTGATGGATTATGGATCTTATTATTATGTTAATTAACGTAATGACAACGGAACCAAATAAATGTGTGACAGAGAAACATACCTTATCAGCATAATGCACATGGTACCTCTGCAATCTTTCATGGTTATTTGTTGTGTCACAGATTTTCATCAACATCTCAAAGTCTTCAAATTTTTCAGCCAGGGATGCAGCACGATCAAACTGTTTGTGCTCCACTGAAACAAGACCAGTAACAACCACATTATATATCATTTATGTTTTATTAATGCTATTTTTGACATAATGCGGCTATAATTTTACTCATTTTTTGGTACATATGCTACAATATAGATCTTTCATAACAGTAATTATGAACATGCGATCAATGTAAATGGTGTATAATATGGTGTAGAATATATAAAATATAGTTACGGTTATTAGCGGTTTTATCATTGTAGAATATATAAAATATAGTTACGGTTATTAGCGGTTTTATCATTGTAGAATATATAAAATATAGTTACGGTTATTAGCGGTTTATCATTGTAGAATATATAAAATATAGTTACGGTTATTAACGGTTTTATCATTGTAGAATATATAAAATATAGTTACGGTTATTAGCGGTTTTATCATTGTAGAATATATAAAATATAGTTATGGTTATTAGTGGTTTTATAATTGTAGAATATATAAAATATAGTTACGGTTATTAGAGGTTTTATAATTGTAGAATATATAAAATATAGTTACGGTTATTAGCGGTTTTATCATTGTAGAATATATAAAATATAGTTATGGTTATTAGTGGTTTTATAATTGTAGAATATATAAAATATAGTTACGGTTATTAGCGGTTTTATAATTGTAGAATATATAAAATATAGTTACGGTTATTAGCGGTTTTATAATTGTAGAATATATAAAATATAGTTACAGTCATTAGCGGTTTTATCATTGTAGAATATATAAAATATAGTTACGGTTATTAGGGGTTTTATCATTGTAAGGTAAAGGTAAAGGTATGTCCCATGGCATCTGCCGTCGGGGATGAAGATAACTCTTCATGTACTAAGCCGCAGCAACTATTAGGTGGGGTGGCCAGTTCCCTTTCTTGCTGTTTTTTTTTTACCTTCCCTAACTCATGCGTCAGGTACTCATTTACAGCTGAGTCGACTGGAGGAGTGGTCGTGTCAAGTGAGAAATCACAATCCGGATAATTTTTTTAAATATCCGGACGTGGTTTCGAACCCGGCACGCTGTAACCAGATGATAGCAAGAAAGCTCACTATCCACTAGGCTACCGCGCTCCTCAAGCGGTTTTATCATTGTAGATTATATAAAATATAGTTACGGTTATTAGCGGTTTTATCAACCAAAACACAAAGGCTGAAATTCAAATTGTGCAAATGAGGCATGATAATTTATCGGTCCACCAAGTATCGAAGGCAATGTCTAGTAGCCCATTCTAGTAGCAAAGTGATCAACACTATATTCTATTGTGAAAACAAATTTATCTTTCAAAATGAAATCCTCCATATCACAATCCATTATGATTGACTGAAAATATGATAAAACACATGCCTATAAAGCCTGATTCATTTTCACGGCTCTGTGCCTGCTAGCCGATGTGAACAAATGTATATATTTCCAAAAATTAACGCCATAGTTGTCTTCCCTTTCAGAAACTGTTTGGAAAAGGAAGTCACCTAAAATAGCCAGCTAGGATTGGTCAAATCTGATTACTAAATATGTGATTTTCAAGTATTAGAGAGCATACATCTTTCGATCGAGAGAAAACATCAGATGACCCCAGACATCTTTCGCGCAAATTAAGCTAATACTGCTGGTGATCCGTAACACTTCTAGCGTGGTAAAGGTTAGCAAACAGTAGGTGGTGTTCAGCTTATCGGCTTGATTAGCAAACAGTTTTAGCAAAATTGATTAGCAAAAGATGACTTCATCTTTTGAAACAAAATAAGGAGTAAGACAAGGATGTGTGCTCTCACCTATGCTTTTTAAGATATACATGAAAAGAATAACAAAAGAATCCCAAAACCAAAAAAGTAAACAGTAAAGTAATAAGAGAAGAATCTGATGAGCAATAAAGAAAAAAGCAATAACAAAACTGTTATTTGCTGATGATCAATGCCTTATTTACGAAGAGGAATGAACAAAGTTACAAAATCATATTAATGCACTAATGACAACATGCACCAAGTATAACATGAAATAAATATGCAGAAAAAAAACAACAGAAGTAATGAAAATCTGAAAGTCACCTAATCCAGTGAACTAAACAATAAACAAAACTAAAGTGAAACAAACTTCTGAATTTAAATACCTAGGAAGTATATTTACAGACAACATAAAATTAGAGAGATTGAGATAAGATGTCAAGAAGCAAACGTAGTGACATACCAGCTTTCATTATTACTGCTCAACCCAAAGATCAAGATGGAAGTCAAGAGACAGTTGATAAACAGTAATTTTATGCCAACACTCTGCTATCAATACCAGACATGGACGTTGACAGCAGCCCAGAAGAGAAAACTTACAACATGTGAAATGCAATGCCTGAGAAAAGCAGCAATAGTGACCAAACTAGACAAAATGAGAAATGATGAAATCAGGAGAACTGGTATAAGACCATGCACAGAATACATCGAGAAACAACAAATGAAATGGCTTTGAAATCTTATGACCACCAACAAGAACATACAACATAAGAAGATCCGGATACAGGGCCAGAGGAAGACATAGAACAAGATGGATAGATAACATAAAGGAAACACTGAACAAATACGGATTCAATGCAGCCAAGGAAATACATCTCGCCTTGGATAGACAACTTCTTCTTCTTCTGCGTTCGTTCTCAAACTCCTGCAGATTAGTAGGATGCAGTCCGGAGAATGAAATACACTGTGTCATGGTTTACAGCATTGCTGCGATATCTGCGCCTTTCGGCTTGACACATCCGACTTCAGCATCGTTTTGGGTCACTGACCCTATATGGGATGGAACAGCCAACTCCATCCCATAACCTCCTTAGTCGCCTCTTATGACATGCATGGAAGGTAAACAGTGTTGCTATTCTTTGCTCCCCTTCCGGCCCCGGCAACACAAGGGCGGATAGACAACTAAAACTCCCAGTCTACACCCCTACATTTAACCTTCACCGCATTTTGGTTAAGTGTGATCGGAAAAAATGTCAATGGCGGCTGTCTACTGTTGTCGGATGCATTCGGCCCAATGATATATCATGCTAAATATAGGCGTACCACAGCCTAATCACAGCCAGCACATAGTTCGGGACATGCGCAATCGAAGCCGGTACATTCACACATCCGACATGATCGTTGTAAAGATGTCTAGATGGAAGTTACACGTATAGCAATTAAACTGACCACATCTGCACACTGGTACGATGCCATGATGGTGGATCAGTTTTATAGACCTTTCTTTCATCGTATTTTGAATAAAATAACATTGAATCGTGGCTTGAATCATGAATTATTTAGTTTCACAGCAGTTAATATACAGAATGGTGGACCAATTGTGTTGGTTTGGGGACTTGTAAAGGTTTGATATCGAATATGTTGAAGTGGCACCAAAAATGACTCTTGGCGTAAGCTCAAAGAACGATTTTACTGCAAATCTACATGTTTTATACAGTTCCCCCTGCAATATTTTGATAATTTTGCAATGAAAGAACATAAATACAACAGATTTGCGTGTGATAGTGTAAAGTGTTGCCAAGGAATTCGATAAGTAAGGTAAGTTATTTTTTTACTAATTTTTTTCATCTTTATTTGTTATAAAATATGTTTTTTGTGAAAAACGTCTTTACCACTTTCTCATATGTCTGGTATCACACACACACGTACATAAATTACACCAATATATGCACAATTCAATTCTTCATTTATATGTGCAAATATTATTTAAATATCTTTAACAACCAAAAAATTATCACATTTTCAAAACAGTCACCATTAATAACGCAAATTTTTTTTAAAGAAACCGGTGGCAGGGAGACGTTTCGTATTTTTTAATCTGGCTTGCGAAAGGTTAACAGCAATTGTGGATGTTCTGACCATCATCCATCTGGGGATTGATATAGGGGGTATTCAGCTTGTAGGCTTGATTAGCAAACAGTAGGTGGTGTTCAACTTGTAGTGGACTTGATTAGAAAACATTGGGGGTATTTAATTTATAGTGTGCTTGATTAGCAAATAGTGGAAAGTATATAATTTATATGTTCTTCTTCTTCTTTCGTTCACTCTATAATTTATATGTGAAATGAATAAGCAAACAGTATGGAGTTCAATTTATAGTACTTGTGATGCCGCAGAACCCAGTTGAAAATGAGTACAGGCATTTTTTGAACTTGTAGTTCAGAATCTTTGCCAAAATTACAGTTGGGGTGCTCTGTAGCTGAGATATTTAATGTACCTGATAATGTTTAAGAGTGCGCTTCACCATCGGTATCAGAAACAATGAAGACCTAAGACAAATTGCAATAAAACGTTAAACATGGAAATCTATTTCATCCGCCCTATGTATCGTCTTTGGCCCTAGAGGAATAACTAACTAACTAATGTTTAATAGGGGCACCCTGAGTACAATAGACATTATTGGCATTTAATTTTGATTGTTGTTTGTTTGAGAACCCCAGGAATTGCGAGCGATTAGCTCTTACTTCCTATGTATAGTGGGGTGGTTTTTCTGAGCTTTCTTTCATACCCAGGAGACTTCAGCTTTCGGTTTAGTACAATGCTTATTGAAGGAGCCTTCTACTCCGAAGGGGTCTTCTTCTTCAGCGCTTATTCTCAAACTCCCGCTGGATCTCTCTCGTAGCAAGACTACTAGATCTCCAGCACGATGGGGTCCAGAGAATGGAATGTGCTGTGTCACCGTTTTATTTGCGGCAATGGCCCGACATCTGTCTTTGGCGGAAGAAGGGGTCTAAAATTGTATATATGACATGCTACAAAGCTTCCATAAGAGTCTCAATATAACGGCATGTCATCTACTAAGGTTTTCTGTTGCATGGGTGGTTTTGTCTAGTGGGTCATTGAGATGCAAACACATGCATATAATTTTGATTAAACTATTTAATAATTTTGTGTATAAATCTGTTGAAGGACAAACTCACAGAGTGAAGTTATAATCTTATGTCTTTCTCTCTCAAACTCTCTATTCAGCTTCGTCTGATCTTCAGCTCTGTCTGGGTGGCACTGTAGAGATTTGAGCTGACTGGCATAGCCATCCATGACAATGTCTGCAAGTCCAACAATATTCTGGAACAAGACACCTTGGACATCAATTTCTCGAGATTCTGTTATACCCTTCTGTAAGCTGATGCCAATCTGAGGATAACAACAAATAATGAGTACATCTTGGGTGATAGGATAAAATGTGGATGTTTTAGAGATGACTGTTAAGTGAATCTCCCTGTATGCAGGAGTGTCAGTATATCACGTCTATATCACCCTTCTTCTTTAATCGTTCTACAAATTCTACAGATAAACAAGATGTAGTCAAAGGAATTTTATGTGCTGTTTCATGCAAGCTTGATTACGTTGTACAGGTGACCCACTATAAGAGTGTTTTGGAGGTGGAGTTGGTTGTCCATGTCATAGAGGGACACAATGACCCAGAAGTCATGATGACGTCAAATGTGTCAGGCTACAAAGGAACATAATTACACTTCTAGCAATGAGAAATAACGTACAAAGCGAAGAGATGAGTCCACATAATTTAGTGGAATGAAAAAAGTATATATCTAGGGGCAGATAAACAGCGTTAACATAAATATTACATTTATTATTTTCCATTGTGGATGCCCAGTAGACACTTTTCATGAGGGGAGAGAGAGATGTATAGTTTTTTGGAGTGGCGGGGAGGAAGTGAGAGTGATGGAATGGGTGTAGATTTGCTCATCTGCAATTCACGAGAGCACCATTCGGTAGACGTAATTTGGAAAGCCCATCCATAGACAAATCTTCATTCGCAGAATCTTAGTTAAATGTAAACACTTGCCAACCTTCAAATCTATGTACTGCCTGTGTCATCTTACATTGTTTTTCCACCGAATCCTTCCATCTCTGTAGTAATATAAGGTCATTGGATGATCCTGGCCACACATCTTTACATTTTGTAGCACTCCTCGAGCTTGTAACAAAGGTACAGAATCTTTATCTATAGCTGGTAAGCTCCTGGGGGAGGGGGGGGGCTATCAACCCCTACCAGAAGCGTCCACAGGTTGCGGAGAGTGGAAAAGCCTCTACATATAGAGTCAGCTGCGAAATAAGCCAGAACTTCTCTGGACGAATAAGCAGTCGCTGACCAAACCGGTGTTGCTGTCTACTAAGACAGGGCGGGATATCAGGCGGCTCTGATATCTCCACTGAAAAGCTTATGTGTCTAGTGACAGTCAGAATAAAGCGAGTGTGAGCCGCTATAAGCTCATGTTGCTGGTGCAGGAATGTGCTGGGGGGGGGGTGCATGGAAGATAGGGGTTAGGTAGGGCAATGAGGAATTATGGATATTGGAGCAACAGAGAGAAATACTCTTAAATCATCATCCTTGAGTGGGAGGTGCATTAGATCACAAGAAATGGTTGGTTGGTTGCTGATCATGGGCTCATGACCTTTGACCCAATGCCATTGTGTGATATATGCATGTGTTTGTGAGCTATAGTTTTGTTCCATATAACGTGTTCCATTTATCTGGCCCTGGAAGGAGATCACAAGAAATAAACTAAAAGGAAGTATAATAAATCTCTGGATACAAACAAATTAACCTAGGAGAGGGGAACTCTGACTTCAAACCCTGCTTCAAACCCGGTGCTCATTAACCCTGGTAGGCAAGCTGTCTAGGAGAACGAAAACTCCAAAATGAAACTTCCACTGCACTGTGGACAATCCTTGAATGGGTAAGGGCTAGGGAAACACATCCTGACTCAAAAGTAAGATGGAAGATGGAGACACCGAAAGATACAAAATAGTCCAGTAAAGGCATGACTGCCAAGGTTGAAAACCACAGTGCCACGCAATGACTTCATATGTCAAATAAAAGGTTGCAGACTATTCATTTTGGTGCTTCACCTGTGGAATCCGTCAGGCGGATGAATTGCTGGGTTCTAAGCCTCAAAGGAGCCCATCATCAGCGACAGATGGTCTCAATTTGTGGAGCCAGGAAAACAGATCAGAGGTAAAAAAATTGGTTAAAAAAACACACATAAAGATCATGATGCAGACCTCAAAGACAAGAATAAGCACTTGAAATTATTGCAGTGGAATGCAGAAGGTGTCTACAATAAAAAGATTGCACTTGCAAACCGATTACACAAATAAGAAATTTATATTGCATGCATACAGGAAACACATCTCACAAACAACAACAGCTTCAACATCCGAGGATACCAAACATTTCGGAATGATAGAGAAAAGAGACACAAAGGAGAAGTACTTATATTGGTCAAAAACAATATCGCAGCCTCAGAAATCCAAGCAAACACTGAAGAACAACTAAAATAATTGGAACCTGCTTAAATCTTCCAACTAAAGAGATTACTGTATATAGCTATTACTGTCCACAAGACAAAAGCCTATCTCTGCACACAACACAGAAAAAGACACTGTCGTGTGATTGGTGACTTTAATAGCCACTCACAGAGTTGGGGATATACAGAACAAGATACTAGAGGAGAAGAAGTGGAAGACAGACTGGCAGTGCGAGGTGAAACTTTAACTGCTTAATGAACCCATAGACCACCGAACTTTCTACTCTAGAAGATGGCACACCAACTCAACCCCAGATCTAGCCTTTGCAACAAATGCTTTAGTTAAAATAACATACAGGGAAGTGCTTGAGCAGCTTGGTGGAAGTGATCATCACCCCATCAAACTCACCATTGACACTAACCATACCCCTGCTGGTCCCACAACCACACCTAGATGGAACTTAAAGAAAGCAAACTAAAGTAAGTATGCTTTTCTTCTACTTTTGTTCACTTGAAACATGTCTATATCTGTAATTCTGTCTCCTGAATAAAACTCAGTCTTTTGTAGTTCATACAGTGGACCATAGAGCTTTGATTGCAGTATTGTTTCCTCTGGTCAATATGTCTACCTCAGCATTTCATACTCTTGAAGTATATGTTTGGCACTCTGTGCTGCCTGTCCACATGGCATTGTTGCCAATCTTGAACCACATGTTATTGTTGCCAATTTAGAATTTTGTGTACATGTGACTACAAGTAATGTAAATTTAAGTAGGAAGCCAGAGGAAATAATGTGACTGTGGAGTTGGCTGTGTCTCATTCTGAGGCATAGAATTACAACTTGTTCTGATCTATTCATAGTGTGATAGTCATCTTGTGTTGGTGTTTGTGGCTTTCTTATTGACTTGATCATCTGTTTCTTCTGATGGTAGGTGATCGGTACATCTGATTGGTATTCGGCAGCTCCTTCCATAGCCAGTTGGTCTGCTTTTTAATTTACTGGTATTCCACAGTGAGAGGGTATCCACTGCATAGTTACCCTACACTGGTAAGACAGTTCATTAAGCTGATTTGACGGATTAATTCACAAAAACCCTAAATCCAAGGATTAAAAATGTAAATAAAACCGCACACATCCTGGCTTCTGCACTTCTACAGGCAACCAAATAAACCATACCAAGAGTTGCTAGAAAAAATTACAAGCTGTATTGGTCTGACAAACTTGTTGGAGAAAGAAGTCAAAAGCCAGAGACACAGCAGAAAAAAGCAACATATCAATAAAAGCTGCTGTAACCAAACTAAAAAATACCACAATTACTAACACACGGATAAACTGGCATGAAAAAATAGAAAATTTAAACTTTGACAAAGAGGGAAGAAACTATGGAAAATAAACAGATTCTCAACAATGAAGATAACAGCACCGGTGGCTATAGAGTATGGTGGAGATGTACTCACGGGAAAGAAGGCTGCAAATCACTTTATACAGCAGTACCAAAGTACTAAAGCACTGCCTGCCATAAAGTCGACGAAAATAGACGATATGTAAGAAAAGAACTACGGAATAAGCAAAGATAAGTAAGATGTCACAAATATGCTGTTCACGATCAATGAACTAAATGAAGAACTAGAAGTATTAAAACTTAGGAAATCACCTGGCCCAGACGACATACCACTTGAACTGCTAATTCACATCGGAACATCAACAAAAAAGAAACTAATTTTTCAACAACTGCTAGGGTGGAGGTCTAGTGCTACAGGAGTGGAAAATTACCATAATGATACCCATATACAAGAAAATCAAACAAAAACAAGGTGGACAGCTATCGCCCAATAAGTCTGACCAGCTGTTTGTGCAAACTGATGAATGCCTAGTAAACAAAAGAATGATGAGGTTCCTAGAAAAAAATAAAATCCTGCTAAACCAGCAAGCTGGTTTCAGAAAGTGTAGATCAACTGAAGACCACATCACACTCACACTAATTGCCAAGGAAATATAGAATACTTTCCAGGAAAAAAAGCAGACATCAGTGTTGTGGGTAGACATGGACATAGCCTTTGATTGTGTGTGGAAAGATAGAATCCTCCTTACACTACAACAAAACAAAATGACCGGGTGTATGTATTGCTGGATAAAACACTACCTGCACAACTGAAAGGTAGCAGTAAAGCTTGAAATGAAGCACAGCAGAAAGAAACTCTTTAAGCATGGAGTACCACAGGGAGGTGTTCTATCCCCCAATATATTCCTTATATTCATGAAAGAAATTGACAAAATTTCCCGCGTAAAGTAAACGCTGCAGTGTATGCAGACGATCTGGCAATATGGTGCAATGAAGAGAGCTTAGGCACAACAAAAATAAGGTTACAGAAACTATGGACAATTTGGCCAAGTGGACAGACCAATGGGTCATGTCTATCAATGTCCAAAAAAACTACCTATACCTTCTTCAGCATGTCCACCAAATCACAGAAAATCCTACTAATCATAAATGGTCAAACATTGCAAAAAAGATGAGACACCGACATATCTTGGAGTCACTTTTGACCCAAGACTTACATGGAAACAGCACATAGACAAGTGATAAACAAAAGGTAAAATGAGGACAGCACTTCTTAAAAAACTGGTTGGAACAGATTAGGGTGCAAATGGGAAAATTCTAAGTAGAGCATACACAGGATATGTAAGACCAGCTTTGGAATATGGAATGTCAGCATGGGGGACTGCAGCCAAGAGTAACACTGAAAAGATACAAAATTGCAATCTCAGAATTATAACAGTAGGTATGAATACTACCCCAATCACAGAAATGGAAACATGCACAGGTTTGTCATCAGTAAAAGAAAGAAGAAATGAAAAAATCCTCACGCAGTATGCAAAGTTCAAATGTTTGGAGTCATCAAATGAACCAAAGACTGAGCTGACCTACAAAAGAGCGTCTCAAAAAAGGTAGCTTCCTACACTCTGCTAAACAGCTTCAGAAATCGCTCACAGATACAGACCTACAAAACATAATAGCACTAAACACCTTTAACAGATATCCAACCTGGGACAGGAAAAACTTCCCAAAAATTATGGAAAATTATTTCGGAAAAAAAAAAATATTATGCAAGTACAAAAAGAGACAACTAAGAATCACATACAGAAAGCATACCCAAAGGACATATGGACAGATGTACATACAGATGGATCAGCGAAAGAAGCAGTATTAGATGGAGAAGCAGGAATATATATAGTAACACCAGATGGAAAAGAAATAGAGAAATCCATACCCACAGGGAAACATTCCACAAATTTCAAAGCAGAAATGGAAGCCATAATAGAGACAGCCAAAATGCTCATAAATTACTTTCCGAGTCACAACAGACATGAAGTCTTTCTAACTGATGCAAAGTCAGTATTGTAGACATTGAAAGATCCAAAGAACACAAGCATGAAGGAACGTATGGCCTGCTTACTACACCTCAGCAGTACTACAAAAGAAGCAGTTCCCTGGTCACTGTGGCATACTTTGAAATGACAAAGTTGATCTCCTGGCGAGGAAAGGAGGGTCAATAGAACAAATAGAAAGTTATAATATGTACTATGAATGTAAGACTATGATTACATGACTAAGAATATAAGAAAAAGTGGAAGCAGATGCACCCAACTGCAGAACCAAATGACCCCTACCATCAAATGTAAGAAATAAACCATCATCTTCAGACTACGAACTTGCCACAGCAGACTGAGAAGTCACATGTTCTAAAAGCTGAAGATTGGCGAGACAGACCTGTGAGACTGTGAACTGACCCCAGAGACTGCAGAACACATTCTTCATGCCTGTCAACTCTACCAGAAAGAGAGGGAGAAATTATGGCCTACTGAGATGGCACTACTTCCAGACCTGAGGGGTTCCAAGGATGACCTGAAGCGAATAAGACAATTTATTGAAGCTATTGGCACTGTAACCTGATATCTGAATGAAGAACGATGAAGAAGAAGAAGAAAGCTGGCAAGATCAGTAAGCAGACAACTCTGATTAAGTTAGCCATTTTTTTTAATGACAACATGGTTTGCTAGTCACATGATTTCAGTGATGATACGAAAGCTGCGCATAGTACTAAAAAGTTGGAATGTGGGCTCACCGCCCCATTTTGAACCAAAAATAAAAATATAGCAAATAAAACAACAGTTGGAAATAAAAATAACTTACCTGTTCAATGATAATCTTTCTCATACTGTTGGTAGCTGACCATGGAATGTATTCTGGGATGTCTTCGTTGTTCCCAGTGTACATTTCAGCATGTGTCTGCCTGTATCTGAGTGCATGATGGAGCATGGACTGAAAATTGATGGAGAACTGTGAAACTTTGTTGCATTGCGGTTGTATATGAGAAATTCAATAAGTTATTTTTGCTCCCATTGATGCAAAAACACTATAATGAGAGCGAATATTCGCACGAAAATATGTGTATTTACGGTATGTATTATCAGAAAGCATCAAGCAATGGAACTCGGGATACTCCAGCTTATTACCATGGATGTCTTGTGGCTTTGGGAGCATGATCTTTCCCATGCGGCATCAACTTGTATACTTGTCATCATTAGGACGTTGGTCAGAAAAATTTTTACCGCCACAAAATTGACATATAATATTGAAAATTCCAGTTATGTGCATCAACACAATCCTCTGCAAAATGTGCTGCCTCATTTGAAATTGCTTCAATTCGACACATTTGTGACAATGAGTGATGCTCTGTATCTGCAGCTCGACATCTCTGCGTTTGTCAACTCTCATGCTGTCTGTGATGATGTCAGTATTCTCTATTCATAGCTTGTCGATTTTCTCTTTGCGCTGGTGATTCTAGCTCGACGCCGATGAAAATCAGCATCCTAAGCAGGGCGCGTTGGTCTTTATAAAGTGTTTCTTATCAATTCTTTGCATCACTCTTTCAATTCAATGTCTATACTCTGCAGCAATTGCGAAATGAATTTGAGCGAGTGAATCTTTATTTTGACAAACTCAGCCATCTTGCTTTTTTGTTTAGTTTTATTACGCTTTTTGCGATTGGATCATCTTCATCCATCATTTAAAGCAAATTATATGTATATTTTAAATATAATGTATTTTAGATAACTTTAACCACAAGCCGATACAGAAGTAAACCTGTTAGCGCATCAGTAACATTTGTATATATATATATATATATATATATATATATCGTCTACAAGAGAGCATTATAGACTAGGTAAATCCCTTGATCAATAAAACACTTTTTAAAATGCACATTTCAATAAGTTTAAAACCCTCTTTTCTTCATTAAAACGAATCACTACTCACAAAATGTATCCTGATTTTATCACCCATGAATTGATGACACCAACGCCATTTTGACATTCCAGAGCTTCAATATTCTTCATCAAATTGTAATGAAAACTACTCAAATTTATCAACTTATAAAATGTAAATATTTCAGCAATTAGAACACACACAATTATAAATGTGTTTTTCCTATTGTTTACTTTTGCCATTTTGACCTGTGGCCTAACATGACACTTATCTCAGATAGTCTGAAATATCAAGGTTAAAAGCCCAATACCTCAGAAATATCTGGAAGCAGGTGTACACAGACAGATCAGAAACAATAGCCACAACAAATGGCGGCAGTGGCATATACAAGTTTCCAGACAACACCACCTACGACCAATCACTTGTCACAAGAATAAAATACACATATTTCATGTGAAGCGACTGTCATACTCACTACTATTCATATACTCAACAACGGAGAGTCCATACTCCAAAAATCTTAATCTTAAATAGTTCAAAATCAGTCCTACAAGCCATCCAAAATACAAAACAAGACAAACTCATTCACAAAAAATAACATTAAAAAAAATTATAAAGTCAAACTTCAAATTATCTATAAAAACTATATTTGTACTACAATGGATACGGGCTCACTTTGGCACCAATGGTAATGAAAAAGCAGACAAATTGGCAAAAACAGGAGAGTGACCTTCCTCAGACCCTCTTAACCCAAAGCTTCAGGGAAGTAAAGTCTGCCAAAACAATCTATGCGACTTCAGTGGAGAGAACTAAACAGAAACTATAGTCCAAAGCCAGACAATATTATTAAATTCAATAGAAATGAACAGGTCATGATATTTCAACTGAAAATGAGACACTGTCATCTAAAAGCATGCTTAGACCAAATTGGTATCAGTGACTCTGCAGCCTACATAGTCAGATTCTGAATTGACTCTGTATAGCAGAAACAAAGACACCAGAATGCATACTACAGAAGTGCCCAGTTTCGCTGTTCACAGAACGACAATCTGGTCCACTGGAGCTTCTCCGTAAAACAAGTTGTGAGAAACCTAAAATTACCTAAAACAAACCGATCTATACATGACCAACATTGGACTAGATGTTTAACAAATGATTGCAGAATAAGAAGACTTCAATGTTCACCTTGGCAAGCAGAGTCCAAGAGTTCTAAGTCTAAATTAGTCTATAATATGGTCATGAAACTTGTTTCCAGTTTAGTCAATATAGTCTACCAATTGTACATCATAATTTGGCTTACCAGTTATCAGTGACCGAAAGATCATATTATGAAAGTAAGAAGAATCTGTGTAATAATAATTGTACATAAACAATATTTCTACCGAACGTGAGACAATCAGAAATAAGAGAATAATGCAATAAGAGATAATAGTGGGAGGAAGTGGAACACCAGTTCCTATAGTCATTATATTATTAACTGTTCATGGTAACAAATGGGAATTTACATAATTCAGGATAAAGATCATAATTCTCAACCATTAGCCAATGATGGTTATCTGTTTATATTTTATTCATAAATTTTATTACATCTATTTCATGATAATTGAAATAATGTAGTTTTTTTTCATCTTTGTGTCCGAGAGTTTCTATTTGTTCTTGTTTACATTAATTAAATTGCCAATCTATGAGTAGTTCAACAATAGGACAACTATAAACAAACTAATTAATAACCTCTAGAATGGCATTGACAGCTTGCACTGTATTGACAATGTTGTGACTGGACTGGTCTGATGCAAGAAAATCTCTCTCCCATGAGAGGATAAACTCTGTGATGTCATTAATACTTGAAACCTAGATGGCAGTGATATAAACATATATGTTCATAATTTTATACAATACAATACAGAAAACATGAAAAATAAAAATAATCATTATCAAGTGCTGTCTTCACAATGAAGGTTGGCTGCAGCTGACCTCCAACATCCTATGTCTCTTTGGTGGTGCGCTCTGCTGACTGTAACCTGTCCATCTCCTGATGTTTCCATTCCACTTGTATCTCTGCCTACCTTTTGCTCGTCTGTCCTCAACTCTACGCTCAAGTAAAAATTCTTGAGACTAATGGAAATTGAACTTGGTCTGTTCTAATGGCACCGAATTGCCTTGCAACTTGAGTAAACAGATTTTTCTGTATTTGACTAATCGATCCCCCCCAAAAAAAGATGCAATTTTTTTTAACTGTGTGCACAAGTTGTTGAAAATGGACCAATCGAGACAAGGACTATTACAACAACAATGAACATCCTGTACATGTATTGAAGTATTCTCAGAAACACAAACATAACACATTTATATTTGTACTACAAGGGTCAATAGGTCTTCTTGTAAACATAAATGACATAGAGACAGTGCAATGTTGCTTCAAATAATAGTTTACACAAATAATTCAAGTAGGAAGCATGATGATAAAGTAAGGTCTTCAACAAGCTGTCATGCAATAAGTAAATGTTTGTTACAAACATCTACCACTACCAATAAATAGACGATAAAAACAATTATAATCATCTTTTTATCAGCGGATGTACATGTCTGTAACACTATAATCATCTTTTTATCAGCGGATGTACATGTCTGTAACACTATAATCATCTTTTTATCATCGGATGTTCGTGTCTGTTATGTAAAATAACACATAATTTATTCACTATAATTACTTTGGTAATTGTGATACTACGACCTATACCTAATCATTGGATCTCGTCGTGCTTTTCTGTAATTATAAAAACATATTTAAAGCAGACATAACTAAAACAAACCGCTCTATACATGACCAACATCAGACTAGATGTATAATTGATTGCAAAGGAGACAAAATATGAAACCTTTGAAATGTGGTTATACAGATTAATAACGCATTTTGGTTGTAGTAAGTGTAAGCAAATTTTTTTTTAATTAAGTGTGCTGAAAAACAAAAGCTGTGTTCACAATAAAGTCAAACAATAGAGAATTATTATAAAGGCACAGAAATGTAGACAATTTATCAAAAGTAACAATTGTACTTTCATGTTTTGTGGGCATACAAATTTAATTAAATGAACTGTAATATGAAGCAAAATACAAAGCAACAAGGGAATAACAAAGAGAGGCGCATCTGCCGTTTCGTCCACCGTTGTGACTTTGCAGTGTTAGATAAATTGCGCAAAATTATAGATTTCAGTAAAGGTAGGGGGGTGGGGGTTTAAAAGGATTATAATTAGTTTATAGATTTTTTTGGGAGGGGAGAGAAGGGTTAGTATCAGTGTTTAGAATTAATAATTAATTCTCTAATTATGGTGACGTTGATGTAAAAAGTTCGCTATATATAACACAACGGTGGACGAAACAGCATTTTTACCCAAAGAGAATACAAAACAGAACCAGGGTCAACAATTAATTCTGCAGGCAAGTATAATTTTATTGCAGTCAAGAGCTGCTACTGAAGTGTATGAAGTTGCAATTCCACCAGATTCTATCGCCTGTAAAGTAGATCTTCATAAGGTGACCGAGGTTGCAAATACAAACAATAAACAAATATAAACAATACAGAAACATCAAACACCACAAGAAAAATTTTCCAGTTTAAAAAAAAAAATACAACCAATTTCATAAACTTATTGGTTGTATTTAGTCACAACTGCAGCATGATCGAATAAAATTAAACTTCTTCTTCTTCTGCATTCGTTCTCAAACTCCTGCAGATTAGCAGGATGTAGTCAGGAGAACGGAATGCGTTGCCATGGTTTACAGCATTGCTGCGATATCTGCGCCTTTCGGCTTAGTCGCCTTTTACAACATGCGTGAAAGGTAACCAGTGTTGTTATTCTTTGCTCCCCTTTCGGGCCCCGGTAACACACGGGCAGAAATACAACAAATGCAGAACAATTTACCAGAAATCAAAACTGGGAAGAAGCTAAAGGTAACTGGCATATCCATCAATTTTGGTTTTCAGTTATCTTTGTTATGTAATAGTGAATAGTTAGTCGAGAAGACCATCATCATTGCACACAGAATACATCCATAGGCGTTCCATCTTCCCCTGAGTATATAAGCAATTACACTACAACTGATAGTTTCAGTTCTTTGTTGACAAAAATTCTTTGCAGTACATAATAGCATGGACAGTCCCCATTCTTTACTTGCTATGTTATGTTGTTTTATTGAGAAAGGCATTTTTTGGTTGAAATGTCAATTGGTGTTTCCAAAGATTAGCAAAACTTCATCACAATGTTTTTAATTTCTGCCTGCCAGAAGAAGCTAAAGTGGCTTGAAGATGATAAACAACATAAATGCAGAGATGCTACAGCCTGTAGTTTACATTAGAAATACATAATATACAATTTCATAATGAAAAAGAACAATAATAATTTTAAAATTAATACCTCTCTGTAAAACATGTCTTGAGGCGTAAGCGACGATGGCACCGACACCTGCCTCTGTTTCAAGACCTGACTGATGCAGGTATCAATAATTTTGTGGTGCCTTAAGGATACACAATTAAATTAATTTCATATATCTTTTTTAAAACTGCAGCGTATATATGTTAAAATTATATAACTCGATATATATCATTTATATAGATTAGTACAAGAATAATCATACAAATTTTCCCATTATCAATGTTACATATAGAATATATTGAAAGTACATGACAAGATAGCAGTGTGTTAGATAACATACTTGAGTAAAACTACCAATATCAATAGTAAAGAAAAACAAACGTCAAAAACAAATAAATGTCAGACCATTGTAAGAACCACATTTAAACATAAAATATATGGACAGACTTGAAATAAAAGAGTTACTGCCGAAGACGGATGTGTTGGGCCATTGGCGCAAATAAAACGGCAACACAACGCATTTCCATTCTCTGGACTACATTCAACTGGAAATCTTGTAGGATCATTGTCCTGTTACAAGAGAAATCCAGTGGGGGTTTGAGAATGAACACTGAAGAAGAAGAAGAAATAAAAGAGTTGAATCATCCTATATAAATGAAGCTAAGTTAATTTAAACTGTGTCAGCAACAGATGCTTATCTGCTACAAGGAATGTCCACAAAACAGATGGATAGACAACATCCACAATATTCTAAAATCCCTACAACACACTTAGAGCAATAAGAGCTTGAAATCTTCCCCTGTAAGAGTTACAGGCCAAAAGTTTAATGATGTCATGTGACGTATTCCTTCCAGAACGTTGTCTTCCCAATGAACTCTCTGAACCTCTCTCTGTCTTGGGCGATGTGGCTTGCATTTTCTAGCGGTATTCATGCTATCTTTAATGTCGTCAGTCCATCGTCTTCTTGGTCTGCCCCTTCTCCTCTTCCCAGGTACTCTTCCCTCCAATATTTGTCTTTCTAAACAGTTATGTCTCTTTATATGACCAAACAGGCGTAGTTTTCTTTTTGTTATTGTGTTTAGTAACCAAAACTCTGGAATATTCAGTGTGTTTATAATATCTGAGTTTCTGATTTTATCCTTCCGTGATATTCTAAGTATCTTCCTGTAGCATTTCAGCTCGAAGGCGCTGATCCTCTTTGCCGCTGTTTTACTTAGAGTCCATGTTTCACATCCGTATGTTGCAACCGGAAAAATAAACGTTCGTAACATTAGCACTTTCGTTTCTATTTTGTTGTTTTTCCATATGTTTTTCAGCCATGTTATTTTGCAATATGCCATTGCCAATCTCTTCCTTATTTCTGCCATGCAGTCTCCTGCACCGTTGATGTTTGCTCCTAAGTATTCAAATTTATTATAATCAAGTTTAATGATAGTGAGTATAAAATTATATATAATGTTTATGCATAAGTATTAAATGAAATATTTACATATAAATTTATTTTAAAAACATGTAAATCCTTACTCTGCATGCAGTTCTCGAAGTGCAATGGCTGCCTGAAGTTTCTCAACATGCTCGCACAGCAACAACCGGGTTGGCATTACAGAACCTCGAACACCAACCACGCTGAGCTGTAAACAATTGGAATTATGTGGAATTAGACCAAATTTATTACAATTATCGTCATCAAATTATTTAGTCTGTATGTCTGTGTTAACATCATTCGATCACATCACTTCCCCATCACAATTTAGGGGATATCCGTAAAATATGTCAACAAAATTTTGCCACTTTCTTGTTAGTTATTCATGGTATGGTGATAGTCTGCATAAATAGTTATGTAATATCCGATTAGCTTATGCTTATTGACTGGTTGTATTTTATAATAAAGTTTTCCAGAGCTTTTGAAAGACCCAAATTATTGTTTGATTCAATTATCTGTAAACTTCAATGTCATGACCTAGATAATCAATGTATCTTTAAAGTTCAATGCCATGACATAGATAACATTTCTGTAAAATTCAATCTCATGACCTAGGAAAATTAATGTATCTGTAAAATTCAATGCCATGACCTAGATTATCCTTCTACTGTGAGGAAAATTTGTTATGACTTTCTTGCAAACTCAAAGCATGCTGCAAATTAAGAGAATCCCTCCCAGCACTACAGTAAATTATTATATTATTTTAAACATATGTTGTTTGTCCTTCACAAGAAACAATGACTATTTGTTACATCCACCTTTGACATTCAGTTAGTCATTTCCTTGGCTGAGCTCACAGATGACTAATAAGCTTTATTCTGGCTGCAAATGTTCATAGACACGTTGTAGATGGTTTTTGGTCTACCTGTGACTTTCTAGCTACTCTCTGCTGTTGAATTGCAGCATTTGTCCTCTTTTTTCTCCTCTATTTGAGGAACACTTTGAGGTACTTTCATGATAAATTATACAAATACATGGCCCATCGCTTTACAAGGAGATGTCCGCAAAATGGAGGTAACTTTTCATTTTATCCTTATGGATACCTCCGCAGCCAAGGGGTTAAGTAAGAAAGAGTTGTGCAAAGCGTTGTCCTTACTTCCTTGTCGGACCTCATTTGTGTGTTTTATTTCATTGGTTTAATAGCAATGTCTTGTATAGGATAGTTGCAATTAATGTTAATAAAAACAAGGTTAACTCTACCTTATTCCACAAGCCATATTTTTTGAGGAAGCTGATAAAGAGGTCATGAGCCTTCTCCTTGTCTTTAAGTTGCTGGGTAATGATAACAGATGCTGTGCTGCTTGTGGAGTCTAGAATAAAATACAAATATAATTGCAAAAAAATGTAAACTTTAGATGGTCAAAAATTGCTTAAAATATCACACACAAATAAGTGTTCTTGCAGTAATGATCTGTACTTCAGGAGAATAGTTAAAACAGAATATTTCAGAAGGTGAACTGAGGGAAATTCTTTGTCTGTCCATCTATGTTCCTTCAGCACCGAACACGGTGCATAGGACAGAAATCAGAATTCTCCAGTAATGTAAATGTCTTCGAGAATGTAATACTACTGTGTGTAATTCTTGCATGTTGTTGAGACCTATAGTCATACCCTCTTTGGTGGCTGTTCTGCGAAGAGTTTCTCTTGGTCTTCCTCTTTTTCTCTTGTCATCTGGTACCCATTTTAATGCTTGTAGTAGCAATCAAAGACCTAACAGTTTGAAACGTTAAAAATGTCTTGAGTATTGTTAGTTATATTTTTGTGTGTTTACCCCCCATAGCCCTTTAGTGATTGTCAGTTGTCAAGTGAAACTAAAAAAACCTGTGTTCTACGTAAGTACTGTTAGTTCTATTATGAAAGTTGGTAGTTATAATGGTTTTATACTAAAAATTCTTTGTTAATCCCATGACGTTGAGAAGAATATTTAGTAAATACTCCTCTCAAAACAAAAATAGACTTCTAGTAAATAAAAATAGTAATTGAAGTGTATCCTGTCCAGGACATTGCTTTTAACTATCATTGAATTTGTTAGGCTCCCAATCCGCCAAATCGTATCACTTGTACAAGTGGATGGCTGCATTTGAAACATCTAATTCAACAAGATGGGTTTGCAAGGTGAGCTCACAATCAACTATGCTACTGCGCCCGCTGAGCTCTAGTAGTTCACCTTTATATTGTTCACATTTCTTTAGGACAGAACTAATTCTTTTCAGTCTTTTACTGACAAATTCTCTAAATTTAATGTTCGCATTATGTGATGGCAATTTCATGTATGAGAGCCATTTGATATGGTTTGTCTCCAGGTGTTTTACATACAGTCAACTAATATAATATCTATATGCAATAACAACAAGCATAGAACAAAGACTATATCAGATCAATGTGCTTCTGGTAGGTAAATCCAGGAATTGGGTCATAAGTTTTGCTAATCACTAAAGACACACATAATAACACACACAAATCGACATTTCAAACAAAAGGCATTTTTCAAGACAAAAACTAAAAACAAAATTAAAACATACAACAGAAAACGAACAGTAAGGATACGGACTTTCACATTGGCATGTGTAATGTGGATTGACCAACTGTAGATTGCTTATGATACTAAATGACACTATGTGTCAGAGAGATGAAGAATGACAGACTGAGGCTGATGCTCCTCCTTCGCAATCGAAGAGTATGGTACTTGAAAAAAAAAGAAGAAAAAATTGAAACTGAAAACATAAGGGAGTACAAGTTTGTTACACGCTTCCTATGGAAGGCAGTGTAGTTTTAATTTCAGCTCCAGATTGATATATCTCCTGGCACATTCCCAGATGATTGACTTAATGTGAAAACCTAATGTGATTGACCTAACTCCTTCCCAAGAGTTCAGGTAAGTTCCTTCATCATTTGATAGTAGAGATCATATCAATCTTTGATTCATTTAGACTAGTCTCTCACCAGTGTTCCACTGGAAGAGACAGCAAGAACATGCCCAGTATCATTCCTGCTCCTGACTAGCAAAGCATCAGCCCGGTTTGTTTATGTACGCCATCAGATATATATATATATGCTAGTATTTTTATCTTTTCACACAACCTGCTCAATCTAAAACTGGTTTAAAGTACTGCAGTCTAGCAGCATATGCTCTTCTATCCGTTCTGTCTGCCCACATGAGCAAAGGGGTGATAGAACCAGTCTCAGTCTATGTAAGTGACTGTTCAGTCTGTTGTGTCTCTTTTCTGGCACTGAACATGATCACTTGTACCGCTCTATCAACATAGTGATAACCACCAAACAAGAACTGGTTTCTCTAAGCAACTAAAATGATATACGGGTACACAATGTCATGTTAACAATAGACAGTGGAAGTGGATATCCATCAGAAGACATACAATCACCAGATCTCTCATGCTATGATATCCAATGCGAAGAGGAATAGGCAGAGTGATGGAGAACAATTAAAGCATAGATGAGAAACATGAAACAATCTTGTAAGTACATTACGAAGTATAAATGTGAACTATGCAAATTTACAGAGTTTATTGCAGCTATACAAGCTGCTATCTGGCATAATAGTCATATTACTTCACCTGTCTCTGACCAAGGACACTGGAATACAATGAAGATAAGCACAGATAAAAAAACTGTGTTTGTACTGGCAAACTTTAAGAGATAAACAAAAGGATAAAACACAAGCTAGTGATTAGTTTTGAAAGAACATGATGCAAACCTACCTTGTTTGTTCGACTCTGCCCATCGGGGGTCAGCATTAGGATAATCATCTATGAGATCTTTACTGACCGCAGCAACAATCTTATCCAGTTCTGCTCTCTGACCACCAGAATCTTGTCTGGTAAGTTGAAGAATTTCATCAACTGTACTTAGAGCTTGATCCTGAAACAGCATTTTCTCAACAGTTAAGATTACACATTCATGTTCTGATATTTAATTAAGACTTTTTGTGTGACTGCCACTAATGAAAGTTATATTAACCTGTCCAAAGTATATCACATGTCTCTAGTAGATCACCTGTCTCTAGTACATGAAACAGTAGTTCCCCAACAGTTAAGACCACATATTTAAATGTTTTCTGATATTTAACTAAAATCTTTATCTTGTATAAGTTTGACATACCACTAATCTAACCTCACCACAGAACAATGCCGGAAATAATGTTACTCCCACTGAACCAACTAAGCTTGACAAATTTGAAAGAGTAGAGGTCAGACTAAAGCAGAAACCCAGCTCTTCCAGCATTAGTAGTCAGCAAGGCAAAGAATTCATGCCATCATAGAATTAATAACAAATGTAAAGTTAGCTGTTACTCTCCACAAGACCATGTCAATGCGTGTGTCAGTCTCTAAATAAAGATGTATTCCTTATACAATTAGGTGATTTGCCTGAATTCAATCGTCAATGGGTCTTGGTTTTTTTTCCCAATTTCGTCTCACGAGGCCATGTTTTTTTCTCCTAGATAACAAAAGAGGGCTTGGATGCAGAATATGTTGTGGAATCTGAGGGGACATTTCAACACAGGCATTGATCAGTTACGACAACCTTTATTTTGTGGGAAAATGTTCCTACACTAGTGACATGTGCAGAGCTGATAAATTTATTGCATCAAGACAGGGACATGTGCTACATCCCCTCTAAAAAAATGTTCCTGCAAGTGCAGATCAGATGGTGGATTGGACAGACACAAAACCATATACACAAAACACTCTTGAGATGGTACTTCAAAACGTTCTTTAGGTTCATAGTTCTCAATTTTATGAATGGGGTGTAAGATTTCATGCCAGCAAAATCTGAGGACATTCTCTGAAGAGCACTCAAACAGCCTAACAAAAACATTGACTGTACAAGCATTTATCTGTTCTTTGGCTCCAAGTTATTTTTTTTCTTCTGATGAGTCTTTTGCTTTCTTATCACTATTCTGAAAATTGTTTAAAATATTGGCACTCACATTTACAGTTTTTCAAGATAAATCTAGAATGTTCTTAAAGCATCTTCATTTCTTGGAACAATATCATTATAAATTACACTTACACACAAGAAAAGTAGCTAATTTTACTAAATTCAAGAATACAAAACACATTCTCATATTATTAGATATTTCTTCTTCTTCAGCGTTCATTCTCAAACTCCTGTTGGATCTCTCCTGTAGCAGTACTACTAGATCTCCAGCAGGATGCAGTCCAGAGAATGGAAATGCGTTGTGTCGCCGTTTTATTTGCGCCAATGGCCCGACACATCCGTCTTCGGCAGATATTATTAGATATTTCACCTTACTGGCATCATGATGTACTCAAATCATTTGTATCATTGTGAAAGATAATGCAATATAAATATTTTACTTGTAGAATTATGTTAATATCTTCAATAAGGGAATATCTATAAATGACTTCAACAATTGTTTGACAATTTACAGCAACACAATAAACGTTGATGTATGACGGTTACTTGGCTTCACCCACTTCCAATAGAAGCAATTAAAACAACACAATAATAGTTGATGTATCATCATCAACTGGTCCCTACTGATGGGGTCCTTTGAGATGGGATTAATCAAAATTAGGAGACAAAACCTGGAGAAGAGTGGGGAATTAAGCCTATCATGTTTACAACTACCATAGAAGTGGTAACTACACTTTCCAGGAAACATGACAATGACATTCCAGTGCATATAGATTCAGAAGTCCAGGCTCTAATCAGTGTGAATTCCTCAGATGGGGGATATTATTGTCTACATTCTACACTGATGGGTCTGTAGTTAGGCACCTGCTCAGTGCTTGAGCATTCATGGCTCAAAGCAGAAGGAAGTGGTGTTTTCTATACAACCACTATTAGTAAGATTTAAAAAAGGGTTCACAGGGCATAGAGGATTGACTTCACTGTACTCAGTTTCCCATATATACTACATCACATCACTATCAATGGCCAGGACCCAATTTTTTTTCTTTAAAAAATCAGTCTTGTAAATAAGACGACACGAGACGGACCGGATTCTAACCCACGACCTCTTGAACACAAGGTGAACAACTTAACCCCTATGCTAGGGAGATCCCCTTGGTAGTATGATTTTGGAGGTGATGGCAGTGACGATGGTTGGAGACTCAAAGTGCTACTGGTCTTTGTTTTCTTACCGATTCTATGAGTATTCTTCAAAAGATTCAATCAGGCTATCTACGCCCTCAGTGGTTTGAGTTGAGGATGAAATCTGTGTTGAAACACCTTTTCGGACCTGGACATGTGTGTGTTGAGAGAAATGAATGAGCAGACAGATTTGCCAGTGTGGCCACAGTGACTAGTGGCAGTTCAATGAACCTTTCTGATATTTTGAATGTACTCATGGAGTTGGACCAGTTGGAAGATGGGGTATATTTCTTCTTTTGTATCTATGAAACGAAAGCAGGACCTGGGAGTGAAATGTGTAGTTGCAAGAAAAGAGTAGCATATAGGAATCAAAAGAAGAGTTATCAACCAACACAGAACCGGAACAGTCAGTTGTTACCATATGCTGAAGGACATACTGAATATGACATTGAAGCACCTATGGACTTGTCTGGTGTGCCATGATGATCTGATGACTAACTAATGAAAGTAACACAATAAATGTTGATGTATGATGATTATCTGGTCCCTATTAATGAAAATATATATATATACCATGGACAGCCATGAAAACTAATGCAGAGGTTCTCATTGATGCTGGCGTAAAAAGATCAATCATATCAAACATTAGAGGCAGACAGTCAAGGTTTCTAGGGCATGTGCTGAGAAGAACACAGCTTGAACACTTAATAACCACTGGAAAGATCAAAAGAAGAAGAGATAGAGGTCGACAAAGAGAAAAGTTACTAGATGGGTTTGTATCATGGCACGGTAGAAGCTCACCAACCAAGCTTATTGACAACGCAAGAGACAGAGTCGTGGAGAAACATGATCGCCTACGCCAGTCGGCATGGCACTTGATTGATTGATTGATTAATGAAAGCAATGAAAGTAATAAAAGTTGGTGTTTGATGATTACCTGGTCCCTACTAATGAAAGTAACAATAAAAGTTGATGTATGATGATTACATGGACCCTACTAATGAAAGTAACAATAACAGTTGGTGTTTGATGATTACCTGGTCCCTACTAATGAAAGTAACAATAAAAGTTGGTGTTTGATGATTACCTGGTCCCTACTAATGAAAGTAACAATAAACATTGGTGTATGATGATTACCTGGACCCTACTAATGAAAGTAACAATAAACGTTGGTGTTTGATGATTACCTGGTCGCTATTAATGAAAATGAAAGTAAAACAATAAAAGTTGATGTATGGTGATTACCTGGTCGCAATTAATGAAAATGAAAGTAAAACAATAAAAGTTGATGTATGGTGATTACCTGGTCGCTACTAATGAAAGTAACACAATAAAAGTTGATGTATGGTGATTACCTGGTCGCTATTAATGAAAATGAAAGTAAAACAATAAAAGTTGATGTATGGTGATTACCTGGTCGCTACTAATGAAAGTAACACAATAAAAGTTGATGTATGATGATTACCTAGTCCCTACTAATGAAAGTAAAACAATAAAAGTTGATTTATGGTGATTACCTGGTCCCTACTAATGAAAGTAAAACAATAAAAGTTGATGTATGGTGATTACCTGGTCCCTACTAATAGAAGCAATGAAAGCACCCTTCAGCTTCGTCTTGTTATCATCACTTTCTGTCAACTCTGCCATCTTTGACATATTAATCACCATGTTTGACTGTTGGAAATATGACTACAAATGATTGCATTGAAACAGCCATGAATAAACATTGCATTAAAACAATCAAGAAACTCTTCTTCTATTGTTCTCAAACTTATAATGATGAAACCTGGAGAACAGAATGTGGGTTCTATCACAAATCATGAATTTACCTTCTTTTTCTTTTGATTATTTACTTTGGCTATGTTACAGACAGCCGGTATTTACTTATTATTTCATGTTAACTCGTTAACGTAACCGCATACAAATAAATATAGGGAACATAGAAATGTGTAAAGAAGAATAGCATCATACAGTATAGGATAGATAACTAAAATATATACACATCCACATTTTTTCGTGATTTTTCTAAAATTTTGTTTTGAAAAAATGTATCACACCCTATATCTTCTTTTTCTTCTTGTTCGCAATTTGCATGTCTACACAGCAAGTCCTGTTTCCTTAATAAATGCTGCTGTATTTGAAAGCTCCTCAGTGTTTCCATACATCTTTCTGTGAATATCCATCTCTGTGGGCCAATGTTCTTCCCTTAACTGGTTTAGCGTGTTGCAGTCTTGCAGGATATGTTCAGCTGTCTGTGCTGCCTGCCCACAAGGGCAGAGGTGATAGAACCAGTCTTAGTCTATTTAAATGGCTGTTTAATCTGTTGTGTCCTGTTCTGAGGCAGAAGATAATAACCTGCTCTGCTCTGTCGAGATAGTGGTCATTGTCTTGATAGTGTAAATGGGTGGTCAGCTTTCCTGATTGTTTGGACGAGGGTCATCTTTTCTTGGTAGGTGATTTCTTGGTCTTTTTGTTCCTGTGTTGCTCCATCCTTTGCCAGTCTATCTGCCTCTTCATTTCCTGGTATGCTACAGTGGGATGGTATCCACTGTAGTATTACCCTTCTTTGGATGCTAACTTCTCGCATGGCTTCCTTCAGGTCTGGCAGTTTATCGCTCCCAAGGGCTTGTAGGACAGACAAGCTCTCTCAAGAACTGCAGCATTGATCCTAGCTCCTGGGAAACTACAGCACTTGATCGCTCAGCCTGGCACACTCAGATCACTGCTGGCATCACAAAATTTTAAAAAGAAAGAACACTGCGGGCAATCCACAAGCGCAAGAAGCGGAAGGACAAATTCTTAAACTCTCCTACCCCGAACCTTCAGCACTCCTGCATGCACTGCAATAGAACTTTCCGTGCACGAATCTGACTCATCGGGCATCTACGAACTCACAAACTAAATTAGTTAATTACCAATTTAATTATTATATATATTTTTTTTTCATCGCATTTAATGTTTTTTCATGCCATGCTCATCTTCACTTGCGAAGGAGGAACATCATCATCATGACAGACATAGCATCAGTAAGAAATACCACTAGTTGACATTGGCTTGTGTTTTTAATTATTTCTGCAGCAATGTTTAAAGCCCGTACTTCTGCCGAGTAGTTGGAGCAGAATATTCCAGTTGGTGAACATGTGGACTCATTTTATTTTTCTGGATATTTTATGTACACGCCATCACCTCCATTCTTCACTGCTCTAGTTGCTGATCCGTCGGTATATACTTGTATCCATGCTTCTCTGGGGTACATATCTTCAATCATGTTGCATACTATTATTTTTCTTTTGAAGATTATTCAGTTCTATCATAGTGTGGTAGTTGTTTATGGTGGTTCTGATAGTGAGATTTGGGTATTGCTCCCACGGAACTGGAAAAAGTGTTGGTGTTATCTCTCTTGTTATGTCTGGTAGTATTTCCTTAGTTTATTTTCTGTTTAGTTTTTGGATCGGTGTATAAAACTGCTCCTCTTCAGTCTTCCACTGGCTAGGTCACCATATCTGGCCCTCATTGGATGTGCTGGCATACTCTTATACTTTTCTGCAAGGACCATGATCTTAATGTCTCGCCTGTATTGTAAGGGGGTGATGCCTGTAATTTTTTCCATTTCATTTATGGGAGAGGTCTTCATGGCAACACCCTATATGATTAAAGATATCTATATTCTTACCAACTCAGACCTTGACATACAAAGTGCTGCTTGATTGTTTGACTCATCCAAGATACTAAATTAGAAAGAAAAAAAGTTGAATAACAAATCATTTTAAAGAAATAAATAGCATCAATACATCACTATTATTCTGGTCAAACTCTGAAAACAATATAATAAAAACTATTTACATGCCTAAATCACTGACATCAATTGTGATTTTACTATCTCCATGTTTGACAGATTGAGTGCTCTTAGCTGTGCCATGCCAATGTGGGTTTCTACTCAAGCAGGTTTTACTCAGCTAAATAGATCTGTGTCTGTAACTTGGGAGTCCAGCACAGGGCAAAAATTTGTTTACATAAATAATTACCCTCTTACTGTATAGGTAATAAAATGAAATTATTGCAACTTGGGCACCTTCCAGATGCTGTGTCCCCACGAAGAAGTTGAAACAAATGCAAGCTAATAATTCTTGTGGTTCATTGGTTAGAACTGTATAAATGCATGCTAATGATTCTCGTGGTTTATTGGTTAGAACTTTTCACACTGTCCACAAGTGCTCAGTCCTACTCACGTCATATGTGTTCTTTTGCAATCACTTTCAAATAGCCAGCATAAATTAAAACAAAATTACCTCGGTCAAAGTCTGGACATCAATCTACATTCACTATGTACTTGCTAAGTAACTTCCTCACTTTCATCTTCATTCACAGATTATAGATGTATTAGATGCAAATCTGCTTGTTCTCTCATTAACACAAAAGCTTGATGTTCCGGACAGTAGATCAATGTCATACCCATTAGATTGGAAGTAACTAGCATGTACACTATCTTGCAAAGGGTTTAAAAGCAGTAGAAGATTGACTTGACTGTACTCGGTTTCCCATATGTACTCTGTCACTCTCAACGAAGCGGCACGCCGCCTGCCGAGAGTACCACTCATAGCATGTAACTCCGTAGCTTCGAGTGATAATCCACAGGAATCTCCAAAAAAATCCACCTTATAAACAAGACGACATGAGCCGGATTCGAACCTGTGACCTCTTGAACAGAAGGCGAACAGCTTAACCACTACGCCAGGGAGATCCCCTACACTATCTTGTAAATATACTCTATCAGACATGATAGCCATTGTTTTATCTACATCAGGTCAACAAGATTTTGCTTCTACTATTAAATGCACTGTTAATGTTGAATGAATAACAAGTTAAACAAAAGTGTCAGCACATCAGCACAAATCTCCATTATTTTCACGGTAGGGGAAGCAAGGAGCAAGATAATGTCGCATGGTACAACAAACAGGATCAATATTTTGATCTATCAAGCAACAATTGTTGAATTTATTTATCTTGAGCTGGAGAGCTAACTCAACGCTCTTTAGCAGCCATGTTGAGGAATCTATGTTTTGTAATTGTTGTGTGGTGCTGAAAAGATTCTTCTTCGTTTCTTTGAATCCATTTATCCGCCGAAGACGGATGTGTCGGGCCATTGGCGCAAATAAAACAGCGCCACAACGCATTTCAATTTTCTGGACTACATCCTGCTGGAAATCTAGCAGAACCATGGTCCTACTAGATCCAGTAGGAGTTTGAGAATGAACGCAGAAGAAGAAGAATCCATTTATAGCACAACTTTAATTTCTGTATATTTCCACCTAATACAACCATTTTCAACACTGAATTTTTGAAGGGCATTGTTGATCTTCGGTCTCTGATATCTTGCTTAGCAAGACTGCAGTTCTACGGTCCGTTACCATCTTCACCATTTGTAAGTGGAGTATGGCATTGGTCAGTTCTGGTCTATTGTCTTCACTTATGTCACTCAGTGTTACTTTGGCCCTATGTAAGATATTTGACATATTCAAACATGTAGGACCTACCTGAGATCTGCACTTGGTGGGGCCACACTAAATATACCATGACTGTTTGAAAAGAACACTGCCACACCATTAGAACGGCCTGTTTGGACAAGAAAATATCAAACTATAAAATACAATTAAATCACATAACCTTTTTTTGCTGATTTTGAAACAGCTAAATATTTTATGTTAACTTCTTCTTCATCTGCGTTCGTTCTCAAATTCCTGCAGATTAGCAGGATGTAGTCCGGAGAACGGAATGCAGTGTTCCATGGTTTACAGCATTGCTGCAATATCTGCGCCTTTCTGCCTTACACATCCGACTTCAGCATGGCTTTGGGTCATTGACCCTATATGGGATGGGACAGCCAACTCCATCCCATAACCTCCTTAGTCGCCTTTCACGACATGTGTGGAAGGTAAACAGTGTTGCTATTCTTTGCTCCCCTTTTGGGCCCAGGCAACACACAGGCTTATGTTAACTATTTCATCATGTAGAGATAGAAACAGAATAGGATATCAAAACTGCATGTGGAAGGTCTGATGGCCTTACTATTAACAGACCAACCATTATACAACGGTGTTATGTTATTCATCTATCAAAATTGTGGATAACTATTTGTTACATTCACTTCTGTAATTCAGTTAGAGTTAATGTCCTAGACTTTGAGTTCATATATGACTAATAAGCCATATTCTTGCCGCAAATGTCCTTGAATAGTTTGGGCATGGGATGATCACTGTACATGGTTTTTGGTCTACTCGTGACTTTCTTACTACTTTTCTGTTGGGCTGATACGTTTCTCCTCTTCAAAAGAAGTTGCTTTGTCTTTTACTGACTGAAAATAGAGCGTCATGTAGCTCTATTTTGTGCAAGTTCTTCATCTTCTGTGTTTATTCTCAAATTCCTGCAGATTAACTGGGTGTAGTCTGGCGAACGGAGTGCGTTGTTTTATGGTTTACAGCTTTGCTGCAATATTTTCACCTTTTGACCTGACACATCCAACTTCAGCATGAAAGCCATCTAATTGTAGCTGGTCCTACTAGGGGTCATAAAATGCGACCACAAATAACACCTACCCTTACCACAAAAGATCAAAACACAACCACAAATAAAAAGACTCAACTGTGGTTAAAAGAAGTGTTTCTATTTAAACAGGCTTTTAACGCATGACATAATTTAGAACAATGATCAATGACCTGTGCCAAGTATGGAATCTCCAGCTGTTTTAAAATCCATCTTGTCCAGCTTGCTAGAGTTATCTGAAACATGACACACACAAAAGAAACATAAAAATCTACATTTCATACAATTATCACATAACCAATAATTTTAAGTAAATGACAAGAGGTCCTTCCTGGACTGAGGGAAATATTGTCATAATCCACAAGTAACATCTACAGAACAAAAATGACATATACTTTATTATTTAAGACTATCATCTATGCCACTTTGGCTAATAGTCATTTGTCTAACACATCTCTCAATACCAGCCTAAGAGTATTCAAATGATTTAGAATAAACCTTCTGCTAGAGCAGTGTTTCTCAAACTGAGTTCTGCTGAAACCTAGGATTCTACTACTAAAGGAAGCTAGGGGTTTCATATGGTGAGAACAGGCTAATCGTATGTATTTCTTCTTCTTCTTCAGCATTCATTCTCAAACTCCGACTGGATTTCTCTTGTAACAGGGCAATGATCCTACAAGATTTCCAGTTGAATGTAGTCCAGAGAATGGAAATGCATTGTGTTGCCGTTTTATTTGCGCCAATGGCCCAACACATCCGTCTTCGGCGGGTATGTATTTAAAATTATTTTTGTGCCTAATCTCATATTCAACTCTGAATTCAGTATTTGTGTAGCAAAAGACAAGAACATGTCACATTAGAAAAGTAAATTTTATTATATAAATTAAATTCACAAATAACATTTCCATGATAAACATATTTGTTCACATAACATTTTTACATCTTCAGTGATCATATCTCAGTCAGGTTGAGACTCCAGATTCTATGATATAGTCAGCTGTTAGTTTCACAGTTTTCACATTGCGATGCAGCATCTTGCGCACACCCATCGGATTTCTCAAGCACCTTCCTGCCATTCTTGTAGGCAACAAAACTCACAACTGCATTTATTTATTTCTCTGGTGACTGAGCCATTTATGTATATGATTGGGTCATGCTGTTTTAAGTGCAACTGGACAAGTTCTTGCACCGTCACTTCTGTTCTGATACCAGTCTATTCTCTATATGTTTTCCCCAATTGTATTACTACATTTGTCACAGACATTTTCTCTATGATCACCTGCATCCATTCAATGCCTTTTCTTACTTCTTTCATCTTCTTTTGTGTTCATTCTCACTCCCACTGGATCTCTCTTGCAGCAGGACAGTGGTCCTACTAGATTTCTAGCAGGATGTAATCCAGAGAATTGAAATGTATTGTGTTGCCTTCTTATTTGCGCCAAAGTTCCGACACACCCGCCTTCGGTAGAGTACTTCTTTCAATTCACATACTCAGAGCAATGTCCTTTGCTTTTGTCATCCATGATTTTCCACACTTGATTTAAACTGTATTTTATCTAGGTGGTGTAATGGGTGGTGGACATTGCTGGCTACATTAAGGTATGCCCTTACCTGCACCACTTGTTCTCGTACCTTAATGCTTGGCAAATCTAACAAGAATCTCATAGCCATGATAGGGGTATATTTAGTACATCCTAGCACTGTCGTCATTATGGGTTCTTTCCAGTTGTGTCTGTGACATTGTGAACAGACATTGGCAATAATTGATGACAGATAACACTAGTGTTTGCAGCAGCAGGAAAGTGATCATTCATGCGTGTCTACAGCTGCCATGACTTTAATAGCACTGATCTCCGTCTGCTCTTTCTGAAGTATGTTGCCGAATGTGAGACTTAGTCAAAAATAATTTTTTTAGATCATGTTTCCTATTGATGGAGCCCACACAACTGGACAGTTGGCAGGTGTATCTGTGACTAGCTTGTTATTCTGGTAGAACCAACCTTTGCCTTCAAGGGATTAACAAAAGCAGCATTATAGATAGTGCACCATAATTCCTTCCTACTTCCTTCTGAGTTAATTCTCAACCTCCAGCAGATTAGCATGATGTGCCTTGGAGAACGGAATGCAGCTTTGCTTCAATCTCTGCACCTTTTGTCCTGACACATCTGACTTCAGCATGGCTTCTGGGTCCCTTTGGCCCTCTAAGGGATGGGACTGCCAACTCCACCCCCAGCACCATAATGACAGTTAGTCTAATTTGCACTGTACATCACCAGCGATATTAAGTTCTGACTGCCTAGGTTGCACAGCACAATGTAAGGGGCGATATGAAAACCGTACCTGGCCCTAAAGTTTGCAATTGTACAATTTTTAAGGTGTGCACAACTCACACATAGAAAAGCATAGGAGACGATGGACCCCCTGTGACAAATCGAGTGCTATATAACTCATACGAAACACTTAATACATCTCATTAGCCACCTCTGAACACAACAAACAAAAATTTTTTGACTAAGATCTATCCACAGCAGTTTTCTGGGTCACCTCTACACTCAAAATATCACACGCAAATATCCCTATAGAACTGGAATGCAAGTATTTAAACAAATGCTACAGAACTATCCATCATACAACAATCTAAGATTTCAAACTTAGCCAGACAGTTCAGTTCCTGAGATATAAATTATGTACATTGGTGTGTCCTGAAGACATATGACCAGCCACCACAACACCAAAAAATTGACTTACCGTGAAGCATAAGAATAGAGTTGCTACTGTAGATAAACACAACCTTAGAGCCGTCAGAAGGTAGGAGCAACTTGTACTCAGTCAAATGATCTTCTGACTCTTCCTGAAGATGGCAACATATAACAAAACCAGTATAGAACACTTGCCATATAGCTGTTCTAATACACTTTATGCCCCATGAGTCATATTCTAATACACTTTTATACCCCATGAGTCATATTCTAATACACTTTATGCCCCATGAGTCATATTCTAATACACTTTATGCCCCATGAGTCATATTCTAATACACTTTATGCCCCATGAGTCATATTCTAATACACTTTATGCCCCATGAGTCATATTCTAATACACTTTATGCCCCATGAGTCATATTCTAATACACTTTATGCCCCATGAGTCATATTCTAATACACTTTATGCCCCATGAGTCATATTCTAATACACTTTATGCCCCATGAGTCATATTCTAATACACTTTATGCCCCATGAGTCATATTCTAATACACTTTATGCCCCATGAGTCATATTCTAATACACTTTATGCCCCATGAGTCATATTCTAATACACTTTATGCCCCATGAGTCATATTCTAATACACTTTATGCCCCATGAGTCATATTCTAATACACTTTATGCCCCATGAGTCATTCTAATACACTTTATGCCCCATGAGTCATACTCCTACACACTTTATGCCACATCAGTCATATTCCAATACTTTTATGCCCCATGAGTCATATTCCATTACACTTCATGTCATGATTTCATTACACTTGTAAATAATTTATGTGACATGAGTAGTTCCAATATACTTTTAGGTTATGTTATAGTAATACATTATACTTTATATATTATATATTACAATATACTTGTAAATAATGAATGTGCAAGAATTGGACAAGTATGCCATACTCACTGTGTACTTCTGTGTGTAGTCTAAGAGTATGATGTCACTGATGTTGGTTGGATTTGCATCCTCATATGTCTCAAAGTAGGCTAGGATGTACACACAAATATTAACAATTTTTAAACTAGGATTAAAATAAAAGTACTATTCATTCATCTTCTTTAAGAGGAGATAGTCAGAGAGTGATAAGTGAGTAAATATCCGTTTTAACATGTTTACAAAAGTTGGAAAATAACAAAAACACTGAAGTAGAAATTAAATTCATTTGAAAATAAATGTCTTAGAAAACTCTTAAATATTGGTTGGGAAGAATTCAAGTCAAACAAGCAAGTAAGAGAAAACACAGAACAATGTTTCTACAACAATAAGAAGAAACAATGGACATATACTGTATTTAGAATGAAAGAAAACAGACTGCCACTACAAGCATTAAAATGGGTACCAGATGACACAATAAAAGACAAAGACCAAGAGAGACTCTTCACAGAACAACCAAGAGAGTATGACAATGAGTCTCAACAACATGCAATCATTATACACAGTAGCATCACCTCACTCAAACTGGAGAGCTCTGGTTTCTGTCCTATGCACCGTATTCAGCGCTGAAGGGACATAGATACGATAGATTTATTTCTTTTAGGTATGGTGAAAATAGAATCAAGAGGAAGTGTTGAGGTTGCTTAGTAACCATCTGGTATATAAGAACATGTATCTCCTGAGACTGTCAACTTAATGAGATTAATGCTGGATTCCAGAGTGATAATGCAACTGTGCTGTGATTAAGAAAATTTGGCATTAACACATATGGGACTTGGACAATGGAATCTCCACACAAGTAAATAACAGGTGAAATTAAATATTTGAGAAAAGTTGACGTTGGTATCTGATTAGACAGGTTATATAACAATGAAATCAGAAATAGAATAAGCATCAAAAACATTAAGAGATAACAAATACGAGGGGGAGTCAATAAGTAAGTCACAAATTGATGTTGGATGGCAGGAAAATGCAGTAGGTGGTTTCTAAAGCTGTTTATAGTTGATATCATCATAGAACTTTATGTTTATGTTCGCTAGATGGCGCTAGCTGTACCTTGCGCATGCGCAGCACAAAAAAACAAAATGGCTACTGTACTTACAGAGTGTACAATCAATGAACAACGTGCTGTTGTGCGTTTTTTATGGGCAAAAGGACTGCCTGCAAAAGACATTCATAAAGAAATGCTTCCTGTTTATGCTGACAATTGTTTGTCCCGTAAAGCGGTGCACAATTGGGTAAAAAAATTTTCTCAAGGACGCTCTAAAATTGTTGACGAAATCCGATCTGGTCGTGCTGTTGAAATTGCAACAGACGCATCTGTGCAGCGGGTTGAGATGATTCGAGGTGACAGACGAGTAACGATAGACGCTGTAGCAGCTGCAATAGGGTGCTCACATGGTTCAGCATACAGCATCATGCATGACCGATTGAAATTTAAGAAAGTGTGTTCAAGGTGGGTGCCCAGACAATTGACGGACGAACACAAAATGAACCGATTAGGCTTGTCATTGGAGCATCTCTGTCAATACGCAAATGAAGGAGAAGACATGATGAACAGGATTATTACTGGGGACGAATCATGGGTGCATCACTACCAGCCTGAATCAAAGCGTGCTTCAATGCAATGGAAACATCCTTCTTCGCCTTGTGTCCAAAAATTCAAGGTTACACCATCAGCAGGGAAGGTTATGCTGACAGTGTTCTGGGATTGTCAAGGAGTGCTTTTAACCAATTTCAAAAAGAAAGGTGACAATGTGAATTCTGAATCATACTGTGAAGTTCTATCAGTGCTTCGGGATGCAATTCGAAGAAAACGTCCAGGGCTGCTGACTAGAGGAGTGCTACTCCTTCATGACAATGCTAGACCACATACGGCTCGATTAACTCAGGAGAAAATAAAAAATCTTGGTTGGAAAATTCTGGAACATCCTCCTTACAGCCCCGATTTAGCCCCTAGTGATTTTCACCTTTTTGGTCCACTAAAAACCCACCTTGGCGGGAAGCATTTCGCGACTGACGCAGAAGTTGAATGTGAAGTGAAAATGTGGCTTAAAAAGCAGAGCACGCAGTTCTACGCAGCAGGTTTGGGAGGACTCATAAAACGATGGGATCTTACTTATTGACTCCCCCTCGTACAATAGTTTGGATATCTTATGAGAATGAAACACATCTAACTCCATAAAAATACATTTAATAAAACTCAGGATACAAGGAGGAGCGTGGTAACCTAGTTCATAGTGAGCTTGCTTTCTGTCACTGGGTTACAGCGTGCAAGGTTCGAAACCACGTCCAGACACAAAAAGAATCAGGATTATGATTTCTCGCTTGACATGACCACTCCTCCAGTCGACTCAGCTGTAAATGAGTACCTGACGCATGAGTTAGGGGAGGTAAAGACAGTAAGAAAGGGAACTGGCCACCCCACCTAATAGTTGCTGCGGATTAGTACATGAAGAGTTATCTTCATCACCGACGGCAGGTTGCTGCTATGGTACATACCTTTACCTTTATAAGGATACAGGTCAGAGAAAAACCAAGAAAAAGATTAACAGATATAGACATTCGGACGAAGCAAGGTTAAATGTGCCTGAAGCAACACATCTGCACTTGGAATGAAAAAAAGCTCCCAGTCCCAAGTTTAATCGCAAATGGGGATCAGTAATATCACCATCCACCTGGGACAAGACAACAATTGGGACTGAGCATCTATGTGGGACATAGTGAATGGTGTATTAACCAGTAATCTAAATGAATCATCACCATGCATATCTTTGAACATCACCTGGGGTAAATTAGCATGAGCAGAGTGCTATAACATTGGATCATAAACCATAAATCACTTCAAATAAACATGTTACATAATAAAAACATCTGTAATAGAATACATACATTATTCTGTTGCATGCTTCCCGAATGATACACAAAAAGTAGTAATTAACTGCTCTTACTGAACCAGAAAACTAAGGATGATCTTGAGAAAAATGAAAACTTAAAACATACCTAAGGCATAATAAACTACATGAGCTGCTTCCAAGTTAACACCTGCTGCAAGCATGATGATACCTTCTCTGAAAAATAAACACAATGTAATATGAGTGTGTGTGGGAGAAACTAGTGGTTTAGTGGTTAGTGTACGGGTTTCCTAGATCAGAAAGTTTATTGTTTGATTCACAGTTGATCGATGTAATATGGGTGTTCTTTATCCCTTGTTTATCTTTCATCAACTGTTTTGACAACTTCATATGTGGTTGTAGCACTAAGTGCTGCCCTGTGTTATGTGCCTGGTGTTTGAGGGCATTCACCGTCAGCAAGCGTTTATGGAAGGAATTATTTCCCTAAAAACTGACATATAATTCTGAATTAGAGCTGCTGAACTCTTAACAGTTACATGCCCCTGAGCATTACACATAAGACCAGAAGCATAGTCTACACATTGATGCTGCTGACATCTGAAAACGCAAGATCATATATACATGTTATATTCATATATCATTTTAACCTGCAGATATTGGGTTTTCATTCCATGTTTATTTGAAGTCTTATAGTTAAACGACCTCGAGTCAGCTAATAATTTTTTTTACCATAAACCTTTCTCAAGAACAACTGCAAAAAAAAAAAATTCTCATACACAAAGAAAAGAAACTACATTATTTCATTTATCCTCAAATAAGGTTCATTTATCAAGTCATATCATCTGTGCATTAAAAAAAATTAACAAATTATTGTATCAGTATTGGTCTAATAGTCACAAAATTATGATCATTTTCCTGAATCATGTCAGTCCCCATTTCTGCTACAGCTAAAAGTAAAAACACTGGCTATAGAAACTAGTGTTCTTCATCCCTATCTCTTTGTAATCTACTATTCCCTCTCATTATTACTCCATGGTTTCTGACTTGTCAATTATTGTTGCACAGATTCTTCTTGCTTTCATAATAAATCTTTCAGTACCGACAAATAGTTAAAAATGTACAATTGGTAATCTGGAAATTGTTAACGACACAACTAGAAACAAATATGATGAGCATATAAAACATTAATCCAAACTTAGAACTCTTAGAGTTTGCCTACCAAGTTGGTGAACATATAGACTAATCCAAACTTAGAACTCTTAGAGTCTGCCTACCAAATTGGTGAACATATCATAGACTAATCCAAACTTAGAACTCTTAGAGTTTGCTTACCAAGGTGAAAATCTAAATTATACCAATAATCTGCCTTATTATCTGAAATCAGTGTAATGTCAGGTCACATGTTCATTCAAAATGGCAGAAATAAACAAAAAATGAAAAATATGTTTATTTGGAACAATGAGTTAAATATTCTAATTGTTGAAATTTTAACTTTAAAAGATGAAATCATAATTTTGTTACTAACTCTGAATGGTTTTCAGTAAAATTTGATGACAATAATGAAGTTCAGCTGCGTTAAAAATGGGATGGGTATCATCGAAGCACAAGTGATAAAAAAATTGAGGGATGGAAGTGATTAGTGTTAACTATGGACTTTCAAGACATGGTCAAGTAATCATTTTAGTTACATACCTGTTACAATAAATTGAAACATCATCTTTACCATGAATGTGATATAGAAAAAAACACACATTAGCATATTTTATGGCATTGGGGGCCATGACGGATGAACATTTATTGCAGATTTGTTTACTATTCACTAATTAAATAATAAGCTTCTAGTCGCAATCTATCTCCTACAAAATAAAATTGTTTGGAGGTGGGGAATTATTTTAACAAACCTTTTATGAAAATCATAAACATTGAAATCTGAAAAGTGAATGCAGAAGATTCATAGATGAGATTAAAATTGTCTATGCCAAAACTGATTCTCGGGTAGACCCAGTAGGAAGAAATTGATACCAAAACAAATCTGGGAAAGTAAAGGCACTGGCAATATTATGACAACAACATGCCTAAAGTGTTACTTCTCACTGAAAAATAGGACCTGGCTAAGTAAAACCTATATAAGTAAAATGTGTGACATTAGAGAATTTAATTTTACTAGAACTATTCTTTCATCTATGCTGTTTAAATCTTACAATATTTCATGCTTACATTTGTACAATCATTCATGTTTACATTTGTACAACCTTTGATTCTTCACAAAGTTTACCTCTCACATATTTCTTACAATATTAAATCTTACAATATTTCATGCTTACATTTGTACAATCTTTGATTCTTCACAAAGTTTACCTCTCACATATTTCAAAGAAACATGTAAAACCTGAACTCTTCCTCCTGAATTATTTCCTTGTTTCAATGAAATTATCTCTCTTTAAATTTTAAACCGCTAAATCTCAACATGTTCAGAACTTAACACCTTTTGTATTTTTCAATAAAACCTACTGTATAATATATCAAATGAGCGCAAACTGAATTTATATGATAAAATTATAAATAGATAATATATGATTAGTATATTAATTTAATCCCGCCGAGACAGATGTGTCAAGCCATTGGCGAAAATAAAACGGCGACACAACGCATTTTCATTCTCTGGACTAAATCCTGCTGGAAATTTAGTAGGACAACTGTCCTGCTACAAGAGAGATCTGGTAGGAGTTTGAGAATGAAAGCTGAAGAAGAAGAAGAATTAATTTAATGCCTGGAGCTCAAACAAACAAAACAAAGTAAATACATCATTTTAAAATAGGAACACTCATATTGTTCTTCCATTCCAAGCAGCCATTTTGTAGAAACACAGAAGTGTCACACTGGAGAACATCAGCTAACAAAACAATGACAATATATGATATAGTCAACCAACAGCAAATGTGACAATACCAGAGAGTGACTTGTATGAAACAAGTCAGCCTATCACTACTAAAGAGAAGAGAAGTTCTGGTCTGTGCTCCCCAAATGTTATCTCTTATTAGTTGTTCTATGTCAGGCACCAGGATTTATTCTAACACTTCCTTATAGTGTTTTACTTGAAAACTAAATCTTGAAGACATCAAAATTACCTACTCCCTGGCAGCAATAATTCACAGCAGTTGGGATGTTTTGATGGCAAGACATATCTGTTTTCAGGGTGCAGCCCAAATAAGGTCAAATAAGACCTTAAGACCTCAGTCAGTGTGCTACTCATAGATAGATCATAACTCAAAAAGTTCTAATGAAACTGATATTAATAAATATTATGTCTAAATTTAGTAAAATTGAAAAACAAAACACACACACAAACCTTTAACTTACCGTATCAGTTGAATATCAAGGAGCCATGTTTTCAGTTGAGGCATCTGAATGGAGTCTTGGTCCTGAAAATGGAAAAAAAATTAACTAGTAATGGAATATTTACTAATGTCATTTCTCTACAATATAAATAGTATTTCTTCTCTCACATAGAATAAAAAGCAGCAACTTAGTGAATTCCACATGAAACATAGAGCTACAAATTAACACCTTCCACTTGGATCATAGAGTTGCAATTTACTGAGCTCTATCTATTTCACATGGAACATACAACAAGGAATTGTCATTACAAATTTGTTTTTAATGCATGTATGTGAAAAAGTGATTACCACCTTTTGTGTCTGTGAAGGTGTAGTACACACACAGAAATTTGAAGAACAACAATACTGTCAACTCCCAATCGCTATAAGACAATTTTGCAGAAAATCCAGTGCAAGATTATTGCTGCATGTACATCTGTGTAAACATGCTATTCTTTAGCTATGCAATGCCTCACCTATACACAATATATATATATATATATATATATATATATATATATATATATATATATATATATATATATATATATATATATATATTATATATATATATATATATATATATATATATATATATATATATATATATATATATATATGTATGTATGTATGTATGTATGTATGTATGTATATGTATGTATGTATGTATGTATGTATGTATATATATATATATGTATATATATATATATATATATATATATATATATATATAAAAGCTAATCATATGACAGTCAATACAACTTATTTCTGTTAACCACATAAATCGGGCAGCATCTACCCATCCTGACAAACCTATATTGTGCCTACAGCTTCTGGCAGTGGAGCACATGTGGAAAGATAACATACAGGTCATCCGAGGACAAGGAAATGCATCCTAAAAACCCAAATGATGTGGCAGAGCAGACCAGGCCCGTAACCTTGACTGCTGGTCTAGGTTGGGAGCACCGATATGCAGACAGATAGAGCATAGCTCTGCTAATCAGGCAGCTCCTGCAGTTTTCCTTGTTGCAAAAATGTATTACTATTACTTTTCCTTTAGAGTTAACAAAGTAAGCAGTGGAGGGATCATGCTGCATGGGCTACACTTTGTCCTCTCTCTCTCTCTCTCTCTATATATATATATATATATATATATATATATATATATATATATAATAGCATAGAAAATTACTGCTTCATAACACAATGCCTGAGCTTATATATATATATATATATAATATATATATATATATATATAAGCTCAGGCATTGTGTTATGAAGCAGTAATTTTCTATGCTCAGTCTGCACAAACTCCAATGGTTAGGGCACACAAGTAGGATGGAAGATGGCAGAATACCAAAGGATCTACTTTATGGAGAATTACAGCCTGTGAAAAGATCTGTTTCGACCTCTAACTTCTAAACAAAGACGTACACATAATCTACATGATACTTGATAATAGGTGAGAAAAATATAACAACAGTTGAAAACTGTCTTGAATACTGTTATTTGTATTTTTCATTTGAATACCATATAGTATGATATAGACCAAGAAGACGATGGACTGACGACATTTAAAGATAACATGAATACATCGCTAGAAAATGCAAGCCACATCACCCAAGACAAAAGAGAGGTTCAGAGAGTTCATTGGGAAGACAACGTTCTGGAAGGAATACGTAACATGACACAATAGTATGATAGTCTGTGCGTTCATTGTAAAGTTGATCGACCTTGTGTTTTACATAAGTACTACAGTAAGTACATGATACTGGCATTGGTACGGAAAGGATGCCATGTAGAGTTGCACAGAAGGGAAAGATCAGGAATGGCATAGATAAAGGAGAAATGATAGCAAATAGTTCAAGGGATGCATGTCTAACAAGACACGCAACAGCATATGATGTTGTAGTGGACCTGTGATTGCTCTATATACCATGGAAGACTGCTTAAATAAGATCAGTTCTTACATTAGTGCTCAAGTGTTTCAATAATCGCAAATCCAGTTGAAATGAATGCCATATTTATTGAAATTCTTACGGAATGTTTCTAATGATGCAGAATTGTTGGGAATTATAATTGTTTTCAAAGTAGATATTATAAAGTAGATATTAGTAGATATTATATTATGTCAGTTTCGTGGATGATATTTCTCATCTTCAGAGTCCACCCACCATCTAGCTCTCATATGTGGATTTCATTGGTTATAGCATGTGAAGGAGCCACAATCTGGGAGAAATCATCAAATTTTCATAAGAGAGGTTTAGCGCAACTTCTTTAGATTAGCGCATCTTCTAACTTTAATGTAAACATGTTTGAATATCACCCGCTACAGATTCAGCCTTTTATGCAGGGGATTCTATCAATAATCAATCAATAAACCCATAACCCTTCAGGGTCGTAGGTGTACCACATTGGATGCTTCAGCACACAGAGTCCTCCAGCGAATTCTATCCTCAGCGATGCGGATGAGTGTGGAAATATCTAGCCCTGTCCATTCCTTGATGTTGTCTGTCCATGCCTTTATTTGTCCTCCTCTGCTTCTTCCACCCTCGACAGTTCCCTGCAGTATTGTTTTTGACATGGAATCGTGCCTGCATACATGTCCGAACCATGCTAGTTTTCGTCGTTTCACTATTGAAAGCAATGGCTCCTGGACACCTGCACACATCTCTACTTTATTTCTTACGTACACATTGGTCTTATGTTCCCTATAGGAAATTCGTAGAATTCTTCTGTAGCATTTATACTCGAAAGCCTGTAATCTTCTCTCCATGTCTGCAGTGAGTGTCCAACTCTCACAACCATACAACACAACAGAAAGCACCAGCGACCTATACAGTTTGATTTTCACTCCAACACTGATGTTGCTTTTCCAAATCACAGTTAGCCTTGACAAGGACGCTAAAGCCATCTCCAGCCTTATTTTTAGTTCTGCTTTGCATTTACCATCGCTGCATATACTGGATCCGAGGTATTTGAAGGTATTCACCTCTTCAAGCTTGTGTCCATTCATCATGATATTAGTTTGGTTTTCAGTGTCTCTGCTGTTTACCAAGATTTTGCTCTTATCTGAATTGATTTCCATTCCATACTTGCTGGTAACTTTTTCTAACTTTGATGGGATTCTATGCCAGAATTTTAATTCTTAGTTATCACCGTAAAAAACCCCAGAGATATAACAACACATGTCTGATACCGTTGTCACCATAGCATGCTATGGGTGGCTATACTGTATAAATTAATTCAATATTTTCTAACAAAGATTTCATTTATTTATGGAACATATCTATATATACCTATATGATATCTATAGAGATTAATGAGTGACAGCCCTTTGGCCATCAACTTATTTAGTACCAGGTTCTTCATTCTTTCTGATAAATCCTAAATTTATTTTCTGGAAAATGTAACTTACCCACACTTTTCGAGCCAACCTTTCCCGGAACATCCGATCAGCATCTATTTGGTACAACAGCTGGAAAATAACCACAATCACATATATAAAAAAAACTTTTTTTAAACTGCAATAAATTGATTACTGCATTTTTTTGTAACACTATATACAACACCTCTTACTTTCTTTCTTCTTCTTCAGTGTTCATTCTCAAACTCCCATCAGATCTCTTGTAGCAGGACAAATGTTCTGCTAGATTTCCAACAGGATTTAGTCCAGAGAATGGAAATGCGTTGTCACCGTTTTATTTGCGCCAATGGCCCGACACATCCGTCTTTGGCAGGTTACTTTCTTTCAAATCTGCCTATGCCAACTGGGAGTCAAACAAGCAATGATACTACACATCTAGGTCTTAAGATTTATTTTCAATTATTTCAAGAACTATTTCTAGAATGTTCACATAGTGAACTCTAATGCATTCACTCTTACGGATGTTTGTTAGATCATGGTGCAGTTTATCTTCTTCTTCTTCTGCGTTCGTTCTCAAACTCCTGCAGATTAGCAGGATGTAGTCCGGAGAACGGAATGTGTTGTGTCATGGTTTACATCATTGCTGCTATATCTGCGCCTTTCAGCCTGACACATCCGACTTCAGCATGGCTTTGGGTCACTGACCCTATATGGGATGGGACAGCCAACTCCATCCCATAACCTCCTTAGTCACCTTTTACGACATGCGTGGAAGGTAAACAGTGTTACTATTCTGTGCTCCTCTTTCGGGCCCCGGCAACATACGGGCGTTTTTTTCTTTTTTATTTTATTTGATTATATTTATCAGTTGTTTGTATCAGTTGTGGATGTTTATTTTTAATAAATGAAAGACAGCAATGGGGGGAAGACGCTAACTCTATCCCTAATCCTAGATGTGATATGCTGTACAAATGCATTTCACTCAACCACTGTATTCTTGCTCAACTGCAGTTCATGCGCATATCCCTCCACAGAAGTCATCCGATAAGCCCAGCCATAGTAGAATCAGCATATTGTCAAGCCTGGGATTTACGTGAAATTAGCTATTGGTGCTTTCCAACAGTGCACTTCCAGCCAATTCTTCCTGCAGCATAGTAGGATAGGGTCATATCTTTGCATCCGGGAGCAACTCCTCGCAACTGTAACAAGCGTACTGCATCTTTATCTGTAGAAGGTAAGTTCAGCATAATTATGGCAGCCATTTTGCAACTAAGAATGAACCAGCATAGTGAAATCACAAAATTCTAAAAGTTTCTCATCAATTTTTTTAATAGTATGAAGTGTAAGTCCTTCTCTTAGGAAAGTATCCCAAGAAATTACCTTTTCTTGTCCAATACTTGGAACCTGCCACTTGCTCAGATTGTTTCCAGATAAGACATAGAATGAACGCCTGTCTTCTCCTTCCTCATCATCATCATCATACTCATCTTCAGGAGCTGCAAGGATCGTTTGAAGTGGCTGTGAGGGAATGAAATATTAAACCTTGCATTTATAAAAATAGCATTGCAATAATATTGAAAGATTACTAATTGTCTAAAATTTCCAAACATAGGTTAATGATGATACTTTAATCAATAATAGACATAACTGCAACAAAAGTGTGATGCAACAGTTGAAAATTTAATACACAGGGTAACGAAGTTTTTGCAAATCAATGGAAATACACAGGAAAACACTTAAAGATCAACATTTCAACTAAAATGCCTTTAATAAAAACACAACACATGATGAGTAAAGGACAGCACTGTCTATGAACATGGCACATGATGAGTAAAATACAGCACTGCCTATGAACATGGCACATGATGAGTAAAATACAGCAGTCTATGAACATGGCACATGATGAGTAAAATACAGTACTGCCTATGAACATGGCACATGATGAGTAAAATACAGTACTGCCTATGAACATGGCACATGATGAGTAAAATACAGCACTGTCTATGAACATGGTACATGATGAGTAAAATACAGTACTGCCTATGAACATGGCACATGATGAGTAAAATACAGTACTGCCTATGAACATGGCACATGATGAGTAAAATACAGCACTGCCTATGAACATGGCACATGATGAGTAAAATACAGTACTGCCTATGAACATGGCACATGATGAGTAAAATACAGTACTGCCTATGAACATGGCACATGATGAGTAAAGGACAGCACTGTCTATGAACATGGCACATGATGAGTAAAATACAGTACTGTCTATGAACATGGCACATGATGAGTAAAATACAGTACTGCCTATGAACATGGCACATGATGAGTAAAGGACAGCACTGTCTATGAACATGGCACATGATGAGTAAAATACAGCACTGTCTATGAACATGGCACATGATGAGTAAAATACAGTACTGCCTATGAACATGGTACATGATGAGTAAAATACAGTACTGCCTATGAACATGGCACATGATGAGTAAAATACAGCACTGCCTATGAACATGGCACATGATGAGTAAAATACAGTACTGTCTATGAACATGGTACATGATGAGTAAAATACAGTACTGTCTATGAACATGGCACATGATGAGTAAAATACAGTACTGCCTATGAACATGGCACATGATGAGTAAAATACAGCACTGCCTATGAACATGGCACATGATGAGTAAAATACAGCACTGTCTATGAACATGGCACATAATGAGTAAAATACAGTAATGCCTATGAACATGGCACATGATGAGTAAAATACAGTAATGCCTATGAACATGGCACATGATGAGTAAAATACAGCACTGTCTATGAACATGGTACATGATGAGTAAAATACAGTACTGTCTATGAACATGGCACATGATGAGTAAAATACAGTACTGCCTATGAACATGGCACATGATGAGTAAAATACAGCACTGCCTATGAACATGGCACATGATGAGTAAAATACAGTACTGTCTATGAACATGGCACATGATGAGTAAAATACAGCACTGCCTATGAACATGGCACATGATGAGTAAAATACAGCACTGCCTATGAACATGGCACATGATGAGTAAAATACAGCACTGTCTATGATCAAACCACAATGTGAAATAAAAAGAAATGGTTGCAAGGGAATGAACAATAAATGGTAAAACAAAAACTAAAAGGATACGACAAAACAAAAGGAACTAAAAATTGACATAACATAACATCTACAAGTAGCAATGAAGGGTATTATCACCAAAAGGTACCAAAAAGGAAGCCCTCCCAAACTAAAGGCATGCTGAAATCAGATATTCTGGATCTTCTGAGGTGCAAATAATGCAGCTATGTTGTAAAATTGCACCACAACATACTTCACTCTCCCCAGTGGAAATCACAAAAACTGTTGTCTTGGTTATCAGAGAATGAATGAAAAAGAATATTTTAGACATTCTCAAAGTATATACTCTTTAGTCTGAAGCTATGCACAAATTGCTTTGTTGCCAATCTTGAACATCCTATAAATTTGACTATGCATTTGGTTGTGTCCTTTTATGAGGTGTAGAATGGCAATTTGTTCTGGTCTGTTCATAATTTGTTAGTCATCTTGTGTTTGCATTGGCTTTCTATTTGCTTTAATCATGTTTCTTTTGATGGTAAGTTATTGACACATCTGGCAGATTATTAGCAGCACTCTTCTTAGCCAGGTAATCTTCTTTCTAGTTTCCAGGCACCACACAGTGTGAAAAGCTCTCTCTCTTTATATTTATATATATATTTATATAAAGAAAGAGAGATTTTCATGCAAACAACCCTTCTTCTTCAGCATTCATTCTCAAACTCCCATTGTATCTCTCTTGTAGCACGACACTGGTCATATACTAGATTTCCAGAAGGATGTAGTCCAGAGAATGGAAATGTGTAGTTTTGCCACTTTGTTTTTGCCAATGGCCCGACACATGCGCCTTCGGTAGATGTAAGCTACTAATCATTTTTAAACCACAGAAGTCAGGTATGCAGGGCCATTGGCAATAATAAAACAGATTTCCATTCTATGACCACATCCTTCTAGAAATCTAGTAAGGACCATTGTCCTGCTATAAGAGATCAAGTGGGAGTTTGTGAATGAACACTGAGTAGAAGTAATATTTTGTAGAATATACTTTTCAGAATGTAGTCCTGCATTTTTATTTTTGCCACTGCTTTCTAAACAGTTTGGATGCATAATTGTCTGCGGTGGGATTTTAACTCGGAACTTTGACCACCACAGAGAAGCTATTTACCTCGCTGCCACCAAGAATGAGAATGTGAGAGAATATATATATATATATATATATATCCATATAATATGGATCTAAAAAAATTGGTAGCATATCCTATCCAGGACGTAGCTATCAACCCAGCATTTGTTGGCTGTGGTGATTTTCTAGGCAATATAAATACGTTCAGTAGGTTGCCATTACTTTCTGAACGGTCCGGATGCACAATTACCTGTGGTGAGGATCGAACTCAATACCTTTGCCATCACAGACGCGCTCTGTACCACTTCGCCACAGAGCCGGACAATATGGATATATATATAATATAGAAGTGTGTTACTGAAGTCTAAAAGGGTAGTAAAGAATAGTAACAATGCAGCGCCATTCATGTAATAAAATATGACATATTGGAAGTGAGTTTTGACTACTATATGATCTCAGCTGTAATGAAGTCCCCTGAAGACTCATGCTTGAACTGTTAAAAGAGAATCAACCTTTTTATCTGCATGACTTGAGATTGCAGAACAGCCACAGCAAAGTCCCCTCCAGAACAGCAACCAGTTCAGCTTGTGGCATTGCACCATAGAATCACAATGAGTGAATCATTAATCCAATATGTGCAAGAGTTCTAGAAAATTTCATTTTAAAAAATGCAAGCAAAACACCAATCTGGAGCTGAAAGTAAAAACACCACCATCTGGAATAAGAAACAAGAGCTTCTATCATCATCATCATGTTAGGTAAAATCATGATATGTATACATACAGACAGTCACATAAGTCAAAACTCACAGATCCATTTGTCTGAATTTGTGATGCCCCAAAGATAAAAGAGGACATCCTTCTGCTGAGCCCTGAGAAAAGACCTTGGGAGGCCTTGAGCGGTTTACACTGAATGCTGACCTGGAGAAGAATGAGACAAAATCAGACAATAATTCATGTTTATTCGTTAAAAATAATCATTTAATACTACTTAGTACTCAACCTTCATGCTACCAATGAAACATAAGGTAGTAACTGTAGCGCTCCACTAAAGTCTCATTCTGGATATCTTCAACCCTTCCCATAAGGCTCTAGCCCTGTTTAGAAACGTGGGTCATGTACCACACAGGGGGAACAATTTGATTTCTTATTCGAGGGCAATTCGAGAATTATCAATTTATCCCAATCTTGAAACATCAATTCTAATGAAATCAAGATGCATGTGGTTGCATCTGTGGGTCTCACCAATGACCCACTAGACATACCACCCATGTAACAGAAAACCTTAGTGGATGACATGCCGTTATATTGAGGTTATCTTCTTATAGAAGCTTCATGGCATGTCATCTATACAGTTATGCTTTTGTTTTGTTGTTGAAATGTTTTTCCTGTTTGCCTGAATATATATATATATGTATATTCTGAGGTTGGGAGGGAGCTAGAGATGTACTGTGCAACACTGGGGAGGAGGAAACTGACATCACTGTTTTTTCTATGGCAGAGGCCCAGTGACTCAGGAAGTGACAATCCTTTTGACGTGAACATTTGGTTGCATGCCTGGAGCAATAGAGAAGTTTGGCATAACCAGTAGTCAATTGGTGGCGGGGAATGAGCACAGTGAGCCCTATCTTGGCTTCAGTGGCTAGGAGCAGTGCATAGGTTGAAACTAACCTTCCTGGAGGTGTGATAGTTATTCTCTGGCTCTGTCCCGGGGTGGGCGGAAAATCCACAGACTTCCCAGCAATATAATGCCATCTAATGGCATTAGGTCAAAGGACATGAGCCCATGGACCGCTGGATCAGCAACCAACCAATGAAATCAAGAGGTAAATCATAAATTCAATCTTTCTACCAACACTGTGTTATCAGCATTAGACGTGGACAATAACTAAAATATAAGAGAGACATTTTACTATCTGTGGAATGAGATGCCTAAGAAAAGTAGCAAACCGAACATCATACTGATGAGGATGACAATGATGAAGCAATCACTTAAACTGTGAGAAGGTAGTGCTTGACAGCCTATAGACTTTCTGACAAAACCACAGGTCCTCAGTTAAGTAACGGAGATAACACCTGAACTTGTATAAGGATTATTGTCTCAGGCATGGTTGTGTTAGGGGTTTATGGATGCATGTTTAGTCCCTGAATGGAGGCATTTAATTGCGGCAGTAATCCAGGATCATTATGCCCTGCCTGGAGCGCAGCATATATTTCTGGGTCAACTAGTTTATCATCATTCTTGTGTTAGATCTGATGACCCATTTACACCCTGAACCAGGTCCTTGTTGCCACAGGGATGAACAGAAAATATCATATGATAAATACGATTACAAGAACTTTTGGAGCAACTTCTGTGGTCAAATATATTGAAAAACTTAAATGGTTGAGAGATTGAAATGGTTCGGTTACTTAATGAGAATAAATCCATATTGGTCAGCAGCAAAAGCATACATGATAATGGAAACGTGAAGAAGGTGGATTGAAGGAGTTACTCTTGCCGAAATCAGATTTGCTGGGCCTACAAGACACATAACAGTGGCACAATGTAACTACGCTCCCAGCAGAAATTGTACGAATATACCTGCTGATTATTATGGAGCGATCGCAAAACAAACAAGGAGTTACTAACATCTTGACATGACAGAACATTACTGTTTATCAAGCAACCAAACGTGCCATAGCCCAAAAACTGAAAGTCATTTAATTATGTTAAGTTCATTTAATAATGAATGTTGAATAAGAAGAAGGATGTCATTCTTCTCCTGTTGATAAGGTCAATCTGTGGTTACCTCTCTATAGTCCTTTCAGTTTGCTCCATCCATGACAATGCCACACTTAATCCTTACTCCTATTGTCTAATATTCTTTTAGAGATGGTGTCTCTGGTTTGTAGTGAAACGCATATATGTTTTAGTTTGAGCAAGAACATAGTGAGAGGAGTCCAAGCATATGTCTCATTTTCACGATGGGGATATCCCTGGTGCAATCGAGGACTACCAGCATTCCCTCATTCTGCATATGTTCTAGACGCTTGCACTGCAAACATGAGGATTCCTAATCCATAGTGAACAACAAACATGACCAGCTTTTGAAAAAGTTGTCAATAATCGCTGCTAATAAAAGACGATAGAATTTACAAATGAAGACACAAGAACATCATCATCTTCAACTGTTTATAGATAAATCTGAATTATTAAATAAGCTTATAATTATGTAACTTTATAAACAGTAGCTAACTGACTAAAAAGGTATTCACAAATTCAATAACATAAAAATAATATTAACTAAACCAATTCAAATGTACTTTCTCTGGAGTTTTTTTTCTTTTAAATGTGTTTCATTAAATATTCAAAGTAACAATGAAAATACTGACCTGTCCTGCAACTGGTTCCAGCAAAAGTAATGAGCTAGTAGTGGTTGCAAGAAGGCATCCATGAGGCTGTAAAATAAATATTAAAAAGTTAGCAGAACAGGCAACAAATGGATCCATATATATCTTGTGATAATTTCAAATGCCTTGTGATTAGTACTAGCCTACTTAACAATAATCCATAACACATACATGTCAAAATGTATGAAACAAATGGAAGTGGAAGACAAGCCTGATGCAATACATCACCTCTAAAGATACCAATAGACCACACTATTTCACCTTAGAACAGGACACTGCAGAAGGTTGAGTCACCTTTTGTGTATGAGAATCTCATACACAAAGGGACCTGGCCATATGATATAGGATGTACATTCTTGAGCTAACACTGCAATTTCGCAATTTCTTTAGGAGCTCTTCTTTCCAGACCTTATCAAATGCTTTTCTGAGGTCTATCCATGCTGCTAGTACCAGTTTCTTATCTTGGAAGGCATCCTCAATCATGAAACGCTGAGGCAGACATATTGGCCAGAGGAAACAACACTGGAATCAAAACTCTATGGGATACTGTATGAACTACAAAAGACAGTGAGTTTTATTAAGGAGACAGAATTACAGATATAGACATGTTTCAAGTGAACGAAAGAAGAAGAATATAGGATGTGAGGCAACAGCTATGGGGCAACCGCTCTGAACTGGAACAGACAGTGGACATTGCCCTGACAATATAATATGACATTATTCTGTCTGTTGGTGATGACGGTAGTTTTGCGTGGTGGTATAGTAGCAGCAATCATCATAGCAGTTGTACAAGCGTCTCCTTCCACTTCTGCATTCACTCTCAAACTCCTGCAGATTAGAAGCATGTAGTACAAAGAATGTAATTGTTGGGTAATGGTTTACAGTTTGACTGCAATATCTGCATTTTTCTGACCTGACACATTCAGCATAGATTCTGGGTCACTTTCACCCTCTATGGGGTGGGATAGCCAATCCGATCCCCAAAACCTTGTAAGTCACCTCTTATGACATGCGTCAGGTAACAATGTTGATATTCTTTGCTCCCCTCTCTGGCCCCATCAACAGTAGTAATAGTCATGGTATCATTTTCAACATTTCCAGAGTATAAGCACTTCTTCTTCTTCTGCGTTTGTTCTCAAACTCCTGCAGATTAGCAGGATGTAGTCCGGAGAACGGAATGCCTTGTGTCATGGTTTACAGCATTGCTGCGATATCTGCGCCTTTCAGCCTGACACATCCGACTTCAGCATGGCTTTGGGTCACTGACCCTATATGGGATGGGACAGCCAACTCCATCCCATAACCTCCTTAGTCGCCTTTCACGACATGCATGGAAGGTAAACAGTGTTGCTATTCTTTGCTACCCTTTCGGGCCCCGGCAACACATGGACGATAAGCACTGATATCCATTTCCTTAAAGGGTATAGAGGATTTACATAATTGGGCTTGGATATCTTCAAATGTACACTGCCCCTACCAAGAGAGTAGGAAACTGGGTCTATTGCTCAGAGCACATAACACAAATGACAATCCCCAAGGATATCTGAAAAATGTACTTGTGAACCCGATGTCATATCTTTATTTGAGTGCACAACCCTATGAACACAAGGTAAATGGGTTTACCACTTCACTATGAGAATTAAACAATGTGGCTTCGTAGAAGGCAAAGGCACCAACAATGCTATATATATATATATATATATATATATATATATATATATATATATATATATATATATATATATATATATATATATTTTCAGAACACTAATTGAAAGGTCTATAGAGGTAAAAACAGATCAGTACCTGTTTTATAGACTACACGAAAGCATTTCATAAAGTTAAACATAGTGAAGTTATACACATGCTAAAGAATTTGAACATTGACAATAAGGATTTAAGAATCATCAAGAACATGTACTGGCAACAAACAGCAGCAATAGGAGTAGGAAATCAATTTGGTCCTTTTCAACAAATAAAACAAGGAGTTAGACAGGGATGTGTACTTTCACCAGACCTGTTCTCTTTATACAGTGAAAACATAATGCATGAAATAGTTGATATCCCAGGAATATCAGTAGGAGGACATAACATAAATAATTTGAGATATGCAGATGACACTGTTCTAATTTCAAAAAGTGATGACGACCTTCAAGATTTAATTAATGTAGTAGTCACAGAAAGTAAAGAGAAAGGCATCTTTCTAAATATCAAGAAAACAGAAGTAATGGTTATTTCAAAGAAACAAAACACCACACCTTGCAAGATAAAAAATGAATGATATAGTTTTAAAACAGATCCACCAATTCAAATATTTAGGTACAACAATTACAGCAGATGGAAGAAGTTCAACAGAAATTAGAAGCAGAATAGGGCAGGCAAAAACAACATTCAGAAAAATGAAAAATATATTGTGTAATATGACCTTGTCATTAGAGGTGAGAAAGAGAGTTCTGCAGTGCTATATAACTCCTATACTAACATATGGATGCGAGTCTTGGACAATAAACAAACTGGAAAGTAGGAAATTAGAGGCAATAGAGATGTGGTTCTATAATTGAAAACAGATTATTCCTACTGATAATTATAACATTTCCTGATTAAATTTTACCTGAAAATTGATAACTTTAGCACATTCTTCTCCCCGCAATTCAGCACTAATCTCTGCCGTGGATGACTCAAATGCAATATTTGGCCAATATCTGACAATGCCTTCAGGAGATACAGCAACACATGCTGCTGGTTGGCTATCATTCTCACTTGGGATCAGACATACTCTTTCGGCACTGTGCGCAAGGTCACTTGGAGGTAGCATCAATTCTTTACACTGCACTGCCTGCAAAGGAAGTAATTTTTTGAAATCCAGTAACAACACCCTCACATCTCTTCTCTCTCTCTATTTGTGCTATATTTTACTTTTTTCATAAGCCATAAAAGCAGGTAACTACTTTGCAGGAATCCTATACTTAAACATGATATTCTTTTTTGCAGTGGTTGTTTCCCTGTAGCATGTTTGATATATCGCTATGAATGTCAATTTGACCATAATTGTTAGATGTTAACCTTTAGCACCCTCTGTTTACAATTACGTAACTTCTCTCCTGCAGCGAAATTAGTTTTTGGAAATGTTACGTAATCGTTGGTGGCTGTTTTGAAATCATGATAATGTTTTTTGTTGTTAGAGTTATTTAAATAATATTTGCACATATAAATAAAGAATTTAATTCTGCATATATTGGTGTACGTTTTGTTTGTGTGATACAAGACGTGTGAGAAAGTGATCAAGACAGATTTAGATCTATCTATATCTAGACCTATTGTATTTTTTTCCGCTCTAAATCTGCTGAATATTATATATTTTACATAATGAAAACCTTGTGGAACCTCGTGGTCTATTTTATTTAATTTATTTAAAGAACTTACCTCTCAATATTTCCACTTTCGAATCAGAATCGATAATGATTTCACTGAATATACGATAAAATAAAAGTATATAAAACCCGATTCACTGTCATGTCACTTCGCCTCTATGCGGATGGCTATAGATTGTCCGGATTTCAAAATCATAATCACACGACATCTCTTGACGCAATTGTAATAACAGAAACAGGAAGTTAAATAATATAGATAGTTTCATTTGCCATACATTTTCTAAAATTTTTTTACAAATCTGGCTTTTTTTTTGGAATCACGCTCCACGCGCTGGGCAACGGATTTCAAAAATTGGGCTAAATGTATCGCCATAGGGTGCTAAAGGTTAAGCATTGAATAATTTCACATAATTATATTAGTAATATCAATTTGTATAAGTAATACTAATTGTATTAGTAGTATTAATTAATTTGTATTAGGAACAGGGTCTGAGGTTCAGATTTAGGACCAGCAAAACTACACCTTCAAGTGGCATCTCTGGTAACAGGCAGTATTACTGTAGAGGATCCCACTGGAGATTGTAGTGCCACATCTACCAAATAAGGATATTGCATACAAACTAATGTCTATGCTGATGCAGAATCCAGACCCTTGAACATATTCTCCAGGACAAATTTGTATCAGAAAGAATAACATTCATGTAAATTATAGGCCAAGACAAAACACTGGAAAAGAGAAATATGACATTAAAAATGTTATTCTTATAGAGATATATTACTACTAAAGTAACAAACACAAAAATAATGCAAACAAAAACCTAATTTTGTCAAAACTGAAGTAAATTCAGTTCTACATAGTTGCAACACATTGCCTGTACATTTTTTTATCAGCTTTGTAACCCCAGTATCAAAGGTTAGTGGACATTGTTAAATCCATACCACTGTGACCAAAGTTACATCTCAAGCCATTTCTTAGTAAGCAATCAATGTCTGCCATGCACCTATCATGATGTAGATCATAAACGAACTGTACCACTTGAAGTTTTTGCTGCCTCCCTCCTTCCCCACTTGGTTCTGACTGGTTGACCTAATTAGTCCCTAAAGACAGATGTATCAGGCCATTGGTGCAAATAAAAATGTAACACAATGCATTTCCATTCTCTGATCTATTCTTCTGCTAGAAATCTAGTAGGACCATTGTCCTGCTTAAAGAGAGATCCAGCTGAAGTTTAAGAATGAATGCTGATGCAGACCTAGCTGTTCAATTTTCCGTTCTCTATAGGATGTGTTTTGGAGATCGTTTTCATGCTCCACATGTCAGTTGTTGAGTCTGTGAGACCCATTCGGTAAAGACCACAGAATCTTGCTCTAAGTTTGAAAAATGTTGTCTACTTGACTGCTTAGCTTGTTTATACTGTCATCTTTAGTTTCTCCCTCCACTTTTGTTATTATCAGACCAGTTAGTTCTGGAACCTCTGTGATCAGGTTTAACATTTCAGTCCCATGTAATTGTTATTATCTTCTGGGTAATAATTACAATGGGAAAAATGGCCAACTATATGAATCACTACCCATAGCGCTGTAACAACAAAATAAGAGACTATGACAAGCATTTATGCTAACCCTACCCTTGAGTTGCCAGTTGATTTGTATCTCCACACAAACAGCTTGCGGCCACCTACTAGCCATGCCCATCCTGATGGATCTATGCATGCAGTTATCTCTGTTGTGCCACCTGCAATTATTATTTGATTATATAAACTTTATATTATTAAATGACTAAATAGCACATGAACAATCAAAATCCATCTTTTAATCAGTTCTGGAAGCATTGGGAAACCGGCCAATGGAGTTATATTATTCCAACAAAATAAATCTACAAAATTAAATCATCAGTTCAGGTGTCTGTATTATAATGTATGAAATATCCCTCAACATTTCCATCATAGGACAATTAGTTGTATCAGTACTATCTGCTACCTCTATAATCTCATTCTGAATGTGGAAAATCTGCTCTTTCCGTTGGCCTACCAGTCCTACAACTAAGCAACAGTACCTCACTTGGGGTTAAATGTATGCCTTGTCTCAATTTCTTACTTCTGTCCTCTAAAAAGAAATCCACATAAATTACGAGTTGATAAATAAAGTCAATATGGACAAAATATCATCATCAGTTGCCATGTCAGCTGGTGTAGGCAATCATGGCTCTCCACAGCTCTCTATCTCCAGCATTATGCATCATGATCATTGTTTTCCTGCCGTGCTAGGTTGTCTAATATTTTCTCACATTGTCGCCCTTGGTCTCTGTTGCCTTCAATCTTGCCTGTTGTGACTATGTTCTCCAAACCTCTGTGTTTCATGAAGAGGCCAAAAAATGAAGATAGTCTTTTTCTTATATTATTGATTAAGGTCCGTTTCACATTTGACTCTTTCAACACCTCCACATTAGTTTTTCTGGCAGTACATGGTATTCTCAGCATTCTTCTGTAGAAACATATCTAACTATATACAGGACTAGATATAAACATACAAAAACCATGATAATCAGCAAAGTCACAGAGAAACATAAAAATATATAGAAACAACAAGTAGAATATTACCAATATCTTGGACACATAATCACAAATGATGGTGGGTGTGAAACAGAAGTTAATAGGAGAGTAGGAATGGCTAAAAATACTTTCACTGACTTGAGAAAAATATTAACATACAAACATATCAAATACAAACTAAACATGAGAATTAGAAAATGCTACATATATTTTACATTAATGTATGGCTTAGAAACATTGAACATGAACAAACTAGAAAACAGAATTGGTGTGTTTGAGATGTGGATGTATAAAATAATCTGGAGAACTCATGGAAATAGAAGAAAACAAAGAGGTTCTGACAATACTTTATGTTCTATTCCAGAAAAATAAAAAAATAAAGTGTCTTGGACAAATTAAAAGACATTTGAGAATATAGTTGAGGGAAGACAAGCAAGAGGTAGGAAGATGCAAATGAAAGGAAAATATGAGATTGACTTACTTTCACCTGTTTCTGCATATATCTTTCTCTATGTGCTTAAAGTAAAGATAGTGCATAAACTATATGAAATAGTATGTGGCTCATTGCAATGAGAAAGAAAATGAAACCTAGAGATAAATATTATTATACAATTAGAACATAGATTAAAGTAATTAACACTTAGTTCACAGAGCACATTAAACTTACGGTCAGATAAATTAAGAGCCTCAGTAATAAGTACAGGTAAGGGAGCCCCAAATGCTTCAATTCGATGCTGTGATGTTTCTTCAAGAAGTTGTGATACATGAAGAGATTGGCTTGCTAGATTCGATTGACTCCTGTGAGGATAAAACACAACAGCTAAATCAATAATATTAATATCATAACAAATCATATAAAACCAATGCTTCAAACCATACTATATATACCTTTCCTGAGCAGCCAATTTTATCAATTTGCAGTTCCTTTAAAATATCACACATGCTTTACAAATTGAATTGCTTAATGTTAAATTATAAAATATAGCTGAAGAACTTAAAAATAAGTAACTAATAAATTTGAAATGTTACACACTTTTAAAACGTGTTTTGAAAAACAAATATTCCAATTACATTTCCCTGTTTTTTTAAATACTCATGCAAATTAACTCCCTTGCTCAATTTGAAATGAATAAAAATAATTTATACTATCCTAGTAGTATTAACAACCATATCTTTCATATCATGAACACAGCATATAAATCTACTGTTGAATACTGAAAAGAAATTGGTAGCATATCCTTTTCAGGACTATCAACCCAGCATTTATTGGCTGTGGTGATTTTCTAGGCAATATAAATACAATAAGTAGTTTGCTATTGCTTTCTTCTGAACGGTCCAGATACACAATTGCCTGTGGCGAGTATCGAACTCGGCACCTTGGCCATCACAGATGAGCTCTGTACCACTTCACCACTGAGAATACTGAACAGAGGTGAAAACATACACACATATGCCACTTTTTTTTAATGCTACAATGTACCACTAAACTTAGGGGTCCTTATGAACTCTTACAAAAAAAACACTCAGCCAAAATGTACTGTTAAACACATTATTAATCCTGCAAGGCAAAACTATTGTCATGAATCAAACTCCATTTGATATCATTTCTTCTTCTCTATTCAAGTGTAAAACTATCTGAGGATTGGTCAGTAAATTGTTCTGGTGTCTCAACAAAGCTTCTGAATTTTATTTAGGAAAATAGATCATACAAAAAAAATGTCAAATTTTCCAGTTCGCTTTTTTCCCACCATTTGAATTGTGCACATACATTAGTCTTCATTAGAAATACACATGAACAAAATGGAATTGCGATTTTAAGCAGGTGTAAAACTATAATTATTTGTAATTACTTAATTACTGTGTATTGACGTACTGGATACACTATACTTAGTATACTATACACTTAATAATTATTATAATTATACAATAAATTATTGAATAATACACTCTAGAGATTGGAGCAACTATTAATTATTAATTAACTTGCCGGCTCCATCCTATACTCTATGGCAGTCTATGGTCATGGACTTGTCCAGTTTGCAGTGATTGTGATTCGACGACTAACTTAAAATATTAAAATTACCTCTATAATCTCTATTATTTAGCCTAGGGCCTAATTTTATTAGTAACACCACCAGAAACCCAAGACAGTTCCCCAACGACCACACTACCACAACCAGCCCTACCTCAAGTTTCGTCGTGGAGTTGTTGCACTTGATATTTTCACACTCCGTGATTGAGAATGTGTATATGGTGAAGCTCTCCCTCTTCCCACCGGTGTCCGTGGTGAAAACATTTAACTTGATTTATATTTAATGACTGTTAATTAAGCCCTTTTGTTGACTTGTTAAACTAAGCTTCCCTATTTACTATTTGATATTTCTAATGGCGGGCACCACATTTATTGAAAAGTCGAAATCGCTGTTACTAGTGTTAAAGTCAGTTTGACTTTTGAGTTACGGCTTGCGGTCGACAGTAATGAGTAATCTGTTACAATTCCATGAAAGTGAGAAAAATAACTTTTATGTGCTTAATTAATAACGTAATTTTAAATGCTACATAAGGGCATATATATTCTTGTTTTAGTAATAAAACATTTTTTTCATATATGATGCTTTGACTCGCGCCTTTAAATATAAATAAACAGATATCACTTTTTTATTCACAGTCACATATAATTGTAAAAAGTATAATTGATTTCTTTGCAAAACAAATTGTTTCAGTGTATTATGGTATTATCATGGTATTCTTTTTCTTTCTTCTTCTGCGTTCGCTCTCAAATAACCACAACGAATATTTCGTGTGATTTCCACCAGGGAGCGTGAAGTACGTTGTGCTGCAAGTTCCACACAGTAGAACTGTGATTATTTGCACCCCGGTTGGCCACTTGTGGTCAGGACGTCCGAGGTCCAGCACATCCGTTTTCGTCATTCCTTTATTTCGGGTTTGGTCCCTAGTCCGTGACAGCCTGTCTATCTGTCGCCGGGCACTCTGGTGTGTAGTGCCTCTTCGCCAAGACGCTCGTCGAGCGCGTCTATCTGGCACGAGGTGCTCAACCGTCCATGAATCCATTTCGTGCAATTGGACAAACTCTGCCTGTGTCCATAGGGTACTGAATCGTTTCTCATCCGCGAACCTGGTTCCGTATGAGGAAGAACTCGCCAAAAGAGTTGGACCCTGGCTCGTTCGCCCTCCTACCCGAGGCGTCATTCATAGACCTTGTGAACCCCTCGCACAAGTTTGAGTTTCACACCACGCGTTTAAGAGCAAGGCGTTCTCGAGCTGAGCGACCTTGTCCCAATAGCGCCTGAGCCCATCAGGTACTGAACCCTTTCTCTCTGCAAGTGTATTTCCGGTATATGAAAACTTAACAGTAGAGTTGGGCCAGAGCTAAAATCGTTGTCCCTTTTCTGCCTGAGCCCATCAGGTACTGAACCCTACTTAACAGTAGAGTTGGGCCAGAGCTAAAATCGTTGTCCCTTTTCTGCCTGAGCCCATCAGGTACTGAACCCTTTCTCTCTGCAAGTGTACTTCCGGTATAGGAAAGCTTGACAGTAGATTTGGGCCAGGACTGCCATCTTTGTCCCTTTCTTGCCTAAGCCCATCGGGTTCGGAACCCTTTCTCTTCGCGAGCATATTTCCGGTATAGGAAGGCTCGACATTAGAGTTGGTTTAGGTCTTCTTGCTTTTCCGAAAGCCCACGATTGGGTCTGGATCTCTGCCTATAAGGATCCCAGGTAACTAGATGCTCGTCTCGAGCTAACAGAGCTTATTGTTACCGTTTCCTAGGAACTTTTCTCTTTTCATTTGCAGTTCGCGCTGCCCTCTGGCGCTGTTCTGCCCTTTCATTATGTCATTGTACTCATTATGACATATATTTGTTTCTTTCCATGCATTCACCTTTACGTGCCTTTTACATTGGCCGCCCCTCCAATTTTCTAACTGGACTAACAGGCGTCACTGTATGTCGACAGTGTCGCTGTATGTGGTGATACAAATGGTGTCGGAGATATTGTCTGTCTCTTTTGCAGTCATATCTCTTTCCATCTGCTTCCTCCACATTCTCGGACACGATCCCCAAATGATTTGGCCAGAATCAGCTCGAGCTGCTGTTTTCTGTTTCCAAGGTGCACCGCGAGGAGGTACATTTGGGATCTTGGTTATCTGCTAACCCTGGGTCCTCCTATAGCAATGCGTTCCTTTGCACCCCTCTTTCTTTCTTTTCGCTCTATACCCCTTTGTGCTTTGCATTGTCAAAACATTCTTTGAAGATGGCTGCCTTGTGTGCTTCATATATGTTTGTTTTCGTTGACTCTTTTATTTCTGTAATCTACCGAATGCATGATCTGTCGCTGGATGTATATTCATCGTGTATATGAACTATATGCCTACTGTTGTTTTTTTAGGGTCGCTGCCTTATCTACGAAGAGAAACAACCATTACAAAATCTTATTAATTCACTCACGACAACATGCACCAAGTATAGCATGAAAATAAATACGCAGAAAACAGAAGCAATGAAAATCAGCAAGTCACCAAATCCTGTGAATATAATAAACAAAACTAAAGTGAAACAAACTTCTGAATTTAAATACCTGGGATTTATATTCACAGACAACGGAAAATTAGACAGAGATTGAGACAAGATGTCAGAATGCACGCATAGTGACATATTATCTATCACCATTACTGCTCAACCAAATATCAACATGGAATTCAAGAGACAGCTGACAAACAGTATTTTTAATGTTAACACTCTGCTAATACAAATAAATTCAATAAACAGCAAACTATGCCCTATATATAATTGTACTGCCTTTATGTTATCTATGTTACAAGAAGACCTATTGGCCCTTGTAGAACGAATACGTATGATATATGTTTGTGTTACTGAGGATACTTCACTACTTGTACGGGATGTTTGTTGTTGTTATAATATTCCTTGTCTCTATTGGTCCGTTCTAAGTGACTTGAGTATACAGTTTGAATGTCTTGACAAAATTGCGCCTTTTTTAAATGCGGTTAGTCAAGCACGGAAAACCCCGTTTACTCTAGTTGCCAGGCGATATGGTGCCGTCAGAACGGATTGGTTCAATTCTGTTGGTCTCAAGAATTTTTAACACTCGAGATGAATGCTAAACATGGGCGCTGACACCAGCCCAGCAGAGAAAACTTACATGTTAGATGAAATGCCTGCGAGAAGCTGCAAGAGCGACCATACTAGACAAAATGATGAAATCTTAACAAGAATCAGTATAAGACCGTGCACAGAATATGCCTAAATCTAGAAACAATAAATGAAATTAGTATGGACCATAACCAATTACCAACAAGAATATACAACATAAGAAGGTCGGGATACTTGGTGAGAGAAAGACCTAGAACAAGCCGAATTCAGCACGATCAGGCCGACACATATGGTCTTGAGCAGACAACTAAAACTTCCAGTCACCACCCCTACGGGTAACAGCAAGTGTGGATATTCTGATCATCATCCACCTAGGGAAAGACAATAGACTGTCTGATGGTAGTCTGGAAGCGCGTGACAACCACTTAATTTGTTCTCTTCTGATGTACTCCATGATTGACATAGTGTTTGTTAGTCTTCTGGTGTTTTCGTTTCTGATTCGATCTTTTATTGTTACTCTGAGGGTTCTACATAGACATCATCATCTTTAAGTGCAGTCTCCACAACAAAGGTTGGCTGCATCAGACCTGCAACAACCCCTGTCTCTTGTCTCGATGGTGCACTCTGCTAGACTGTAACCTGTACATCTCACAATGTTACTCTCCCATTTGTATCTCTACTTTCCTCTTGATCGTCTCTCCTCGACTTTGCCCCCATGTACGGTCCTCAATAAGGTTTCTTGTTTTTTAATATGTTCAAAATATTTTATTTGTTTGATCTTTATTTGCTTTAATAATTCTGTCTTCATACGAAGTCTTGTTATAACCTCTTTGTTGGTTTTCTTCTCTTTCCGTCATGTTCGCCCTATTATTCTATATATTCACATCTGAAATTCTGTCCTTTGTTTATTGTCCATGTTTCTGAGCCATAAATTAATATCGAATAGATGTAGCATTTTATAATAGTTTGTAATTTGTTTAGATATCAATATTTTCCCACGTCATTGAAAGTAATTTCTGTTTCACATCTGCCATCATTTTTGATTATGTGTTCGAAATATTGATAATGTTCTACCTGTTGTAGTTTCTCCCCATGTTATTTAAGATGTTACGCCTACCCCCTTCTTACTGAAAACGTAACTACGGCCCCGAAAGAGAAACATTCCAGAGCGACAATCTCCCATGATTACCACGTCCGGCCAGGATCACTGTACATACTTCTGAGACAACTAATCATATTTTTCTGTCAGATTTATTCGTCAGAAACAATAAGAATCTAGTTTTCCTCGTCATATGAATGTCATAAAAAGGACAAAGTTGCAATGTCAATTAGCCTACATTTCTTCGTCATCCGTGGGGATTATTCGATAGATGACAAAAGTAAACAATTGAGACAAGATGTGACAATGACATTTTTTTGCAGGAGACACATTGTCACCATGTCCCCCAAATTTCCCTTGTCGCCTCCTACGACATGCACGCAAAGAGCAAAAGCCGTATGCTCTTATCCTTTGCACCTTGAATTAAAAGTTAAGTCTCTGGTGGCCACACTAGCGATTCCGGACTGGAAAAGGGGATCCTCACCCATACTAATTTCATTTGACCTTGATGTTTTTTGTAAGGAGTTGGAGATGTCAGCACTATTCATTACTCTACAATCAGACATATTAACAAGAGTACTCATCCAGTTCAAGACATTGGTATAATTCCCATAGTCATGTTGCTTGTAGTCACAGCAAATGAGCCACTCTCCTCTTTGGGGGTCTTCCATATTGACTGAGACGACCCAAGCACTGCGCGCGTGTTTAACAGAACCGTCCGTGTATATACTCAGGTCATCTATGGAATTCTCGCTGATAAAATGCCTGCATCTCAGACTCTACCGCAATAGGGCACCAGTCGTTACATTGTCCTTAATTCCGTTCTTCCGGCCAGACACGTGAACGCAAGTTGTTTCATCCCTATTTGTCGTTTTTTATGTATATTGGTGTATGTTATCCTTGATTAAGGTATTTCGGACGAAACGTCGATTTGTGTGTGTGTGTGCCTAGGTGTGTTTCGTATTATTAGAGTTATTAGTAGTAAGTTATTATTAGTAAGATCTGTTATCTAGAATTGTCATGTGACCGGACGGCTGCCCTTGTTGGGGTTTCAGTTGGTCACTATTTATAGGGGGCCTATACTTGGAAACACCGTTGCAATATTTTGCATGCGATTCCAAGTATGTAAATAGTGACCAACCGAATTCCCAACAATAATAAAAAACTTAACAAATGAAGTACTAATTAATTCAGTTAAAAGGTCTTTATTCGAGACGGTCTTAGCTATAGGCCTAATGAGAACATCGACTAAAATTTATACTATAGGAACTGTTGTGTTGACAGCAAACACGTAGACAAGTGGGTGGGGGTTTGGATGACCTTTAGTACTAGGAATTTAACCGAAAGGTTGGTGTCGTTTCCCCTTTAAACGATTTTCACAACTAAGGTCATCATATTTATCATGAAAGAGATAATTACAAACGAAGGTAAATGACATTTTCTCTCCCATGTGTTGCCGGTGCCTGAGAGGGGAGTAAAGAATAGCAATACTGTTTATCTTCCATGCATGTTGTAAGAGGCGACTAATGTTATGGGATAGAGTTGATGCCCCATCCCATATAGGGTCAGAGACGCAAAGCCATGCTGAAGTCGGATATGCCCGACTGAAATGCGCATATATCGCAGCAATGTTGTAAACCATGACACAACACATTCCGTTCTCTGGATTGCATACTGCTTACCCATAGGAGCTTGAGAACGAACGCAGAAGAAGACATTTTCTTTGGTGACCCACACCCCTATTGAAGACGTAGGTCTATCTAAGACCCCGATTAACGGTCAATGGACCCCGATTAACGGTCAATGAACACCGAAGGAAAAATAGTGAATCATTTTAGAAGACTGTTTTCCAATTAGTCAACAAGTTATATTTCAGATGGTCACAGCTATAGTACAGATAGATATGAAAATATATCTATCTGTCATTTCCACTTGCGCCGTTAAGTGTCGTAGGGGCTGAAGTTGTCACTCTGTGACCATTTGTGTTGCATTAGCCATAGTCAGCCTGTATCCCTATTAGGCTTCTTTGTCTCCACATCTAGTTCCTGGCCTTCCTTGTGTCTTGTAGCCCGATATTCTTATGTTTTATACACAAAGAGCTGGTAGCATTTGTTCCATTCCCAGAACGTGATTTGCTGTCTATCGATGTAGTCTTGACGAGTTTATTTCTTTTTTATATTAATATCTTCATTTCTCCGTGGGTTCCTTCTGGTGATATAGACTTAGCTTTCTTCAAACATCTCATTTCACACACTGCGATCTTTTTCGCTAGTGTCTTTGTTAAGGGCTATGTTTTACAGTGCTAGAAAACAAATGATATAACAGTATTTCTGGGAGAAGGTTCTCTATGAGGAAACCCTTGTCAGTAAAGTTTAACTCTATTGAATCTACGTTTGAACTAGTGTCAAATTTCGAGTGTGCTGGTGCATCTCGACCTGGAATCTCTTACTACTTCACCTGTGTTTGCTTGGGCAAGACTGTTGTCCTCCTCCATGTATGGGATGGTCTGTGAGACATATTTGTTGAGCAGGTCATTTGGTATGTAGGCCAGACCATCGTCTGCCAAAGATACTTCTCTATGGCGAGCTGGAGAACAGTACACGATCTCAAGGTGGCCAAAAGAAGCGATACAAGGACTCGTTAAAGACCTCACTAAAAGCATTTGAAATAGACCACGATACATGGGAAGAACTTGCACAAAATAGATCTACATGGCACTTTACAGTAAAAAAAAAAGGGCACATCATCTTGTGAAAAGAGGAGAATTGGAGCAGTTCAACAACGTAGTTAGAAAGTCACAGATAGACCAAAATCCTTCTACAGTGGTCATTGCATGACCGAACTGTCCAAGTATATTTGCAACTCGAATAGTGCTTATTAGCCGTCTACAAACTATTAGGCATGGACATAATTTTCAAAAGTGAATGTAACAAAAAGTCATCATTATTTGTGATGGACGAGCAAGGGATGGTTCGACCAGTCTTAGTTTCCAGCCTCTCTTGGCTGGACTAAGCCCTATCTTCACATTAAAGAACTAGCTTCAATGGAGATTCCAAGTGTGATTCTCACTTGTCACATATGAATTGGACAAAAGCTTCTCTCTGCATTTTTTTCATACCAAGCCACTCTTTATTTTGTTATTACATAATTTATTCACCATCAGGATAATTCCAACACCTTGTGTTGGTTACAAACATACAGTTAAGGAGCATGTTTCTGACCACGAACATCACAGATTCATACCATGCTTTAATCTCTTCCCTCCCCCATCATCATCACATCCAGACCCATAGAATAAATGTTCAAACACCCCCCCCCCCCCTTCAAACACCCAAGGGAACATGACTTTTATACTAGGAACTTGTACAAAGGGAAGGTAAACACCCCCCCCCCCAAATGTCACAAAAAGGTTTTCAAATTTGTCATCAGAGTGAGGATCCAACACATGAATGACCTTTTTTTCCCATCTTTTAGGAAAAAAACCCTCCTTGAGGAGTACATATATATATATATATATATATATATATATATATATATATATATATATATATATATATATATATATATATATATATGGTCCTGGTCACACCATATGTGCTTTCTTATGTAAAGTATATTGCTTGTTGTCATGATGAAGGTCTTTTATTAGAAATATCTGTCATTGTGTCTCGTTGCTAGTATGTTTTGTTTATAAATATTGGTAACATATATACATATTTCCATTTATCTTGATATTTTCACAGTGTTGCCCCATCACTCATATTTCCAGTATTGGGCTGTCTCCTGCCATTACTATTTTATCTTTTAATCATAGGCTGTCATATTTTTAGTATTCATTGACCCATGTGTTTCTAGTGCTTGGAAGGAGCAAAAACATAGTAACACTGCAATCTACCATACATGTCATTAGAGACAACTAAGGAAGTTTGGCTTGGAGTTGGTAGACCAACCTATAGGTCAAGGTCACTCAAAATCTATACCAAGTCAAATGTTCCAGGTCGAAAGACACAGATATCACTGCTAAGATGTAACATAATACAGCACATTCTATTCTCTGGACTACATCCTGCTAACCAGCAGGAGTTTGAGAAAAAATTCAGAATACAAAGTATTCATTGACATCCTCTACTTAACATTGTCTACTAGCATAGTGCTACTTGCTCTAATGTTGTCAGTTGTACTCATGGGAGACATCTCTACCCTACTTTGCATGTCAATGGCATAAACAATTGCCTGACTGTATTGACATGACAGGACTTTCTAAGCTGTTGTTTTGGGAGAATATACCATCAGATTAGCAGGCAGGATTGATTTCACAGGCAAGTAACCAAGAAATTGTTCATGCTACAACCAATTCTCATTCCATCTTGGTTTAAACAGCCACAACTCAATCCCTAATGAATCGCCAATTCGCAATAGCTGTCTCCAGAATGCACTGTTTGAAGATGTTCTCAGGGTCTTTGTCACAAATCTAAGATTCACATGAAATTACAGTACATTCCTTTACATCCTTGTGTTACATAATGTTTTGGTGTTATAGAGAGTTGGTGTTTGGCGCTGCATAGCAAACTGATTAATGGAAGCACACAGACGATACAATGAATAAGGTGATATTTCATACTTGTAAATTTAGAGAAGACATTGGATTATGAAATTTGTTAACACAGCAGATGTACATCTTATATGAGCAGACACAAAGCAATCAATTTCCCATCTACTACTGAGAAATGTGGTATCATATGAAACAAACCTCCCACAGATAAAGAGTTTTAATACAAGAGATACAAAATGATGCCACTAATTGTCATGACACATAGAAGAGTTAGAAGTATGTATAACTGGCATGGGTAGTGAACTCAAAGTATAAATTAAATATAGAAAAACACTGTTGAAGATGGATGTGTCAGGCCATGGCGCAGATAAAATAGCGACACAACGCATTTCCATTCTCTGGACTAAATCCTGCTGGAAATCTAGTAGGACAATTGACCTGCCACAAGAGAGATCTGATGGGAGTTTGAGAATGAACAATGAAGAAGAATATTGAAATGTGGGCTTTGATAAGACATGGCTACATAATGAATGAGCATCTCCTTTGAGCTGAAGCAAGTAACACATTTCCATAATTTAACCTTCCAGAAAAAAATAGTTCAGTATATTGGCAATACGCTTTGGTCTGCTAAGTTGATACACACAAGTAGTGATATGCTGATACAGTGGTGACTACCGCAGGATTGCAAAGAGAGCCAGAACAAAATACATGCCAACATTGAATGTGCTAGACCAAAAAGCACAAATAAATTAGTAGTACAATGTATTTATTGTCATTGGTTTACCAGTAAGTCACAGCTCTATTTATATCAGTCTATTTTTGATATGTGCCATTCTAGATTCATATGTGTTCATTCTCAAACTTCTGCAGATCAGAAGGATATAGTCTGAAGAGCAAAATATGTTGTGCCATGGTTTACAGTTTGGCTTTTTAGCTTGACACATCAGACCAGCATGGCTTCTGAATCACTTCGACCCTCCATAGAATACCACAGCCAACTACACCCCCAGATTCTCCTTTGTCACCTTCGATGACATTCATGGCAGGTAACAATGTCGTTATTCTTTGCTCCAATTCAGCCTGGCAATACAAGGCCACCCATTCCAGCAATGTCCTTTGTTTCTATCTTCATAATAATTTCCATGTCTAAGGTTTCTCTTCCACATTCTTTACCAGAATAGAATACTGTTTCCCTGTAGTTGATCTTATTCATCCCAATCCATCTTCACTCATTGGTTTTTATTATTTATAATAATAATCAAATTCATAATGTTTAGAATCATCATAATCATCTGAAATTTATTGATAAGACAAGAACAATAATTCAGTCATAATAATTCACAAGATTATTCAACATTCTACTCATTCATAACTTATACCGGTAAGTAAATATTCATTTTTGTAAAAAGAAAGAGTTTGTAGAAGACAAGTAACATGAAAAAACTTAGTATGTTCATGTTAAAAAAATTGAAGGAAGAAAGTAGAAAGCTTGTTATTGATGTCTGAAAGAAATCACACACAAAGATCAGTCTGTTGTATTAGCAATAAATACCACATTTTAGTACAGTATCACACAATTTAAAGGTTAAGTCATCTATCTGTACACTTTTCTGTCAGTTTTATTAATTTCTCTCAGTCGTTGGCTCCGTCTGGTCAAGGCGGCTTGTCTTTTGTGTTCGATCTCTTCCGGTGAACACTTGACTTGGCTAGATATTAAAGACTCTGCCTGAACCAGTACTGCTGAAGTAAGAAAATCAAATAAACAAGGTTACTTCCTGATTTTAACATGAAATATATACAGAAAACAAATCAAATAAACATGATTAGTACCAGGTTTCGCCCGTGTGTTGCCAGGGCCCGAAAGGGGAAGAAAGAATAGCAACACTGTTTACCTTCCACGCATGTTGTAAAAGGCGACTAAGGAGGTTATGGGATGGAGTTGGCTGTCCCATCCCATATAGGGTCAGTGACCCAAAGCCATGCTGAAGTCGGATGTGTCAGGCCAAAAGGCGTAGATATTGCAGCAATGCTGTAAACCATGACACAACGCATTCCGTTCTCCGGACTACATCCTGCTAATCTGCAGGAGTTTGAGAACGAATGAAGAAGAAGTACCAGGTTTGAGCAAAAATTTGCACAGAAAAAAATATAAAAACACGAGAAAACAAATCAAATAGCATAATTATTCACAGATTTGTGCAGAAATATGCAGAGAAAACCAATCAAATAGCAGGATTATTCCTAGATTCTAGCCAAAATATGTAGAGAAAAAAATTAAATAAACAGGGTTATTCCTAGATTTGAGCAGAAATTAAAAAACAAATTTTGTTACTGCATGTTTTCCTGTGAAGGAGTGCAGGGAGGCTTTCTATGGGTTGTGGAAATAAAGGCTGCTTTGTCATAGCAGACGCCGTAACATGTACATGAAGGATATTGATTGTACCTCTGCAAGAAAAAATCCTGTCCCAACCCAGGACCTCAGGTAACGTGGGTGAAAACAACATTCTAACCATACGGCCATGTGCTCCACTTGAGCAGAAATATGTAGAGAAAAATAAAATAAATACTGGTAGGATTATTCCAATAGTCACATCGAAGATGGATGTGTCGGGCCATTGGTGCAAATAAAACGGTGACACAATGCATTTCCAATCTCTGGACTACATCCTGCTGGATATCTAGTGCGAATATGTTCCTGCTACAAGAGAGATCCAGCGGAGGTTTGAGAATATGTTCTTGCTACAAGAGAGATCCAACGGAGGTTTGAGAATATGTTCTTGCTACAAGAGAGATCCAGCGGAGGTTTGAGAATATGTCTTGCTACAAGAGAGATCCAGCGGAGGTTTGAGAATATGTCTTGCTACAAGAGAGATCCAGCGGAGGTTTGAGAATGAACGCTGAAGAAGAAAAAATTCTAATAGTAGCTTGCACTGTCTTATAACATAACTTGTTTTTTTTTTTTAAAATGGGAGGTTTAAAGAGTTACCAGCTTGTATCAAGGATCTTATTTACTGGCTAATCTATGTTTATGCAGTTGTACAGCTGCAGAGAAAGGGGATGGTGCTTGAGTGAAAGCTGTTTTCTATTTCTAGTTAACTTTGATGCTATATTTATCATGTGGGGTGGGGACACCTCAACACAGCACAAATATCTTATCTAGAAATCTACAGCCACCTCCAGTTAAAAATGTGTTAAAAATATATACAGTACATATTCTCTTCGCCTGTGTGTTGCCAGGGCCTGAAAGGGGAGCAAAGAATAGCAACACTGTTTACCTTCCAGGCATGTCGCAAAAGGCGACTAAGGAGGTTATGGGATGGAGTTGGCTGTCCCATCCCATATAGGGTCAGTGACCCAAAACCATGCTGAAGTCGGATGTGTCAGGCCGAAAGGCGCAGATATCGCAGCAATGCCGTAAACCATCACACAACGCATTCCGTTCTCCGGACTACATCCTGCTATCCTGCAGGAGTTTGAGAACGAACGCAGAAGAAGAAGATATTCTCTTCATCTCTAACAAAATATGTCTTCGATGAACATCTTCCAGTCTTTCTTGGCTCTTTTCATTAAGTGGCATCTCCGCAACGAAGGTTGGCTGCAACAGACCTCTAACTTGACGAGACAAGTTTTCTCTTGTCTTGGTGGTGTACTCTGCTATACTGTAACCTGTCCATCTTGCGATGTTACTCTCCCACTTGTATTTCTGTTTCCTTCTCGCTCACTTCCCTTCGACTTTACCCTCAAGTAAGGTCTTCAACAAAGTGTCATGTCTTTTAATATGTCCAAAATATTGTATTTGTTTGATAATTATTTCCTTTAATAATTCTTTCTTCATACGAAGTGTTGTTAGAACCTCTTTGTTGGTTTTCTTCTCTTTCCATGATGTTCTCCCTATTTTTCTATATTATCCCCATCTCAAAAGCATCAATTCTTTCTTCTAATTGTTTATTTATTGTCCATGTTTCAGAGCCTTACATTAATTTGTAATAGATGAAGCATTTTATAATTATTATTTTTAGCGAGTTTACAATCTGTTTAGATGTTAATATTTTCTTCATGTCACTGAAATACTTTTAGCCATTCCTATTCTCCTTCTAACTTCTGTTTCACATCTGCCACCATTTGTGAATGTGTCCGAAATATTAATAATGTTCTACTTATTGTAGTTTTGTCTTGGCTTTAGCTATATTTAATACAAATATCTAAGGAATTTACATATAATGGAGTTAAACATACCTTTGTAAATTGTATGTGGTTGTCTGCATCTCAAATCTACTGGTCCATATTTATAGTGACATGAGAATGCACACATTGGATTATTTGGCTAAAATTGCATCTTTTTTTATGGATACGGATTAGCTTAATTAGGAAAACATGCAGATCATTATTCTTTTTCTGTAATGAATTGTTAAACATCTAGTCTAATATTGGTCATCTATAGTGTGATCTGTTGTAGGTCATCTTGTGTTTTCCACAACTAGTTTTGCAGAGAAGCTCCCGTGGGCCAGATTATTGTTCTGTGAACAGCGTAACTGGGACAACTCTGTATGTAATACATGTTCTAGTTTCTGTGTTGCTGCATTGCAGTTGCAGGCAGCAGTCATTACTGATTCAGTATAGTGTGCTGTCTAAACAGCAGTGTACTGTTCTCAGTCAAAATATTGTGACCTATTCATAATCTTTCCGGATAGATGGAGTTTGTTAGTTTCGGGAGGGCAGTCCATCTAAGAGAAGACCCCTCTAAAATCAAACCACTGCTGCCTTGTAGGACAGGCTATTTTTAGCCAAAGGCTAGTGGAGAACACCATAAATAAATCGGTAGAAAGCCAAGAGGGAAACTACTACTGTAATATCTCTAGGTTACATTATGTTTCATCACAACTCAGATAATGCCAGTTCCAATAAACAAGTCCATCAAATGCAAGTCAATCAAGATTGCAACCTGGAACATTCGGACACTGACAGACTTGGGAAAATTAGATTATATAAAACTGAGCTAGAATACTTAATAACCCCTGGAAAGATCAAAGGGAGAAGAGATAGGGGACGACAAAGAGAAAAGTTGGTAGATGGACTAGTATTGTGGCATGGTAGAAGTTCACCAACCAAGCTTACTGACAACACAAGAGACAGAGAGTTGTGGAGAGACATGATCGCCTACACCATTCGGCATGGCACTTGATTGATTGATTGTTAATTTCTGTTTCCTTTGTTAATGTTGTCTTGCTCAGGACTATAGTTTCCATTGAGCTCTCTCTATTGACGTCTTAGACTCTTCAATACATGAACCATTGCTTTCAATAGTGAAATGACAAAAACTTGTATGGTTTCAAGATGTATGCTGACATGATTCCTTATAAAAAACAATACTACAGGGAACTGTCAAAGGTGGTAGAAGCAGATAACAAATAAAAGCATGGACAGACAAAATCAAGGACTGGACAAGACCAGATTTTTCCTCACTCGTCCACAACTGAATCACTGTTCGTTGGTCCAATTTGGATGAATTTGTTATCAAACCAATCATATTGTTGACTGCCTGGACCAAATACTAAGCATACAAAGAGAATGACCATGTAACCATTTGCTAATTCGTATGTGTTTATTACATCAGTGATAATATATGTGCATCATTTGAATTACCTCGTATAATTGGGTATTTTAAAAAAGTGTTGTTAAATATGGATATGTGTTTAAAACATATGCTATATAGATTGGGTTCCACTGTATTAATCTTTAATGTTGTAGTTGTACTCTTTTTATATGATTTAATATACAAGTATTGTCTGACCTTTGAAATTATGATATTCCGATAATCTACACTTTTACAGGTACAAAAAAAAAATCAATAATCTTTACCTTCCATTTCTTCCAACACTGGAACAATTTGTGATTCAAATAAAGGGTCATCATTCATGAATATGTCATCAAAAACACTTTCTGCAATAGAAACTGTATAAGAAGATTAATAAGAAAAGTGTCTGTGACCTGTTACTGCAACTACTTCCTTTTAATTAAATCTTATTCTCAATGTTATTTTCTTATACAGTTCCTGCATTTATCACCTGTGGCAATCTAATATTGTGTTCAAGAACTGATATCGTTACACTTCAGGTTTAACCTGAAGGTGCTCAGTCTTCTTCAGCAGATAATAAAAAATAATCTGATATGATATGCTGTATAGACACCATGTCATAAATGTCTGCATCTTGGATGTAATATCCTTTATCACATACTGCCTCAACAAACTTGTAAATTTGTGTTCAAAAATGTAAATTTATTATAATAAAACTAAAAAATTATATGTTAGAAAAAGAACTAGTAGTTATATGAATATGAATTTTAGTACTGAAAAACAAATGATGTAAAGAGTAACTTACACCCCCCCCCCCCCAAAAAGGTTTCCAGTAAAAATAAAAGATGAAATTTTTTTTTTTTAAACATTAGAACTATTACTGTATCTTTTTTGTTTTATTAATTAAGCGCCCCCTCCCAACAATGTAATCTCTACAGCCCTGCCTGACTGAATTCTACCACTGAAATATTTACATTTCTCCATATGTGTTAATACAATAATGTTCATTGTATTCATCTTTTTTCTTCCCTATATTGTTTATTGTCAGGGAGAATAATGAAGTGTGCCACATTCATTATTAATATTCACAATATTACAAATATTCACTAGTCATATTTGGTGCCACTTCAAATCAGTCGATGTCAAACCTCTATATATTCGAAATTAACATGGCATTCTGTATATTCTACTGTGAAAGCTAAAGAACTCCCAATAATTTATCACTCGAACCACAATCCATTATTATTTTATTCAAAATACGATGAACCAAATGTCTATAAACCTGATTCACCTTCATTGCATCATACAATTGTGCAAATGTGGCCAGATATATTGGATTGCTATGTGTAACCGCTACAAAAATTTTCAAAATGGACAAGGGTGGATGTAGAAATGTGACAGCTTCAATTGCACATGTGCCTGAGTATGTGCATTAACCAATCAGGCTGTGGTACATCTATTTAACACTACATATCATTGGAGGAGTACACGAGGAGTACACTCAACATGGGATGACAAGTGCTATTAAAATGTTGGCAAACACATTTATCCAGAGCGTGCGTAAGGTTAAACACTTCCAGGAAAATATAACACAGGGTGCAAAGGGAACACATTGCTCTAGGCGGACCCAGGGTTAGCAGATAACCAAGATCCCAAATGTACCTCCTCGCGGTGCACCCTGGAAACAGAAATACAGCAGCTCGAGCTGATTCTGGCCAAATCATTTGGGGATCGTGTCCGAGAATGTGGAGGTAGCAGATGGAAAGAGATTTGACTGCACAAGAGACAGACAATATCTCCGACACCACCAGCATAACCACATATAGCGACACTGTCGACATACAGTGAAGCTAGTCAGTCCAGTCCGAACATTGGAGGGGCGGCCAATGTAAAATGTACGTAAAGGTAGATGCATGGCGAGAGACATATATTTCATACCGAGTACAATGAAACAATGAAAGGGCAGAACAGTGCTAGAGGGCAGCGCGAACTGCAAATAGAAAAGTCCCTTGGAAAGGGGAACTACAAGCTCCGTCAGCTCGAGACGAGCTTCTAGTTACCTGTGTTCCTTACAGGCAGAGACCCAGACCCATTCATTGGCGTTTGGTAAAGTAAGAAGACCTAATCCAACTTTAATGTCGAGCCTTCCTAAACCGGAAATATGCTCGCGAAGAGAAAGGGTTCTGTGCCCGATGGGCTTAGGCAAGAAAGGGACAACGATGGTAGTCCTGGCCCAACTCTACTGTCAAGGTTTCCTATACCGGAAGTACACTTGCAGAGAGAGAGGGTTCCGTAACCGATGCGCTCAGGCACAAAAGGGACAACGATTTAGCCCTGGCCCAACTCTACTGTCAGGTATTCCTACACCAGAAATACACTTGAAGAGAGAAAGGGTTCAGTACCTGATGGGCGCAGGCGTTATTGGGACAAGGACGCTCAGCTCGAGAACGCCTTGCTCTCTAACGCATGGTGTGAGACTCGAACTTGGACAAGGGGTACACGATGTCGGTGAATGACACCTCGGCTAAGAGGGCAAAAGAGCCAGGGTCCAACTCCTCTGTTGAGTTCTTCCCCTTAAGGAACCAGGCTCACGGATGAGAAACGGTTCTGTACCCAATGGGCACAGGCACAGCACGTCCAATTACACGAGGCAAGTTCATAGACAGTGGAACACCTCGTTCGAGTCAGACGAGAGCACAAAAAATTTTTTTTTTAAAAACCAGTCTGGGCGAAAGTCTCCACTACGCGTGCCTAGAGACAGATATAGAGGCTGTCACAGGCTAAGGGTAGCCAACCCGAATTGTCAAAGCCAACCCGAATTGTCAAGGCATGCCGAAATCTGATGTGCTAGGCCTACAAGGCGCATAACGGTGGCACAACGTAATCACGCTCCCGGCGGAAATCGCACGGATATCTGTGATGGTTACAATGGAGCGAACGAAAAACAAACAAACAAACATAACACAATAATTTGGTACTCGGAAGCAAGGAAAAATGTGGGTTAACTGCCCAACTCCCTCACCAAACAAAACATTCTTTTAAAAACTCACTTCCACAAAAATGGCGATAAGATTTTTAATTCCTCCCTCCCAGTCATATCTACAACCTCGAATGTTGATAATGGTGGGCCTATGCATTAAATACCCCCCCCCCCAAACTACATCATCATAAACGCATAACCCATCACGTTTGTAGAGGTACCACATCAGATGCATAAACGTACAGTCTTTCATCATTTTCTATCTTAAGAGATGCGGATGAGTGGAATTATATCGGCATACCTGTCTAAACCAAGTTTTTGCACTTCACTATTGAAAGTATTGGTTCTAGTGAACCTGTATTTGATTTCTTATGTACAAATTTGATTTATATTTTCTATAAGAGATGTGCCGATTTTTCTGTAACATTTGTATTCGAAGGCATGTAACTGTTTTCCATATTTGCAGTGAGATATGAAGAAATGTTACAAGTGAATTCTGAGCATCTTCTTTAGAGAACAAGACAGATGTGTACATAAGACAAATAAACACAAATAATATTCTCTGTTAAGTTCTAGTCGTCTTACCTTCAGCAACTGAAACATCAGTCTTAGAATATTTGACAGGACTGCATGGTTTAGGCAGAGAGGTCTGCAGGAGTTTCAGTGGCTGCCTAGACTGAAGGGATATTCTCTGTACAGGAGTAATCTTTTTAAAGGTGAACGTTTTTGGAGAATGTGTACTGAGTGTGTTTCCATTGTTTGAATTTAAGAGCATAGGATTGCTGGAAGACTTCATAGGCTGTGTTCTATTGGTCTGAGTTATATCCGATCTGAGAACATAAGAGTGAGTACTATCCTCTTCTTCTAATGTAATATTTGACATTTTATCAGTGACAATGCTGTTGGGTGCATGCATTAAGGTTTCATCCAGTTTCAGGTTGCTGTTTGGTACATGTTTCAAGTTGTCGTTAGATACAAGTGTCAAGACTGGGTCCAGTTTTGAATCAGACACTGAAGTATTCTGATCAGATAAACTGGATAAATTTGTATTTAAAGCCACAGATGTGGAAGAATGACCAGATTCGCTGTGTAAAATTTCTTCAACTTCCTGCAGCGCTTGGAACACATCATCAGGAAGACTTTCATCAAAGTCAATTTCTTGTGATGTAGAAGCAATAGATATGTCATCATTGTGATTGAGTATATAAGACCCTGTGACAGTAATATTGCTATTTACTTTTTCATTATTGGATGATGTATATGAGTTTGACTTCACAAATGGTAAAGAGTGAGTTTGTTTTATTTCCTCATTAAATGGCAAACATATGATATCTGGTACTGATTTGGTTGGAGAATCTAAAACATCTGGTACAGATGATATATTGCTTTGATAAAATGAGTCAGTATTGTTAGTCTGTGATTTCTCTTTATCAAAATTCAAAATTTTTCTATGTGTGTTTACATTTGAACTTTCTTTATCACTAAAGTTATGGTGTTTTGCTTTTATATATAAAACATCTTTGATAATGCTACTAAATGACTGGGAAACTGTTCTAAATGGTGAATACACAATTTTAGATTTTCCGCTTGAACTGACAGATTTACAATTATTTGTTGACAATTTTGGATCTATTAAGGTTACATTATTATAACAAGAAGCACCAGGGGGCTCTAAATTACCTTCAACAGTTAGTGTGATATTATCTAATGGTTCACTTACATCTTTAAAGTTATCTTTGTCACTGTTATTAGTGAAATGATTGACAGTGGTTATTCCAGGGGAACAATATTTGTAAACATCTTGTTTTTGAATATTCTGACATTCATTTACACATGTTTCAGCTGTGTCTGCTGACAGTGATGAGGAAGAGCAAGATTCTTTTACTGAAAATTTTATGTTCATGGCTGAAGGAGTATTTGATATCAAAGAATGAGGGCTGTCCAATGAAACATTCAGCTCAACCGTTGAAGTTAGAGATTCATTTGTTTGTGGTAATACAGCAGAATGAAAGTTGGCATTCTGATTGGCTTGGTGGATATCAGTTGAGCATAACAAATTTGAAGCATCAGTGTCTGGCATAGAAACAGTATTTCTTGAAGAACTGAAGAACTCTTCTGGATTTTTAGCAGCTTCAATCAGAAAAGGATTATTTCGAAATAGTTCCTCATCAGACCAGTTATCATCATTGCAGCTCTGGATATGTGTACTCAAACTTCCATCAATATATTGATCATAATTTTCTGAAGATAGTTCAGTTGTGGTAGCCGTTGAGCTGGAATGAATAATCAACAGTCATATATTATGAAACAAATAATAGTCCAATAAATAAATTAATGTAGTTATTCACTAAATAAATACTTATATAAACAAGTAATAATTCACTAAATAAATACTTACAGAAACAAGTATGAATTCACTAAATACTTATTTAGAAATAAGTAGTAATTCACTAAATAAATACTTATAGAAACAAGTAGTAATACGCTAATTAGACACAATAAGTTCACTAAATAGACATAATAAGTAGTTTACTAAATAGAAACAATAAGTAGTTCACTAAATAGAAACAATAAGTAATTCACTGAATATGCACAAGTAGTAATTCATTCAATATAAACATTAGGTAGCTCAATAAATAGAAATAATAAGTAGTTTAGTGAATATGCACAGATAGTAATTCACTAAATAAGTAGTTCATTATATAAAAGATACATGGATACAAGTGATATTTTAACTAGGAAGTGTTACTGGGACTAAAATGGGAACAGAAAAGTAACATAGCGACTGGTCATGCTTGTCATAGAAAAGTGATTAGCTTAAGGTCTTTCCATGTGAATATTCAATAATACATTCTAACTGGAGCATATCTTTAGGCTTCCACAGAGTAAAAGTTCTATTGCAGCAATTATTTTCCAAATCTTACATCTAATTATATTTTTGTCACAGTGGTCAACTTTTCCTTAATTTATTTATTACTGGGACCCACAACCACTGCATTTGAGACATTTCCATAAATATTATATTTGCCAGTCCATCGACCATCTAAGGGTGTATAAGCTGTGGTCCAGTCAGTTGTTCATTGTGAGTTTTGATCATTTTTAGGTGCATTCATAAATGCAGTAATTAACTCAGCTGTCTCATGACTCCTGTATGACTAGGACAGTATATCTATATAACCTACTAAAAAAATGTTCCGCAAAGTTGAAGCTGAGCTGCCGACCATCAATAGATGGAATTATTGATATACTCTCTGATAAGAAAGATTAACTTTTATAATTTGAGCCTGGACATGTGGATGTTGAGGGTAATAAATGAACTGATACACTAGCGAGCATGGCCACAGTGCCATAAAGAACATCAATGGATTGATTTGACATAAACAATGCATTGAGAGACCTCGATACCCAGAAGATTTGCAAAAGTGTGAATCAATGTCACACAATGAGATTTCTGGAGATTGGCATAAAGACTGGAACTGCCTGTAAAGAGAAACATAATAGATATAATAAGAGAATGATAAATCAACACCGAACTGGAACTGTGAGGTGTTACACTTTAATAAATTTATTGAGTCAAGGATCAGAGCACGTATGGACTTGTTTGATGAACACTGATAATAACCTGCACTCATTACTCATCTATCTGATACTTTAGATGTTTCTAAGAAGGGTAACCCATTTCTTTCTTATCAAGAACTTTCAAAAACAGACGGAGCAAGTTGGATTCTCTTTTCATGAACTTTCAAAAACAGATGGAGCAAATAGGATTCTCTTATCAGGAAATTCCAAAAACAGATGGAGCAAGTTCGGTTCTCTTTTCATGAACTTTCAAAAACATACATTTTTGTTTGAATAAAAATAAATTTGAAAGTAATAGACAATCATAAAGGTGAAGGTAGTTGAGTTGTGAATCGTCATAGCATGAGGTTTTATCCATAAATGCTCAATTGTCTAGACAATGGTTAAACGACCGTATAGTATTGCCTTCAGCATGTATTCTATAGTGATAACACATGACATGAGCATGATCCCTGACCATGTATTCAAGGTGGGGGTGGGGTTGATTTTACCACAGGAATTTTCTTCTGTAAATCATGAGTGAGAAGTGAAATTGAACATGTGTCTACTGGTCGGTGGGCAATTGACTCATCCGGCACAATACCTCAGATTCTAAATTGTATATATATCTATCAACAGTGCTATAAGCCATTTTGATTCTATCCCAAAATAAAGGTCTACGTTTATTGCGGGAAGCAATACAAAATTCAAGAATTTTTCCCCCACAAATTATTTCGTGTCTAATCGGTCTACAGTTACCAATTAGTGGTTCTGAGTCAAGATATTTATTTTAGGAATGTTATATGTTTGGGTCTCTCAGTGGATGGCACGAAGAGTAAGCTCTCAGTGTGTAGCGTGAAAATCGTTGAATCCAGCAGAAGTCCTTGCAACTGTAACCAAATTGTACATCTCTTAACCTGTAGCAATCAGAAGTCTACAAATTTCGACAAATGTAATCTAGCAATAGAAACCCACTGTTGATAAATGTCCATATTGAGGTAGCCATTTGTAGTCATGGACAACAATTGTCCATCATGCTCTTAGCAGTAAATATGTGCTAGAGTGATTGTTCCTTAGTTTTCCACAGCGATATAAATAGATAGTCATAATTTATTCGACATTTCACGTTTGCAAGCTGAACTGCATGGTCTAGCTTCAGTGCCATCATTTTTCTCTAATTTTTCCACGGATTATGATTAATAAAAAGACAAATTTTAAAGCTTTAGTGTTTTGGTTACTGTAAATCAACATATGATGTTTGAGAGAGATGTTTATAATATTTAATAGTGATGTAATTTATGTCATATGCGATGAGGAATTTTAGGATCTGTGTTTTCTACAACTAGGTCCATGCATGACCATGACGTGGTAATTTTTGTGTGTGTTTGTCCACATTCTAGATTTTGGGTGTACACAACACAATACTGACACACACAAGAAAATAACACCTGAAAATCAAAACCAGCATTCACTTATCTCTATTTGTCTCCAAATTTGAAATCAATGTCTCAATAAATAAAAACAGTGTGTCAAAAAAGTAAACACATGCAGAAAAACTAGAAGTCATAAAAAATGGCCAGGTGTCAGAGGAAGTATGCATTATTTTTATGCTGCAGGTTAACAAACTTATGATTATCGTAGCCATTTTGTATCTAGGACTAAACATGCAGTAAATGATGTCACAAAACTATACAAAATTGCACAGATTTTATTTAAAAAGTGTGATCGTAGACCATTATTTAGCTTCTTCCATGTCATTCCTCTGTGCCTTTTGTTTTGATTAATTAATTAAATGAATACCAGATACTATGAAAAACTAATTCACAAATCAGAAAATAAAAACATAACTTCATACCATATTACTAAAAATATAAAGCACAAAATTAAAAAAAAAAAGATTGAAAAGATGTAGAAGATTGACTTCATTTTACTCAAGTTGCTCTATATGTATTTCATCTCTCAACAAAACTGTATGATGTCTGCAGATTGTACCGTTCTAGCTCGTAACTCCGTAGCTTCAAGCAATAATCCCCAGGGAACTAAAAAAATTGACTTTGTAAATAAGATCTCTTGAGCATGAAGTAAAATGTTCATTCTCTATGCCAGAGAGATCTTCATATAATATCACATAAAGCACACAAGACAAAAACAATAGTACTTATCTAAAACATACTTTGGGTATCCTTCTGTGTTTTCTGTTGTTGGAGAAAATAAATTTATACAAAAATAAATGCAAAAACAAACAATAAAGAAAAGTGGGTGGAGTCTCTATCTGTGCATGTTAATTCTGTTGAGAACATCAAAGTGTTAATTTACTGGAAGATAATATTCCAACTCAATGTAATTTCAATGTCCAAATGGTAAAACAGTGTATAGGCCAAAGTATGCAAAAATAATACACAATAATACTGTGGAAACCTATTACTATAATAATGAAGGGATAAGCAAGCTATTGCTAAAAGGAAAATAACACAAACTTAAATAACAGTAAGACACAATACCATTTCTTTCATTTGTCCCACCCCATCAGCACTCACATAAAATATAAACATCAAGTATAATACAGTGCAACCTTTCCGCTGAGACATTGTCAACCTCATAAAACCTGCGACCACCAAGTTCCAGAGAGCTCCAAAATATCAGATTCATTTATTCATACATTCAGTTCCACCTCAGCAAAAAGGTTGGATTTATGAATAACACCAGCCATTATGGTGAATTCAAAGCCTAGTCAATGAATAGATCAGGTCAGCTTTTAGCCTGGCATTTATATGAAACCACACAGTGGAATGAAAATGTGTGAAGACAATTTTTGTAAAGTTGACTGGATATGAGAAGACATGTTTCACTGTTGCTTTAAATTGCATGGCAGATGGAGCACGTTTGTGCCCCCCCCCCCAACTGCCTAAGGGGGTGAAATTCCCCAAGTACTGTGTTTGGGAGAGTCCACATGAAATGTTAGGTTGTATGAATGAAAGTGGCACTCTGGAATGTCTGGATAAGGTGTGAGGAGAGGGGGGGGCAGAGGAAGGGGGCCAATATAATAAAAATCATTCATGCTAGTTTGGAACTCATTTCAGGCACATCATACAGAGAAAGTGGAAAAACGATGCAGTTAGTTTGGGGCTGTCTATATCTGTAATTCATGGGGTTCATACTTTCTTTATGCAGCCACTAGATATCTCCCTTAACGTAACTATTTAAGGATAGTCTTTGGGCAAAATGGAATGAAGTCATCCGATTTAGTTGTGACAAAGGATGGCAATGTAAAAAAAAAACAACTACATCATCACAATTACTAAGCGTGTCAAAGAATTATGATCAGTCCGAAATAATAACCAATCATTAAAAAAGTGCTCCATCAGTCGTGCAATGAATGGAAGTGAGAACGGTGCTGGCAATGTAGTTAGTGAGATAGAGACTAATGATATCCACCAATGTTCCCACGTAGGATGAAATTTGTTAACTGTTTCAGATTTTAGACAGTGATTCTGAATTCGAAGGATTGGAATAACTTATTTTGTACTGATAAGTTTTTTCCTGTTACTGAAATTTGACAGTATTCTGATATCATTTTTTGTTTGTACTGGTAATTAACATTTTTTTTATTGTGCACATATATAAACTGAAACCCTACATTAATAGCAGAAAAAACGCACAAATTCTTGGCTTACATTCAGAAATGAAAAAAGTGATTAATTAATTAATTAACCGCAAGATCTCTTATTAGAGAATCAGTAGCACAGAGACTGGAGGAATTAGGGATCATGTGTTGGACAAGCAGAGTACAGAGAAAACAGGGTCAAATTTGGAGAACAAATAATCAGCATGCGATGAGAACAATAAGTATAAATACTCTCAACATCTGCTAAAATAGACTGCGCACCTACAGGTCTACCCAGAGTGCTAATACATCAGTTTTTAAGTACTTTAATTAACTGTAATCTGTGTAAACTTACTGGTATTTTCTTTAGCAGTCTTATCATGTAGCCATTTGATTCCTTCAATCACAGATTCTTTGTTTTGAACTCTTTTCTTAGATTTTCTAGGAAGCCTGTAGACATAATTAAATTCATGGCACATACTATTCACTGTGGTAAAATTATTAACACTGAAAAAGAGTTTTGGTAAGCATACTAATTAATTTGTGCAATGAAAATGACAACACTATGCAAACATGGGCTAAAATCAAGCTTGCGTCATTGTAATACTGATGTTGTGTCATGTATAAATTGTTTTTGATAATTTTTCTGTGATTGAAGAATTTTTTTAATGAAATATTAAATTTGTTGCTGTCTTTTGTAAAAATATAAAAAAAGAGCAAATGTTAAAGGATATACATGCTAATTTTTTTAGGATCACTGGTTGAATACGATCCTCAGTTTACCCTACAAGTTTCCAGTGGTATCAGTTCTACATCTAATACAAAATTGTTTGAATCTGAGCCTTGATGTCTCATCAATCACTGTGTCCACATTTGGCAGATGCTAATGAAGAAGTTTTCACTTTATACATTGTCAACTCCTGTATATTGGTGCACTGGATGGAAGCATGCCTGCTCCTCATTACCATATCATCATATACATCATGGCAGCTCTATTTCTGTAACTGGTTTATTACGTTGCTATTCTGGTGACCGGCAATGTCAGTCTTTGGAATATCGGCTTATTTGTCACATGGGAGTCCTCCAACCACACAGCATGAACATTAATCACCGATTTGTTTGATTTATCCACTTCTTTTTAATAACCTCTACTCCTGTATTTTACTGATCCTTACAATTGTTTGTTTCTGTGCACGTTCATTAGTAATTATTTGTATGTTTGATAGATTTCTGTGTATTTGTATTATGTCTTTGGTGTTTATGTGTGTCAACATGTGGTTATTTTGTATTCCCATCTGACAATTCTGCATTACTATACCTTATTGTGTAAATTTGTTCCTTCATTTACATATCTTTACTTTTGTTAAACAAATCAATAAATACTATACCTTACTGTGTAAATTTGTTCCTTCATTTACATATCTCTACTTTTGTTAAACAAATCAATAAATGAATATGAAAAAGAGTCAGAACCTACAAAGGAAGAAGTCAGATACGCAATAGAAATTTAAAGAAAGGAAAAGCCACATGCAATGATGGCTTAACAACAGAAATGATACACGCAGGGGGTGAGGCCAGAATCTAGATCTACCACAAACTCTGCTGCAAAATATGGGAAAGCGGCATGTGGCTGGAGGAATGGAAAAAATTGATATATATACCCCTCCCCCAAAAAAGCAACCTTCAGATTTGCTCAAATTACCGAACTATAGCTCTTATAAGCCAAGCAAGTAAAATAATGCTAAACATCATAATGTAAAGAATAAAACAAAAATTAGACCAACATCAAAAACTATGGGAGATAATGAACAGCATGGGTTTCCCAAGACATCTGATTCATCTAATAGAAGAACTTTACCACGATCAAAAGGCTGCAGTGAAGTTAGAGGGCGATCTCTCAGAGTGGTTTGAGGTACAGAGTGGAGGAAGGCAGGGATGCACACTCTCCCCATACCTGTTCAACATCTACGCAAAAAATATAATGAGAAATGTGAGAGAAGAGATACACAACATTGACTATCACGCTTTAAACATCGGTAGTTTTGAAATCCCTGAACTACGCTAAGCAGACAACACTGTGCTTCTTTCAAATGATATAAAGGGATTGGAACAACTAATAAAAAAACACAGAGAAATACAGTGAATCACAAAACTTATATTTATATGCGCAAAAAATAAAATCATTTCAACAGATATAACAACACAAAAACCAAAAATCAGAATAGACAACACCGAGATAGAATGTGTGGATAAATTTGAATACTTAGGAGCAAACATAAACGGTACAGGAGACTGCATGACAGAGATACGGAAAAGATTGGCAATGGCATATTGTAAAATAAAACAGTTGAAAAACATGTGGAAAACAAAAAAATAGAAACAAAACTGCTAATGCTATGAATTTTTATTTTTCTTGCTGCAACATATGGCTGTGAAACATGGACCCTAAGTAAAACAGTGGCAAAGAAGAACAACGCCTTTGAGATGAAATGCTACATAAGGATACTTAGAATATCATGGAAGGAAAAAAAAGAGAAACTCAGATATTATAAACACATTGGGGATTCTAGAGTGTTGGTTACTAAACACAATAGCAAAAAGAAAACTACACCTGTTTAGAAAAAAAGACACAACTGTTTAGAAAGACAAATAATGGAGGGAAGAGCACTGGGGCGGATGAGAAAAGGCAGTCCAAGAAGACGATGGACTGACGACATTAAAGATAACATGAATATGTCATTGGAAAATGCAAGCTGCATCGCCCAAGACAGAGAAGGGTTCAGGGAGTTCATTAGGAAAACAATGTTCTGTAGAGAATATGTCACATGACATATTTTTGTTAGTGTTTCGTTTCTTCAATTTGTTATTGTAATTGTTTGTTCAACAGATGAGTGCCCACACATATATATGTATTTGTATATGCATATTATGGTAATGGTTTTATGTATCCATAAAACTACTTTGGGTTACACATTTGTATATGTACATATGCATGTGTTACAGTAATGCATGTGAATATCTTCATGTGAATGAATGTTTATGGTAATACATGTATATATCCTTATGTGTGTGAATGTTCATGTTAATGCATGTATTTATGTGAGAAAATGTTTATGTGAATGCATGTATATATATATATTTATGTGAGTGTTTGTTTATGTTAATGCATGTATCTGCTTTCTGTGTCATTATGTACACTTTTTCTTGTGTGCACCCTTACTTGTGTGGGTATCTTTCATAAGTCTATGTATTGACTATGTGAAAGAGATGTATTTGTATGTGTATTGTTATATACGCTATATATATATATATATATATATATATATATATATATATATCTGTTTTATATAATACGTTTGAGAAGAGAGACACATCAAAATTTAATCACAGATGTTATCAGAAAACGCTGTTGGTCATACATCAGGCATGACCTACGCACAGACACCAACAGAATACACCACCAATCTCTTGAATGGATACCTACAGGCAAAAGAGCAAGGGGTAGACCAAAAGAAACACTCAGAAGAACAATACTTAGAGAAAGTAAAACAACCAATATTCATACTATTCAAGAACTGCACAGAATAGCTTTGAACAGACAAAATTTGAGAGATCTGACCTCTGCGCTAACTTCAGCGCAAAAGGAAAATGAATGAATGAAATACATGTTGGCACGTGTATTTTGTGGCATGTACACCTGTGTACAGGTATATGTATGTATGTACATATATATATGTTTATATTTGTGTGTATTTTTTATATATATTTGCTTTTTGGTATATATATATTTATATATTTGTATGTATATGTGCATGTATATATAGGTATTGTTTATATTCAGATGGGTATGTATATATATATGTATTTCATTGTGCAATTGTATGTGAACAAGTGCATATTTTAATGCATCATTTATTCCAGACACTGTCAACTACTTATCCTCCCTACACATTTCTATAATCTCTACATCTATTGGCAGCCCCCAGCTACCTATTTCATAAATGTTTTCATATTCCCCTCTCTCCCCCCCCCCATCATCTTGACATTGCTCATTGGTGGCCCCCAACTTTGCTTTTGCATTATATATTTTTGATGTAGTCCTTGCTCTTTGGTTTACTGCTAGTCTTCTTCTTCGTCAGAGTTCATTCTCAAACTCCCGCTGGATTTCTCTAGTAACAGGACAATAGTCCTACAAGATTTCCAGTTGAATGTAGTCCAGAGAATGGAAATGCGTTGTGTTGCCGGTTTATTTGCATCAATGGCCCAACACATCCATCTTCAGTGGGACTGCTAGTTATTTATGTTTAACATTGACAGGATTTAATAGTAACTTTTGTACTTTATTTAGTATTTATCACTTTCTCATTACTGCAAATGCCTGCATATCCCATGGTGTCACCAGTTTATTTATGGATTTACAGGGTCGTAAAGGATTGACTTCATTGTATATGGGTTACTCCATATGTACTCCACCCGTCTCAATGAAGTGGCATGCAGCTTGCTAGAGTACCACTCATAGCACATAACTCCATAGCCTCAAATGATAATCCTCAGGGATATCAACAAAAAAAATGTAAACAAGACATTTATTAACATGTCTCGGATGACACGATTATCTTAAAAAAAAACAACAACATATTGTTAGTTGTGTTTTCAATGTGTGCTTCATATTGGCATTCAACTGGGCGTACTTTCATTTGTGACATACTTTATTTATTTCTGATACTCTACTTCATGACCTCATTAACTAATGATACTGATGTAATATCAGGCTCCACTAACGCTTCTACTCCTCCCTCATTTTTTTCCATGTACGTTTCTCACTATTTTGACAAACATGTATTTTGTTCATTTGCAAAAATATCTTTCAATTTTAAAGAAATGCCTTTAACTTGCTCAAATTTTTTAAACACTGGATAATTTCAGAAGCCAATTGTTCTTACGATTTCCAAGCTGTTAATGACTCTTTAACTTATTAAATAACATAAAAACAAAGACAAAATATATATGTAATATTCTTGCTCACCTTTCTTTAGCCTTTTGAAGTCTGTTTCTTTTTGAAAGTGTATCATCTTTTGAAAACAAGTTAAGTTTGACTGAATACACAAGCTTCTGCTCCTTGACATGCTGCAACAAAACTGAAGTTTAGTTAAACAAAATCAGCAGACTCCATTTCTTGGAAATTATTATACTCAAGATTTTACCATGAAAAATGATGAATCTGTCCCTGTGACTCTTACAAGAATATATAGGGTAATTTCAGAAATGGAGAAACTGATCAAGCCTATGAATACAAGTGTTATACATGAATTCTACACATTTGTTACAGCGAGGATAAGACAAATGGATATACAAGTAATAAATTATGCCTGTTTATTTCCACACCCAAAAGGGGAGCAATGAACAAACACAGTTGACTTTCCCTGTATGTCACATGAGGTGAATAAGGAGGTTATGTTGACTGCCCCATCCCATGTTGGGTCAAAGTGTTACAGAAACTATGTTGGAGTCTGGTTTGTCAGGTCAAAAGGCACAAATATTGCAGAAACCATGATATAAAGATTCCGTTCTCCTGGCTACATCCTGCTGGAGTGTGAGAATGAACCCAGAAGAATAGATGAATACAGATTTACAAGAATCAATACATTCAAAACAACGAAAGCATGCATGGTTTGGACATATAAGCAGATATGATTCTGATTCCGAGTAAAAAAATAACCTGCAGGGAACAATCGAAGATGGAAGGAACAAAGGAAGACAATGAAAATTATGAACAGACAACATCAAAGAATGGGCTGGTGATGATTTGCTTACTATCATACACATCAATGAAATTTAAAAAATCCTGACAAGACTCACTGTGTTGATGCAACCATTGGCATTACAGTCCCATACAAGCTTGACAGGTCATGAGTTTTATGAACAATAGTTTTTTTCTTGAGCAAAACAAAAAAAGATATTGGACCACTTTCACAATGCAATAAATATTTTTAATAAAAAGAGATTTGCAAACTACAAGCATTAAAACTTACATCATCTTTGAAATTTGATAAACTTTTCTTGATGTCCTCAGTTCCATGCTGGCCTCGAACTAAGAAAAGTTCAGAAGGAAATAAAAAAGATAAAAGGCCATTAAAATTACTTTTTTAATATTAAATGTATTAGTGATCTAATTAAATTTCCTCCATCCCTCACTTAACACTTTAAATCCTAATCTGCCCATATCCACCCACTATATATACACTTCCAACCCACCCGTAGTACACACAGTGCTTTAGATTGAAGGTCCTCACTGTTTCCATGCGAAGACATGATAAATTTAGTCCTGATGCAACTACTGGTAATGGTGGCTACCAGTGTAGTTTTCCAATTATTGATAACAGCTGTAGTATAGGAGCTGTGAGTTATTGAATAAGACCTTTAATTTTCTTCAAAACGTGGTAAGAATGGACCTGCTTGTGATACAAAATTTTTTAATGGAATTTTACAGAATGTTAATGAATCAGATCTTGATGGGAGAATTAGTTCAGTATTTAGGAGTTGAAAGCCCCATCGAGGCCAGCACCGTGCAGTGGTGATGGGGCTTAGTTCAGTCATCAGGAGCTGGAAACTAAGACTGGTTGGGCAGTAGTCCCACTCGAACAGAACCATAGTCGTGCCCAAGTAAGCAGAGTGCTGAAGACGGAGGCATCCAGCCAAAAGGCGCACAGATAATCAGGATATACGCACAAAACACAATGGAAACATGTCTATATTTATAAATAGTTATGGTGCCTGCCCTGTGGCGGGCACCATAACTGTGATGTTCAGGCAGGGACTGTGCCGGGCCCTATACCTCGAAAGGGCCCAACCTCAGTTACTGGAAGTCCTTCTAACTACAAAAGACAGTGAGTTTTATTAAAGAGACAGAATTACAGATATAGACATGTTTCAAGTGAACGAAAGAAGAAGGAGTTGAAAGCAGCAACGATCATCAATCTGCAGTGTAGGCCTAATGGATGATGTGCCCCTTATCCCTCAATATACATAGTAATGACTGAGATAGCCAACACAGCTGATCTATGTCAATATTGATCAATTTCATAAGAAATCAGGTTCTGCAAACAACATTGATCTAGATTGCTATTCTTTTGATTAGGACTCTAAGCCGAGTGTTCACTATTTTTACGTGTCATTTTTTGGGGTATGATCAGACCAAATATTGTGTATGTTGGTATCACGAATCTCATAAAAACAAGATCCTTTTTGGAAACCTGTTTCACCAGATATCTAGGGCTGTCTTTATGTAAACTAGACCTATATGTTTGGGAGTAGTCAACAGTTACAGAATGATCTTGTCTACAGGTGAACTGCTTTGCAGCTTTTCATTTTAACATTCATCAGCAAACAATCTGACACATATAAATGAATCCGACATGAAATTGGTGCTAATTTTTTTCCTTCTCATATAGTGCACGACAAGTAAACCTGTCTTACATGACATTCACAAAGATATATTCATAATTCAGTACCTCTTCCATTTATGTGTTAAATGGATTTTGAATCACAAAAATTTATTGCAAATTCAATTTTTATTAATTTTTTGCACCATCACTTCTTATTTTTGTGGAGTTAATTCTCCTTGCTCTAAAAAACAAAACAAAGAGAAAGAATTGACTGGATCACGTTATATGACACAAATGCAATCATTCCATTTATATATCAGCAATTTCTTGTATAAACTGCTGTCTTTTAAAGCTTAGTCTATATAACCTTGCTTCCAGTGTTGTTTCTTTGGACCAGCAAGCTATCTTCAGTATTCCATATATGAAACACTCTTGAACTATGTGCTCTTCCGTCTGAAGTGACTGCCTCCATTTCTTAACCCTTAGCTGCGGAGGTATTCTTAAGCATACGATAAAAAGCCACTGCCATTTTGCGGAGATCCTCCTCTTCTTAGCTTCCCAGGGAAAAAATGTTTGGAAGCTTATATTAAAGCATCCCGATGAATTGTTTCCCTGGGAAACTAAGAAGAAGATCTCAGCAAAATGGCGCCAACCGCTCATATCCTTAAGGATACCTCAGCAGTTAAGGGGCTAACATAGCTGTGCTGCTATTTTGAATTGGGCACAAATGTGGCTGAAGAATCAGTTGGATCCTAATCAGATGTTTATATTGACAACTTATTCTGATATGTTCAAAATTTTCATCTTGTATCGCTCTTAGTGTCTTTCTGATTCATTTTTCTTCTGATTGTAACTCAGTGTTAAATCATTTTGGTCACCACTAACATACTTCTTAGATGATCAGATCTCTCTGCCTGATATTCCAGTACAGGGCCATAGATACATCTTCGGTCAGATGGTTACCTTAAGAAAAAAGTCATTTCTTCTTTTTTTGTGGTCTTTTCTTCATTTCCCATACTTGGAATATGTAGTTAAAATGTTAAATCCCTTAGTCTTCTATATTAGGTGTGTCTGAATGAGACATATTTATTGTTTATTTCATGGAAATTGCCTCCCCTTAGAAATCTACCTCTCCCAAGAGATTGAGGACGCCTTCCAAGATAAGAAACTGGTACTAGCAGCATGGATAGACCTCAGGAAAGCATTTGACAAGGTTTGGAAAGAAGGACTCTTAAAGAAATTGCAAAATTGCAGGATTAACTCAAGAATGTACAAATGGGTAAAAGCATACCTGCATTAAAGAATAGCCAGGGTACAATTGGATGGTCGTAAGAGCAAGAAAGTGCTACTGCATCATGGAGTTCCCCAGGGAGGAGTCCTGTCACCCACACTTTTCTTGGTTTACATCAATGACCTAGTTGCCGAACTACCACACGGGATCAAAGTGGCTATGCATGCTGGCGACCTAGTGTACAGAAGAACATGCGACAGTGGCCATTAAACTAATACAAAGAGCTATTAATGCCTTAACTTTATGGGCAAATAGATGGTGTGTCAGCGTTAACACAGATAAGTGCAGAACTACACTCTTTGCCCTCTCACCAAAACTAAAAGCCAGTGATATCAAGATAGATGGAGAGCTTTTGAAAGACAAACAACACACATATCTCGGAGTTACCTTTGATGATAAACTGACATGGAAGCAACACATAAACAAAGAAACAACAAAAGCCAGAAGGAAGTTAGCTATCCTGAGAAAACTAAGTGGAATCACATGGGGAGCCAGTGGGAATATACTCCGTAAAGTGTACCAGCAAGACATAAGACCACACCTGGAATATGGTTCAGCTGCGTGTTGTCCTGCATCAAACACCACATTACAAGATTTAGATAAAGTGCAAAACCAGGCGCTTAAGATAATGCTGGGAGCAATGAAATCAACACCCATAGTAGAAATGCAGAAAGGGGAAGAATGCAAGCACTTGTCGAATGCATAGACACAAAGGTGCTAATACAAACAGAAAAGTTTCAGTGTATGCCAAGTCATACAATGAAGGAAAGATTGCAAAATCTAGCGCCTTCTGGGTGACTGAAAAGAAGCAGCTTTATCCACCAAGCTAAACGACTCCATAGACAACTTACAGACCTACCTGAAGTGCCCCTTTAAGGTCTGTATCAGAACAAACCCCTTGGAGGGAAAGGCATGGAATACCAATATACATTCAGACCCATGTGAAAGGAATATTAAACGAGAACGAACAGATAGTGTGCAGCGAAGTTACAGTCACCCTCGGTTTCCTGGAAGTTCCACAAGACCTCGGTTTCCACAAGACCTATGGGTTAGAGTATACACAGATGGGTAAGCACAGAATTCAGTGAGGAATGGAGGTGCAGGTGTATATATAGAATATCCACATAAGTCTAGAGATACGATCAGAACACGAACAGGGAAATTCGGCAATAATTATGATGCAGAAATCCAAGCAATTAGGGTGGCAACTGAAAAACAGCTTAACTCCAACCCTAGCCTACAGCCTGTGGTATTCCTGACAGATGCAAGGTCAGTGCTTCAAGGTCTCCAGTATGGAAAACTAACAGACTTAAAAAAAAACAACTACTTAATGAACTGTCTTACCAGTATAAGGTAACCATGCAGTGGATACCCTCTCACTGTGGAATACCAGGTAATGAAAAAGGAGACCAATTGACTAAGGAAGGTGCTGTCGAAGACCAACCAGATATACCAATCATCTACCATCAGAAAAAACAGATAAGTCAATAAGAAAGTCACAAACACCAACACAAGATGACTATCACATTATAAACAGATCAGAACAAGTTGTAATTCTACGCCTCAGAATGGGACACAACCAACTCCACAGTCACATGTACTCAAAGTTTAAGATTGGCAACACAGCCATGTGTGCATGTGGACAGGCAGCAAAGAGTGCCAACATATACTTCAAGAGAGTTCTGAGTATGAAATGCTGAGGCAGATATATTGGCCAGAGGAAACAACACTGGACTCAAAGCTCTATGGGCCACTGTATGAATTACGAAAAACAGTGAGTTTTATTCAGGTGAACGAAACAAGAAGAATAAAATTGTTATTCTTACACTTTTTTACTTGTTTAAAAGTTCTAGTCGACTGTTCATCCCACATGACATCACATTCATACCCTTTATCTAGAGAAGAGTGTATTAAAGGTTCCTGGCTACAAAGTTGTAGTTCTGGTTCATGCTCACAATCTGAAATATAATAATAAATATGTGTAGCATCACTGCAAACCTGCAATGCATGTTGTAAGAGGACATTAAGAAGTGTCCTGTCTATTTGTATGAAATGATAGCTTGAATTCAGAGAGTAAGCAAAATATTATAAGCACTACAACATTCTTTAAAATTCTAAGTTATTATTTCTAAACATGATGATGACTTTTTGAGTTTTGTACAGATTTTTACAGGAAGCAGACCAGTGTAATATTTCAAATGGATTTTGACTCCCTCAAATGGGTTAAATTGGATACACAATTTCATAAACCCTATTGTTCACACATCATTGCTTGCCCTGGAAGATTTTATGGAGAAAGTGCCTTGTCCATTTGCACTTACTCCCTCAACTCTTTTGATTAGTTCCAAATGAAAGGCAGTTCCAATATCCTTGAAAACAACAGAAGTAGTTGATTTAACTCACTATTAATTTCCTTGGGATCTCCTTTCCAGGATTTCTGTAGGGGTTTACTCCATTGACCTGAGGCATTTCCGTGCTAACCCACTAGGCAGTGGGAATTTTCTGTAAAGGTTGACTCCTTTAGCCTAAGGCACTATCATGCTAACCCATAAGGTGCAGATGAATACATAAGACAGAAGACGAAAGTAAGAAATTAGGACAAGCCATGAAGTAACAATGATTTTCTCACTAGTGACAGATTGTCAGTCTATGTCCCAACTAAACATAAATAAAAGTATAGATATATATAACAGCAATTATATTCTTCATTTTTTTAATAATTCACTGATTCACATCCATGAAAAACATGGGATTGAGGACAACAGGGATGCACGCTCTCAATCCTCAAACAAGATTGACTTCATTGTACTAGAGTTCCCCCATTTATACACTATCTCTATGAATGAACAAATATGCAGCCTGCTGATAGTACCACTCATAGCGCACAACGCCGTAATTTCAAGCGACAATTCCCAGTTATCTCAAACAAATACACTTTTGTAAAACAAGATGTCATTAGTCAGATTTGAACCTGTTATTTCTTAAGCACATAGCAAACAGCTTAACCACTACACCGCAGAGATGAAACACAGCTGTAAGTGTTTGAGAGCAGACAATTAAGAATATTTGGAACCATCAAAGATGAATATCTAGACATGGTAAGAAAGATAAGATACAACAACAAAATTCATGACCTCTTAAAAACTACCACTCATCAGTGCAATTTTAAAACAATCTTGGATAGGACATAAGGAAGAATGGAAAACATCAGTTGAGAACAACAGGTCTATACAAATAAAACACTGAAGATAAGATTCAGAGACAAACTAAGAAGAAGATGGATGCACAACATAAAGGAAAACTTACAAGAACTAAAGATTATGAATTGGAGGGTTGGTGGTTGTCGGCTGTGGGAAAAATGTCAAGCAACAATGACTACAACCATAATTCAGATGGCCGACCAAAAGATTAGCATGATGTATGTATGAGTGGTGCTTGTAAATATGTGGCAATGCACAGGTTGGCTTACTAGCAATGCTACAAATGTCCACCATTCTGTGGAACTGATTTTTAAAAAATGAACATATAAATGGCACTGACGAAGTAGGATGTGTCGGGACACTGGCACAAATAAAATAGTGATACAATTTATCACCATTGTCTGGACAAGTTAGGTAGTTGTCATCAGATCATCATTTTTGCACACAGAATACATCCATAGGTGCTCCGATCACTCCTTCAGTATACCTGCAATTACATAACAACTGATAACTCCACCATAGATAATCCGATCACTCCTTCAGTATACCTGCAATTACATGACAACTGACAATTCCACAATAGATAATTCGATCACTCCTTCAGTATATCTGCAATTACATGACAACTGACAATTCCATAACAGATGCTTCAATCACCCTTCAGTATACCTGCAATTACAATACAACTGACAATTCAAGTTCTCTGTTGGTTGACAAAGATTCTTTCAGTCACTAATGATGTTAATTTCTGGTGACACCACATTTTAAATACAGCTCCTTTATTCTGGGCATGGAAAAGAAATCATCACCCTCATTCATTTCATTTGACGGTGCAATTTCTCATAAGGAGTTCAATATGTCATGTTGGTCCATTACCGTTCTGCTTGATACAGTGGCAGAACTTGCCAGTCTTATCTGTTTGGACTAACCAGCAGAAATTCTGGAACAAATTAAGATTAAAAGAAGAACGTTTGTCTTTTGTTTCTATAGTAGGCCTATAACACCTATGATAAAGTATTATTATTACTGATTACTAATCAGGTCTGAATATTCTACAGCAATACGGTTTTCCTACTAAAGTAATCAATGTTATAAAGGCATTCTACACCAACTCACATTGCTGTGTTCAAACAAACACTGAGAAGTCAGAATGGTTCCAAGTTGTTACGGGCGTTAAACAGGGATGCATCATGTCCCCATTACTTTTCTGCGTCGCTATTGATTGGGTCATGAGAAAGAGCACTGAAAATGAGCTGACAGGAATAAAATGGATTAATAATACCGTTCTCGAAGATCTTGACTACGCAGATGACCTAGCCCTTTTGAGCGCAAACCACACAGATGCTCAATCTAAGCTTGACAATCTCCAACACTACTCAAATCAGATAGGGTTGAAAATCAACACATCAAAAACTCATATACTAGATTTTACGAGATCCAACGACAACATAGAAATTCAAAATGTTCCATTATTAAAAGTCAACAATTTTACATATTTAGGCACCAATCTAGCATTGGATGGAGACTCATCAAAAGAAATTTTACACCGTATTGCCCTTGCAGCGGGTGCTTTCAATAAACTACGCAACATATGGACGTCAAACACACTAAGAAACACCACAAAACTCAAGTTATTTAACTCCAACATCATCCCTATTCTATCATATGGGTGCGAAAGTTGGAAAGCCACAAAAGCCACAGATAAAAGACTCGACTCCTTTGAAAACAAATGCCTACGTACCATTCTGAACGTTAAGTGGAGTGACTTTAAATCTAACACTACTATAAGAGAGGAAAGCAAACAAACCTATATATCTTCCTTCATTAGACAAAGGCGTTGGACTTACATCGGCCATGTTCTCAGAATGAACAGCCTAAGAATTCCCCAGCAATCACTATATTGGGTGCCACCTGGAGTAAGAAGAAGAGGGAGACCTAGAGAAACTCTACGAAGAACCATTAATAGAGAAGGCATGTCAATGAACCTAAACAACACGCAACAATTGAAAGACCTGGCAACACAAAGACAGAAATGGAAAGCTATGGTTTCTGCCCTATGTGCCGCCTATGGCCCTGGAGGAACATAACATAACAATCAGGTCTATGGATATGGGAAGGAGTTTGAAGGGTTAAACCCCCCCCCCTTTTAAAATCAAATGTAACATGTCTTTTAGCACTAGGATCTTAACCAAAAGGTTGACAAAAACCCGTAGCAGTTTTTCACCAAAAGGTCTTCAAATTTCCCGCAAGTGAAATTTATACACAAAAATGGACGAATGAGTAAAAATTATTTTTTATTTAGGTAAAACTCCCTCCTCAAGGTAATCATATCTATGGCTCTGTTACTAATAGAATTAATAAATAATTAGTAATCAGTGATTGAAAACTCTTTATCATAAGTGTTATAGGCCTACTGTAGACAGAAAAGGCAAAATATTCTTTTTTCATAAAACCTTTTTAGTTTTGCTACTGCTGCACTTTCCACCTTGTTGGATATCCTCTGACAGTTTGGTTATTATTTTTACAGTGGGCCTAATTCACCATTGCTTCTGTAATCTTTCTGTTACTGTCAAATGTTTAGTTCAGTTGCATTACCAGTTTAATCTTTTGGTCCTCCTTTTGTCATTGATTGCACAAGTCAACATCAAAATTGCTGTCTATGGTTTCTTTTTTAGACTTAGGATAATTTTATTGTGCTGAACCCAAAAATCACATTAGTTTTGCTCAATCAGAACAGGTTTTTTTTCTAGCATAACATGATGTTTTTTATAGGTGGGTCATATTCCATCTCAAATCAATCAGTAAAACGACAATTGATTTCCACACATTTGATCAAAAGTGTTTTTGTTTTTTCCTATTTAAAAGGACAAATGATATAGAAAGCAAGTATTTTATTGTCACATGTATGGATATTTTCATGCCATATGTTGCACAATTTCTTAATCTATCTTGGAATATACAAATTATGAAGATTTCACATGTTTAAACTTACTAGAATCGCTAAATTTTTTAATTTTGTATTTTTTTAAGGTTTCAAGTGATTCAAATGGCTTTCCGCCGAAGATGGATGTGTCGGGCCATTGGCGCAAATAAAACTCGACACAACGCATTTCCATTCTCTGGACTACATCCTTCTGGAAATCTAATAGGACCATGGTCCTGATACAAGAGATATCCAGTGGGAGTTTGAGAATGAACGCTGAAGAAGAAGAAAATGGCTTCAACTAGAAGATCTTGCAGAAATAAGCCTAACTTCTGCTACATCTGCAGTGACTACACCCTCCTTCCTAATAGGAATCCAGTCAAAACTTTCATAAAGCAAGCTTACCATGCATATTTTGGTATAAAACTTGGTGACCAGGATAAAGCTTGGGCTCCTCACATGGTGTGCAAGCCATGCACTGAATACCTGCATCAGTGGATTAAAGGCAACAAGAGCAGTATGAAATTTGGAATACCTATGGTTTGGAGGGAGCCCACAAACCATGTCTCTGAAGGAGAAGTATGAAGCGGTGAAGTATGTGCTGGATAAAGTTTATTATCAGAATGAGTGGTATATGTGTTGACTTGAAGATGGTGAATTTCCTACTGGGACAACAGTCTATCTTTACAAAGTTTTGCTTTCAGTTTTGTTTACATGCTTTCTGTGCATGTGGGATAGTAGGGACAGGTCTCAGCACTATACCAAGAAGGACAGGCCTGTATGAGAAGAATTTGTGCTTGGTAGATCAAAGAACATCATCAACAATCCTCTGGTAGACAGAAACAAGATACTATTCCCACCGCTGCATATCAAGCTTGGCTTGATTAAACAGTTCACCAAAGCTCTGGAAAAGGATTGTGGCTGCTTCATTTACATGTGCCATGCTTTTCCAGGATTAACCATAGAGAGGTTAAAAGGTGACATTTTTTATGGTCCTCAAGTTCGTCAGCTCATCAGAGATCCTGAGTTTGAAAAATCAATGAACAAATTGGAATTGGAAGCATGGAAGGCCTTTGTTCTGGTTGTGAAGAATTTTTTTGGACAACACCAAAACCAGTAACTATGAAGAAGTTGTCAACACTATGCTGACTGCTTTCAAAAACCTTGGATGCAACATGAGCATAAAAGTGCATTATTTATTCTCGTATATGGATCAGTTTCCCGAAAATCTTGGATCAACGAGTGACAATCAGGGAGAGAGGTTCCATCAGGACATAAAAGAGATGGAGACCAGGTATAAAGGACATTAGGATGCAGTAATGATGGGTGATTACCGCTGGACTCTGAAGAGAGACATCCTTGCTGCTGAGCACTCGAGAAAGTCGAAGAAATTGAAGTTTGTGTCTTGAATTTTGCTCAGTGATGACATAATTAGCATGTCCTTACCTTTTTCAATGTCTTCTCTTCATTTATATAATTCCATGTTTGTAACATTTAATAAATACATTCTGTTAAATACTTTTTATGTGAGAAATGTAACACTAATCAACTACTAATATCACCAAAATGTAGTTATGAATAGAAGGTTATAGTCAGAGAATAGAATTTTTTTAAATCAATTTAGAAAAAAAATCCTGACCTGATTGAGAAAAATGATTGTCATTTTTGGCTTCAGTGGAACAAAATGCTCCTAATTCAGTTAAAACATTATAGACAACTTTCAACTTCATTTTTTTTTGTGTAAACCAGTATTATTTTTCCTTGATAAAGGCCTTTGGTCAAAATGCGTTTAGTCAAGATGTGTCATGTCTTCCAAACAATAAATGTATAGTTTGCAGGATATTTTATTGTAAAAAATTAAGAAATATTTGGTACTATATCAAAATAAGGGTCTAAATTCACACATTTAATACAATTCTGAGCCGATCCAAATTTTTCAAGTCACTTACTGCGGACTGTGTCCTAGATACCAAATAGTTACTGTGAGCGTAAGTTTGTTAGAGATGTAGACATTCTTTTGCAGTTGCAAGGACTGCTGCCGGATTCGACAATTTTTGTGCTACATACTGAGAAACCCACCCATTCAAGCCTCCAAAAAAAATATTGCCACCCCGAAACACTGATTGGTAATTATAGACCAATTTGATAAGGGAAATAATTTTCAGGGAAAAAAAGTTTCGCTTCCTGCTAAAAAAGATTTTATTAATATATATTCAATTCAATTTTAATTATACAAATTAGATGCAATTTTGACTATTACTTAGCCCTGATTGCTTCTGATAATTACAACAATGTAATCAACAAATGTAAACTATTTTGATGCCAAATGAATTTGAAAAAAAATGCATAACATTTTTAGAATTGACATACAGACTTGGTTAAATTATTGTTGAATTTCAATTTTCAAAGGCCATCTAACTGTTGTGTTTATAATGCCGTAAAACCATTTTGAAAATTGTATCCAGTACGTAAGATCTATGAACAGCTACATTTATGTGATTCAGTCTGTTTTGTGAATTGTAAACTTATTACTCCATGTTCTGGTTCTACTTGATTTACAAATGACGCCAAGTTGTGTTGGTTCAATACAAGAATCAGTGTACAAATCACGTGACAACAGTCAGACTTTTAAATTTCATATGCTAGAACACTGAGCTTCCGTTTCTCTGAGATTAAAAAAGAAAAAGACTAAAGATACTGATCTAGCTATTTCCGTGCAAGACTGGACAACCACCTCCCACTCAGTGTGTAGCGCGCATATCGAGTGATATGGGGTTTTCGTTACTAAATGTGTAGAACGTTGGCTGTGTCGGATATATGTGTCTTTATCGGAATTTCATTCCATTTAATTATGTTAGCTTTTTGTTCCATAGAAACCTGTCCACTGATTCTTGTATAGTACTGTTGTGTTAAATCGAACAAATTTAACAGTTCATCTTTGCTCACTAAAACATGGTCTACAAGTTTCACTCAAACATGGTCTATATGTTTTTTCTCTCCAACTCTATAAGGCAGTTTCTGAATCGACAGGATGCAGCAACAATTCTACTGGGCAGTGAGAGCTTGAATTGTACAGTTATATAATTTTTTAGATTGGTAAATAGTCTTATAAAAGAATTATTTACCAGGCCGAGGTCTCACAACAAAGGCTGATAAGCATTGCCATAAAGGGCATGATTAAACTCATTAATTCAGACAGTAGAGACACTGTCGTAGCTAAGATGAATTATTTAAACTATGCGTCAAGACTCAATAAAAGACCACCACAAGTACAGTTTAGAAATCCTATACTGTGAGAATAACTGATAAATACTTTACATACAGTTAACAAGCAACTGCAACATATGTTATGTAGTTTACTTACCTAGGCCATCTGGAAAATCTTTATTGGAAGATGATATCACATTAGGCCTAACTTTCATATTATTATCAGTTGATGTCTCTGATATTTCAACTAAACCACGGTGCACGATGGCACTTGTCTTATTACTCTCAAATGACAATGCATCATTGTTTGATAGAATGGTATTAGATATGTGCTGGTGGTGTTTTTGTGTACCAACTTGATCTATAACAACGTCAACAGTTGCCGACAACCCCAACCTGATCGAGTCACTTCTATCTTCATTACTACTACTTTTACAATATGTCACTTTCTTTAGTGGCCATGGCTTCGCTTTGTGGAACGGTTTATTTATATTATATAATTTAGTATCTTTTACACCGTTACCATATTTTCTATTTAAGCGTAAATGTCCACTCCTTAATTTGTAAACAGTTGTCTGTTCTGGTTCAACATCATATTTACTAGCAGACTTCACAGATGAAGTTACAGCAATGCCCGATGTTTGATTAGTTTTTAACATGTTTCTTTTCAGTTTACTCAAGTTAACTAAACAATATTAAGTAGAATTAGGTACCTGCTATATAATAAATTATAATATATGCATTTTCATTTATGTCTTAGCTAGTCATTGATAATTTAAAACTAACGGAAATAAAATAAACAACGTCACCATCGAATAGTCAAACTGCCCGCTTTCCCACAGGAAATGACCACGGTTCAGGGTTGCCAAATAGGTCAACACTTGTATTTTGACTAAAGGCTTATATCTATCTATTCGCTAAACCATTAGTTGCAAAAGATTAAAGAAGGAGTGTCCTCGGATTCGAAAGCACTAAAAGATGACCGGTTCAACAACTTGTTGCAGGATGATGCGAAACAAACATGGAATGCTTTTAGCTTAGTGTCCACCAACTTTATCAGTAATGTTAGGGCAGAAAACTACAAGAAACTAGTAGAAGACAAAAGATATTGGATATTGTTCCATTGAACACCGAAGAAGAAGAAGAAAAAGAAAAATGCCACAGTTAGCCAGGACACATAGACATCACTGTAATGCCTCGTATAATACAAGAAAAAAGATATTGGACCGTTTTAGGTTATTCGGGTGCATCTCATTGGTTAATATTTCTATCCATCTATCTACACCTATCTATCTGTTAGTCTATCTATACGCTGTAGCCCTTATTTGCCTTGCGTCGTTAGGGGTAGAGTTCTCTGGAGATGACCCTCTTGTGTGTTGTTTGTAAGTATGTTCCTGTGGCTTCTTTGATTTCTGTGGTCAGGGCCGGTCTTAGGCCATTGCAACCTATGCGGTCGCATCGGGCCCCGCACTTCATAGGCCCATAAATTCATATTATAATTTATTTTATTATCCTCTTCCCTACCCAGACTGAGCCCCGCGCAATCCGTTTCGCATTGGGCCCCACAATTGTTAGGACCGGCCCTGTCTGTGGTCCATCTTTTTTTTACATGGTCTGCCTCTGGATTTATTACAGTAATGTCTATGTGTCATGGCTAACTGTGACTTTTTTTTCTTCTTCTTCTTCAGCGTTCATTCTCAAACTCCTGCTGGATCTCTCTTGTGGCCGGACCATGATCCATTCTAGATTTCCAGCAGGATGTAGTCAAGAGAATGGAAATGCGCTGTGTCGCCGTATTATTTGCGCCAATGGCCAGACACATCCGTCTTCTGCGGGATCTGTGGACATTTGATCTGTTGTCTTTTAATGTGCTCCAATACTGGTATTGTTTTAGTTATCTGTCTGGTGTTATCGTTTCGAATTCCATTTCTTAATGAAACTGAGTATTCTTCGTAGACATGTCATTTCTGCTGTCACTATTTTTCTTGGCTTGTGCTGTTATTATCCAGGTTTGGCACTGGCAGCACAGTGATGGACAATAATAGCCTCGTATAATGCAACTTTAGTGTCTATTTTTACATCTATTGTGTATCTCTTTACTGTTTTTCCCAACACTCGATATAATGCTTCCTACGCAATTTAACTCCTTTACTCGTTTAATGTGTTTATTACCGATGGGGATATTTCTCTGTCTTTGCTATTTCCATTATTTCGGTCTTTTCAATATTAATCTTCATGATGAATTTTTGACTTGGAGTCGCATGCCAAAAATAGCCAAGGCCGACCATTAGATTTCAAGTACATTGGCCCACTAGGTCATGTTTACGTTTTAGCTAGCAGGCGTTTACTGAGGCAGGCGGTGATTTGGTTGGTTGGTTAGTTGGGGGATTCGACCAGGCACTCGCTATGCCTGGTCACGTCGCTTTCCACCTAGTCCTAAAAAGGACTTTTCTGGCGATATCACGACGTTGGGGTGACCTGGGGACTGGCGAAACGTACTTGAGCCTTGGCTAAAAGTCGAAAAGGTTGACGAAAGTTTTGCTGAGGCTTGCTTGAAATCCCGGGACGAACTGTAGATGAAAGAGTCGTTTCTCTCTTGGAAGTTTCCAAGTCCACAGCAGGTTTCCACCTCAATTGGAGATGATTCGATCCTTGCTAGCTTAGCCAGATTGCTCTGTTGCCCGGGGTGCTCAGCGAGGAGGAGTAGCAAGGTCTGGACCAGTTAGAGTCCTGGTCCTGGCGAGCGAAGCGAGCACAGCTGCTCGCTTCTTCGTCTCTGCATCCCCTCAGGCGGTGATTTACTTCATTGCATTTGGTTTACCCCATATGTGCTACCCCCCCCCCCCCCAAGCGGCACCCTACCTGCCGAGCGTACAATTCATAGCACGTAACTCGGAAGATTCAAGCAATAATTCCCAGAGATATCTGGAAAAAATCCACTTTGTAAATAAGATGTCGCGAGCAGGATTCCTACCCTGTAACACCTTGATCACACAGTGAACGGTTTAACTACGACGCCAGTTAGATCCCGAAATCAATAAACCGACAAAAAAATATATGTTTTCGTTCATCTTTGACCAGATTAGCAGATGTGGGCATAAACACAAAGCAGCTTCACTAAAGGGGGTAATAGCTAATTCACGTATGAAACATATAGGCCTAATATAGGAGATGACTACTGCATCATGTTCAGAGTATGCCACCTGATGATGATGACCCACAAAACTATATTCTACAGCTGGGCATATCAGCGTACCTTCCCCTTAGTATCCACACAAGTTATTGTAGACTATAAGCACATGCTACGCATGCGGTTGCGTCTGTGGATCTCACCAATGGCCCACTAGACAAACCTTCCATGCAACAGAAAACTTTAGTAGATGACATGACGTTATATTGAGGCTCTCTTATGAAAGCTTTGTAGCATGTCATCTATACAATTATAGACCCCTCTGAGTAGAAAGCTCCTTCAATATGCACTGCATTAAGCCGAAATCTGAAGTCTCCTGGGTATGAAAGAAAGCTCAGAAAAACCACTTCACTGCACATAGGAAGTAAGAGCTAATTGCTCGCAATTCCTGGGGTTCTCAAACAAACAAACAAACAAGCACATGCCCTAAAATAAAAACATTCAAATGTAAATACTGACTAAACAATACAATAGTTAAACAGTTCTGAAAAAATGTAAGAGTACATAATGCAACAATTAGAGAACTATGTAGTCTCATTGTAAACATAACAGATATTCTAGGCACAACTCACAATAACAAGTTAGATATTAAAGCTCACAGTAATAACAGTTAGTTATCATAGTCATAGTAACAACAGTTAGCTATCATAGTCACAGTAACAACAGTCATTAGAGGTATAACTCAGAGTAATAATAGATATAAAAGTGGAAGAAACAAACTGAGGAAGACAAACATGTTACAATATATCACCTCCAAAGATATCAACAGACACACTATTTCGACATAGAACAGGGCACTGCAGAATGTTGGGTCATCTCTACCAACTGAGGATCTCATACACAGATGAATGCCCATGTGGATCCGGAGCCCAGACTACTGAACACACACTTCAGGATTGCCCAACATACAAAGAGTAGAGACAGCAGACCTGGCAAGAGGATATAGATTTGAGGTAAAAGCTATGGGGCAGCCGCTCTTATCTGAAGAAGACAGTGGACTTCGCCCTCACAACAGGCCTGACAATATAACATGACCATAGATGCTGAACGCAGAAGAAGAAGACATATGAACCATGAATAACTAATGACAGAAGATATACCTAATTTTCATAGAAATGGAAGTCATAACAGAGGTAGCTAAAATACTTTAAAAAAATGCTTGCCGACCCAGAACAGATACAATTTATAGGTGTGCCTAAAGTGTGCCTGTATGAAAAGCTTTTAGTTTCGGTGAATTGAGTTTGAAATAATATACAGAAAAAAGACTGCCGAGAACAGTGGCAGTGGGGTGTGGAAGCTGGCACAGAATAAAATGATTAGTTCACTTCAACTCTCCAAACTGATGATGAGTTTGAAGAAAATAAAATGGAGCTGAATTTTCTGAATTAGGAAGGGGTATATTTGAAAGTAATTGTCAGATTTACTGTGTATGTCTAATCCCTATGTCCCCTTGGTTGGAAAGGGGGAGGAGGGGGGTTGAGCTGAAAGTATTTTATAAAAATCATTGCCAGATATACTATACAAGAATCTTCTTTGTCTATTTTTAGACTTTGATGAATCTGACAAACCACTTTATGACTGATGAATATGGCAAACCACTTTTATACTTCCACATTAATGAATCTGACAAACCACTTTTATACTTTCACATTAATGAATCTGACAAACCACTTTTAGACTTTGAAGAATCTTGCAAATCACTTTTATACTTTCACATTAATGAATCTGACAAACCACTTTTATACTTCCACATTAATGAATCTGACAAAACTAGCTCTTAACAGTGATATAAAGTTGTTTTTTTTCCACAAAATAAACTGGATGTTGGTAAAGTGCTTCTCCATTCTTCATATGTTGGACATGTCAGCAACTAGTATTAATCTATCATATTAGTACCACAGATGTTTCCTAATTTGTGCTGGGATGGGAGGTGGCTTAATTGAGTTTTTTTTCTGCTTGAGTTTGTTCACTTTTTTGTATGAGTTCAACATTGGTACCAGTATCACTCATTTCAAAACTTCCATTTCTCTAAATAACCACTATAAATATGTTCACAAAAAATGGGTCTATACAAAAAGTATACTAGAAAGGCACGATATAATTAAGAGTTGCTATATGTTTATCCTCTCCTTAAGCTTCATACATCTTCAACAAATATATGCCCATCATTAATTTTTGTTGCACTGTAACATGCCTTCAATATTGTCTCTGATATATCTCCAACTCTCTTCTTTATTAATTGGACAATTAATATATTGTCATTTCATAACAATTCACATTATTTACACTATCAGCTGATCAAATATTTTGTATTTTTTCACATCAGTATTTTCTAAATTCTTATTTGTTTGTTTTTGTTCTATAAGTTTGCCATCCTCACCAGGAACATTTACTAGGCCTATATCATACCAATTCTATTCTTTGCTGCAATTCCTTTTACTGAACCATATAACATATATTAGAAATTGTAGTCAATTCCTCAAATATGCCTACACAGGTTCAGATATACTAACATCTAGTCACTTACTTGGTGTTTTAGTTAATATTTTGTTTAGATATGTTACTAATTATGGGAAGGAGAGGCTTTTTATGCGTCATATAGATTTGTTACAAATTAGGGGAGGGGGGGGGGCTATGTCTGTGACATTATATAAAGTAAACAGGTCATTATATTTATTAATGGGATTTCATGCTTAAGTTAACATAACTATTTCTGTATAATGACAGAAATATTCGTCTAACCAGCATACCATAACGTAGTCATGCAATGGATACCATCTCACTGTGGAATACCAGGAAACTAGGGAGCAGATCAACTGGCTAATTACCTACTATCAACCGGCAATATCAATCACTTACCATCAGAAAAACAAAACAAATGAACAAATTAATTCCACAAACATCAACACGAGATGACTATCAAGTTATGATCAGACCAGAACAAGATGCAATTCGATTCTACTCCACAGGACATTACCGATTCCGATGTTACCTGAACAAAAAATTCAAGATTAGCTACACACTTTACATGTGTAAATGTGGGCAAGCACGACAGAATGCAGAATATATGCTTTAATAATGCCCTGAATATGGGATGATGAGGCAAACATATTTGCACATAGAAACAACACTAGAGCCATATCAAAGCTGGACTCCTGTATTAGCGGCAAACGATGGCGAGATTTATTGAGAAGAACCAGATAGATCAGTGTTTCCCTACCCCCACGGGGGGGGGGGGGGGGAGAAAGGGGCAATTTGATTATTCATGGGAGCATCTGATTGTTCGGAGGGGCAATTCATGGGGTGAGTAATACAATTTTTGAATATTTAAATGTATGTATATTTTACAAAGGGGGAGGAGCATCCGAATTTTAGAAAGACAGGTGGGGCATGGTTAAAAAAGGTTGGGAAACACTGAGATAGACCATAGACATCTTCTTCTTCTTCTGCGTTCAACATCTGTTGGCATGCTATACTGTCTGTCCTGTCGTCAAGACGAAATCCACTGTCTTCTCCAGGTCAGAGCGGCTGCCCCATAGCTTTTGCCTCAAGTCTGTATCCACTGGCCAGGTCTGCTGTATATGCTCTTTGTATGTTGGGCAGTCCTGAAGTATGTGTTCCGGAGTCTGGGTTCCGGATCCACATGGACATTCATCTGTGTATAAGATTCCTAATCGATAAAGGTGACCAAACAGTCTGCAGTGGCCTGTTCTAAGGCGAAATATTGTGGTCTGTTGATATCTTTGGAGGAGATGTATTGCATCATGTTCGTATTCCCCTTCCATTTCTTTATTCCACTTTGCTGTGTATGTGTTGCGGATTATTATTTTTACTTCTCCGTAAGACAGTGGGTGTCTGTGTTGCTCCATTTCGCTTCCTGCCTTTGACAGAGCATCCGCTTTCTCGTTTCCTATGATTCCACAGTGTGATGGTATCCACTGAATGACAATAGCTGTTGATTTTTGGATCTGTCTTAGCTCATGTCTGATGTTGTGCAGAAGGCTTTCGTTTCTGTTGCTCTGGATTGATTCCAGTAGGGATCTGCAATATGTGAATATGGCTATCTTCTTTGGTCTTGGCAGTGGACCATAGACATAAGGCATATATTAAGCGAACTAAAGGTGTGCATAGATAGCTCCTTCTCAATGGAACTATAAAATAAGGAAATTCAAGTAGGAAGCATGAGGATAAATTAAAATAATTCTTACAGCTGACGGGAATTGAACCAGGTCTGTTCTAGCAGCACCGAATCGCTTTGCAACACAAGTAAACAGGTTTTCCGTACTTGACCAACCACAACCACATGGATGTGGTTGGTCAAGTATGGAAAACCTGTTTACTTGTGTTGCAAAGCGATTCGGTGCTGCTAGAACAGACATGTGGATGTGGTTGGTCAAGTACGGAAAACCTGTTTACTTGTGTTGCAAAGCGATTCGGTGCTGCTAGAACAGACCTGGTTCAATTCCCGTCAGCTGTAAGAATTATAAAATAAGGAAGCTGTTCAAGTGAAGACTACGCTTGTGTAGTCATAGTCGTTCTATTTCTCCAATCTCAATCTATAAATGGGTCACAAGTTACTGATGATGTTCGTCCGTCGTAATCAACGATGACCAAAAACTCAACCATAATAATAATAATAACAATAAGTAATAAAAAATAATAAAGTTAATATTGCGTTTTTAAATGACTAACAAATACAATGCTCGCACAAAATGTTCTTTTACAGAATTGACAACAATAGAGTGTATCTATGTGAGGTTGAGATGTTTTTTTCTTTTCTTCGTTCCCGCTTCTGTCTTGAAGTATCTTGTCTGGACTCTTCCACTGCTAGTGCTCCCGTTATAATGCTGTAACGCCATGCTGTTCTATCCTGAGCAAGGCTCTCCCAAGCGCCTACGTCAATGTTAAAATGTTTCAGTGATGACTTGAGCGTGTTTTTGAAGCGCTTTTTCTGTCCACCAGCTTTTCGAAATCCTGCCCTGAGTGCTCTATAATATATTTGTTTTGGCAAACGTGAGTTTTCCATACGCACAAGATGGCCTGCCCAGCGTGCTTGCGCCTTCATAAGTAGTGTGTGGATGCTTATTGAGGTTGATTTTTCCAAGACCTCGTAGTCTGGTACTTTGTCCCACCAATGGAACAAAGATCCATTATCTATCAAAGATCCATGTATGTATGGATGTATATATGTATGTATGTATGGATGTATGTATGTATGTATGGATGTATGTATGTATGTATGTATGGATGGATGTATGTATGGATGTATGTATGTATGGATGTATATATGTATGTATGTATGGATGTATGTATGTATGGATGTATGTATGTATGTATGGATGTATGTATGTATGTATGGATGTATGTATGTATGTATGGATGTATGTATGGATGTATATATGTATGTATGTATTCATTATTACATGATGGTCAAGCAGTCCCTTGTGTAAACGTAAGTTTATGTGTGTGTCATCAAGGAATAATTATGATTACAATATGTTTATGTAATAAATATCTGTTTTGTCAGCCTCATGTTTCGTTATTACCTAACCCTTATTTGTACCACAAACTATGTTATTATTATAATTAATTTTATTTAAGGTACCCTTATCGTGAGGCGCGCTTCTTTCAAACGCGGACATGGTCCAATATCTCTCCTATTCTTCTGCGCTTTTTCTCAGACTCCTGAATATTAGCATTATGTAGTTCGAAGAACGAATTGCATTGTGTCATAGATTACATCTTAGCTGCAATATTTGCACCTTTCCGTCTGACACATCCTACTTCGGCATAGCTTCTGCGTCACTTTGACCCTTTTTGGGATGAAACAACCAACGCAAGCCCAAGACCTGCGTAGTCGCCTTACAACATGATTGGAAGGTAATAATGCTTCAGTTCTTTGCTCACCTTTCTGTCTACAGGTAACACACAGGCACCAATTTTGTATATCAGAGTTTTTAACCATAAAATAATAGCAGAGGTCGCGTTATGGTAATCCAGCCACCACGAATTCAGGAGTGTGTATTAGGGACTCAGTGCAGGAACTTCGCGAGGCATATAATCTAATACGTTTTTGTATTATCACAAAGTCAATATTGGAGTCATGGTGAAAGGTTTTTTAATTTTCAAAAGAATCTGATATAACTCAATGGGTCTCACCACCGTTAATTAAAGAGTCGTTACTCAACACAAGGGGATCTAATCCTAATTTCTCGTTTTTGTATACAAGAAACACTTAGTATGTCAATCTAAGTGTGAGGGTTTCATAATAATATTCTCCATCGAGACCAGCACCGTGCAGAGGTGATGGGGCTTAGTTCAGCCATCAGGGGCTGGAAACTAAGACTGGTCGGGCAGTCCCACTCGAGCAGGACCATAGTCCTGCCCTAGTAAGCAGAGTGCTGAAGACGGAGGCATCCAGCCAAAAGGCGCACAGATAATCAGGATGCCACGCACAAAACACAATGGAAACATGTCTACATCTATAAATAGTTATGGTGCCTGCCCTGTGGCGGACGTTCAGGCAGGGACGGTGCCGGGCCCTATACCTCGAAAGGGCCCAACCTCAGTTACTGGAAGTCCTTCTCAATTGCCCCGAGGAGCCAGGAGGCAAGGGAATAGAGCTACTGGCCAAACAAACAAACGACCAATAAAAATAATGCACTGGAATGCTGAGGGTGTCAACAGTAAAAGAGATGGATACAGCAAAAAATTGGAACTTGAAAATGTCCTCAGTGAAGAACAAGTTAACATATGCTGTATCCAAGAAACACACCTCAGCAGCGACATAGCCTTCAAAATCAGAGGCTACCAGTGCTACCGATCTGACCGAAAGGACAGGCGAAAGGGTGGAATTCTGACACTTGTTAAAAACAATATCAGCGCATGTCAGCTTGAAGTATATATGGAAGGGGCAGAATACCAGATGCTCCAACTAAAAACAGACAGTGCAGAATTCCATCTCCTGAACTACTACTGCCCAAATGATAAACCATTGGCACTAGACACAATTCCAGACAAAGAGAGACTTATGGTGTGTGGTGACTTCAACAGCCACTCTCAGAGCTGGGGCTACGATCATATCGACAAGAGAGGTGAGGAACTTGAGAGCTGGCAGGATGAAAATAATCTCATCCTTATTAACCAGCCAGCAGACTCGCCAACCTTCTACTCGAGAGCATGGCACACCACCTCTACACCAGACCTAGCATTCCACTCACCAGGCTTGGAATGGAACATCACACGTGTTGTTGGAAAGCAGCTTGGAGGTAGTGACCACAGACCAGTATTTCTGGAAATTCACAATGAATTTACCAAGGACAGCAGCACGCTCACTAGGTGGAACTATAAGAGGGCAGACTGGAAAATGTACCAGCATTTAACCAGTGTTCTAGCTAAGGACATGAACTTGGACAAAGACATCAATAGAGCAGTGAGTGAATTTAATAGATGTATACTACATGCTGCTAGTAAAACCATACCCAGGGGGGCACGCAAAAACTACAAACCCTACTGGAATGATGAACTGGAAAAGCTGCAAAATGAGATGGAAACATCTAGACAGCAGGCTGAGAACAGACCTAGCCAAGAACATCACAACAAATATCAGCAAACAAAGGCTAAATTTCAAAGAGCCAAGTTACAAGCCAGACGGAGCAGCTGGAAAGAAAAAACAGAGTCGCTGAACCTAGAAAGAGATACTAGGAAATTATGGAAACTTGTAAAACAACTAAATGATGAAGGTACAGGGAGAAATACCAGGATCACACTTTATAAAGATAGTAACATTTTAACAGGTAAACATGCAGCTGATTACTTTGCAGATTCCTTTGCAGAAGACAATAACGTCAAAGTCAGCCCAGACAAACAACAGGAGGTTCGAGAGAACCAGCAAAACATTGGAGAAGGTGAACCTATACCTGAAGTCATGGAGGCACCAATCACAATGAGAGAACTGGAGCATGCAATATCCAAATTGAAAATGAAAAAGTCCCCTGGAGCTGATGGAGTGTCCAATGAAATGATTAGAAACCTGGGAAGTGCAGCAAGAGCAAAGCTACTGCAGATCTTTAACACAAGCTGGTCCACAGGTAATGTACCACAGGCGTGGAGAGAAGCAATAATGATACCACTCCTCAAATCAGGAAAAGATGGCAACACAGTCTCCAACTACAGGCCCATCAGCCTCACAAGCTGTCTATGTAAAACAATGGAACGCATTATCAATCTTAGGATGCAGTGGTACCTTGAAAGTGAAAACATTCTGGTATCACAGCAAGCAGGTTTCAGACAGTGCTACTCTACTGAAGATCAGGCAACCTACCTATCCCAAGAGATTGAGGATGCCTTCCAAGAAAAGAAACTGGTACTAGCAGCATGGATAGACCTCAGGAAAGCATTTGATAAGGTCTGGAAAGAAGGGCTCCTAAAGAAATTGCGAAATTGCAGGGTTAGCTCAAGAATGTACAAATGGGTAAAAGCATACCTGCATAATAGAAGAGCCAGGGTACAATTAGATGGTCGCAAGAGCAAGAAAGTTCTACTGCGTCATGGAGTCCCCCAGGGAGGAGTCCTGTCACCCACACTTTTCTTGGTTTACATCAATGACCTAGTTGCTGAACTACCACACGGGATCAAAGTGGCAATGTATGCTGACGACCTGGTGATCTGGTGCACGGAAGAACATGCAACAGTGGCCACTAAACAAATACAAAGAGCTATCGATGCCCTAACCTTATGGGCTAATAGATGGTGCGTCAGCATTAACACAGAAAAGTGCAGCACTACACTCTTTACCCTCTCACCAAAACAAAAAGCTGGTCATATCAAGATAGATGGAGAGCTCTTGAAAGAAGACAAACAACCCACATACCTCGGAGTTACTTTTGATGATAAGCTGACATGGAAGCAGCACATAAACAAAGCAACAACAAAAGCCAGGAGGAAGCTAGCTATCCTGAGAAAACTAAGTGGAACCACATGGGGAGCCAGTGGAAATATACTCAGTAAAGTTTACCAGCAAGGCATAAGACCACACCTGGAATACGGTTCAGCTGCGTGGTGTCCTGCATCAAACACCACATTACAAGATCTAGATAAAGTGCAAAACCAGGCACTTAGAATAATGTTGGGAGCAATGAAATCAACACCCATAGCAGAGATGCAGAAAATGGGAAGAATGCAAACACTTGGCGAACGCAGAGACACAAAAGTACTAATTCAAGCAGAAAAGTTTCAGTGTATGCCAAGCCATCCAATGAAGGAAAGATTCCAAAATCTAGCAATGGGACGACTGAAAAGGAGCAGCTTTATCCATCAAGCTAAACGACTCCGTAGACAACTTACAGACCTACCTGAAGTTGACAGCCCCTTAAGGTCTGTACCAGAGCAAACCCCGTGGAGTGAAAGCCATGGAATGCCAATATACATTCAGACCCATGTGAAAGGAATACTAAGCGAGGACGAACAGAACAGTGTGCAGCGAATGACAGTCACCCTCAGTTTCCTGGATGAGGAATATCCACAAGATATATGGGTCAGAGTGTACACAGATGGGTCAGCACAGAATGCTGTGAGGAATGGAGGTGCAGGTGTATATATAGAATATCCACACAAGCCTAGAGATACAATCAGAACACCGACAGGAAAATTCTGCAATAATTATGATGCAGAAATCCAGGCAATTAGTGTGGCAGCTAAAAAACTGCTGAACTCCAACTCTGACCTACAGCCTGTGGTATTCTTGACAGATGCAAGGTCAGTGCTTCAAGCTCTCCAGTCTGGAAAACTAACAGACTTAAAAAATCTACTTAGCGAATTGTCTTACCAGTATAGGGTAACCATGCAGTGGATACCCTCTCACTGTGGAATACCAGGAAATGAAAAAGCAGACAAACTGGCTAAGGAAGGTGCTGCCGAAGACCAACCAGATATACCAATCACCTACCATCAGAAAAAACAGATGATAAAGTCAATAAGAAAGCCACAAACACCAACACAAGATGACTATCACAATATGAACAGATCAGAACAAGTTATAATTCTACGTCTCAGAACAGGACACAACCGACTCCGCAGTCACATGTATACAAAGTTCAAGATTGGCAACACGGCCATGTGTACATGTGGACAGGCAGCACAGAGTGCCAAACATATACTTCAAGAGTGTTCTGAGCATGAAACGCTGAGGCAGACATATTGGCCAGAGGAAACAACACTGGAATCAAAACTCTATGGGACACTGTATGAACTACAAAAGACAGTGAGTTTTATTAAGGAGACAGAATTACAGATATAGACATGTTTCAAGTGAACGAAAGAAGAAGAAGAAGAATAATAATATTTTTTTACATTTTAGACAGTTTCATACAATTAAAAAAAAAATCACACTAACTGCTAAATGCAATTTTAAAGTGAAAGTACATCAGGAATAGATTTCTTAACTTTGTTTTGACACAATAATTAATTAAAACAAATCTGTTGACAACTGTGTACATTATCTCCCCTTCATTGCAAACGTAAAACCACCTTCTATAAAGTGAAAACCACCTTCTATAAAGTGGGAAGTTCTCTGTTTACTGTGACTAAATTATATTTTATTAATGAAGCATTATGTTTAGTCAGTGTGACTATCTAAGACACAATAGTCAAGTTTTCTTCCAGTAAACAGAGCCCTATTTCTATCTCGTGAGCACAGTTCACGAAAGTAAGATTGCTCTTAAGATGTCAACATTAGGACTAGTAAGAAAAACCAAAACACAAACAATGTGTGGTGTGTAATGTGATATGTGGTTTAGATCAGTGGATGTGATTTAGATCCATGGTGCCAATGTGGTGTGGAAATCAAGCAAAGTTAGTGGTAATATTATTGTTGCCTACTATGCACATCGTAAAATGTGACTAAGAAGGTTTTGGGGGGTTAAGTTGGCTCTCCTCTTCAATAGAGGATCATGTTATCCAGAAGTCATGCTGAAGTTGGATGTGTTAGATCGAAAGGCGCAGATATCGCAATCATGATGTAAATAATGACATACCAAATTCCATTCTCCGGATTACATCCTGATAACATACAGGAGCTTGAGGACGAACGCATAAAAAGAAGAAGCAGATAAAGATCAGTGGTTCTCAAAATGTAATTAGGTCCACGTTTGAGGCTATATATTTGAAGGGAGGGGGATAATTGCACCAAAAAATAAAACTATGGCGCAGATTCTTCTAGATCTGCGACATAAAAATAAGTTTTTGAATGCTCCTATTATTTTACAAAACTGCCCACTATATCACAGTACAAGGGGAAAATAACAGCTCTGGCGAATAAGAAACCATCATCAGGACAAACGATAGCTGACTAACAATTAATAGAAACAAACATATGACGAAGTGGGAGGCAAGGGATGATGAAAGTGGGAAAGAAGTGAAGCACAAGTGGATATTAAGGGAGTGATATTACGGACGATGTGATCAATCCTGGTAACAAGAGATAAAAAGGACATTGAGATCTGGTCAACAAGACATAGATGCTTTCCATCTTAGTTCTCACTCTGGATAATTTAGTTTCTGCGTGTGTTCTCAAACTCCTGCAGATTAGCATGATGTAGTTCATAATGCGTTTTGTCATGGTTCACAACATTGGTGCGATATCTTCGCTTTTGACCTAACACATCCGACTTTAGAATGGTACTGGATCATTTTGACCTTTTATAGGATGGGGCAGCCAACTCCACCATATAACCTCCTTAGTCGCTTCTTAAAATATACATGGAAGGCAAACAGTATTGCTATTCTTTGTTCCCATCTCAAGCCTTTTAAAAAAAACTAATGGTGTGTGACTTTTTAAAAACTATTTGTGTTGTCTAGTGCTTTTGACGGAACGAGTTGGTAGCACTTGCCTAAACACAATACGTATTAAAAGATGGTTATTTTGTGCATCAATCATTCAGGGCAATATACTGCTAATTTTCCCAAACAACTTGCATATCATATATTAATAAAAGAAAAGTGTGAAAACAAGAATACTGGTTTCATTAGTTATTATAAAGATAAAGAATGCAACAGATCGCATGTAACCCATGTCTGCTGAAAGACACAGTACAAATAGAAATGACCGGAATATACCGGTGTGGTATAAAAAATTCCCCATTACACATTGTTTACTACACTGTATAATCTTGTCTCTCAATTAGTTATGTGGACTATTTGAAAATAATCCATCTGAAGTCACATTATTTAACCATTACAGTGATTTTAATTGGTCACTTTTGTATACATTGTGTCGACAGCCAATGACAAATCAACGTCAAGTAAAGTCATTTAGAAGAATGAGTTCACGCGACTGTATTTGACGAAAGACACGGTACAGTAAGTCGATATGACCTAGCAAAAGACACCTTACAAAACATTTACAAACAAAAATGTAATAGTCATGATTGAATGATTGTCCAAACAAATGTCATGTGTTTTGTTTTTGCGAAAACTAATTGTACTTGAATTAAACTCATAACATAAAAACATGGATCTTTTTGTACTTGAAGTTTTAAGAAGATAAAAATGCGATTGCAATGGAACAATGGGATAAAAACTGAGGCTCTGTATGGAAAAATAATTTTGTGAAATATATTTTGAGGCTCTGTCTAGGATAGCAGGGTTATAGAGAGTGGACATTTCCATTATTCATTAAGGGTCATAACCCCGCAGATACTATCAGTTAAGGGGATGTAATACATGTGAAATGTATTAATATGTGCAAATGTATTAATAAATCATAAGAACACAAATATTTTGATCTGATCATGTGGTAATATAATTTTAATAAACAACTCTCATTTATTTTGAGTGATTTTATGTAACTATTCCCCGTTCTACTATTTATAAAAACGTTTTTTTGAAAGCAATATGCACGACATTCTTCCCTAACTGTTGACATGGTGAACAAAAGTGTGGCACATAAGCTTTTGGATGTTAAGGTATAATGTCCGTATCAGGTTCAAGTTCCCCGCGGAACTTTATACAAAAGTTGGCTCTTGACTTTGTATGGGAACTAGTGTCAGTAGTCCGTTCACATGTCTTAGACTCCACCGCGGGGTCAAGGTTCAGCCAGTGTCGAGTCAGCTCGCTCGTCACAGTACCGCTTGGGATCTAGGCTGGTTCCTCCCCATATGACATGTTAAGACAGGACGAAGTCACCGGGGTGAAGTTTTCGGTCGTACGGAATGTTAACAGCATAAACGTGCTCAGCTAAGTGGTGAGCTATACTTAGCGTCCGAGTGGCTTTCGAATGTCGGCGCCTGCTATGTCATACCGCCTCGAAAGAGGATTACGGGGGTATAGGAGAGCTGCTTAGAAAGTGCTTCACTCGACTTTTTTGTCATGAAATAACTTTGGAAGTACTTAAATTTTAGTATTATTTGTATTTACATGGTTACCTCCCTTACACTTAAACGTATTTTTGATTTAACATTTGGATACTGCTATTTATTGGAAAGAATAAATAAAGTATTTTGATAAAAAGTAGTAATGTAGTCTTACAGTTTTTATGGCCATAATTCTTAATTCGTAATTTAAAAGATCTTAATTATCTAATTATAATTTCGTTAACAAAAGAAAATAAATTTAGTATTCACGAGAAAAAAATGGAATTGCAATTTGTGAGTTTTAAAAAGCTTCATTTTTTAGAGAATATTTACTTTCAACAATAACTAATTTCACAATATAACGACATATAACGAATATGTCAACTAAGTTTTAAAAAATGTAAACTCAAAATACTTTTGACGTGATAAACATTGCTCACTTAAATTACGGAAATATACATTTGTTTATGTTAATGGCACATATGTATTGTAATTGTATATATTGAGTGCAAAGATGTGTTCTCGGTCTGAACGAGATTGTCTTGGTTTTATAACGCTGACTGATATCTCATCCTATTTTGCCTATGACCCAGTTTCTATAACAGTTTACAAATACAACGAATCTGTTACTTGTTCGAATCAACACACTTGGTCTTGCTTCATTCAAGCGAGAGTAGTGTGATCATTGTTATGAGTTTGAATAAACACGCAATGGTAACGCTAAATGCGGTCAAGCGTGAAAGACTTTGATTTATTAATACATAGATCAGTGGTCATAAGGTATTTTCTGTAGACGTATTAATTAATTCACAGCATTATGTGATTGCCATGTTTCTTCTGTCGCGGAGATCATCCAGTGAATAAATTAAATTTCCTACACAGTTTACCTGTATTCTTTGATATAATTAAAAAGAAAGAATCTCCTTAAAAATATGTTTCTAGTAAAAATAAATCTGAACGTAGTGATAGTTAGATGAACTTAATTTCCAATAGAAATCGTCCTTGGTTGGCGGGTCTGAAAGGGGAGCATGAGATAGCTAAACTGTTACCTGTCAATCATATTGTAAGCAGCAACTAAGAGGAATTTGAGATGGAGTTTGTGTCCCATAAAGGCCCGTAGATAAGGAGATTGAAGGATGAGGTATTCAACTTCCCGCCCTTTAGCTAATCGGAATAGGTCTATGACTTTTAGTATTAGACATTTGGCAAAAATGAGGGTAAAAAGACCCCCCCCCCCACTTTCTTCCGTAGAGATTTTCACGAAAATAGCATCACAATTCGCATCAAGAAAATATGATACACGAAAACACACGAATAACCAATATTTTAAGGGAACTACACCACCCCCTCCCCTACTATAACATATTTATAACACTGGTCTCACCCCACAGTGTCAAATTGACCTAGAGACTTTGTGGTCTGTTGTGTATTCTCCGTAGCGTTAATTATGAGGTTACGTTATCTAAAGAGGGAGGGTTCAATTATTTCGTGTGTTGACAGTGTCAGAAGGAGGAGCAAATAATATTAACACTCTGATATGCCATGCATGTCATAAGAGACTACTAATAGGTTAGTGTTGTGAACGAGCAACAAAAAGCCACTCAAACCTTCCCATATATATATATATATATATATATATATATATATATATATATATATATATATTATATATATATATATATATATATATATATATATATATATATATATATATATATATATATATATATATATATATATATATATATATTTATATATGGGCCTCACATCCTCCATCCACAGATACAGACATACAGACAGATATACAGACACACATACATACAGACATACACACCAACATACATACACTAATATAATGCTTACTTTAACCTGGTTTATAATAAATATGATAAAATAAATTTATCCATGCCTTTATAAAGTTCAATATTTCTATTTCTTTCCTTGCGATTTGAATTGACCGATTTGTATGGCATTATATAAACAACATGCGATACATTCATGATACAGTTTTAATAAACGAAAATGAAACAGTTACAAGAAATGATTAATATCATATCAAAAGAAAATAAAACCAGAGGGCATAGTCAGAATAACAGAAAAAAACTGAAGTAATTGTAATATCAAGCAATAAATATCCCCCAGAATGAAACATCAAAGTAGATGTGATCAGTCTGAAGAGTCAATATGTTCAAATTTTTGTGTGAATCTTAATAACATCAGATGGAAGATGTACTAAGAAGTAAAATGTAGAATTTCCCAGGCATTTCACAAGATGAAGAGCATCCTGTGTAATATAGCTTTGTCAATTGAGGTGAGAGACTGCTTAAAAGTTATCCAGAACCAATTCTGATGTATACAAGTAAATCTTGGACAATCAGCAGAATAATCCCGCCGAAGACGGATGTGTCGGGCCTTTGCGCAAATAAAACGGCGACACAACACATTTCTCTGGACTACATCCTGCTAGAAATCTAGTAGGACAATGGTCTTGCTACAAGGGAGATCCAGCAGGAGTTTGAGATTGAACGACGAAGAAGAAGAAGCAGAATAGTGAAAAATCATATAGAAGCCGCAGAAATGTGGTTTTATAGAAGAATATTAAGAACACACTAGGCAGATCAAAAGCATAATGAATATATCTTGAAATAATATAATTCAAAAGCAGAGCTGCTCACCCACATCCGAAAGAGACAGTCCACATGTTTTACAAAGATCATGAGAAGAGGAAATATAGAACAAATAGTGACAGAAAGCAAGTTGAATGGCATCAGGGGTTGGATACCACCAAGAAAGTAGATGCTTGGCATCCTTGCATTGTAGCATGTGAGAACATCAGTATCATAAATTATTGACAGTACACGAAACAGAAGGCTGTGGAAAGACATGATAACCAACACCACACATCATGGACCACAAGAAGAAGTATCAAATGCAATTAATTTATCAGCTCTGCATGTTCATTTACTGAGACTCAATGACATATTAAGCTTAAGAAAATGAACACTCGGCAGTTAAGATTTCTGTTAAAGAAACAAGTAGAACAAGTACTAACAATGTTCTGTTTCTTTTCATTATGGGACATTTTTTCTATCGGTTCTTTGCGAAATTTTTTCGCAAGTTTTTCAGAGACTTTTTTTTACTTTGAAACTTTTTCACCTGGATTTAATCCTACAACCGGCCGTCTGGTGCCGATGAGCAAAGAACAGAAACACTGTTACAGTCTACTCTTAAGTTGCTTCTAATCTGTGCTTGCCCATTGCAGTATACCCATGTCATCTCTCTTCTTCTTCATTCGTTCTCAAACTCCTGCAGATTGACAGGATGTAATCTGACCGCTTCCCTGACGGTCACAACGGAACACGCTGTGGTTACTGTTTACAACTTATCTGCGCCTTTAATGCTGACGCAACCAACTTCAGCATGGCTTCTGTGTCATTTTTACCCTCTATGGAATGGGACAGCCAGCTAATCATCATCACCTCAATTGCTTCTCGCAACACGCACGTTAGATTACAGAGTTCTACAAGTGATAATTTGAAGACTTCTCGACAACGCGAGAACTGTTTATGTGCCGTGAGTGTAGTGTTAGATTGTTGCGCATGGAGAACTCGCGATTGCCAAAACAAATATATTATAGAGAACTCAAGGCAGGATTTCGAAAAGCTGGTGGACAGAAAAAGCGTTTCAAAGACACGCTCAAGTCATCCTTGAAACATCTTAACATTGACGTAGGTGCTTGGGAGAGCCTCGCTCAGGATAGAACGGCTTGGCGTTACAGCATTAGAACGGGAGCACTAGCGGCAGAAGAATTCAGACAAGAAACTGCAAGACAGAAGCGGACACGTAGAAAAGAAAAAACATCTCAACCTCACACAGATACATTCTATTGTTGTCAATTCTGTAAAAGAACATTTTGTGCGCGCATTGGACTTGCTAGTCATTTAAAAACGCACTATTAACTTTATTATTTTATTATTTATTGTTATTATTATTATGGTTGAGTTTTTGGTCATCGTCGATCACGACGGACGAACATCATCATCATCATCAGATTGTTGACGTTTTTATTCGCAATGAAGATTTTGTTGTCATAGGAGAAACATCGTATCTTGCAAAGAAGACCTGACCACGCGCGCCCAAAAATGACCGGAAATCAATTTTTTTCGTTTTTCTGTAGTCTGATATGGGGTATAAATAATGATAATGGGGTATAAGGAGATATCCCCTCAATTACCCCCCCCCTTTTCCTTTATTTTATGTTTTAATATTGGCATTACACGCTGGACTACAGATCACGTGATCCAAATAACATTTTGTCAGTCTGCACTGGACCAACATTCTATCACGTGATTGGGGAATACCTCAAAACTAGGTCAAATTTCACAGTGACCGTAGATAAGACGAATGAGCTTACCAATTATATAGTCTTGTTTATAATTTCCTGAGTGCTGCTTGCATGTTTACTATTTTCAGCTCTTCTCACGAACGTTGGAAAGACTTGTGGCCGCCCGTTGCGTAGCACATTTAACAACACGTACAAAGGGAGGGTATTCAATGGGGTAGAAACAAAGTCTGCGCTGGAGAACACACGGCTTGAGATGTTAGTTTCCGACGCGAGAGACAGTCATGAATGGATTATCACACCACGTACAAAGGCGAACGTTGTAGCCAGAGGGGCTTCGAAGGCTAAGGCAAAGCCCCTCTGGCTACAACGTTCGCCTTTGTACGTGGTGTGATAATTCATCCATGAATGTCTCTCGCGTCGGTAACTAAAATCTCAAGCCGTGTGTTCTCCAGCGCAGACTTTGTTTCTACCCCCTTGAATACCCGCTATTAGAATAATAAATACTAGCACACTACTGAGACAAAGAACAAAAGCTGTACAGATGCTATCTTTACACCTAGCTAACAGAAAGAGCCACAGCAAACAACACAGAATTATATATCGCATTCGTAGTCCAAGAAAAGGCAATCGACAGATAATGTAGACAGATAACAACTATGGAAAACACTATCAATATACTACCAGAACGTTTAATCAACATATGCAAGGGCATTTATGCTAATAGCCAATGTGCAGTAAGAACAAATGCAGGTGTGTCCAATAAGTTCCAAATTCAATCAGGAGTTCGCCAGGGGTGTTTCTTATCCCCGTTACTTTTTATAACATATATCGACCACATCTGTAAACTAACAAGTACCAACGAAGAAGATAACAAAAACAAATTGAACGAACTACTCTTTGCAGACGACCAAGTACTAATAGCGACATCAAAAGAACAATTGCAAGACCATATGAACAAACTCCACACATGTCAAAAATTCAACATGAAGATCAATATTGAAAAGACCGAAATAATGGTAATAGCAAATAAAGAAAGAAATATCACTATCTCCATCGATGATAAACACCTTAAACAGGTAAATGAGTTCACTTACTTAGGAAGCATTATATCCAGAAGGGAAAGCAGTAAAGAGATACAAAATAGATGCAACAAAACATACCAGATCCTAGGACAGATGACACGTATTTTCAAGAACAAAGATGTAAGCATAGACGCTAAAGTTGCATTATATAAGACTATTATTTTCCCATCACTATGCTACCAGTGCCAAACCTGGACAATGACAGCACAAGACAAAAGAAAAATAGTGACAACAGAAATGACATGTCTACGAAGAATACTCGGAGTGTCAGAAATAGAATTAGAAACGATAATCATCATCATCATCAGGTGCCATGCCGGGTGGCGTATGCGGTCATGGCTCTCCACAGCTCTCTGTCCACAGTATTATGTATCAAAGTCGTTGTTGTTTCTTTGCCGATAATACCACACAGATAACCAAAACAATACCAGTATTTGAACACAGCAAAAGACAACAGATCAAGTGGTTTTCACACACTTCCAGTCTATCGACATATAGCATGCCACAAATGGCCATGACACATAGAAATAACGGTTATAACGCCAGAAGCAGACCATGTAAAAGATGGATCACAGAAATCAAAGAAATCACAGGAACAAGCTTACAAACAGCGGACAAGAAGGCCATCTCCAAAGAACTCTTCCACCCCTGGCGCAGCAAGGCAAACAAGGGACACCACGTATAGATACATAGATAGAACTAGTAGAAGACATGCTGATAAAGTATCAGATACTTGGCTACAATAGGCCTATGTCTTTAAAGATCCACTTCCATCATTCCCATCTGGATTTCTTTCCTGAGAACTGTCGCATGGTTAGTGATGAACATGGTGAACGTTTTCATCAAGATATCACAACAATGGAACAAAGATACCAGGGAAAATGGTCACCCATAATGCTGGCTAACTACTTTCGTACTTAAGATAAATGCCTTAAGATCCTCCTCCGTGATTTCACGATTCTCTCATCTGACCCCATGACTAAAGAGGCATCTCCCCCACCCCTTGTTGCTTTCCACAGAAACCTGCGTGACACTCTGGTGCGCTCTCACCGGCACCTCCCCCTGCTGCCGCCCGTGTCTCACGTGCCCGTTTGTCTTCGGTACCTCATTCATTCAGTTTCCCAAGTCTGTATTCCATATCCCTCTATGGGATGGATATTCTAAGGAATGGACAGGGCTAGATATTTCCACACTCATCCGCATCGCTGACGATAGAATTCGCTGGAGGACTCTGTGTGCTGAAGCATCCAATGTGGTACCCCTACGACCCTGAAGGGTTATGGGTTTATTGATTGATTGATTGATTCCATATCCAGGGTCGGATTTAGACTTGATAGGGCCCTAAGCTATTTGAGTTATGGGGCCCTAAGCTATTTGAAATATGGGGCCCTTTAACGATTAGTGAAAGAAAATAAACAGTTGAAGAAAAATTTTGTCTTTTTTTTTGTTTTGGCTTGGTCCTTTTTATGACTTTTCATGGAAACCGTCTTCCCTCTATTCCAGTAGCACATGCTGTCCACATGGAAGAGACATACGATAAACAGATACGAGGTCCAAAAAAAAATCACATGAATTTAAATCCGTAAATTCTCCTACCCGAACCTTCAGCACTCCTACATGCACTGCAATAGAACTTTCCGTGCACGAATCGGACTCATCGGGCATCTACGAACTCACAAACCAAATTAGTTAATTACCAATTTTAATTATTATATATATTTTTATTTTTTTCATCGCATTTAATTTTTTTCATGGCATATTCATCTTCGCTTGCGAAGGAGGAACATCATCATCATCATATCATCTCCGGTTTATGTGACTGGTACCATTTCCTAACACTTGGCCGTAAAAGTGCTTGTCGTTGGGGCTGTGACCCTGGTCCATCTTCCATTGTATCTCATCGATACTTCTGCCACACCGACCTCCTATGACATGGTGACCTGATGACACCAACTAGTCACACATTACAAACCGACTCCCCTTTCCCCTTCTTACTTTTTCACATGCCTTGGTTGTAGTTACGGATCTACCTCCTTCCACCACAACTTTCGTTTCTTGCCTCTTTACTCTCCACCTACACTGGTGCCCTTCTCTTCGGCACCTTCTTCCCACGTCTCTCTATATCTAGCCCCTTTTATGATACCTTCATAAAACGCTCTTTTCCGTGATAGCTACCCCCACCCTTCCCAGCCGTATCCTCTTTGCTCCTCACATCTCCACATTCCTTCCTTGAGTGGCGTGCCTCCGTTGTTTTGGGGCCCACTTCGATCTGCCAGTTTCACTTCACTTCTTCTTTCTCGTATCATTATCTACCATTTTTTATTCTTCTTCCTTAGCTCAGCCACCTCCCCATCTCTTCTTATCTCTTGCTGTCTGTCTCTATGGATACTGATACCTTCTCCCTCTCTCTTCAGCTTATACGTCCCTGCCTTACGCTTAGTTTCTTGCTTGCCGCATGTTCTCTCAACTCCTTTTTTCTATAAGATTTTATTACCTCTAATTGCTCGAGGATGTCTTTTCCGTATTTTTACCAGTATGAACTGGCATTGCTCTACTATATAGTCTGGTATATTAGTTTAATGCGTCTTCTTTTCAAGCTACAACTTTGGAGATAAGTATTTTACAATTTTTTTAATTTTCTAATTTATCTCAATTTAAAGTTGGTGGACACTAGAAAAGCATTCCATGCTTGTTTCGCAGCAAGTTGTTGAACCGGTCATCTTTTAAGAGCTCTCCAATCTGAGGACTAGCTTTGAACAGACAGAATTGGAGAGATCTGACCTCTGCCCTATGCGTTACTTCAGCGCAAAAGGAAAATGAATGAATGAATGAATCTGAGGACTTACAAAAACTCCTATAATCTTTTCTTCACTGAGTCAAGGGAAATGTTTCATGCAGGTATCGGAAAGCTGGCGAAGTCCGGTCCATGGCTTGCACGAAACTCTTCATCAAACCTAGTTTGATGTGAAGGGGTGGTAGCAGGATTTTGTGAGTTTCGACCAGAGCTGGGTGCTGGATATTCTTCTCTCCAACTAAATTTTGTCTGCAAATCCATTCCTTCCGCGAGTAGAGTAATTCCCTTACTCGGCTATCCCACTCGCATAAAAAAAGCACAAGCATTGTGTATATCACTGCTACGGTCCCATTAAAGGGGCAACTACATTCAAATCACCACATAGTTGCCAGCTGTACTTATACGCAATGTAATTTAGTTTCTGTTTCAAGTTATCGTCTGTCTCTTCCATGTGGACAGCATACGCTACTGGAATAGAGGGAAGACGGTTTCCATTATGCAAAAACAGAGCATTAAGACTCAGTTTCGGCGAGTCTACAAATAATCTCCATTTTTGTCGGTTATCATCACCAGGCAGCATATCCTGAACAGGTTGTGGCAGTCATTACAGCAATTCGAAACTTATGTCGATATTGAGCTAGTCTTCCTGCTTCTGTTACTGTTTAGGTGATCTTTGATGTTTTGCGTCCATCTTCTTCTTGGTCTGCCTCTTGTTCTTCCTTCCGGTACCATCCCCTCCATTATGGTCTTCTCTAGACTGTCAAAGAACATCACATGGCCAAAATATTGTAGTTTTCTGGAAAGAACCATGCTGTTTAGCCAATTTTCGATTACATTTTTTTCTCTCAGGATGGCTACATTGGTGATCTTTTTGGTCCACAGTATTCTGATAATTTTTTCTGCAATGTATTGTTTAAAATGCTGCTATTTTATTTTTCACTTTGCTGTTGATTGTCCAGGATTCACACCCATATATTGCCACTGGGAATATGCAAGCTCTTAGGAATGTTAGTTTTATTGTTTTTCAGCAGATCAGCCACATTTTTCCCCCCATTTGTATCAGCTTCTTTGACACAATAGACAACCTCCTTCTTCATAGCAACCACTGCTACTGTTGATAAGAGAACCAATGTATTCAAAACCGGTGACTCTCTAATTCGCTGTTGTTGATACTGATTGAGAACTTGCTAGTGGTTTTGTCACTTGTCATAATCTTGGTCTTGTTTCCATTCAAATAGGTTTTGTTTTTCACTATGTTCTTTAATGGAGCTTATGGGGTGTTTGAGATCTCATTGACTATGTAACACTTGTGGTTCATGCGTTATTTTGAAGTCATTAATGAGGCCCTCAGTATCAGAACAGAATACCAGATTACTTTCCTTTCTGAAGAAAGACTCAAACTGCTTGGTGGCATTTTTGATATGAAGTAATTGTGACATCTAGGAGATTCCATTGTTGGAGTCTTGATCTGAGAAATTCTGCCTTGTTCTTCATCATCATCATCAAGTGCCGTCTCTGCAATGAAGGTTGGCTGCAACGTATCTCCAACATCTCCTGTCTTGGTGGTGAACTCTGCCAGACTGTAACCTGTCCATCGTGTGATGTTACTCTCACACGTGTATCTCTGCCTACCTCTTGCTCGCCTCCCTTTGATTTTACCCTCAAATAAGGTCTTTAATAAGGTGTCATGTCTTTTAATGTGTCCAAAGTATTTTATTTGCCTGATATTTATTTCTCTTAGTAGTTCCTTCTTCATATTAAGTGTTTTTAGTATCTCTTTATTTGTTTTCTTCTCTTTCCATGATGTTCTCCCTATTCTTCTATATACCCACATCTCAAAGGTATCAATTTTGCCTTGTTCTTGGATAAGTCCAAATCATGAACCAGGACATTTAGTTCTCTCTGTGTTATTCTGTGTGGGGTTGATGATGCACAACAGTGAATGTCTGGATCATTGCAAGCTGACGCACCAGGAGAAGAACAGGTCAGCTCACCCATGTCCTCATCAGATGAATCAAGAGAATATTCTGCTGGAGGTTCTGGAACAGAAAGTTCCTCACCATGTGGAATTAGTCTCAATGCAGGTGGAATTAGTCTCATTGCAGGTGGAATTAGTCTCAATGCAGGTGGAATTAGTCTCAATGCAGGTGGAATTAGTCTCAATGCATGTGGAATTAGTCTCAATGCAGGTGGAATTAGTCTCAATGCAGGTGGAATTAGTCTCAATGCAGGTGGAATTAGTCTCAATGCAGGTGGAATTAGTCTCAATGCAGATGCAATGTTTGGATAGACTTTTATTGACTTCATTTGCTTCATTATTTCGCCAGAATCTTATGATGGGAGTTATTGAATGATTCACTTGTCCAGAGCATTACATGGATATACTGCCCTGGTCATGCTGGGGTCAGAGGAAACAAGAGAAATGACTTATTGGCAGGTAATGCTGTGAATAAATGGTGTGATAGTGAAAAAAAAGGCACAAGAATTGTTAATAAATTAACATTCGCAATTTATTAAACTGAAATTGTAAATCAATGCATGGATACATAAAAATGCCTCCTACCACAGAATGCCAGGTGCTATTTATGATGTGTAATGTATATGTTCCTAATTACTATGTACAAGAGGCAATACTACAATGGAATTTATTTCAAGAATGTTCCACAAATTCAAGTCGCAACAATGTATGGTTCTTATTGCTGGATTGCAAGACCTAAATAGAAAAAATTCAGGATAATTAGAGAGAGAAAAATAAAACATAATTCTTCAAATTGAAATATTATTGTCAGTGGACCCAGTAGACAGGGGTCTATATATATGTAATACATACAAGTGTCATATACATGTGCTCACATACAAAATCTATATTTGTTCAATCATGAGGCTACAAAGAAGTGTTTCCCAACCTATTTTCGACCATGCCCTACATAAAAAAATGTGGGCTTCCCCCCACTCAGAATAATAATCAAGTACTGAAAAAAATATAAAAAGGTACTTTAAATAAAAAAAAAGGTATACAAATTGCCCTCTAATGTTGGTCCATGTCCTTAGTCAAGATTTTTGTTGCCTCTAGTGATTTTGTAAGCAATATTTCCATCAGTAGTTTGTTTCATCTCTTTGAATAGATGAGCTGTCCAACCTGCCTACAACTGAATTTGAACCCATTATCTGTGGGTTCTAACACACATTCACCACATCTGAACCATGTAGCTGGATAAATTGCTCCCGTAGGGCGTGTGACAGCTGATGGGAAACCCTGCTATAAAAAAATCATTCTTGTACCATATATATATATATATATTTCACTGTTTTATAAAAAAAAAACATTCTGATTTTCATCTGACATAGTCTTGAAAGGCAATCTTTCATGTATATGGTTTCAGACATCTAACCGTACATGAATACTAGTCTCACAAAACCACTTTTCATCAACAGACATACATAATATATTCACCATTCTGTACACAGTCACACATTTTCTTTCAAGCAAATAACACATAAACTGGTGCAAATGATGAGACAAAGGACTGGGATAAATAAATAGATGATCAATACATTTAAACCATATCACATTAGATCCCTCGTAATTGTTATGAGTAAACAAAACACATGATTTGTTGATGGTTGAAAATGATATATTCTAATCAATGTCCTCTTAAATAAATCATATTTGTAGTTTCTAAAAAACTACCGTTTCATTAATCTCTATGACAGTAGCTTGGTTCAACGTTAACTATTGGTGGATGCTTCTTAGTGTTACAGTATTTGTGGTCACTGCTGCTGAGCTTTTATAATTCTTCTTCTTTCTTTACTTGAAACATGTCTGTATCTGTAATTCTGTCTCTTGAATAAAAACTCACTGTCTTTTGTAGTTGATTTTATTTAAATAGGTAAGTAGGGTAGCTTGGGGCAGGAATACGCATGAGGCAAAGATTCGCAGCCATTTTGTTTAAACTATGGGTTTTCCCCGCAAACCATGTCATTTTTAATGTGAAGAAATATTCTCAAAGTTGCTAAAGGATGGACAACACATTAGTGTAGAAAATGAAGCTCTAGGGGCCACGTATCAACTGGTATCAGGGGATTCTAATGTAATTAGTCAGAGTAGGTGCACTCATCAAACATGTGGAAAGATTAGAGTAGGCACACTTACCGAACATGTGGAAAGATTAGAGTAGGCACACTCACCAAACATGGAAAGATTAGAATTGTCACACTCACCAAACGTGGAAAGATTAGAGTAGGCACACTCACCCAGCATGTAGAAAGATTAGAGTAGGTGCACTCACCCAGCATGTAGAAAGATTAGAGTAGGTGCACTCACCCAGCAGTTGGAAGGGCATGAGAAGGACAAAGTACAGTCTGTAAGAATGATGCTGGGGGTCTGTTACAGCGAACCCTCAATATGAAGTCGCTCTTAAAGCAGCTGATTAATCTTAATTAAAATTCAGAGAATCTGGGGTCACAAATATAGAGTTACTGGAATATACTGGAAGTTCCAGCAGGCCACTTTCTTCCATCAATGTTACCCAAGACAACTAAAACATATGCGGTTATTGTTTATAAAGCAATTGCATTTCAGGCAAATCCACAAGTACTCAGTACCCTCAGCAGATGTTGAAGTATAACCATAATGATGGTTCCAATGGCTAGTTGGTGAAACACATTTCTCATTCTGCCCTTCAGGTTCCCAGATCTACTTATACCACACTTGATACTAAATTACCCCGATCATAGCTTAGATGAGCCATCTACCGCAGTGTCCAATCCAGTAGGCATTTAATAAGCAAATTCAGAGTGTCCCCCTTATCCATCTTTAGTTTCCAATTTGACACAAACCCATTATCTTATTTCTGTGAATGCCATCATGCCCAATGCAGTAAATACATGTGATATTATATAAATAGCTATCTCAAACTCAATTTAATAAGACAAGTGTAGCATATTGCCTAATTCTTAGTCCATACTTTGAAAGATTCAAAACAGTAGGTGTTATATATGATTGGATAGCATCTATAGCTTATTCCAACCTTCTGGGCATCCCTGGTCATTTGTGCCAGATGATGATGTTCAGATACATAAGGATATCTTATATAGGAAGCTGATATGAACTTAGGATGTCTCTTCTTTTCTTTTCTTAACAAGGACATGGAAAACTAAAATGAGTAAAGAAATTCAGTGGGAAGCATGTTCTGGTCTGAGCCGGTGAATCCAAACTAATGCAGTCCACTAGCAATAACTAAAACTCATTATTCTATTAACTAAAACTATTTACTTAATTAAAACGAATCTGATTAACTAAATCCCATTGGTGAAAATGTCATATCGTGATAGTCAGACACTGCCAGATCAGAAAATGTTCACTATACATCATCCAATGATAAACAGTTATTAATTTATATAATGTATCTGCTCTTAAAGCAATATCTCCGGTGTCGTCCTCTATTGCAGAGGCGGAGCTAGCTATGCAATCCCTACTCGTTTTAACTAGCTTGAGACTAAATATAAGTCTATCATTCATTTTGCATGCACTGTGCTATTGAACATACATCTTCCCTGGCCTACTGGTTAAGCAATTTGTCTTGAATTCAATAGGTCATGGGTTTGATCTCAGGTCATGAAATCTTTTCTTTACAAGTTCACTTATAAGAGATCACTGGTTAATATCTCTTGAAGCAAGAGAGTTACATACTATGGGTGCTACTCTTGGCAAGCTGTGCACGGCTTTACAGAGTGGGATATAATGTATAAAGGGAAACCTGAGTACAAAGGGAAACCTGAGAACAATAAAGCCAATCCTCTATGCCTTTGAGCCATTTTTGCAATTTGTCATTTCATGCATATGCCCTTACCTACATGTGTTGTATATAAGACATCATATATAAAAGCCCCCAACCGGCTGTAAGTATAAGGGCTCAAATAAATGTTAGATAAAAGTAAATAAATATGCATAATACACCTGAATTTAAAATTCATTAATTACAAATTTAAAAACCAAACGTTGAAAATGATCAAAGTTTGGAGTTCAGTTCATATGTAGATCATAAGATCACACGCCAACAATTGTCCAGCAATACAATTATACTGGGGTGATAGTGTTCGCACAAATCAATGTCTGCTATCCTAAAGGCAGATGTCACCGGTTCCCTAAGACATCTTTGAGAATGGCACTTTCTGTAGAACTGGGTATGCTGGTTAGAGGTGAGAACAGTGGAGTGGATGTTGGTGAGTCAGGGGACATGAGTATGTGTGATGAAGGTGTGGAGGCTCTCCGTCTGTCCTGAGTAACATGACGTGGTGCTGTGAAAGGGTTGAAAGTCGGTTTATGGCGGTGCTGCGTCTCTGCTGCCATTGCTTCAGCGGGTAGTCGTAAAGGTGTTGGTGGAGGCAATGATTCCTCCTCCAGGAATTTAACAAAAAGTTGGGAGAAAGACTGTGGAAACAAAAATTGAGAGATGTTTAGTGTGGCCAGTTTATAAAATTATGAGAAGACAAAAAGGATATTATTTCTTTTGTCTGCTTATTTGTATATTACATCTTCATTCCTTAATTCCATGTAATATTACGTTTTTCCCAGTTCCCTCCATCTAATATTACTATAGTGCATTTCACTAGTTTTGCTTTCAAACAAATGTAATTATCTGAGTACCGTCTAACATATTACCGGTAATGCTATTTTTTTGCATAAGATGTTATTTTTGGTTATACCCAACAGATTTATACTATATATTTGTTTGTGCATCATTCCCAGTTTTTGTTGGACCATTTCACATATGTAGGTAGCATCATTGATAAAAGAGGAGGCAATGATGGAAAAATGAAATCAAGTTCAGACCAGCTTTTAGACTGCTTAACCATATCCCCCTTACAGTCGCAGTGCGTCGCTTTTACTGGTAGAAAACTACAGTCACCACCGGATGTTTTTTTTAAAAACGTGTTTTGTTGCGATCAATATTACATTTTTAGCTTGCACAGGGTTAATTCTTGGCCATGATCTTTGCGATTGTCACAGTTTGTGTTGTCTCTGCATATTTAGATCAATGAAATATTATGTCGGACTGATCTGTTACGAATTTTTCAATAGTTGCGGAATTTTTACTCAAATTTTTCACAATGCAGGATATTGTTCGTATGTACCCTGATGTTGACAGTTGTAGTTATGATGGAAATATGCACGACAAGGGTAATTTGCATAACAAATATAAAGTGGAAAGTGACAGGGAAGTTCCTTGTTAGATATACTTAATATTTCCAACAACGAGAAGAAAATTCGTGGTACTAATTGCAACATCTCGAATTTCACAGGAGTGTAGTTTTTCGAGTAGAAGTTGAAAATTATGTAGAAAATTGTATACCTGTACATTATCTTGATGTGATTGTCACACGTTATGAATATTTGTGCATCATTATCAACGAGGAGTTTTATCAATTTGCAGCCGATTAAACATATTTGTATGTAGCATAAAGCAAAGAACAAGCAGGGAAAGAAGACAATGTTCTGGACATCATAACTGCCAGTGAAATAAAATGTCTTTTTTATATTTATATTATGATGGGCCTTTGTATTCTGCTTGAGTATGGTCTGTATTGGAGTATATATGACTGGTTCAACGTTTTGGGCATATCAACCTATTTGGGAAAAAGGAGATTTGAGAATTATAGGCCCTATCTCAATATTTCCGTCTCAATATGACTTCACTACTCAGCACCCCCAAGGTAAAGAAAATATTTTCCCATATTATGTTAAGCTTGACAGTTTATTTAAAAAAATATATATGTATTAAATTATCTTTGATATATTTTAATGCAAGACTGTTCATTTTTGTCTGTTGATCTTCCAAGTCTGAGTGTGATATGATGAACAGTTTGAAAGAAAATGCATTTTTAACATTATCATATTGACAATTTGGAGTGGTGCTCCTTGTCTTAGTAACGGGGAATTGACAATATGGAAATCTTATAGTGGTGAAAGGGTTAACATGGATGGTAAAAAACATAAGCTCCAAGCTGAGACTCTTCAAAGGATATGCGAAGACAGTTAATCTGTATGACTCATAAACAGGGGTGAAGATAAAGGAAACACAGTATAGATTACAAATATTTGTGTGCAACTGATTAAGAAGGATTTTTGTATTAAATGGCAAAAAAATATCAGAAACAAAGAGACTTGGATGAGAAAATGACATGGTCGTGTTTACAAATCATGTTTATAGAACGGAGATAGATTTGACATGTTCTGGGGTAGCTGAAAATTATTGATATATAAATTAAGGTGTCAACATGGAACCCACAAGAAGGAGAAGACATTGAAAAATGTGGAAAAGAAAGGATGAAAGCACTCTGTAATATTGGTATTACATAGAAATACCTTGAGCAAAAATCTAAGGACAGGATAGATTAATTTTGATTGGTTGGATTTGTTTGAGACCTAGTATTGTAGAACCAGGGGATTGATTTATTGATGATTAAAGACTGCTATAATATACAATACAGTGAGTCTACACTACTAGTTTCTGATCTGGATCCTTTTTTGCTGATATTATCATTCTGGTCACCACATGATGTTGATGAGGTAATCTGAGCCATAGTAGGCACCTTTTTATCTTTCCAGACTATGGCATTATTGTTGTGATATATGAAATATAATCTACGCTTCAACATGATGATGGATGTGACTCACAAAACCAATCTGAGCCACAAAGAGTCTTCCACAGTATGTACAAGCAATCACAGGAACTCTTGTACCATTGTGTCCTATTATGTGTCTTCTTAGTTGTGCAGCCCTTGAACTAAGTGTTATCAGTTTCTCCTTTGTCTTTATACCATTCCAGATCTTTCCGCTCCATGCAATACGATACATAACATCCTGTTCTCATTATTTCATATCAATGTCTGTATCATGCATATTGTATTTGCACATGCCTTTGTACCAAAGTTTAGGTTGGCTCTGGGATTTTTTCCCAGACTTTAATTCTCCATAAAGTAGATATTTACGTATTCTGCCATCTCCCTATTGTGTCCCAACCATCAGAGTCTGCGTAGACTGAGCATAGAAAATGCTGTGGTATTGCATGTTATTCCAGTGACTATCAGTGTTAGCGACTTTATTATGCCACCTATCTTTAAGAATTCTACATAAGAATGTGAAACTGTTTAGCCATCTCTACTGGTGCATATAGGTTGCCCATGTTTCACTGCAGTAGAAGATGCTGAGGACACATGCCTGGAGTTTAGTTTTTTTACAGCCCATAGTCTTTCTGACAAAAGTACAGGTTCTTCTCATTTGTGTAACTGTGGTGACACCAGGATTCCTATAAGGTCTCAAAACCATAGATGTGTAACTGTGGTGACACCAGGATTTCTATAAGGTCTCAAAACCATAGATGTGTAACTGTGGTGACACCAGGATTCCTATAAGGTCTCAAAACCATAGATGTGTAACTGTGGTGACACCAGGATTTCTATAAGGTCTCAAAACCATAGATGTGTAACTGAGGTGACACCAGGATTCCTATAAGGTCTCAAAACCATAGATGTGTAACTGTGGTGACACCAGGACTCCTATAAGGTCTCAAAACCATAGATGTGTAACTGAGGTGACACCAGGATTCCTATAAGGTCTCAAAACCATAGATGTGTAACTGGTGACACCAGGATTCCTATAAGGTCTCAAAACCATAGATGTGTAACTGTGGTGACACCAGGATTCCTATAAGGTCTCAAAACCATAGATGTGTAACTGTGGTGACACCAGGATTCCTATAAGGTCTCAAAACCATAGATGTGTAACTGAGATGACACCAGGATTCCTATAAGGTCTCAAAACCATAGATGTGAAACTGTGGTGACACCAGGATTCCTATAAGGTTTCAAAACCATAGATGTGTAACTGTGGTGACACCAGGATTCCTATAAGGATTCAAAACCATAGATGTGTAACTGTGGTGACACCAGGATTCCTATAAGGTCTCAAAACCATAGATGTGTAACTGAGGTGACATAAGGACACCAGGATGTGTAACTCCTATAAGGTCTCAAAACCATAGATGTGTAACTGTGATGACACCAGGATCCCTATAAGGTTTCAAAGCCATGGATGTGTAAGGGGGTCTAAGGATACATGTTTAGTCCCTGAAGGGAGGCATTCCAGTGTACCAGTATTCCATGATTACCACATCCTGCTAGGAGCACATCCCACACTTCTGGGCCAACCACTTCATCATTCTTCTTCAGATTTGTTTGGGTCATCCATGGTGATGGCACGTATAGCATTCCCCATAACCTAGGAGTGTATCACAAAAGAGCAAAGGTGGAATGTCTACTGACCTGTATCTTTTCATAATTCATGCAGATTATTTGATAGAAGACAAAAGTAAGAAATTGAGATACAATGTGATGATGGTTATTTTCACAGGTGACAGGTTGTCCGTTTATCAGCCAATTTTAATTAATCACCCCCTGCATGCCTGCAAAGAAGACAGTGGCCCTTGTTGCCACAAGGTCTCTGGTCACTGCATAGAATATGTTAAATAATTATGCCCACAAAATCTGTTCCAATTCTAGTTTTGTCTTATTTCTAGATCATTAATTCATTTTCGTTTAGCGCTGAAGTTAGCATAGGGCAGATCTCTCCAATTCTGTCTGTTTAAAGCTATGCTGTGTAGTTCCTGAATAGTATGTATATTGGTTGTTTTACTTTCTCTAAGTATTGTTCTTCTGAGTGTTTCATTTGGTCTACATCTGGCTGTTTTGCCTGTAGGTATCCATTCAAGAGATTGGTGTATTCTGTTGATGTCTACTCGTAGAACATACCCGATGTAGGACCAACAGCATTTTCTTATAACATCTGTGATAGAGTTTTGATGTTTCTCTTCTCTGATTTTATCATTCGATTTGAATTCACTCCAAAAGGTGTTAGTTATCCTACAAAGACATTTTTTCTCAAAACTCAGTAGTTTCTTTTCTCAATATAAAGAACTTTCCCAGTTCTCACAACCATATGATAGCAACGGAATAACGTAGGAATTAAATAAGCGTATTTTCATGCGTGTGCTGATTTACTTTGACCTCCACATATTAGACAGCCTGCTAAAGGCATTTGAAGCTAATGCAATGCGAGTGGTAATTTCTGTCATGACATCACCGTCGAGTGTTAATTTTCTTCCTAGATAGGAACATTTGTATACTTTTTCAAGTTGTTGTCCATTTAAACTAATTGTGTTAGGTGAATTGGTGAAGTTCATAATTTTTGTTTTTGATGAATTGATTTAGAGACCTACCGGTATGTGTCCTACAATGAGTTTTAATCTATCAGTTTTTGTTTGTGCATCTTGATGGTTTTCACTCAATAGTGCAAGATCATCAGTAAAATCAAGGTCCTCTAATGTTGTTTTATTTATCCATTTAATTCCTAAATTTATGTTGGATGTGCTTTTTCTCATAGCCCAGTCAATTGCGATATTGAATAGCAATAGTGAAATAGGGCAGCCTTGTTTAACACCAGTAATCACAGGGAACCATTCTGAATTGCCTTTTTCTGTTCTAACACAGAATTTTGAGCTCCTATAGAATGATTTTATCACATTTATATATTTCTAGAACACCAATGTTCAAATTACCTGGTTAGCTTGTGTCTGTCTTGCTGGGCTAGATGGAGTAGTGGGTGTTCTTCTGAATAAACCAGATAGCAACCCACCCTTTTTATGAGCTGACTCAATCTGGTAAGAATGATTCAAACATGTAATTTTTGTACAATGAAACCTTGATAACAATTAATTTTGGAATCTATAACAGGAACACTAATAGAACAGTGGCTATTGAAATCTATAACAGCAACATTTTTCAGTACTTTTTTTTCCAAAGATTCATACCATTTTGGGATGTGGTTGGTCAAGTAAGGAAAACCTGTTTACTTGTATTGCAAGTGATTTGGTGCTGCTAGAATGAATCTGGTTCAATTCCCATCAGCTGTAAGAATTATTTGAATCAGTAAGTCAAATTCATGATCGTTCATCTGGAATGGATGGCAGCTGAAAGACTCAAAAGTCATAAAGAATTGACTTCATCACATCATGTGTACTTCACTTCTCTCAGCAATATCATTCGTAGCATGCAACACCAAAGCTTCAAGTGAAAATCTTCAGGGGTCTAGAAAAATGCCCTTGTAAACAAGATGTCATGGTTTGGCATGACCACAAGGCAAATGTCTTAATCCATATGACTCATGACAACAATGTGAAACACCCGTGTGTTGCCGGAGCCTAAAGGGGAGCAAAGAATAGCAACACTGCTTACCTTCCACGCTTGTTGTAAAAGGCGACTGAGGAGGTTATGGGATGGAGTTGGCTGTCCCATTCCATATAGGGTCAGTGACCCAAAGCCATGCTGAAGTCGGATGTGTCAGGCCGAAAGGTGCAGATATTGCAGCAATGCTGTAAACCATGACACAACGCATTCCGTTCTCCAGACTACATCCTGCTAATCTGCAGGAGTTTGAGAATGAACACAGAAGAAGAAGAACAATGTGAAATGATTTTTTTTCGTCCTTTGAAGTTTTAAGGGATATTCTTGCTTTTTTTGTAACTAACCACTGCAAATGTTTCAACATAAAAAAAGACTTGCAGTGTTTTAAGTCAAAGCTTTTGTTAGATCCATCATCTAACATCAAAACTTGACATGGGCATTGCCTCAAGAAATCTCTTTTGTTTAGCACACTGTTTTTAACCAGATACATCAAAGGTTTGATGTAACTAGCCTTTATCACTAATTAGCATCATATTTTATAGTTTAGCTAAGATAGCTTATTTGTGGGCTCCGGGACAGTGCATTTTAAATCAGCCTGATAGGCCAGTAAAAATGGCTTGGTGCATTGGATTTGACTCACATGTCATACTTTATCCACCATCTCTAAATGAATAATTAATTTACAAATAAATGAATGTGAATTTTACAAATTCAATTAGAGATGGAGTGTGGCGTAAGTTCAAGAGGTTAGAGTGTTGGTCTCATAACTGGGAGATCCAGGGTGCTGGACTTCTTGCAAGGACTCAATTTTTTTTTCTGTCAGAGGATAAATTAAAAAACATACCCTGTATATAATGTGGTGAGCAAGGGCATGTTGTCTTTACCACACAAGCCACATGCAACTCCCTAAAGGGAAGCAATCAGTATTGAAATTTGTATTTATAGATGGATAGACGATATATGGCCTGTGAGTACATGCATAGTGACTCCTAACTTAATGACTCAAACTAAAAAAGGAATACAAAGATACAGAAACTCTGTATACATTGACTTCAATGGTATAAATAATCACATTGACTTCAATGGTATAAATAATCACATTGACTTCAATGGTATAAATGATCACATTGACTTCAATGGTATAAATGATCACATTGACTTCACTGGTATAAATAATCACATTGACTTCAATGGTATAAATGATCACATTGACTTCACTGGTATAAATGATCACATTGACTTCACTGGTATAAATGATCACATTGACTTCAATGGTATAAATAATCACATTGACTTCAATGGTATAAATGATCACATTGACTTCAATGGTATAAATGATCACATTGACTTCAATGGTATAAATAATCATATTGACTTCAATGGTATAAATAATCACATTGACTTTAATGGTATAAATACTTTAAGTGTACAGTGACTAACTGCAGAAATACTTAATGTACAGTGACTCTAACTGTACGAATACATAAGTGTAGTCACTATAACTATACATATAATCTATGTGTACAGTGACTATAATGTAAACATACTTAAGTGTACAGTGACTTCAACACAGAGTCACATACAGTAATACTAATTTTTAAAAATAAACTCAAACTGTGCAATAACTCTAAATGTACACAAACTGTAGTTGTACAGAGACTAACTGTGTCATGACTTACTTTCTGGAAATCTTCTGGAGAGAAACTGAGTATATTGCCCATGAGGTGAACAATCTCCATTTGTTTATTCTCTGGAGACAGCAGCCAGGTCATGACCACATTGTGCATCAGAGTTCTATTTCAACAAAACAACAATGATAAATAATCTAGTAGATGATGTGACAATGTCAACAAAACAACAATGATAAATAATCTAGTAGATGATGTGACAATGTCAACAAAACAACAATGATAAATATTCTAGTAGATGATGTGACAATGTCAACAAAACAACAATGATAAATAATCTAGAAGATGATATGAATATGTCAACAAAACAACAATGATAAATCATCTAGAAGATGATATGAATATGTCAACAAAACAACAATGATAAATCATCTAGAAGATGATATGAATATGTCCACAAAACAACAATGATAAATCATCTAGAAGATGATATGAATATGTCAACAAAACAACAATGATAAATCTGTGGTAGATGATATGACTATCAAATTACAATGATTCATTTAAAAGAACACAAGATATTTCCATATTGTAAAGTTGTTCTCCTTGTCTACATGCTCAAATGTAACCACATACAATTCTATTTGTGATTAAAACAGATGAGCTTGAAATATATTGTCATATATTTCTGTTACTTAACAGAAAAGCTGTGATATCTGCACCTTTCTTCCAGCTTGTCCATTAGAAGCAATTTTTGGCATTCTCTACAGGATGAATGTCGCCAACTCTCATTAGCAACCTCATTATTATTCTTTGGTTCTTGAACCGTTTCCTTATCATACTCCTTTCTCAATCTATCATACCACATCATTCCTGCTTTGAATATATAGGATATCATGTGTGCCTGATACATCATTCCTGCTTTGAATTTAATTCACCATCATTCTCCTAGAATGAATCTATCTGGCCACCATTCTCCTAAAATAAATCTATCTTGCCATCATTCTTCTACAATAAATTTATCTGGCCATCACTCTTCTACAATAAATCTATTTGATCAGAATTCTCCTACAATGAATCTATCTGAATATCATTCTCTAACAATGAATCTATCTGGCAACCATTCTCCTACAATAAATCTATCTGACCATCATTCTCCTAATCTATTTGATCATCATTCTCCTATAATGAATATGTCTGGTCATCATTCTCCTATAATGAATATGTCTTACCATTTTCATCATTCTCCAACAATAAATCTGTCTGACCATAATTCTTCTATACTATGAATCTATATGACCATCATTCTCCAACGATGAATTTAACCGTCTGCCCCTTAGAGCGCCTCTGCGCTACTTCTACTTGCTGCCTCCTAGAGCGCCTCCGAGCCGCTTTTTTTACTTGTTTCGTTGCGATCGATATTACATTTTATTTTCCGCCGGACATATAAAAAACCATGACCAATGCGCATATCGGTGGTTTAGCTTCCTTTTTACTGTTTCACTCGAGCCTCTCAGACGTAAGACTGAATTACTACGAATTTTTTAGACTTAGCGAAATGTTAGACCTAGTTTTTGAAATGAAAGAAATTATTCTTATGTATACTGATGTGACCGGCCGCAGTTACGATGGAAATATGCATGATGCATGTGATTTACATGCTGTAGAAGATGTTGAAAGTGACGTTGAAGTTCCTATATTCGATTTCGATAGTGATTTGGACCATGAGGATGAAATTAGCGACACTAATAGTAGCGTCATGAATGACGACTGGAGTGACGAAATTTTTCCTGTGGAAGTCGAGAACTTTATTGAAAACATTGGCCCTGTGCATGATCTTAATGCGAATGCTACTCCTTTTGATTACTTTAGTCTCATCGTCAATGAGGAGTTTTATCAATTTGCAGCAGATCAGACCAATTTGTACGCAACACAGCGTCAAGAACTAGCAGGAAAAGAAGACACGTACTGGTCACCCGTAACTACTGGTGAAATAAAACTTTTTTTCCATATTTACATCGTGATGATCAATACATGTATTGCCTGAGTATAGCATGTATTGGAGTACAGATGACAGGCTCAATGTTCCAGGTATATCATCATGCTTGGGGAAAAATAGATTTGAGAAAATATCCCAATATTTTCATCTGAATGATTCTTCTAGGCCAGGGGTGGGCAAACTTTTTGTGCAGAGGGCCGCATTGAAAATTGTAAAGCTATTGGAGGGCCGCTTATAATATTATGTATGTTTTTGTTTAAAATTCTCGGTAAGTAATCAATTAAATATTTTTTTGTAAAGAAAGGTAGTTTTACATAATGTAGATAACTTCTGAAATAAATTACATTTCTAACAGACTTACACTATAACAGTATATTTTCTAATATGGATAAAAGGTTTTGCAAATATTTTAACAATGTTCATGTATTTAAAAATGTGTTTGAGGGCCGCAAAATATCCAATGGCGGGTGAGGGCCGCAAAATATCCAATGGCGGGCCGTTGTTTGCCCACCCCTGTTTTAGGCAACATCCCAAAGGTCACAAAGATTATGAGCCCCTATATAAAGTCAGACCATTTCTGAATATGGTCAAAAGGAATATTGCTTCTGTTTTCTCTCTTGGAAAGAACATAAGTATTGATGAAGCTATGATAGCTTACAATGTCGTCTTTCCTTCAAGCAGTACATCAAGGGTAAGCCACACCCATGGGGGATCAAGGTCTGGTGTGCGGCCGACTCTGCAACAGGTTATCTGTTAGACTTTGATGTCTATGTTGGCAAAGTTCTGGAACCAATGCCACATGGATCTGGACATTATGTTGTCACTAAATTATGTCGGCCTTTCTTTGGAAAGAATCACCATATTTTTTATGACAATTATTTTTCATCTATTCAGCTGGCAAATGATCTGTTGCAAAACAAATCATACTCATGTTCCACGATACAGCCAAATCGCAAGGGATGGCCAGATGCTTTCAAACCTAAGAGTACCAAATCTATGAAGCAAGGTGATGTGCTGTATAAGCAGTAAGGTAATACAGTGGCCACTGTTTGGAGAGACAAGAGATTTGTATCCATCGTTAGTACAAACACAACACCAGGTCTCACAACTGTGACACGTCATACCCCACACGGCAAAATAGATTTGCAGATACCATCCCCGGTGGCTGTCTACAATCAGTCTATGGGAGGAGTAGACAGATTCGACCAACTCTGTTTCTATTACCCAGTGGGCTGGAAATCTGTCAAATGGTGGAGGTACATGTTTCGCTTCCTCCTGCAAACTGCTATCATCAACAGCTCCATCATTCACTCTTGTTCCCATCGACCCCACCCGAAGGAAAAGAGTGTTGCGCAGATAGCCTTCCGATTGAGTTTGAGCTCAGCTTTCATAAGTGGCAACATATCGAAGAAAAGGAAGGCCCCCACCAATCATGCTGCAAATTCGGGTGTGGGTAACAATAACCTGCTTGAACACATGCTTATTCGCATGGTAGGGAACAGAAGGGCATGTTTCTGGTGTGTGAAGAACCGGCAGTATGGGAGCAGAAACAGGGCACATGACCCAGTCTATGGCTGTAATTTGTGTCAGTTTCGACTGGGCAAAGGAGAATGTTTCTCTAAATATCATGCCACTTTGACTACTGATCAGTCCAGATACTTTTCCTGTGCTGAAAATGTAAGTTACAAAAATTTTTCCCCTCATTATTCTAACTTTAACAGTTTATTTTTTGGAATGTATAAGTGTTAGATTATTGTTGATATAGTTTCCTGTGAGACTGTTCATTTTTCTGTTTATCTGCCAAGTCTGAGTGTGATAGGACAGACAGTTTTAAAGAAAATGCGTTTTTAATATCATCATATCAACAATTTGGAGGAGTTATGCCCATTGTGTTAGGGATGGGGGATTGACAATTGGGAAATCTCATAGGGGTGATAGGGTTAATTGACCCTCATTCACCTACAATGAATTTATCTGATCATTATTCACATGTATTGGATCTATCTACTCTTCCTGCACTCTATCAACATACTTATCTACTTTTGCCTCAGTGCTAGAGTTCAGTTTTCTTATTTCCTCTTCAGCTGCATTCAGAGCTTGTTCTCGTAGTTGTACTGCAGACAGAGAAGTTAATATTGACTTCATTAACTTAAGACTGAAGAAGTCAGAAGGAAGTTGGCTAATGTGTCAAAGAAACTGATTCAAATGAAAAATATAAGGCTGAGCTGCTGTAAAACAACAAAACTAACATTTCTAAGAGCTTGCATATTCCCAGTGGCAATATATGGGTGTGAATCCTGGACAATCACCAAAAAAATGAAAAATAAAATAGCAGCATTTGAAACAAAATGTTACAGGAAAATCCTTAGAATACAATGGACGAAAAGGACCACCAATGTAGCTATGCTGAGAGAAATTAATGTAAAAGAAAACTGGCTAAACAGCATGGTTCTTTCCAGAAAAACTACAATATTTTGACCATATTAAATGCCATGACAGCCTAGAGAGGACCATAATGGAGGGGATGATTATGTTTTGTACATGGCATCCTGATTAACTGTGTGCCTTTTGACTGGTTGCCTCCTTCTTCAGCACTCTGCTTACTTGACCAGGGCTGTGGTCCTGCTCGAGTGGGACTGCCCTACCAGTCTTAGTTTTTAGCCCCTGATGGCTGAACTAAACCCTATCACAACTTCAAGGTGCTGGCCTCGATGGGGATTTCCTCAAATCAGGAAAATATGGCAGCACAGTCTCGAATTACATGCTGCTCTACAGTAAAAAGGTGCATCATCTTGTCAAAAGGGTCAGCAAATCTGAAAGAAGAATGATGTGACAGTTGACCCAGATGTGTGCACTTTGCCACTGGCAGGACTTGGTACTCCTGAGATACTGGCACACTTGAATGCCTCCCTCCGGGGACTAAACATGCATATATAAACCCCCCTTACACATTCTTGCCTTTGAGACCTTTTATACCTACGAGTGTCGCCTCAGTTACACAACTGAGATGACGTGTGTTTTGTCAGAAAGACTGGACTTTCAAGAGCCATCTGCTTACAGCTAAGAAATTATTTCATCATCATCATTATCATCACCAATACTAATATTACTTAATTTACACATAACACACACAGCACATGCTAAGCCGTGCCCTGACACAACAACAACAATATACGAGTTGTGATATCAACGTGCAGTTATGAGAGTTCAAAGTGAGAATATCACAGTAGGTACTGAACATGCAGCTAACTCAGTACCTGATGTAATACTCACACACTGAACCCCAACAGTGCTCTTTCCATGTTTAGTGTGCATGTGCCTTGAATATAAGAACACATAAAGTGCAAATGTCCTAGAATCATGCATTCATAATTTTATTATATTAATGTCAGGATAGACACAACATATCCGTGAACTTTCCACATTATGTTAAGCTGTGATTTCTTTTCAGATTAACAACAACTGTGCTTATTTTCCGCTTTATCTTCAGTTGCAATTTCTTTCCACATTAGTTCTAGCTGTGATTCTTTCCCATGTTAATTCCTTATGCCATTACTTCCCACATTAGTTCCATCTACCATTCCTTCCCACATCAATTCCATCTGCCATCTCTTTCCACATTAGTTCCATCTGCCACTCCTTCCCACGTTAGTTCCATCTGCCATTTCTTCCCACATCTGCCATTTTTTATAAGTTTCATCCATTAATAATATTCTCCAATATTTCTAGTATAACAGATTTATTTTGTGATTTGAGTGCAGAAACATTGTATGTTTAGATGAAAGCTGCAGTATTTATGTCCATCCATTTTCTGAATGTTTCAGATATGATTCCTATTTAAGTCAGGTATTTATTTCAACAGGTATACTTGGGAGTTAAACATACCTGTATGTTTGCTGGTCTCCTGTTAAACTCATACTTAATTATCAAGTTTCCTTCAGGTACTTACCCACTATCAGAATAATACCAGTACAGTATAATCTTACACAGTTAATTATAGCTTGGAGGTTGTGGTTTACTGAATCATAACATTAATTATTTTTTCTGCTAATAAAAATTTTGATATAACTGATTTGCACTCAAATCCGTAGTTGAAAAGAGCATACCCCTCACCACAAAGGAAAAAAAAATAAAATAAACCAAACCAAATTCAGAAAGGAAATATTCACCCCACAAATGTGAAACTTTCTCATTATTAACACCACAATACATTTCTAAACATCTTGAACAAATTCTAAGCCCACTAAAGTTTAAGGCCAGTTGGTCATTTGTGTGATTTATTATATGTATTTCTAGTGATTAGCAAAAGTTCCTTACATTGTTCCAAGTTTTGCCTAAGCAATTCCAAAACAATCCCTAAGATAAACATCTTAAATAATCAACTAACAAAATATTTTTATTAACATTACTAAACATGTTCTAACCTATTGTGGATAAACAAAATATAAACTACACAAATTATAAACATCTTAAACAATTTCTAAACCTCCTGAACAATCTCTTCACTTTCTAAATAATCTCTGAACCTTGTAAATAATTTCAACACCTCCCAAACAATTTCTAAATCAAAGTTTCAAATAATGAAATCTATACCAGAGAATATTCAAAGCGTTAACCCTACTATAATATTATTCCTGGTTGGGTAGAAATGAATACGGTGGCTGTGTGTTTCTGCATGGTCCCACAACCAAACAATAAAAGGAAATTTGCTTTACTGAGGAATGTATGGAGAGTTAAAAAAAACTTCCTGTGGGTTTATTGACCACAGAACTATGCCCAAACAAATGGGAAAACAAATCAATAAATGATCAAGAGTATAATACAAATTGTTAGAACTTGCAGCCAAGGCAAATTATTGAATGAACTTCAGCCTGATACTTTTCAATGATCACACATCTGCGTGATGCTAGGTTGTGAAAGAGGGCGAAGAATAGTAATTGTAATGTACCAGATGTGTTGTTAAACAACTCATCATCAAACCCATACTCCCTCAAGGTAGTCGATATTGTACTTTGGAAACATAAACACAAAAATCCTGCCAATTCTCTTAGTTCATTGTTTCAGTGTCGAGAATCTTAATCCTGTGCAGTCCTTAATCCATACTTTATGTATATGTCCTCTTCTTCTTCTACCCTCAAGTGTCCCCTGCAGTATAGTTTTGGAAAGGGAATAATGCCTCATCACATGACCAAACTACACAAGTTTGCAACATTTCACCCTGCCATGAGATGTTCTTGTTGGCCTACAAGAGCATTAGAAAAACAACAGAGGATGGTTGGTCATGGGGTTCAGTACCCCATACGTTGAAAGTTTGGTTATAGATGTATGAAGTCAAAAGATACATACATCACAACCAGGCTGTAAACACCACAGAGCATTTATTTCTCGAACCATGGCTTGCTATCGAACAGAAGTGAGAGTGAATGCAGAAAAAAAAACTGACATACAGATCTAGTAACTGAATCTCACAAAAGGAGGAAGGCAGCTGATTAAGTAAAATATCAGATCATGCTACATACACAATCAAGGCATGCATGCAGATTGTTATGAAAATACTAAATAAGGCATTTATTAATGTTAATGGAAGTATTATATAAGACATTTGTAGATTATTATGAAAATAAAATATAAGACATTTTTTTGTTAATTATATTATAACTAAATTCATTCAGAGACAAAATGTATTGGGTTGTTTACCCTGATATGCCTCACATTGCCAATGTGCTTGCAAACCCAGCTCAACGTATGGGAACAAAAGCGAGTATGACATTATACAGTTCATAACCAATTCATTGAATACATTGAATACAATCCAATATTTTATGAATTAATAAATGCGAATGTGGTGGTAAAAGGGTGGTTCTCCATCTTCGTTGACGAAAACCATTGCAACCTTGTTAGATGTTGGTTCATTATAGCGATGTTGATCAGATTGACGATTGCGCTTGAAGACCATGTTTACTATTGGAATTTCTCTTCCAGTTTGAGTAGCATTTTGAATCTCTCTTGTTTCAATATCATGCATTAACTGATACGACTGTGCTAATCTATTGTGTTGATGAAAAAATCAACAAATTTTATCAAGAATATCTCTTTCACATGTAGCATATGCTGTGTGTGCTTATCGAATGCCTGTTCTTGAGTACTGTCCAAAACATACAGCTGAGAGAACTGTGGAACTTTGTTGTATGGAGGTTGCATATGAGAATTTCAATGATAATGAGAATGTCCATGAACTTTTAAAACATATGGACTTCGACCGTGACAATCAGTAATTTTTGCTCCCATTGACGCGAAAGAAAGAGCGTTATTATAAGAGTGAATTTGACCAGATAAGTTCAGCTTGCCCAGAATCGTGGAGTGTTCAGAGAAACAATAAGGAAGACCACATTGAATATGTTGCATGTTGATGATACATTATGAATACCTGATATATTGCATTTACTTTACAGAAAAAAGAAAACCAGAACACACACAATTTATTCTGCATCATGGATATATACCGGTATCAACTTTCAAAATAAATCACTTATTTTGAACCAAGTTAAAAGCAATCAATCTAAATATGACAATCTATGGATGCCACAGAAAGAAAGAAACTACACAAAAAAAAAAGAACAGTAAAAGTTCAATGCAGAAGATATTGAAAATCAATAAAATATCATTAATAATACAAGGCTGTCAGAACCAGGCAATATGCCAGTGAAATTGTACAGTGGTTGTCACTGACTAATGGTTGATAAAATTAGGCTAATATATGTTTGTGAATTATCTATCATCAATGTATCACATGTGGGTTACCTATCATCAATGTATCACATGTGGGCTACCTATCATCAATGTATCACATGTGGGTTATTTATCATCAATGTATCACATGTGGGTTATTTATCATCTATGTATCACATGTAGGTTATTTATCATCTATGTATCACATGTGGGTTATTTATCATCAATGTATCACATGTGGATTACCTATTATCTATGTATCACATGTGGGTTATATATCATCTATGTATAATATGTCGATTACCTATCATCAGTTTACCACATGTGGGTTACCTATCATCTATGTATCACATGTGGATTACCTATCATCTATGTATCACATGTAGGTTATTTATCATCTATGTATCTGTGTATCACATATGGGTTATCTATCATCAATGTATTACATGTGGACTACCTATCATCTATGTATTACATGTGGATTACCTATTATCTATGTATCACATATGGGTTTTATCATCAATGTATAACATGTGGGTTATATATCATCTATGTATAATATGTGGGTTATATATCATCTGTATCACATGTGGGTTACCTACTATTTTTCTATGTATAATATGTGGATTACCTATCATCAGTTTACCACATGTGGGTTACCTATCATCAATGTATAACATGTGGGTTATTTATGATCTGTGTATCATTGGTGGGTTATCTATCATATGTAATGTGTATCATCTGTGGGTTTTCTACCATCAGTATATCATATGCAGATTTTGCAGAGGGATCAAGATCAAGTTGGAGCTACAATAACGTCCAGTATGAAAATGGAGATCAAGGAGGCCCTAAAATGGATCTCACTATGAATATTGACAGGGTCATGTGTTGGACTCTCTGTGAGACTCATAATGGATAGCTGTGTTATAATAGATAGAATACATGTAGACCATGTAAAAGATGGATCACAGAAATCAAAGAAGCCACAGGAACAAGCTTACAAACAGCACACAAGAAGGCCATCTCCAGAGAACTCTTCCACCCCTGACGCTGCAAGGCAAACAAGGGACACAGCGTATAGATAGATAGATAGATAGATAGACTTTGGCTATTCAAACCTACAGGGACATACATAGAAATTTTGACCTGGTCATGCTGAAGTTCAGGGTAATGAGAGAGCTGACAAACTGTGGCTTCAAGAGCGCAGGTGTTAGAATAGATGACAATGGACATGTGGGAAATTTAGAATTTAATTTGTATGTATTTTTGATGAAGACACCATGATGGATGACTTATGAAGAAATTTAGAATTACTCTCGGAGAGACAGTAGAAGACAATTAATGAATAGAATGAGGAAGATATACAATCAACGGACTATAGGAACTATCAGCTTACATAGCCTTCGCCATCAACTGAAAGAGGCAGTGTGGGGATGACCAGAGTATACTGCAGATGATTCAGAAAATCGCAAATCATGAACGTTTTAAGGCACAGACACACACACACACATGTTGTTCATTCATCACAAGTGACGATGATAATATGTTACATCCACCTTGTGGTATTCACTTAAGAGTTATGTCCTTGTCTAATTGTTCCTTGGACACGGCAGGCATGGTATGATCAATTTAGATGGTGTTTGATCTGTCCGCGCTTTTCTAGCACGTCTTCACTGTTGATCTGTTGCATATCTTCTTTTGACAAGATGATGCACCTTTTTTTTAACTGTAGAGCGACATGTATCTTATTTGTGTGCAGCCTCTTCCCGTGTATCATGGTTTATGTCAAAGGCTTTCAGTGACTTCTTTAGCTAGTCCTTGTAGCACTTTTTTTGGCCACCTTGAGAGTGTATTCCCTTCTGCATATAATTTACAGATGTATCATTGCTAGGCAATGATCTGGTATACTACATGATCTGCCTAACAAATCTTGACTATTTCAGAATAGTGTCAATGTGAGTGTAAGGAGAGTGGTATTTGAAATTTTGTCTCGCATTATGGTGTCATCTTTCTGAGACAAACTGGAAGTGACTGAGTTTCCTTACGTGTCATTTATATACAGTCCATGTTTCACCAGAGTATAACAATATAAAAATAATAATAATAAAACACACACACACACACACATATAGATAACAGCAATCAGAGTGTAAGAATGCCATCTTGGATTGCAGGAGTGGCAACAAACCTGTGAAATACCAACCAGCTTCCTGAGATACACTTAAACTCAGGATTACCAGCTGATATTACACCATGAGTGGCCTTATCATTTCAGGCATAGTACAAGTATTTCTAGTATTACAGAACACAATTTTCTGAGTTATTTCGTGTGTGTTCAGTTTGTATTGCTATATAATTTATTTATCTCTTAAATAATGTTTTTAACTGCTCAAAAATATTTTCAAAAACAAATATTGCTCATGGTGTCATGATATCAAACTTTCAGCCATTCAAACAACATGTCTATGGAAAATCCTGTGTATATTCTGGTGGAGGATCATCTCAACCAAGAGCTTCTCATACGATACCAGAGAAATGGCTTAAATATCATGGTCGCATGTGTTGTACAATAAAACTACTTCCATCACTAGAACTGCTGAAAGATAGTAACATGAGGGTAGGTAAAAGCAAGGGAATAAGGACTGACAGATGAACAGCAGCTAAAGTAGAATACATAAAATAGTCAAGAACTGAGAAAAAGCGTGCTCATGTTGTTGTCTCAAGTGTCAGGGTTGTATTAGGCTAAATTCTGATGTTAGGCACATTAAGGAAAACTAAGAATATGGTTACAATGACAGTACAGAGAAAGTCCTTATTGAAGTCTAATGTGCTGCTTGTCATGATCAGATTCATATAATCAGTCAGTAATGAGAAGAGGACACTAATGTGAGAAAAAAATAGAGTACACTAGGGAAGAGGACACTAATCTATCATTCAGCAAAAATAATAGATGCAAAATAGAGAAAGTATTACACAACTGAACCTCAATGTATATTGGATATGGTGTTCCAGCTAGTATTATATATAATAAATAAACTTAATTACAGAAGTTTCAAATTGAACACTTCTAGAATTGTTTATGAAGTCTTTGTAGTCTACGAACAAGTTAAATATCAATCTGTATCTTAAGAGACATGTCATGTTGCATAACAAGTTGAAGGAATATCATTTTGCAATCTAAACAAGTGAAATTTCACTGTGTGCCTCAAATAAGAGAACCATTACTTTGTGATTCAAGCATAAAGAAATATCATTTTATATTTCAATAAAGAGAAATATCACATTATGCTTATATGTAGAATAAATGGAAGACTTCAGAAGAACTGGTAAATAAATAAAAATGTACGATATAGTAAATAAAGAGAACGGGGGGAAATAGATTAAATAACAGTTTTACAATTATGAAATACATGAAATAAACATTTTAACCAGAAGGTCTCTATCAAGATAGGAACAAACAAGCACAGAACTGAACATCTACATAATTATTTATTTTTTGCAATCTTGATAAAGCCTTTGATTGAAACACTAATTCTGTTCATTTCTTCAAAGTAATACTGTTATTTAACCCATTATATTTTTTCTTCTTATATTTATTTAAAAAATAGAAATGCTACACTATATCTCAAATGACATATATATCACCATATGTTTTTTAAAAACTCTTTCCGGACCAATCATCAATATATTGACTATTTAAAGAAGCCCTAAAGGGATCAATAACCATTTTGGTTTCCATCAATCATAATTCTATCAGCTTGTACTTTGTGGTTCGCTAATAAAGATTTTTATATTAACCAAATTCTTTATTTCTACATGCAAGAATAATTTTACTTTTATTTTTACTAAAACAAATGTCTTCTGTCTTTAAAAACTGATTGTTTTTGCTTGAATATTTGTTGTTTATTTCTGAGAAACAATGGACCTCTCACAAAAAATTTGTAATATAAGCAAATTTAACAATAAAAGCAATTACAAACAACCAAAATCAGTACATATAAGCAACAAAATGCTGCACAAATATGTATCCATTTATTAATTATAGATTATTAGTCAACTTCACAGAACTTCAGGCAAGCACATAGGTGCTCAGTCTCCCCAGGTAAATTTCAAAGTGTATGCACACTGATGGTTCCCATGGCTTGCTGGCTGAACTTATTCCTCATTCTTCCCCTCGGACAACCATTCCCACTGTGCCACACTGAATTCAGCGAGCAAGAGGAACAATTAGCATGCATACCTTTCAACACTTGTTTGGTATGACCAAGAACCTATGGGTCTTCCCAGAATGCAATGAAGTTGGTTCTTAACTCATAACCCACACTGAATTACCAAATTTTTCTAACTGTATCCTAGATGAACCATCTTACAAGTGTCTACATTCAACATTCTATAATATCAATTTTTTAAAATTCAACCAAGTAAATCTATAAGTTAATCATTGTATGTATATCCAATCAGCTAGTATTGGGAAACAAATTATAGCCACACTGCATCATGGATAATGCTAAAGGTAAAGATTGTGTTAACAACTCTACATTATACAACAAATTGCTTTAGAAACATTCAAAGTACAGTAGGATTTCAGAACTTATTTTTTGTAGGATTATATAAGAGGTCTCTACACTGGTGACTCTATGCTGTTAATGAAAATTCAGATAAGCGGGAGACTGCATAAAAACTGCACCATATGGTAAGTAATTATTGAAAACAATATCAAAAGTAGCAATTTTATGCTGAACAATACACAGGATTGATGTTTCTACCAATATGATTTATGAAGATAGACACGAATAAACACAAAACGAAATGGAGACTACATGCAAGTAATGCAATGGTAACTCACAGATCTGAGAAAAATAACCACAAAAAAACATGAGATGGAAATATGATTATTTGGCAAGAAAGTACAAAAGTAAGATATATATATAAATGTAAAAGTTAAAACAAAAGTATTAGTTTATTGTCTTTTCCCATGTGATTTATTATCCACTCTTGCTGTTAAGCTTTGGGGGTGATAGGAGCTCGAGGTTGTGTTCCAAGGCCAGATATGTGGCCTCAGCTGTGCTAGACTGTGTTTGTTCAGGATATCCCTGACATTTTAGTATTAGTAATGTTAGTAATAACATGTTATACAAGTCTTAGCTTAATTTGATGTGTGATTATTAAAGTGAGAGGTTGATACTGGAAGTATAATACAAAATAAGGATGTCACAATACCCAAGATAGAGAAAGCTGTTATAAAATTTCTTCTCCAAGTTTTTAGAATAGCTTAATCTATTTAAATTATTAGTAATTGAGAATATACATATTAGAAGTCTGCACCAACATCTCATCTTTTCTAGAGATGCTGTGTAGTCAAATTTGGAAAGCATGTTGAATCAAGTTGCGAGGCGAATAGGTGCCAGGACCTGATTCAAATCCTGCCTGATATGTTCATATTATAAGATCTTGCTATTGAAGCAATATATAATATGCTAACATGTGAATAAATATGTTAAAATATGTTAATTTATTCACATCTGAAATAAAGACTTTGTGGCTGAATTTATTTCAGTTCTGATATTCTGTATGAAATGTGTGCCTACAAATTCATTTGTAGTTATATTTTATTTATTGACAAAATTTGATGCATGATACATATAATTTTGTAGATAAACTAATGTTCTCTTACAGTACACTAATAAAGCTATTTTAAAACTTGGATAGATAATATTAGAATTGTGAAAAATATGAAAATAAATTTACTACAAAAAAAATTGCAGCTCCTGAGATTTATGGACATAATGACAAATTTAATGTCTCAATTTGAATCTTATGGTAGCAAATATATTAATGCTGAAATGAAACAGTCCATGTTTTAAATGATACAGCTATGGTCTAGGGAATTTTATATAAAGTAGTATTGATTTAAGATTTCCCCCTCCCCCACCCCACCCCAACCCAGAAAAACCCTAATTTAAAAAGAAAATGAATTCTTAAAATAAAATAGGTCACTTGATGTTAAATTTCCTAGTAACTATTATTAATACGGACATTTATATTTCATATGTTCATATTGATGGGTAAAAAAATAAAAAATTTAATGGGTGGTTGGGGGGGGGTGTATTATTAAATACAGGTGTTTTTATTGAAATACAAAAATAAATTGTTAAAAATACAGATTTATGATAAACAAGTTTACACTTATGAGTATCATACAATTATACAAATATTGAGCACATGACAATTAAACAATAATATGAAAACAATATACAAGATGGAATAGCACAAGCAGACATATATATAAATAAATTGCAAGTAGTATATAAAGAGAGAAATGAAAAACAAATATGATAAGTAATAGGAGAAATTTGCATGCTGATAACTAAAATGCAACACAAACAAAAATGCAAATGAGAATTGAATCAGAAACATGTCTAACCTTCTTCCTTGAGGGCAGCCAATGCTTCCTCCTTCCTGTCCAACTGTTCACTTAGTCTGCTAGCAGCTTGCAACCCATCCAATGCTTCAGCCAAATCACCCTGAAAAAGTATAACCAAATTATCACCTTGTACAACATATATGAAAGAAATAATGTACATGGTTTTTGGTGCAACAATGTTGTATCTTCAGAGTCCTATGTCTTAATTCTATCTTCTCTCTGACCTGCACCTATCAATGTCATTACCTTCAGTTATTTTCTTATCTGTAGTATAATGTATTGTGCACCACCAAGACAAGAGACAGGGGATGTTGGAGATCCATTGCAGCCAACCTTCATTGCGGGGACAGCACTTGATGATGATGAATGTATACCGAAAGATTGACTACTTCTAGTGAGGTATTGTTTGTGTTATTAAGAATATACCTCTGCTCCATCTGACTGATATTTATAAAATTATGATAGTATCCTTTAGTCAATCCTTCTTCCCTCAAGGAAGAAGGTTAGACATGTTTCTGACTCAATACATTGTATATCTACATATATTTCTACATTTGTATATCTATGGGGATCTCCTTAGCGTAGTGGTTAAGCTGTCTGCATTGTGTTCAAGAGGTCATGGATTCGAATCCAGCTATGTCATCTTGTTTACAAGATGAATTATTTTCAGAGATCCCTGTGGATTTCCGATTGAAGCTATGGAGTTACGTGCTATGAGTGGTACTCTCGGTAGGCAGAGTGCCGCTTTGCTGAGAGTGACGGAGAAATAGGAAACTGAGTACAGTGAAGTCAATCCTCTACGACTTTTGAACCCTTTGATATTTAAAAAAAAAAATATGCATATCTATGCCTTTGAAAAAGTTTTCAGGATTTTCAGGAAACAACACTTGACTGTCTTAGAGAATTTAACTTTAGAGTGTTCTTTGGGTCTACTCAGGAAGATTTTCCAGTATCATTGTTATATCTGCATCTGCATGACTCTTTACATTGAAGGAAAACAATATTCAATTTCACAGTGAAGGAAAACAATATTCAATTTCACAGTGAAGGAAAACAATATTCAACTTTACAGTGAAGGAAAACAATATTCAACTTTACTCATATTTAATTTCAAGATGAGAGAAAAATATTATTGATCAACAGGTGGTAGTTTTTCTACAATTGTGCATCTATGAGCAATCAGTTTTTTCAGTAAATAGCAAAGTGTGTAGATGCTAATGATTCCTATATCAAATTATATTATTTTGGTGATGGCAGTGTAGTGGTTGAATCAATCAGCCACTAACCATGCAACCCCAGTTCATGTTCAATCATTTTTTGAGGTTTGAAAAAAACAACAACTTCAGTTGTTGACACAGCCACTAGGAAAAGGGTAGTACGGCTCATACTTTATGGAGGTTGAGGAATGATGCCCTCACTATCTGGGATGTATCTATGTCTTTGGTAGGAGTGGGGGTTTCCTCAATTTCGTGTGTAATTCCTTCATTTTCAATTTGCATTAAATTTTTGATGACTTTTTGGAGAGAAACCATTTGTGAGGGGGGGGGGGCATGGGAAGGATGTATGTACATATTTATTTGGCTTGCTTCCTAGTACTAAATATCATGTTCTGATTTCCGACAAGGAAGGGGGGAGGGGGAGGTGTTTGCACCTTTTATCTATCAGCTTGATCACTATTAAGTATGTGTGTTTGTGTAGAATATGACACCAGTCAGGTGGTACTTGGTTAATCGCTGGTTCAGTAGCTGATTACTTATGTGTAAAACTTCATGCTGTGACATTAACCCATAGCTCAAACTACTTTTACCCTTCCTCTAGCTTGCTGACTATTATCGTCATCATCATTTTCCTTTTGCGCTGAAGTTAGTGCATAGGGCAATCTCTGCAATTCTATCTTTTCAAAACTATTCTGTGCAGTTCTTGAATAGTATGGATATTGATTGTTTTACTTTATCTAAGTATTGTTCTTCAGAGTGATTCTTTTGGTCTACCCCTGGCTCTTTTGCCTGTAGGTATCCATTCAAGAGATTGGTGGTGTATTTTGTTGATGTCTGAGGTTAGGACATGATCAACGGCGTTTTCTGATAACATCTGTGATGAAATTTTGATGTGTCTCTTCTCTTATTTTATCACTTGATTTGAACATGCCGAAATCGGATGTGCTAGGCCTACAAGGCGCATAACGGTGGCTCAACGTAATCACGCTCCCGGCGGAAATCGCGCGGATATCCGTGATGGTTACAATGGAGCGAACGAAAAACAAACAAACAAACAAACAAACTTGATTTGAATTAACTCCAATGGTGTTAGTTATCCTACGAAGACATTTGCTGACTATACATGGTTCTTATTCATCTTCATCTTCTTGTTCATCACTGTTCTATCAGTAATCAGATCACAATGCATAGCTTCAATGAACTGTTTTTGTATATACATCATGTTTGGTAACAGTGATGGACCTCAACAGACCTCAATAGGTCATATGTTACTCCTGCCTCTCCTGTACTTTTAAATCAGTCTGGAGAGTTGGATTTAGCCCACGGGCCATATTTTTCCCTTTTCTGTATCAAAGTTACTGTCCAACTTTTAATGTATTCATATTATGTTAGTGCAGCCATTGCATTGACTGCAGTGTCATCAGTCATCATGCTTAGTTGATATATCATTGAGTTAGAATTGTTTTCCCCGTCGAAGACGGATGTTTCGGGCCATTGGCGCAAATAAAACGGTGACGCAATGCATTTCCATTCTCTGGATTACATCCTGCTAGAAATCTAGTAGGACAATGGTCTTGCTACAAGGGAGATCCAGCAGGAGTTTGAGAATGAACGATGAAGAAGAAGAATTGTTTTCCATCTTGTTGGAAATATAATGCAGTTTATTCACTATGCTATGATATATATCTCATATGAACTACATTTGATGTATGCTGATGTATACTTACTCTTGTAGCTTGTAATTCTGCCTGAAGTTCTGTCACTTCAATTCTTAGAACTTTACACTGATTTTGGAGACGTTCGGTTTCCATGGCAATAGCTGAGTCTTTCTCTGGAAAAGTGAAAACAATTATAATACATTTCATTTGCTGATGTTAGTAAATTTTGGTTAGCTGTTGAGGTTTTTATTGAGATGTCTGTGTGTCAGGGTCATAATAAATGCCACTGGCCAAAGAAGAAATCATTTTACCATTCCCAGAACTTCCATTCTATGAACCACTAAGTAAAGCTGAACAAAAACAGCTTTATAGAAAACCTCAGTGAAAACTGGAATGAGAACAATGAAAGTCATGTATACAAAAGATGACTGAAGACTGAAATTGTACAAAATGCAGTTTATCGAAATGGACATTCATAGCTCTGTCCTTCTCCATCAAGGACATTACAAGAAGACAAAATAGCATATCACAAGCAATGATGACCATTTGTTAAATCCACTTAATAAAATTCAGTTAAAGGTATACCTTATCTGTGAGTTCGTAGTTGGGTGGATGATAAGTCCTGTGGTGGCCTGTCCTTGGACAGTTTGGGTATGGGATGATCAAATTCAATCAAAATCTGCCCAATTTTCTAGTCAGTCTCCGCTATTGAGCTGCTAGATATCTCTTTTTAACACAATATTGCGCCTGTTTTACTGCAGAGCACCATGTAGTTCTGTTTTATGGAGCTTGTTCCCATGCGTCATGATTTATGTCCAAGGCTTTTAGAGCTTTAACGAGTCCTTGTAAAACTTTGCAGTTCAAGGAGAAGCTCTCACAGCGCAATAGAATAGTTGCTGCGCCGCAATGGTTGAGAAACACTGCTCTATAAAAACCTTACAGATGAGTATGTCCTGCAAAAATACTTAATCTAATAGTACATATATTTAAACATCTACAAACATAATGCTCAGGGGGAATCCAATCTTGTGAAATTAAATTCAAGAGAGAAATATGAAAGGAATTGGAAAATCTACTCATGTACAGCTAAATAGAGGTAAATAAGAAAACACTGCTGCAAAACTAAATTTAAAGGGTAAATTATGCCAAGAAAAGTTTGCAAGAAGCACAATCAACAATTCAGGACGCTGCACACAACCATGAATAGGATAAATAAATTATAATTGAAAAACAGTTTAGCTGTCTTAGGAAAGTCCAATATGCTAGGAAACAACTGCAGTTTTGCAGGATGGTCAAATAAAACTAAAGCCAAAGTAAAAAGTGATGCAAAAATACACGCTGAAGATACATGCGCTGAACCACAAAATACTCAAAGTAAAGTACAATACAGGTTGCTTTATATAAAGAAAATATTGAAGTCAAACCTTTCTGGAAGTGCTCCAAGACAAGCTGTAGGTTACCAAGAGAGTTAGCGTACTGCTGGCATTGTTCCTGGATGTTTGCCACCTGCATGTATGCAGAATCTCTTTGACTGGCCACATGCTGAAGCTGCTGTTGCAGAGTCTCAATCTGGCGACGTGATTCCTTGCTGAAAGTAATTCACAGCAGCAAGTTGCAAGTATTATGTCATGGTCGAAAAGTACACTATAAATCCAAACATTTGATATAAGAGTTTATAAAATAACATTTTGTAGTTACTGATGAAATTATCTAGTGCATTGGTTCTCAGCCATTCTTTATCCTTGATCCCCCTCTGGTAACACATTTTCTTCTGTTGCCCACTTTGGTGTCTTAAAATAATGATCATTACCTTACTTTGAAGTCACCAAGGCATTTTTAAGCGCTAACGCTTTAATTCTTGTTTATTATTTCAGTGGCTACCTTTCTGTACCTCCCTTAATTTCAAAAATTTTCTGGACACACTTCCAAACACACCTGCCCTCAGACATTAGGATCCATGTTGAAAAATAATGCCTAGAACATTCATTAATGTTGTCAATTTAAGATCTTCTTTTACCATCTCTTCTCCTTCAATCCCCAATCATTTCTTGCAAAACAGTTTTAGAAAGTGAGTTGTGTCTCATTATATGCCCAAATCAAGCAAGTTTATGTCTTTTTACCATTGATAAAAGTGATTTTTGACAACCTACATGTTTGTTTATTTTCTACTGAATGAATATATTTGTTTTCTGTTTTACATAGATGATTTTAACAGTCATCATTAGCACTTATATTGAAAAGCCTGAATGCTTTCTGTGTCTGCATTTCAATTTAAGAACACTATCCATTTGTGCTGATAGTCTAAATAACATTTCAATTGGCAGAATGTTACTCGGTGCTGCCAAACTCATTTCCAAAACTTTGTTTATCAACAAGCTGAAATAATACAACTGTCATTTTATATAATTTTACTGGAAGAAACAATAGGAGTTTGATTAAAAAATAAACTCTATTGTATCACAAACTTGGAAAGCTGCAATAAATATGGTACAAGCATGAAAAGTCCATACAGAGCTTTGGTCTTATACCTGTGAGATCCAGGGTTTGATCACAGTAACAGTAAAAACTGGGGTTTTTTCTGTCAAAGAGGAAATTAAAAACCCCATTCTGAACATGCGAAGTGACAGCAAGGACATGCAGCCTTTATCACACAAACCAATAGAAACCTGCCTGCAACTCCCCATTGGAAAAATGCAGTTTTAACAGTTTTCTTCTACAAACAAGTTTTATATGTCATGTGCCCCAATGAGATTAGGTTGATCTACTTTGTGAAAATATGCATGTACCTGGAAGTTTCAACCTGAAATGAAGATGATATTATATGCTCTTCTGCAACAGCAAGTTTGTTACGTAGATCTTTTTCTCGCTCTTCAGCTTCAAGAGCATCATTTGTGAAGCCATCTTCGATCTAAAAAGCAAAAGATGATAAAAGATTAATAGTGACATACATAAACAAATTACAACAACATATTCTACAATCCATAAGAATTTATTGATCATGATGAGGTGCCATGCCGGCTGGCGTAGGCGATCATGGCTCTCTATCTCCAGTACTATGTATCAAGATCATTGTTATTTCCCTGCCATGCCAGGTTATCAAACTATCTAATATTTTCCCATGTTATCGCCCTCTGTATCTGTTGCCTTCAATCAGGTGAATTTCTCCAAACCTCCCTGTCTCATGAAATGGCCAAAAAATAGTGTGTCCTTTTCTTATATTATTAAGGTTTGTTTCGCATTTGACTCTTTCAACATCACTAATTAGTTTTTCTGGCAGTCCATGGTATTTATTTGCAAATTTATTGATCCCCCAGAGAATATACTCTTATTAGATCAATTCAGATTTAAAAAAAAAAAATTTTCATTCTCAAACTCTCTTTAGCAGGACAATGGTTCCACTAGATTTCCAGCAGGAAGTAGTCCAGAGAAACATTATAGAAGTTATTGAAGTTTGATATACAAGCAGTGCTATTTTCATAAACAATGACATTGGTGAATGTTTCAAGACTGATATAGGAGTGTGTAAGGATCATATACTTTTCCCAGTACTTTTTTAACATTTATCTTGCATATATAATACTTGAGGCATTACAAGATCTCCAGACATCAATAACTATTGACAGTAGACCAATTTTTCACTTGCATTATGCTAATGATATCAATCTTCTTTCTGGCTACTTTCGAATTCGAACTCCAAGAACTCACCTCAAAGTTGGAAGATGTTTGTCAGAAATATGGCATGGAAATTAGCATTGATAAAAGCAAGATATTGGTGACTATTGAAACCAAACAAGATCCAATGAATATCCACTTAAGCTGTCACAGGTTTGAAGAGGTTACCACATTCAAATATCTCGGTCTCCAAATATGTGATGATGGCAACTATGGAAATGAGATTACGCTAAGACTCGAGATGGCGATGGATGCCAAGGCAAGGTTGAAAATGATTTGGAATAGTAAGATCAGTATTACAGTAAAGATCAACCTATTCAGTGCTATGTATATTTTTATATGTATGGATGTGAAAGCTGGTACAATTAAGATTTAAACACAGTATTTGTAGACCAGGAAAAGGAATTCGACAGAGTAGATAGAAACATTCTCTGGGGTACCTTAGGATTTTATAACACCAGAGAACAACTGGTAGATAATATAAAAGCGATATATCAAAGATGCAAAAGCTCAGTAAGATCAACAGATTGAATGACTGAACCTTTCGAAACAAGATCTGGAGCAAGACAAGGCTGCATACTTTCACCTCTACTTTTCAACATATACATAATAATAAAAGCTCACATCAACAAAGAGAAAATCATTGCAAATAAACCTGATCAGGAACTTAATAATGAAATCAATGGACTATTATTTTCTTTAGATCTTCTTCTTCTTCAGCGTTAATTCTCAAACTCCCATTGGATCTCTCTGGTAGTAGGACCATGGTTCTATTAGATTTCCAGCAGGATGTAGTCCAGAGAATGGATTCTTTAGATCAAAGTCTAATGTGCAAAGATGAGGAAAATTTGCAAAACTTCATCAATGCATTGCTATTAGCATGTAAGAAGTACAACGTGGAAATTAATGTACAAAAACTGAAGTTATGAAAATTAGCAAGTCTGCAACACCAATGGATATAACAATAGAAAAAACCAATGTAAAACAAGCCAAAAAATTTAAATATCTAGGCAGCATTTTTTCAGAAAATGGAAGACTAGACAGAGAAATAGAAACCAGGTGTTAGAAAGCAAACACAGTGACATACCAACTTTCATCATTATTTCTCCACCTAACGATCAAGATGGAAATCAAAAGACAGATAATATCTACAATTTTTATACCAATACTTTGTTAACAATATTCAAATATGGTCTTTAACAGCCTCGCAGAAGAGGAAAATCATTACATGTGAAATGAAGTGTCTAAGAAAAGCGACAATGGTTACTAAACTTGATAAAATAAGAAATTAAGAAATTTGGAAAAGAGTTGGCATAATATCATGTATTTAATATATTGAAAGACTGCTAGTAAAATGGTTGTCACCTTATGAGAATGAACATAAACCAAATACCAATAAGAGCATATACAAAAAAATATCCGGGCATAAGGACAAAGGTAGGCAAGAAAATGGTGGATAAAAAACATCAAGATAGACTTGAACATACATGGACTTATGCAACCAAGAAGAAACATCTGGTCTTGGAATGACAACTTAAGCTTCCACTCCTATGCGTTCGAATGACAACTTAAGCTTCCACCCCTATGCTTAACTCGAAGTGTGAATAAGATCATCCATCATTCACCTGGAGTTAGACAATAGTGAAAGCTGGACACTCAATGCAGACATGTAGAGAAGGATTTAGGTTTTTGACAAGTGCTACATATGTTTAAGAATTAGTTATATAGAACACAAGACAAATATATTCATCAGCAGCAAATAAACAAACTTGCAGGTTATCAAGCACCACTTTTAGCAGCAGTGAAACAGCGTAAACTTATTTGGTTTGGAAATATAATGCATGAGACACAACAAAATTTCTAAAATTATTTTGCAAGGAACAGTCAAGGTGGAAGCAGGGGAGGACAAAGAAAATTATTGTTTGATAACATCAAGAAATGGTTTGGGCATGATTTTTCTACAATCTTCCAAATTACATCCTGAAAATCTGCAGGAGTTTGAGAATGAATGCAGAAGAGACAGAGAGAAAGCTATTATAAAATGAATGAACTGATAACATGTCAAGTGTCTATACGGGCTAAGATGTAAGTACAAATAGGCACATATAGCCTACCTCCAACAGATGTGCTCGTAACCTTTCTAATTCTTTACTCAATCTTTGTTCTTTGTCCTTGATGAACATCATCTGAAAAATTTATCCCAAAATTTAATACATACAATAGAAGAATGACATTAATTCGACTACAATAATCAAGTACTCGGTCCAATAATCAAGTACTCAGTTCAATCATTCGGAATAAAAAATTAATTGCAGGCAGTTAATCTATTAACTTCATTTCATTCTTGCTCAGAACGGCCAATCCAAGTACTAAGTTCCAATAGTCTATCCAAGTATTCAATTCTGTCATTAATGTTCAAACATTTTATTCAGTCATTCTGTCCAAGCACTCAGTTCAATCATTCAATCTACTCATTCAAGTTCAAATATTCAGCTAATTCATGTTTCTTCTTCTTCTTTCGTTCACTTGAAACATGTCTATATCTGTAATTCTGTCTCCTTAATAAAACTCACTGTCTTTTGTAGTTCATACAGTGTCCCATAGAGCTTTGATTCCAGTGTTGTTTCCTCTGGCCAATATGTCTGCCTCAGCATTTCATGCTCAGAACACTCTTGAAGTATATGTTTGGCACTCTGTGCTGCCTGTCCACATGTACACATGGCCGTGTTGCCAATCTTGAACTTTGTATACATGTGACTGCGGAGTCAGTTGTGTCCTGTTCTGAGACGTAGAATTATAACTGCTAATTCATGTAAATCCTTTAAATTGGACAAACTATCTTGGTACCAAGAGTTCAGGTGAATGCCATTAATTCATACTGATCAGAAGACCAGACTCGGAATGCACCTGAGAACCAGTATATCCATCAATTTTGTGTTCTACAACCTTTCAATCTTAAACTTCATCCCTATGTGTAGATATCCTGCTGTGCTCTGACAACGTTTTTAACATTAATTCTTTAACTTCAACTGGATCTCTCTTGTAGCAGGACAATGGTCATTCTAGATTTTCAGCAGGATGTAGTCCAGAGATCACAAATTATCTATAATAACCCATAATCACAAATGATGGCAGATGTGAAACGATGTGAAAGTTAAAAGGAGAATTCATTCATTCAATTTTCTTTTGCGCTGAAGTTAGCACATAGGGCAGAGGTCAGATCTCTCCAATTCTGTCAGTTCAATGCTATTCTGTGCAGTTCTTGAATAGTATGAATATTGATTGTTTTAATTTCTCTAAGTATTGTTCTTCTGAGTGTTTCTTTTGGTCTACCACTGGCTCTTTTGCCTGTAGGTATCCATTCAAGAGATTGGTGGTGTATTCTGTTGGTGTCTACGGCGTTTTCTGATAACATCTGTGATGAAATTTTGATGTTTCTCTTCTCTCATTTTACGATTTGATTTGAATTCACTCCAAAAGGTGTTAGTTATCCTACGAAGAAATTTGTTCTCTAAACTCAGTAATTTCTTTTCTGAAGATAAAGAACTTTTCCAGCTCTCACATCCATATGATAGCACCGGAATAACGCAGGAATTAAATAAGCACATTTTCGTGCGAGTGCTGATTGACTAAAAGGAGAATAGGAATGGCTAAAAGTACTTTTAATGACATGAGGAAAATAATAACATCTAAACATACTACAAACGAGCTAAAAATGAGAATTATAAAATGCTAGATCTATTCTATATTAATGTATGGTGTTTTAATTTAATATTCTGATTTAATCATACGAGAAGGTGTCTTCTATTTGTCATTTATTACACATTCTTGATAACGGCCTATTTGTCAAAATGTCAATTTGTGAGCATTTTCCTGTGAGTTTTAAGTGATTTAAATAAATTAATTCAACATTATTCTGTTTTCAATTTTCAAATTTAAGGAAGGGTTTAATCACCAGTAAGTATCATGCCAGTTGTCATAACAATCATGGATCTACACAGCTTTCTATCACTAGTGTTGACTTTCAGCTCCACTGGTGAACCTCTTTGCCGTTTCAACAAACTGTCCAGAATTTCTTTCTCTCTCTCTGAGATTTCTACATACTGTTACAATATTCTCTGTATCTCCTATCATTATAATGTGTTCAAAAATGAATGCTTCTTTCTAATGTTACACAATATTATTCTGTAAAACCTTATCTCTGCAGCTACAAGTGTTCTTCTTGACTGATTGTCCATGATTCGCAACCACAATTGATTTCTTATTTATTATAATGGAATAGCTTTACATCTAGCAAACAGAAAGTTTACCTCATTTCTCAAAGTATTGCACTCGTGTGACTTCTGCTCAGCCAACATGGCTTGTTGGTCCCTCTCTTGTTGTAACTGTCGAGCTGAAGACATGGCTGCTTCATTCTCCCTCATCAGTTGTGTAACCTGGCCCTGCTCTCCTTTTTGCTCACTAAGGATTGAGGTCAAAGTGGTGACCTGCTCCTTCAGTGAGGACACCTCTATGCCCTTATCTCTAGCTTCATGACACATTTTGTTGTATGCCTCCCGAAGGCTGGCAGATTCTGTACTCTGTCCAATAAGATATTGCAAACATATTATTTAATTATTAAGGTTCCTTCACTATACAGGCATATATGCAGTATAAAAAATTTGCTGCCACAGCCAACAAAGATTGTTGAAGTCCCTTTCACTGCCACTGCTAACTTTGTCACCCGTGAATATAAATTTTATCATGGGGAGTTTTAACTCTACACTGGTATTATTCAGTTCAGGAATTTCTGTTTATTACAAGTATAATTCCAATATGGCAAAGCCAGTTACTGGATCGATTCAACGCTAATAATTGAAGAATTAATATTTTATTGAATTTTGTCAATAAACATTTCAAAACGGATAATGTAACTGTGATATCCAATCCAAAGTGACTCTAATTCTGACTTTTTTGTAGTGAGTAATAGCAATGAAAGATATAATAAAATACAGAATTGGACTATGATTCTGCTTCTTTAGTGTTCATTCTCAAACTCCAGCTAGATCTCTTGTACAAGTAAATTTAAGTAGGAAGCATGAGGATAAATTAAAAATGTTTGAGACCAATGGGAATTGAACCAGTCCGTTCTGACGGCACCAAATCGACGGCAACTATTTACTGGCAACCCGTTTACTCTAATTGCCAGGCGATTTAGTGCCGTCAGAATGGACCGGTTCAATTCCCATTAGTCTCAAGAATTTCTAGATCTCTTGCAGTAGGACAATAGTCGTACTAGATTTCTAACAGGATGTAGCCCAGAGAATGGAAATGCGTTGTGTCCCCATTTTATTTGAATTATAGCATGATACATCCATCTTTGGTGGCGGACTATGATTCAAGTAGTAATGGTCATAGACAGATACAAGATAGTTCTTCAGGTCTAGGAATGAGTGATGGACAAGCTTAAAAAATGCGAGCATGGCATTGTCATTTATAGACAAAATCATTTATAATATAAACATAAATTAAAACTTTTTTGGTCAAAGCTGAGATAAAAATGTATATTAATATTTGTATTAATAAAAAACTAATATATAGCCATACCTTATTTATATTCAACATCATCAGATAACGTACCCTGGACAGGATGTAGCAACCATCAGAGCCATTCAAAACTCCTTCCGATCTTAAGCCAATCTTCCTACTTCTGTGTCATATTCAGGTGGTCTTTGATATCTTACATCCGGCTTATTCATGACCTACCTCATTTTTGTTGCCATGATCCTTCTATTATGATCTTATCTAGGCTGTTATATCATTTGGTAAATGGGCACCTGACATATGTGTTGTGGAAGGTAAACATAGCAAGGGAGTAAGGGAACTGGCCATCCCCCAATAGCTGTTGTGGCTTAGTACATCCCTGACGGCAGGCTGCTACCATGGGACCTACCTTTACATTGCATATCATTTGATATGGCCAAAATATTGTAATTTTATAGAGAGCAGCTTGTTATTTAGCCAGTTTTCTCTTTAAATTCTCTCAGCATGTTATTTTATGTTATCTTTTTGCGCATGGTTTTCTGTGGATTCTTATGATACATTTTGTTTAAAATGTTGCAATTTCATTTCCCACCTTATAAGAGAAACTTTATTGGTGACTATCCTAGATTCATGATCCACATCCATATACTGCAACTGGGAATATGCAGGCTCTAAGGAAAGTTAGTTTTGTTATTCTGTTGCAGTTCAGCCATATATTTTTCATATGTATCAGTTTATTTGATGCAATGGCCAACCTATGACTGACTTCTTCATAGCAATTCTTGTTGCTGCTTATGAGAGAACCAAGGTATTTGAATGTATATGTTTATATCATGTACAAAATATAACAAAAAAGTTAATGATTATGTTTAATGCAAGACATAGTGATTACCTGTAAGGTAGTTTTCTGCAGTATCTGTTCTCTTTCAGCTTTCATATTAGAAATCTCAGCCAACAAATCAGAAATCTGAAATTTGGAATTCTCCATCTGCTTTCTAAGGAGAGCACATTCTGTGTCCTTGGATGTTAGGTTTTCTTCAAGAGTACTACTGCGATGAGACAGCATATGGATTTTCTCATCTTGTTGTGATATGGTGGCTCTCATCTCTGATTCTCCGTTTCTTAATCTCTCAAGTTCATTCTCTAAAGAGGTAAGGTCTGCGGAAGTGGAGGGATCTTGGCTGCTGGATCTTTGGATGAGTTCTCCATGACGGACTTCCAGGTCAGTCAATTTCTGCTTGTACTTGATGAGTTCATTTTGTGCTGCCAGTAAACTCTGAGATTTGTCTTCAAATGCTGGAATGAGAGTTGAATAATCTTGTCTAATTTTCTCACATGCTGCCTGAGACTCCACTAAAACTGCAGTAAGCCTCTGAACTTCAGCATGGTAGGCAAGGGATTCTGAATGCTTTTGAGTAATACATGCTATAAGCTGCTCTCTCTCAGATGAAAGGGAAGAAATCTGTTGCATAAGAACTTCTTTGTCCCGAAGCAGAGGCACCAAATGCGCAGCTGCCTGAGATTCTCCTGGTTCATGTAAAACTGCCAGCAAAGTTTCATTCTTCTGTTTAAGAGCTTCAATCTCTGTTTCTCTATCACGAACTAGTCTAGCCATATTTGTTAAAGCTTCCCGCCTCATGTCATCCTCACCATCATCTCGAGGAGGTGAATGCTTACGCTGCTCCAAACTTCTATTATCCTGTTGAAGTTTTTCTATAGCTGCTTGTCCAGCTGATACAACATCCATCAGACGGTGAACCTCACTCTTCAAAGACGAGCTCTCTCTGGATTTTTCTGTCACTACCGCCATCATCTGTTCTCTTTCTGCTCTCAAACTGCGGAGCTCTGCTTCCATTCTATGAACAGACAACTGACTAGATAAACTTTTGTCTAAAACACTTCCCTCCTTCTCCAGTAATGTCAATAAAAATGAACTACTTTTCTGTAGTTCTGCTACAACAGCATCCTTTTCTTTTAATTGAACATGAAGCTCATCAACTTCCTTCTCAAGAGCTGTACACCGGTCACGATCTGAGACACTACTATCAAAATCCTCATCAACAACACTACCATTCATTTCAAGATTACTGTTTTCATTGGTAAAAGACAGAGTTTCTGGTAGTGTATTCTGTGATTGTTGTTTCTCTTTAAGTTTGTCAACAGCAGCTGAATCCTCAACATTGCTTTGCTGTAAGAACTCAATTGCTGGAACTTGTTTGTACTCAAGAGCAGGTAGATCTGGAGTTACTAATGAGTACCTTCTGACATATTCTTTCTGATGATCTGTTAGCAATGTCAGAACAAACTCCATTTTGGTTTCTACTTCACTAAGAGTAGCATCTTTCTCTATAGAAGTTTGTCGTAAGACAGCAATGGTACTCTTCTGTATTTCCACATCTTTCTCAGCTTTCTGTAACTGCCGTCGCTGAAAGTCAGTTTTCTCATTGATGTCTATGATTCCTGCTTCCTGGCGCTTGATTATTTCATGTGCACGTAATAGCTCTTTGTGAAGTTCTGATAGCTTCTCATTACAGGCAGTTAGTTCTGCCTCAAGTTGGAAGACAGTTTCATGTTGATACTGATTTGCTGATATTTCAGTTTTCAACCTTTCAATTTCGCACTTTAATTCATTGATATCTTCCTGTTGATAATTGAATTCAAGCTGTTGTGACAGAATTTGCTGTTCATTGTTAAAAGACTGCGAGTCATTATGAACTTGGTTCAAACCTGTTTCCACAGAAGCATCTTTACTCCTGAGCAACGACGGTTCTCCATCTCTCACATGGCTCTCTTTGGTATCTGATGCTGTCCCTTCAGTATGACTCAGATCTGTATCCAAGTTTAACAACCTTTCTTCCAACGCTCTAATTTCTTTATCTTTCATCACACATAAACTTTTCAATCGTGTCATCTCAGTATGAAGCAAATCAAATTCTTCTTCAAGTAAAATCACTTTTTTGTTCACTTCCTCAACCTCTTGATTCTTAGCTTCCATTATTACTTCCAAGTCTGTCTTCATCTTAACCTCAGTTTGCAGATTGTCAATCATCTCCAATAAACTCTGACTTTTTGACTCTGCATTAAGTTGTTGTTCAGACTTTAATTCTTGCACAACAGACTCGTACTGTACCATCCCACTCTTAATCTGATAAAGCAGAAGAGATTTTTCTTCCTCAGTCATAATTAATTTCTTTAAAAGTTCTTCATTTTTCTTCCTAAATTCTTCCAGGCTAGCATTAACAACAGCCATTTCCAACTTTATTGTGTCAACTTCTTCACCATTTTCTTCTAATTTCATCTCTAGTTCCGATTTCTCCTTGCGTAGAGACTCTATTAAATTGGTCGCTTCTCTTATTTCATTTTCTAATAGTGTGATCTTAGATGTACAAGTCTCATTGGAACAATGAAGCTCATCAATATCCTGTTTTAAGCGTTGCTTACTTTCATACAGCTTCTGCACTTCTGCTCTCAGATCTAGGATTATACAGTTGTCCTGCTCAATTCTTTTTCGAACTCTTGCTTCTTCTTCAAGAATCTTTCCAAAAGCAGCATCTTCAAAATGAAGATCTGAACTTACCTGCTCAGATGATAGACTGTTAAAACTTTCACTGAATATAAGCTTCTCTTTCTCCATAGTAGCAACTTGAGACATCAGCCTTTTGACTTCTTCATGATCTTTCCAAGAATTCATCTGCTGGACCTGCTTTTCTTCATTCACCTGTTGCCATTTTTCAACTTCCTCTTCCATCTCTAACAGTCTGTCCTCCATTTCTGTAACCTTTTCTTCCAGATTTTGTTTCTCGTTTTCAAGTCTACCATGTGATTCTCTCATTTCCTTTAGTTTGCCTACTTTAGCAGCTGTTTCCTCTTTGGCAGATTTCAGTTCTTCCTCAAGTTCCTGTTTGTCCATATGCAAATCATTGATAACTAGTCCTCCCTTATGTAACTTCTCCCTCAAATCTACAATCTCTTTTTCCATGGTGCTAGTAGATCCCATAGTCTTCAATTCAGCAAGCTCAGCTTCAAGCTGCCTATTCCTCTCTTCCAAAAGTAACTGCCCTTGCAGATTTGACAGATGTTCCTCTTCTTTAACTGGCTGTTGCTTCTCCTGTGATTCCTTAAGCTTTATGACCATACTGTTTAACTGTTCAATCTCTTCTTGTTGCTGCTGAATCTGAACATTGTGCTCAGTCAATTGTGACAATAGATGATCTCTCTGTTTGATTAGTTGATCTTGTGCTTGGCAGTGCTGACTGTCCAGTTCTTCTAATGCATCCTCTAGCTCATTCTTCTCTTTTTTCAGTGATAAGATTTCAGATTCAAGGGTCTGAAGTTTTCTTGATCCATCATTCTCTGTGAAAAAATAAACAAAAGATTTAATTTTAATAGCAGAATATTAAAGAGGAAATAATAAAACCTCCAAATAATAGGACACAATTTTATACAAAGATATTGCACACTAGCAATTAAATATTACCAAAACCACTTTTTATGATAGGTCTAATAGTCATTGTTGCAACATCCAATTATTTAGAAAAATATTTTTAAATATAGATGTCACATTAGTTGTTACAGTATTAAACAATTTTATGAAGTATCTTTCAGTATGGATAAAATTGATTGTTGCAAAATTTAATAATTTTATGAATTACCTTTCAAATACAGATCATACATTTGTTGCAACATTCAACAATTTCTTAAAAAACAAAACTTGTTATGTTAAGCTAAACAAAATTTGTTAATATTTTAAGCTAAATACAGTTGCTTAACATGTATATTACAATATTGACCAAACTCAGTTTAATATAATTATTTAAGGCTGCACAAGAAAAAATAACCAGAAAACTGGAAGGAGGTCAGCTTCAACAATGAGAATATGTCATAAATATATGTCACAGAAACTGTGGAACTGCTCTGATCTCACCTGTAGGGTGTTCACTCTCTTGAATGATGAAAGACACTTCCCCAGACTGAAAAAATGAACATTCAAAATACAATTTGAAGCCATATACACAAAAAAAATAAAGACACAGAACTTATTGATACTACATAAACTTCTTCTCCTGAGCTTATTCTCAAATTGCAGGCAGTCAATAATTAGCTATATATAGCTGCTGGTGCATCAAAGTTTATTTTGTTTTCTCCATACTCTACAGTAAATTGTTCTGTTAGCTACTGAACTTTTTAAATATGGGGATCTACCCAGTGAAGTAGTCAAGACATTTGCATTGTGCTTCCAAGGCCTTTCCATGGCACGTCATCTATACAATCCCGTAGTCGTAACCTTCGATAACAGTTATGTTGTTTCGACAGGCCGACGTTGTGCTTGAACTAGTTACAGGCACGGCGTGGGTGGGCAGAACAACAAAGAAACCTGTCGCAAGGGCCAGAGTTGTGCTCTGATGTCGACGTCTGTTTCGGCAACATTAGACTTGAAACACCATTGAGTCGAATGGCTGCTGGAACAGAGGGCGGCGCACTTATGGGAATGCCCCACGTGCTGTGAGGCCAGTTCTAATCAAGAATCAAGGCTTTTGATTCAAAATTAAGCTGGTCTGCCTGGCTTGGTAGCATATCCTGTTCAGGACATAGCCATCAACCCAGGATTTTTTGACTAGTGATTTCTAGGTAATATACGTATATTCAGTAGTTTGCCATTACTTTGTGAATAGTCTGGATGCACAATTAATTCCCTGTGGCAGGATTTGAACCCGGTATCTTGGCCATCACAGATATGCTCTGTACCACACTGGAATCCCTCTGGTTTACAAGTGCGATTGTTTCAGAGGTCCTTGTTGGTTATTGCTGGAGTTATGTAGTGACAAGTCTTGAGGAATACTTTTGGAAGGCAGCTTGCTGTTCTACCGTTAGGGGCAGAGATTATATAGTGAAACTAGAGTAAAGTGAAGTAAATTCTCTTTGCCAAGAAATCTTTATGTTAAATTAACATTTCTACTGTAATTAAGTGGTTCAGCATCATTAAGTGCCGTCTCCGCAACGAAGGTTGGCTGCAACACATCTCCAACATCTCCTGTCTCTTGTCTTGGTGGTGCACTCTGCTAGACTATAACCTGTCCATCGTGTAATGTTACTCTCCCGCTTGTATCTCTGCCTACCTCTTGATCGCTTCACTTTGACTTTACTCTCAAGCAAGGTCTTCAATAAGGTGTCATGTCTTTTAATGTGTCCAAAGTATTTTATTTGCCTGATCTTTATTTCTCTTAGTAGTTCTTTCTTCATATTAAGTGTCTTTAGCACCTCTTTATTTGTTTTCTTCTCTTTCCATGATGTTCTCCCTATTCTTCTATATATTCCACATCTCAAAGGCATCAATTCTGTCTTCTAATTGTTTATTTAGTGTCCATGTTTCTGAGCCATACATTAATATGGAATAAATGTAGCATTTTATAATATATCATTTTATAGAATTTTATTAAGTGGTTAGTGTTTGTATATTCAATCAGTAAAAGTGTTTATATATTCAATTGACTAGAGTGTTTGTATAGTTAAGGGATCTGAGTGTTTTTATTTAAAACCAGCTAGTTTTTGTATAGTCAAGCAGTTAGTGTGTGTATATTCAATTGGTTCGAGTGTTTGTATAATCACTTGGATAGAGTGATTATATAGTGAAGTGATTAGAGTGTTTGTATATTCAATCAGTTAGAGTGTTTGTATATTCAATCAGTTAGAGTGTTTGTATATTCAATTGGTTATAGTGTTTGTATAATCAAGTGATTAGAGTATTTGTATATTCAATTGGTTATAGTGTTTGTATAATCAAGTGATTAGAGTATTTGTATATTCAATTGGTTATAGTGTTTGTATAATCAAGTGATTAGAGTGTTTTTATTTTAAATCGGCTAGCCTTTGAATAGTCAAATGGTTAGAGCGTTTGCATAGTCAAGTGGTTAGTGTTTTTATTTAAAATCGGCTAGTCTTTGTATAGTCAAATGGTTAGAGTGTCTTTAGTAAAGTGATTAGAGCATTTGTATATTTAATTGGGTAGAATGTTTGTATAGTCAAGTAGCTAGAATGTTTGTATATTCAATTGGTTAGCATTTCTATAGTCTCAAATAATTAGTGTTTGTATATTTAATTGGATAGAGTGTTTGTATAGACAAGTTGTTAGATTGTTTGCATAGTCAAGCAGTTAGAGTGTTTGTATAGACAAGTGGTTAGATTGTTTGCATAGTCAAGCAGTTAGAGTGTTTGTATAGTCAAGTGGTTAGATTGTTTGTATAGTCAAGCGGTTAGATTGTTTGCATAGTCAAGCAGTTAGAGTGTTTGTTTAGACAAGTGGTTAGTGTTCTGGTATAATGAAGTAGATATTTATAATAAGCTTATAGAAAAACTATATAAGGCAGTCTCTGTGGCTAAGTTATTTGCTGGTACTTGATCTCAATCTTACGACAAAGTAGAAAACTGACCTGTTACTTCCCTTTAGTGACCTCAACAGGTTTTCATCTTTGATTAGGTTAAGATTTGGTTTAAAGTTACCCAAGAAATCTTTAGTACCGGAGCTGTCTTTTAACATTAACTTACACAACCTGTTACCATACCTTCAGTGACTTGATTTCCTGTTGCTGTTCTTCTGACTGTTGCCTGAGATTTGTAATCACATCCTCCAAAGCATCACGTTCCATCATCCAATCAGTTCTTTCCATTTCCAAAGCAGATGAATCTTCAGTTTGATTTGACAACTGAATTCTGAGTAATGCCAACTCCTTGTCAATATCTTCATCTGGAACATGCAGAGCTGCATTTCTTGACTCAGAAACACTGGCAAACAAATATATGAAAACTGATGAGGACATGTATACCTATTTGCAAGTGTTTCTTTAATTTGCATATATAATTATATAAATTGATGGAGAATTATTGGAATTTTAAAGAAACTCTAAGACTTGAAAAGTTATAAATATTTACAAAATTATTAATGGCTTGTGTTTTGCAATATCATAGTCTCAAATGATGTTCATGGAAAGAGCAGATTTGGTTACTTGATAGTGGGGTCTTTAGACATCAGCCACTACATAAATCTACCTTATCCTTTGTCTTCTCTGTCTATTTTTCACTTTCATCTTGCATAATCTAGCAGATGGGGAGTTTTGTCTTCTCTGTCTATTTTTCACTTTCATCTTGCATAATCTAGCAGATGGGGAGTTTTGTCTTCTCTGTCTATTTTTCACTTTCATCCTTGCATAATCTAGCAGATGGGGAGTTTTGTCTTCTCTGTCTATTTTTCACTTTCATCCTTGCATAATCTAGCAGATGGGGAGTTTTGTCTTGTCTATTTTTCACTTTCATCTTGCATAATCTAGCAGATGGGGAGTTTTGACCCATCCTTATGAGATGACTCAACCATTTTATTCTTTATTTGTCTATAAATTTCATAATACATAGTGTCCCCACTGTCCGATTCTCTGGTAGATGAAAAAGATGTACAACAAGATGACCTCAACACTACTCTATGGATTAACTAATCTGAACAGAACAGGGGATTACTAAGTGGCATAATTAGATAATTATAAGATCCATTTTCAAACTGACTCCTGATAAGAACTTGAGGCTGAAATAATCCAGCAACTTCACATCAGTTTCTGAAAAAACCTGATAATGATGGGGAATTCCTCTAATGATAAAATCTCTTCCCCCCCCCCCCCTCCATTTCCAACATGAAACACTATTCTTATATTCCATTCATGTGGCACTGGTTATCATATTTGACTACAGATTTATGTCTTCTTCTTCTGCGTTCACTCTCATATAACCACAACGAATATTTCATGTGATTTCCGCCGGGGAGCGTGAAGTACATTGTGCTGCAAGTTCAACAGTAGAACTGTGATTATTTGCACCCCGGTTGGCCACTTGTGGTCAGGATGTCAGAGGTCCAGCACATCCGTTTTCGTCATTCTTTTATTTTGGGTTTGGTCCCTAAGATTTATGTCTATCTCCAATAATTTACGATACCATAAAATTACAATGCCAAGTTATCTGGCATCTACTCACTTGTCTTGGCCCTACCCTTCATGCATTTCCACTTATTTATTGTCACAATATGTCATAAAATGCTCAAAAAATATGGACTTTGTTTTGGTGCAAGCAAGGAGCTCTCTTTTTAAATGAACTTTTTTCAAGCAATCTTCATTATGTATAATGAAAATATCTTGAAGATATAACATGAAAAATACAAACGCAAAAATATGAATAAACCACTAATAATTACCTGTCTTCTGAATATAGATCAAGGTCATCTGTGTCATCTGTATCCCTGTCAGTCTGACCTGACAGACAACAGCAATGACATGTTAGTAAATACAAAAAGTGACACAAATATACATACCCACTAAGGCAGATCAATTACATTCTTTAAAAACATTGAACTGTACAGCTCCTTTTTAAATCAGAACAATGAAAATGACTTAAAATATTTCAAGGAAAATGGATAGTATATATTTCTCTACATTCGGAAACCAACATGGGTGCTCAGTACTTTCTAAAAGTTATTTTAGCTGCTCAGTTTTATACATTCAATTTTATACACTCAGAACACTTATACAATAGCCGAATGAAAGCTGATGAAGAAAGTTGGTAGCATACCCTATTAGGAGATATCGATTAACCTGTAGCAAATTGAAGTCTACAAATACCATCTAGCGGTAGATATCCAACGACGACAAATATCTACATCGAGGTAGTCATTTGTAGTCAGGGATAACAATCGTTTAGGAAATGTTTATTTCCCATCATGCTCTTATAGTAAGTGTGTGCTAGAGTGATTGTTCCTTAGTTTTCCGAAGCGATATAAATACACAGTTGTAATTTATTAAACCTATCACATTTTGAAGCCGAACTGCGTAGGTCTAGCTTTGGTACCGCCATTTTTCTATATTTCTACATGGATTATGATTCAGAAAAGGACTAATTAAAAAACTTTAGTGCTTCACTTACCATAGATCAACGTATGGTGTTTGAGAGAGATGTTTATAATATTTAATAGGGATGTTATTGAAGTCATTTACGATGAGGAATTTGAGGAGCAGTGTTTTCTACAATATATATTCTACAATTTCTCCTTCGTCACCTCTTATGAATGCTTGCCATGTAATAATGGCACTTTACTTTGCTCCCCTTTCAGGCTCTGCCAACACACGGACGATAAGACATTTGATGTCAAGTTAAACTTTTCATGAATTGCTTCACTTTCTCTGGACAACATACTATGCTTCTTCTGCATTCAGCCTTTATTTATGCGAGATATATCACATCACAATTGTTATCATGGGCAACATCTGCAGAGAATACTTGGACAAACTTGTAAAAACCTAGTTCACTCACATCCTGTTTTAACTGATCAGATCCATGTGTGCACCAGATTGAGTTATGGCAATGTTTCTGCACTTGCATGTCTGGTTTGATTTTAAAACTTTCTAACCCATATGACAATGTTTACAGTTGATCAAAAATAATATATGTGAAGCTAAACTGTCTCATAAACTTTCTGTCTAGTTTCTGTAGATAAGATGTCAAGCGAAATTGTCTCATAAACTTCCTGTCAGCTTCTGTAGATAAGATGTTAATCCAAATTGTATGATACATTTGCTGTCAGCTTCTGTAGATAAGATGTCAAGCCAAACTGTCTCATAAACTTCCTGTCAGCTTCTGTAGATAATGTGTCACGCCAAATTGTATGATACATTTGCTGTCAGCTTCTGTAGATAAGGTGTCACGCCAAATTGCCTCATAAACTTCCTGTCAGCTTCTGTAGATAAGATGTTAATCCAAATTGTATGATACATTTGCTGTCAGCTTCTGTAGATAAGATGTTAATCCAAATTGTATGATACATTTGCTGTCAGCTTCTGTAGATAAGATGTCAAGCCAAACTGTTTCATAAACTTCCTGTCAGCTTCTGTAGATAAGATGTCAAGTCAAACTGTTTCAACGTGAAGCTAAAATGTTTCCCAAATTACCTGACAGTATTTGTACATATGATGTAAAGCCAACCTGTCTCCTAAATTAGCTATCAGATAAGATCTGAATTACCTGTCAGATTACGAAGCTGTGACCGTTGCTCCTTAATTCTGCTTATCAACGCACGTTTTTCTGTAGTGCTTGTTGAAGAAACTTTTTCAAGAAGACTGACCTGCTCTTCTAGTTTCAATTTTTCATCCTTCAAGAGCAAGTTCTCTCTTTCTAAGTTGTTTAACAGCTCTGATTGAATAAAACATATCATTGTTTAACAACTATGATTTAACATAACACAGAATATATCATTGTTCAACAGCTCTAAGTGAACATATAATTATTCACACAGAACATAATTGTTCCACAACTCTAACTAAACATAACACATAACATATAATTATTCACACAGAACATAATTGTTCCACAACTCTAACTAAACATAACACAGAACATAAAATTATTCACACAGAACATAATTGTTCCACAACTCTAACTAAACATAACATATAATTATTCACACAGAACATAATTGTTCCACAACTCTAACTAAACATAACATATAATTATTCACACAGAACATAATTGTTCCACAACTCTAACTAAACATAACATATAATTATTCACACAGAACATAATTGTTCCACAACTCTAACTAAACATAACATAGAATTATTCACACAGAACATAATTGTTCCACAACTCTAACTAAACATAACATATAATTATTCACACAGAACATAATTGTTCCACAACTCTAACTAAACATAACACATAACATATAATTATTCACACAGAACATAATTGTTCCACAACTCTAACTAAACATAACATATAATTATTCACACAGAACATAATTGTTCCACAACTCTAACTAAACATAACACAGAACATATAATTATTCACACAGAACATAATTGTTCCACAACTCTAACTAAACATAACATATAATTATTCACACAGAACATAATTGTTCCACAACTCTAACTAAACATAACATATAATTATTCACACAGAACATAATTGTTCCACAACTCTAACTAAACATAACACAGAACATATAATTATTCACACAGAACATAATTGTTCCACAACTCTAACTAAACATAACACAGAACATATAATTATTCACACAGAACATAATTGTTCCACAACTCTAACTAAACATAACATATAATTATTCACACAGAACATAATTGTTCCACAACTCTAACCAAACATAACACAGAACATATAATTATTCAATAAATTTAACTGAACATAACACAGAACATGTCATTGTTCAACAGCTCTAATTGAAAATAACATAGAAATATAATTGTACAACATCTGTGATTGAACATAAAAGAATGTGATGTGTCAAAAAATAATCCGGTAGCAGGGAAAAAAAATTGCATTTTTAAAATCTGGTGTGACAAAGGTTAAATTGAATGTTTCACTGTGTTTCCGAAACAGATTCTTCATCACAATAAGTCTCAACATATCTCAAACAATATATCTACACAAGATCTTGGAGTTTGTCATAGCTGTGATACATGTATGTCACAGCGAAAAGTTTGTACACTGCCAAGTATACATAGGTGTTGCAAGCACAGACATAGAACAATAGACAGAAGAAGCATCAGAGTATATATATATATATATATATATATATATATATATATATATATATATATATATATATATATATATATATATATATATATATATATATATATATATATATATATATATATATATATATTGCTTTGTGACATTTTGACACTGTAAAAAGTTACCAGCAGTAATTTCATGCTGTATTCTATCTCCTCTATCTCCTATTTCTTCAATTGACGCTTCTGTTTCTGCCAACACCATCTCCTGCTCTTTCTTCACAGACTGTAGAGATTGAGTTAACTGGTTTCTCTGTGGATGCAAAACAAGATAGAATTTCATAAATCATTAAAACTTTAATTAATGAAAGATTAAAAAGCCTTCTGGCTAATTTATATTGTCATATTTGTCAGGAATACCACGTGCTGTAGGTCAGGGTTGGAGTTCAGCAGTTTTCAGTTGCCATCATAATTGCCTGGATTTCTACATCATAATTATTGCAGAATTTCTCTGTTGATGTTCTGATCATATCTCTAGGCTTGTGTGGATATTCTCTCTCTCTCTCTCTCTCTATATATATATATATATATATATATATATATATATATATATATATATATATATATATATATATATATATATATCTGCACCTCCATTACTCATTGCATTCTGTGCTGACCCATCTGTGTATACTCTGACCCATATGTCTTGTGGATATCATCATCCAGGAAACTGAGTGTGACTGTCGTTTGCTGCACATTGTTGTGTTTGTCCTCGCTTAGTATTCCGTTCACATGGGTCTGAATGTATATTGGTATTACATGCCTTCCACTCCAAGGGGTTTGTTTTGGTACAGACCTTAAGGGGCTGTCAACTTCAGGTAGGTCTGTAAGTTGTCTACGGAATTTTTTAGCTTGGTGGATAAAGCTGCTTCTTTTCAGTCACCCCATTGCTAGATCTTTCCTTTATATGATGACTTGGCATACACTGAAACTTTTCTGCTTATATTAGTACCTTTGTGTCTGCGTTCGCCAAGTGTTTGTATTCTCCTCATTTTCTGCATCTCTGTTATGTGTGTTGATGTTATTACTCCCAACATTTTCCTAAGTGCTTGGTTTTGCACTTTATATAGATCCTGTAATATGGTGTTTGATGCATCTCATATAGCTGAACCATATTTAAGGTATAGTCTTATGTCTTGCTGGTAAACTTTACAGAGTATATTCCCTCCTCAAATTCATTGAGGAAGGCATCCACTTTCAATTGGGTCAACAACAGACTGTTTTACTGGAGAATCACTTTTGGTACTATAAATCACAGTCACCATTCTGACCAAATTAGAGCTACTGAATCTATCTACCTATGTTCCTTCATTTCTGAATACACTAGTGCATAGGGCAGAAACCGGAGCTCTCCAGTTCGAACAAGCAATGTGATGGTACTGTGAGTAATTCTTGCATATTGTGAAACCTATAACTATGCCTTCTTTGATGGTAGTTCTGTGAAGAATTTCTCTTGGTCTTCCTCTTTTTCTTTTGCCACCTGTTATCCATTTTAATGCTTTTAGTGGCAATCCATTTTATTTCATTTTAATTACAAGTCAGATACAAGTCCATCATTTTCTTTTTATTGTTGTAGAAACATATTGCTGTTTACTGTCTTCTCTCACTTGCTTGTTTGACTTGAATTCTTCCCAAAAAATATTCAAGTATTCTGACATTTATTTTTAAATTAATTTAATTTCTTCTCCAGTGCCTCCATCATTATCCAACTTTCGCAACCATAATATAGATATTACACAATCACAATTTGGTATATTTACTTATTGGTTGTGATTTCCAGATTTGTTATGTGGTTGAATACACTATCTACTGCATAGATATCATATAAATTCTGAACACCTATATAAACTAAATGAAGGGTGGTGTCTAAATACCATCATAAGAAGGAAGATACAGTATTTTAGACACTTCAACGATATGAAGCCATTGAAAAGTTGATTCGTAAGGGCAGAGTACCAGGTGAGAGAAGAAGAAGAAGATGATGGACCAGCAACTTCAAAGAATGTATGCACATGCCTCTGGTCAATGCAGGCCAGTCGGCATGGCACTTGATTGATATATATATATATATATTCTTCATGATGCTGGTCCATCGTCTTCTTGGTCTTCCTCTTCTTCTCTCACCTTCACAAATCAACTTTTTGATACCTCCATATTGCTTTAAGTGTCTAAAATACTGTAGCTTCCTTCTTATGATGGTATTTAGACGCCACCCTTCATTTAGTTTATATAGGGGTCCAGAATCTATATGATATATATGCAGTAGCTAGTGTATTCAACCACATAGTAAACATATATATATATATATATATAAATAAAATATATACACATTTATTTAATAATTGAAACTAATGTCATGGTGTACCATCTATCTAATTCATAACTTGAAATAATAGCACTACTGATCATATATGGAAAAGATGATCAACTTTGCTGCAGCAACAGAGATGATGATCTAGCATCACAAATGCTCAATGGCCCAAAAAAGTATTTACAGGTTAGTTAGCTGGTTCTATTTAATATTTTCTTGCTTCTTAATTTTGCTAATCAATCACTCACTCAATAACATATTGCTTGTTTTGAACAAGCCTTCACTAGAATAAATAGTCTGGTATTTTTATATTTCGACATTAATACTCCAATGATTTCACTATACTGGAAATGAATCAAGACATTAATTAGAGATCTACACAACAAAGATCTTGGAAGCTGTACGATAGAAGATACTCAAATATATTTTAAATGGAGAATGCAATAGTTAGATAAAAGACTCCAAAAGTATAGAGGATTGACTTCACTGCACTTGGGATTCCACATATGTAATACATTTGATGTCTGAAGAGTAAAACTCATAACAAATAATTCCTTAGCTTCATGAGATAATCACCAGGGATCTACGAAAAATGTAAACAAGGCTTCATTACTCGCAACCTCTTGAGCATTAGGTATATAGCTTAACCACTATGCCATGAAGATCCCCATAGAGTCAGAATAAAACAAGAATTTGTACTTGCAAACCATGACTCATGGAAACAACAGGTCTAAAAGCTGAAGGGAAATTCCGTTTCCAGGGGCTGGTTTATGACCTTTTGACAGTAACGGGCACTCAGAATACTCCATTGCACATCACTATGTGATATTGTTCACATGCTGCTAGCCAATGAAAAGATAAAGTTGCTTCATGCAGTGGCATGCAATAGGGTATTCTGAAGGCTTTTTACTGTTGAAAGGTCACAATCCAGCCCGAGAGCGCAGGAATTATCCTTCAGATGTTAGTCCTGCTGTTCCAATGGGTCGTGTTGCATGCTGAAGGAACATAGATTTATAAAACTGACTTTTATGTCAATTTCAGTATTAGAAGTTAGAAAGGTGAAATTATGAAGGCATATGTGAAAATTGAAATTTCAAACATCTGAGAGTTACATAATACAGTTACAAAATATGGAGAAAGTAGCAGAAAATATAAATATTAGAATATCAACACGCAGCATTCATTAAGCTCATGTGTCCAGTCCAACCTGTTGTCCAACTCGGAATAGCTGGTTGACCAATGTGCATCTTTCTGTCCGTATTTCATTTCTCCGGAAGCCAGTCTCTGTGCTGATGTTGTCCCTCATCTCTCTTAGCTCACTCAGCACTTTTATAGCATCTGCCTAAACAAAGGCATTCAGTTTAATGAGCAATGTCCTCACTTAAGGCATATCAGTAGTTTGTCCATGCACATGAAAGAGAAGGTAAATGTTTCCACACACTAAGAATCTCCCTCAAGATATTAACAAGACATGCCAGTGAGATGCCATGCATATGCTGTAGAGAAGACAAACTTTCCACTTTCTAAGAACCATTCTGAGGGTCTCAAAATCAATTAAACATGCCAGTGAGATGCCATGCATATGCTGTAGAGAAGACAAACTTTCCACTTTCTAAGAACCATTCTGAGGGTCTCAAAATCAACTAAACATGCCAGTGCTATGCCATGCATATATTTCAGAGTTAACTATTTTTCTGTTCTATAAGCTTCACTCAAGAAAACAAGACATGCCAGTGTAACTCAATGTTTTAGGTACTTTTCTTTCTAACTTAGTTTAGAACTAAACTTTCTAACGTCCTAAGCTATTAGTCATATTAAAAGACTGTCAATACTGCATGTTTTCCATTAGGAAATTGTAGATAGGTCTAGCTGATAAAGGTGGCATGCCCTTACTCTAGTCATGTCATGCACAGGGTGAGTTTAAACATTTATCCTACGACAGGAAAACTTGGATTTACTGAGAGTAGAACCCTGGATGTCACAGATGTTAGACCAGTACTCTAACCTCTGTTTCATGCACTCCACATTTAGTCATATTAAATTATCAATTTTTGTAATCAAATTCATCAAAATCGATTTCTAATTTCATGTGATATGTCATCATGAGAAGAAAGTTAGAGAGTACAGAGAATAGGTTTGCCTGTCATAAGGATGTGGTCACAGCCAGAATTTTTCCATATTCTTGGACAAAATTAAACAACAAAAACCTCTACCTTTAAATTAGATAGTGACAGTGTGGACAAGCATCAACCTGTACCCTTTCCCCTAAAAGCAACATGTGGGAACTGCTGTAAAACTGTGATCTAATTGACAAAGTGAAAACACAGGGTAATTTTTGATAAATGCTTTTTGGTTTAAAAAAAAAGCTTTTTGCCCGGCTCTGATTGAGGTACAGATCGTATCTATGTTGATCAAAGTACTCAGATTAAATCCCGCTGTATACAAATGTGCATCTGTACTGTTCACAGAATACAATGGCAAATATCTGAACATAAGTACTGCCAAGACAATCACTACAGTCAAAAAATGTGTGGCTGATGGCTACATACTGAATAGGATATTCTACTAATTCGTGTGTATAGTAAAAATGACCATATGTGTTTAAAATTATTTGTAAAACTTCATTACCCCTTGTTTTCACTTCTACCCTTAACAAAGATATTATCATGAAAGCTTCTTTTAATACAATGATAACAATGTTATGTTAAGAAACATAATAAAACAATGGCATCAATAAAGTCACAGAACATATAAGCCAAGCATATACCAACATCATCAGATACAACTGGTATGCAAACCATGCAACTTAATTCTGAAATTGGGATGGAAAATTTAAATTAATGTCAGGTTCAAATCAATTGTAAGCATGAAATCTGAATACATTTTTACAATTACTGAGCCGTTACAAATTATACCATATAAAGTAATGTCTAGTATGCACCACTATGAGTTATCAAAAATTCCTAATACACACTGCAATGAGTTATCGAAAATGCCTAATATGCATTTGTCTGGCCGTGATTTTTCTACACTCTTCCGAATGGCTGGGGATAGAGTTATTTGGAGAGGGCTTTTTGTGCTGATGTGTCCAGTGTGGCAACCCTATGCCCCTAACAAGTTATGGATCTTATTATTATTATTATTATTAATATGCAATGCTATGAGTTATTATAAAAATGCATAATGTGTACAGCCATTAATTCTAATTTTTGTTACTGCATCACTCTCAATCTTATCGGATATCCTCTGACAATTTGGTTATTATGTATACATATGTTGTAAAAATGCCAATTACATACTGCTGTAAGTTATCAAAAATACACTGATCCCTTTGGCATTGTGGTTAAGTAATTTACTTTGTGCTCAAAAGGTCAAGGGTTTGAATCTGGCTCACGAAGTCTTGCTTAAATGTGAATTTTGTTGTTGAAATCCTTGAGGATTTTGAAGTTATGAAGATATGTGCATGAATAGAAATCTCAGCAAGCAAGAGTGTGGACAAATGGTGTGCAACTTCATTGAAAGGGACTCAGTACATATGGGGAAATTTTAGTATAATGAAGTAAATTCTCTCTACCATTTCAACTTTTTATATTTAAAAAAAAAATACCTAATATCTATTACTATAAGTGACCAAAAATTGCTAATATCCATTACTCTGAGTTATCAAAAATGCATAATATGCAATAGTACAATTTATACCTTACAAAGTAGCACTAATGAACAAAAATGTCTAGTATGAGTTATACCTTCAATTGTATCCTTATAGTGAAACAAATTTAGTCTGTATTAGTATAAGATGTCTTTGAAAGCAGCACAATAAAGAAACAAAAACCTCAAGTATGCTTTACTATGGATTATACCAATAAATATCTTAAATCATTTTCTGGCTACTTTCACATTATAAATGCTTCAGCCATGCATTATAGCAGTGGTTCCCAAAATGGCCCATATTGGGTCACACAGAAAACAATTGAAAATTTGGGGGGAGGGAGATTTAAAATCTGATGAAAAAGGTTGAGAATCACAGTGCTAGAGGAACCATGCAACAGAAAAAAATGTGTGCTAAATGAGCCATGCAATGAAGCATGAGCACATGCTCAATGAAGATGTAAGCATAGTCAATAAGTTACTCTAAGATATAAAACAAAGCAAACCTAAGATAGGGGTCTTGTTTAATTGAGCACAGACAGCAATAAATCTCTCTATATAAATATATACAAGACTAATTTTCTTATGATTAATTTATAAAAGATGCATCTTTTTTCTATATTGGATAATTATGAGTTCTTCTAATGATGTGTCTGCATATTTCACCAACAAAGTTAGCATTCTTCTGTGTAGAAACAATGTGACGTTTTAATGTACTTCGGAGGCTTAAAATACGACACGATAGAGGAAGTGACACTAATATGAAAAAAATATACTACCCCCACTACTACAACAAAAACTACTACTGCTACAACAAGAATAACTACTATAGTTATAGCATCTAGCACAACTACTATGGTACCACCGCTACCACTACTACTACTAAAATAATAATAATAATAATAATAATAACAAACAAGCTATTACTAGCTCCCAGCTAAATTCATGTAACCTATCTCTAAATCCTCATGTAAACCAATTTAAACCTTAAAGAAAATCTGCTATATTAAATATGTACTACACTGACATGTACACTGCAAGAATAATTTTGGCATACTAAATAAACTATTAAAATCAAATAACACACTAATAGTAAGAGGTTTGAAAGATATATGATATAAGAAGCTCCTTTTATATTATTTTCTATGACCTTCATTATAGGACTTTCTTAAAAATGAAATCAAATTACTACAGGGAGTCATGCTAAATCTGTTGGGAAAACATGAGCAGTTTCATAAGGAAGAACCTGATTGTCCTTTCTCTTAAAATTATAGGCATCTTTACATTTTTTAAAAATAGGTTACATTTTCATCATTGTTTAATTATCTCTTCGCTTTAAAGAGTGTTACCTTTTCTCTTCTATGGGTAGATCATTATTCTTTAAAGCTAAATTTATATATTTTCTCTTTTAAGAATATTTATCCATTCTGTTTACAGGACATTATCTTTTTATAAAGGACAGTAATATGAGTTATGAATGCAGGCAATCATCAGTGCATACCTATAACATTCACAGGTGCTCCCCGTCTTAAATACATCAGGGTCTAGCGGCTGAATGTTCCAGTTCAGTGTTGATTTACCAGTCTCTTTGTATATCTATTATGTTTCTCTTTACAGGCTCTTCCGATCCTTACACCAATTTCATGTAGTTTTTAGAGTGACCATAATTCACTTTTGATAATCTTCTGAGCAAATGAGGTCCCTTGACACATGTAAAATCTCCCATTGACACTGTGACCATGCTAACCAGTATATCAGCTTGCTCATTACTCTCAATACCTGCATGTCCAGGCATGAATATAAAGGTAATCTTTCTGGTTAGAGATTGCGTCAGAAACTCCAACCACTTATGGCAAATGATCCCTGCTTCAACTTTTCAGAGCATGTTCACTGAGTAACGAAATATGCATGCATGAAAATAGATCTGCGACAATAGTTTCCCCGTTTTATTTCCATTGTAATACTGTTCTGGATTGTGGTTAAGGCACTGCAGGATTCTTTGACAGAAAAAGATCCTCCAGAAAAAGTTCCAAGCACAGAACTGATGACAGGAGACTAACCCATCAGGGTAGAATATTACATGATTTTCTGTAGTGTCAATGAGGACCCTGACTTCTGCTTCCATTGCCACTGGATTTTTTCCCCTGCAACTTCTGTTGAGTGGATGATTACTGAGAATGTAACACGCAAAGCAGGCGGAGTAGGTATCCACTACTTCCCAGGATCAATGCAAGTAGATTCACATACTTGTGTGTGAATATTTTCTGCCAATCCAAACCAAGAAATCTGCCCCTTTTGAATCATGACAATAATATATTTTATTGGGCAGTAATGTTCTCTACAAAGATTCTCTATAGTATTATGTACAAAGAAAGTTATGTTTTTTATAAAGCAACTTTTAACTGCTCTATCATAATAAAATTAGTCAGTTATAATCTGGTGTTTAAGTCACCTCATCTCCACTGTCCACTTTTCTCAGCAGCATATCTGGACTTGATAATTTTTTCCCTCTGTTTGATGTACTTTCTTCAATGCCTTCTTTTCCCATCAATTTTATCACCCAGCAGTATCCTCAACAGCAGATTTCCAACATTCATTTTGTGACCATGTGAGACTACATTTTTTAAACAGTGTCTGTACTGTCACTTGGGATACTGCTTTTCGAAAAAGCTGTTCACAGTCAAGAACTGCTTCATTCACATCATGGCGATTATCAAACCATATTTTTAACATGTTTCACTGATATGTTAAAACTACAATCTCACACTCTAATTTCTGTCATTGAGTTTGGTCCACATGTGCTCTCCTGTATTAGAACCATTGTACACCCTATGGTCATTTAACAATTCTCACTCTGCAAGTCATTTCTTACCTCTGTGGTTTGGTCCACACTACATAACAGCTAATTTGAACATCTTCATTTCACCATTTCCGTTACTTTGTAATATTTTAGTTGATTTCTCTAGTGGACAGTAGCATGTTTTCCATGTTGGGTTTATATTATATAACATAACATTATATTTAACTTGTATGCAATATTATCTTAACGTGTGACTTGGAGAAAATTTCTAAAACACTATAATATTTTCTTATTATTTTATCTGGAAGCTCAGTTGTTTTCTTCTAATTTTTTCTATTTGCCTATATATTATGATAAAAGCCTGTTGGTCAAAACATCAAATTTTGAATCTGCGTTCATTTGCACAACTGTATTTTAACTTTATTTTTATTATTATTCCTGTGACACTTATACTCTTGGTTTATTTCAAAATTTCACCACTTTTGTTTTACAAATATTTATTTTCAAGCTCAATACTTTTGTATTGGTCATTGGCTAGTGATTCAGTTTTCTTTCTTTCTTTTGTCATTCTGTGATGGTTGGTCTGTTTTACATTTCATGGTAAATTTAGTGAAACTTTTAGATCTTGAAATATTATCAGATTGCAGACCACATCTCTTCTAGTACTGCAACTACTCTTCTTAAGTATTCCATTTTTGAGGTTTGGATCTTGCTGTGTAGGCTGAAGTCATTTCTCACAAATGAAAATGTCAAGACTGTAACAGTGGTAGAGTGATATATGATTATTTTTGTTATATTAAGAGATTTTTAAGAGAAGTTATTATGTTTCCAGTATAGTCAATTCTCAATACTTAGCTTTAAAAAAGTTATTCTGTTTCCAGTATAGTCAATTCTCAATACAGTTTTAAAAAAGTTATTCTGTTTCCAGTATAGTCAATTCTCAATACTTAGCTTTAAAAAAGTTATTCTGTTTCCAGTATAGTCAATTCTCAATACAGCTTTAAAAAAGTTATTCTGTTTCCAGTATAGTCAATTCTCAATACTTAGCTTTAAAAAAGTTATTCTGTTTCCAGTATAGTCAATTCTCAATACTTAGCTTTAAAACAGTTATTCTGTTTCCAGTATAGTCAATTCTCAATACTTAGCTTTAAAAATATTATTCTGTTTCCATATAGTCAATTCTCAATACAGCTTTAAAAAAGTTATTCTGTTTCCAGTATAGTCAATTCTCAATACTTAGCATTAAAAAAGTTATTACTGTTTCCAGTATAGTCAATTCTCAATACTTAGCTTTAAAAAAGTATCAGAGCTTTCTGAAATAGGAATCATTAATATTGTGACTGCAATTATGTAAACGTTCTGTTGCTTATATATATACACAGTTGATTGAATGGGACTAAGCAGCTAAATTCAGCAGCCAATTTTAGAGAATAAATTGTGATTCTTTAAAGTTTTGCTGTTTTATTTTATACATAATTTTATACAGCCCAGATCATCAATAAATGTAGTCATTCAGTGTGTGTGGAAAAAAGTATCACTAAGACCACGTATATTAATTATCATTAAAAATATGGAGATTTTATTGATTTAGATGGGAAATGCACAACAAAATCATGAACCAACGATGAATAGCATTGGTATAGGTAAATGGAAGTTGGTCATTGGATTTACTACTGTGTCCATGTGCAACTGTCCTCTACCTATTTTCATGTCATTCATCGTGGATGACTTATGGAGGTTTTACACTACATGGTTTGCATCCAGTTGATCCAAGAGTTGATACTTGGTTGTTACAAGGTTCTTTCTCACCTCCTCGATCTCTCTTTCAAGGCTCGAACGCAGTGCCTCAGACTCTGATCATAGAAAAGATAATGGCAGCATTAATATGATGATAGTCTGGATTAAAATGAGTGAGGTGGTTGTAGAGATAGAGATAATGTCAAAAATCACAACCGCTGTGGTGACTTTGATAGTGGTGCTGATGTCAATGGTGGTTATGATGACAATAATGTATATTTTGTGGCAGTGATGGTGATGCTGTGACAGGTAGTAAACCTATTATACAGGTAATAGATAAACCTTCAGTAAGGGTGCTACCTTAAAGGAAAGGTCATTCATTCATTTTTGTGCATAATCACATAATATTTCTGATAATTTTGATTACCTTGTTTTTACAAAATAATTATGCGGGGTGTATGTGTATATGTGTGTTTACACGCCTTTTGGCTAAATTCCTAGTTCTAAAAGTAATATTCTGAGTTAGTGGTGGTGGTTTGGGTTTGAATCCTCCCCTTAATCTACTGACTTGTGCTGTGGTAATAATGATATTGATTACATTCATGGTACACATGGAGATAATTGAGATAGTAATGATGTTAATTATGTTCAGGTTAATGATAATGGTTGTGGAGTCACAGTAGCTAAATGCATTAGTTTGCTCTCTAGTTGGGTGATCCAGGTTTGACTGGATTTCACGTGAAAGAAATTTGTTAGACAACAAATTGTTCCTAGGTCAACCCAGCCTACCTAAGAAAATGAATGCCAGATATTCTAGAAAAGTAAAGGCAGTGAGATCTATACTAATTACATCATTGCTAAGCATGCCATTGGTCATTGAAATATATGAGCCTTTATTACCAAAATCACTCAATGGCACAAGAAAGGACTAATTCAGTTTTATAAGCACTGAAAGATGTAGTATGGATGATGATAACAATTGTTAGTGGTAGGCATGATGAATCACAACCGAGAAGCAACAAATAATTTTCAGACTTACGTAAAACACAGATTTATATATCGCTTCAATGTGTCACGACAGACTATAACTAAAACTAGTGAGTAATGATGCGCACAAAAGAAATCATACAAATTACAATACACAAATCATATTCAACATTTCAACCAAAAGGTCTTTATCAAAACACAAACAAAACACCAAAAGACGACGAATGAAAAAATTATCACAATAAACAAACGTATCCAACGGAAATAAGGAAAAAACTTATAATTTAAACCAAATAATTTTCAGACAGTTGAGAGTATATGGAATGTGGCATTAGACCTACATGTGATCTGTGACATGTGACTAGATAAAGGGTGAGATGTGGCAACATCACACTTACTGATCTTATTTATCCAGATTTGTTCTGGCACTATTCTTTGATTTGTGGTCAACTCATGAACTGTTTGCGACCTGATTAATTCCTTCTCTCTTGGAAATCAAACCATAGACCCTTAAGGTTAGGACACAGGTGCATTAACTACAATGCTACCATGGATTCCCAGATATTGGAGCCCATATGCTATACATTGAGATATATAGATCATACGATGGGATAAAGAAAATACTGCAATGGTAGTGGGCAAATTGTAAAGTCCTCTTGCTCTGATTCACTGAATTACTGAAGAACAAATTTAAAAAGAATACAGAAAGAGATATAGAATAACAGCATATAGCAGTTGACTTTTTTTTCTTCTGGAAGTCCATGATGTGTGATGTCTGTTATCATAACTGTTTTCACAGATAGACAAAAAACAATCTACAGTGATCTTTCGCTGTCTGAACTGTCCAAGAACATTTGTGACCAGAATAGGGCTTATTGGCCATCAATTAACTCGTAGTCATGACTCTAACTGAATTTCAGCAGCGAATTTAACAAATGTTCATCATCATTTGCAATGGACAAACAACAAAACAAAACATCATGTAGACAGTGTACACATCCTTCTGTCCAGCATAAACAGTAATGATGTACAGTATCAATTAGGCCAGCATTTTTCAGCAACCAGCAACAATATTAAGGAATAATGTGATCAACATCATGCCATTTCCATAGGATGGATAAGTCTATGGGTGAACTTATGGAAAGTTGGGGTCTTAAAATTTTTCCAGTTGAGCTATCAATCACATCTTGGACCACCCAACTAGGAACTCAGTAAACTAACCACTAAGCTAAATTGGCGAAGTCTGTCTCATGTACTGTCAATCATTTCAAATACCGATATTTCACAATGCCAAACTGTTCATTATAATTTCTCTAGGTTTTCTCCTGCTCTTCAAACTTCCTGCTGTCACTATGTGTCCAAAGATAGTTCTCTATTTTTAGTAAATTTCTTCAATATTTCTTCATTATGCTTTTCATCATTCACCACATCTCTGCTGTTTTCATAGTTTATTATTATATTATTATTCTGCTAATTGACAAACCTTCACATAAATGACATTCAGAAGAAAGTTCACAGCAAACATGGAATAAACTGATACAAAGATTATCATGTCTTTTCTCCTCTCATTAACATGTACGTTAAAGATGACGAATACTGATAAATTCTGTTACTGCATGTTATAGTTAACATCACTGGATTACACATTGCTATATCCAAAAATATATGATTATGATTAATCTAAAATTGACAATATTTTGTAATCATTTCTTTAGTTTAGTATTGCTCAGTCAATCACAATCAGCTCACCCTGCAAAAGTCGAGTGAGCTCTGTGACCTTTTGTTGTAAGACCTCATCTCCAGTCTGATTCTGTTGCTGTTCACACTTTCGTTGTAGTTCTTCCAGAAGACTTTCCAGGTGGCTGCAAGCATGCTGAAACTACAATAATGGAAGCAATAATAATTTTCAGAGTAGTTAACTTTTAAAGTAAAAAACTGGACAAGAATTAAATTTAAAATATAAGATATACACAACACATTGGTATCAGGTTTAGTCAATAAGATATCGATAAACAAACTGGTATCAAATGTTATCAAGATATCAGTCATAAAGGCTGGTATCAAATATCACCAACAAATATCTTAGACAAAATGTCAGAAACAAGATATCTAACGGACAAATTGGTATAAAATATAATTAACAAATATATATCAGACAGACAGTCTGGTATCAAATATCACCAACAAATATCTTAACAGACAAAATATTATCAAATATCATCAACAAGACATCTAACAGATGAACTGATATAAAGAATATCAACATTCCCTGTAACATTTATCCAGAGTGAATGGATCAGATGGCAGTGTCCCTGACTGCAGGTGTAATTAACTTTGGGAGTTACCAGTATATCTGAAGACCTCTTTTTAGATATGCAATCTAGATTTTATGAGTAGATTATTAAATTTAATGTGTGGCCATGCAGCATCAGACCTTAGAGGGAACATTGGATCATATACAGTGCTCTCACCAGCATTTAAACTTTTGACAGACTCTATACAAACAAAGGAAGAAACAATCTCCAACAAAAACCAAGATTATTTCCAAAGATTGCTTATGTTGCCATAATAAGCACTCCAAACATTCGTTTAAAAGATATACAAACATTTCCAGTTTGACAAAAATTTCTTTATTTGACAAAAAAAACCTCGCTTCACTTAATTGTAAAGATTAATATTGGGCATAAGTAAAACATAACTAAAACAATTTGCAGCAATGTGCTCAACATGGAAAGAAATGACTACTGCTCTATGTGACCTTTGGCCCAGAAAGAACTAACTCACTTAAATTGATATATATCTTAGTTAAGTTATATAAAATAAATAAATCTTTACTGAACAGCAACTCAAAACAAGTTATTATGTAGGATTATGAAACAAACTGTTGGTCCAACAAAATATTACCGGTATATATCATTATCAAAAAAATTGCAAGTCAAAATAAATTACTATATAACGCCATTAAACAAATTATAAATAAAAATAAATTATTATATAGGATTATGGAACAATGAAGATGGATTATGCCAGAGAGGTTAGAGTGCTAGTCTCACACCAATGAATTTCAATGTTGTGCTCTTGGCTAAGGACTAGATTTGTTCTATCAGAGGGTAAAAATTACAAATCCATCCTGTACAAGATTTGGAGACAGCAAGGGCATACATCCTTTGTCACACAACAGCAAACAACCTCCCTAAACTCCCTAAATGGGAAACATGCAGTAATGACTGTTTATAGAACAAATTGTAATTCAAACAAATTATTATATAACATCATTACATTAATTAAAAACCCCAAAAATGTTTTATAAGATTATAGAACAAATTATAAAACAAAGTATCATATAGCATTACAAATAAAATTGTAAAACAAACAAAATTATTGCATAACATTATTAAACAAATTGTAAGCAAATATAAAGTTACAGTTTTCTAGTGTGTGCCAGTTTTTCAGCAGTTGTTCAAAAACATACAACTGATAATTGTGTACCTTTATAAATTATTATATTTGACCTGTAGGGACCTTGTAATTTTTATGACAAGGTAATAAACTTACGGATACTTTACTACTCCTCACTACAAGACAACTAATAATATATTCGTCTCACTTATAATGAAGGATTGGCAAGATCTCAGCTGTGAATCCTGTATAAGTCCTATGCCCTATTGTCATTCATATTTAGCTTGTCTTCAAGGTTGAAAGAGAGTCAACTGCAAAGTGACTTTTGGAGTAAGAGATTGATCAGCTTGTGTGATGCACATATCACCATATTATGTCAAAAGTCCACTGAAATTTTCAAGAAAGGCCAAGACCTATTATGTCAGAAGAAATTCACAATAAAAATGCTCAACTAGAATTGAATATACAAATTCTACTGCCTGGAACTATTAACAAGAGTGTAAATTTGTAATACTTCAAGAAGCTAAAAAATAAATGTCTAACCTGAGAAATATTATACAGACCTTATTAAATCGCTGAACAGTACTTTCACAACCTGATCCTCAAAGAAAAAATATCCATGGAAAATTTAATCAGGACTAAACCGGAGCAAACCACCAGACTAGATAAGAAATTAATTATAAAATACAACTGCAGAAGTCAACGCTAAAGATTTGGACCTGCCAGTGTGGCATATCTATTGATACCACTGGGAGAAATACGTGTAACAACTAATATTGAGCTCAAACAGGACAAAGTAAACATCAAACTGACAGGTTTTCTTTTCAACATACACGCCCTGTCCTAGTTTGATAAGAATGAACTTTTTTTTAAAAAGAATCTTTCTTCAAACTGGTTGGATTGATAACAGATAGGTCTTTCCACAACCATCCCCACCCCCCCCACTTCTTTGAGATTATCTAAACAGAGCACTAATTCATGTCACCACATGATTCACCAACAGCTTGGCCTGTTTTTTAAATCAATTTTAGTCAAAATTGACATTAAAGTTCAAGTTTATTAAATTGTATTTCAAAATTAATTCTTCTTGCAATATTGTAGAAAGAGTGTCAATTTCAGAAATCTGTGGACTCTCTTTCACTAATAAATGCTACTTAATTGAGCCATGAGAACAAGCCATAGTACAATCAGACTAATTTATAGATATTTAAAATACTTACAAAGTCATACCACACAAACAAAAAATTTGGTAGATTATATCAGATAATATAACGGAGCAACAGTGAACTGCCAATAGAAAAGTAACTTACAACACACATGCAAAATATTCACCTATAAAAAAACATGCATATTTATTTTACGAGGATAAGAACTAGACAACAACCAATGCAACTGATAAATGTAAATTTTAACATGCAAATTTGTATGTGTGGTCACATGGTATACATTAGATACACAAAATGGTTGCAATTTTTATATGATTGGACGTCTTCATAGAAAATGGCGGAGCATGCATTGTAAATACACACATACTCTGAGTGGGAGACATCTTCTCAAAATATTTCATAGAACTGAGAGTTAAGGGAGGGACACTAGCCCATAGAGACAGAGACCCACAGATTTGGAGCACTGAGGTGCTTTCAAATACAGCAACATTTATTAAGAAAACCAGACATAATGTGTAAACATGTTAAAACTGAGAATTAGAAGAAGAAGAAGACAGAGTTGAATTCTTCAGATAAAAGAAAGTTCTGAAGGAAATACCCCATTGCACATTTGAAACAAAGAGATTTCTAGAAGACAAAAATTAAATACAACATGTATTTGTAATATCACTACAAAAATTAAAGAAACAACCAATTTATCTGAGAAATATAAAGTGAAGATTCACAGAAAACTTATCAAGAAAAACTATCAGTATAACAAAATTTAACACAATCGACAACAAAATGAAGACTAAATAGAACTGGAGATTTACCTGGAAATGCATAAATAGTGAACAATAATTGTAGTTTTATAGTCAATAAATAAAAATAATGGTTGAATGATTTAAGATCTTTACCTTTTCTTTCTCATTAATTGCTGCGGATAGTCTTGTCTGCATCTCTAGCTCTCTCTCATTCAAGTGATCCGACTCTGGCAGTGTGCTTGATCCATTATGCTGAGAACTTCTACTCCCTTCAGAAGCTGCTGAGATAATATTATCCAGTCCGACAAATATAACCAAGTCAACAAAACTAGTCCATTTCAACAATAAAAACATTTGAATAAAATAAATAACAATTATAATTCTGAACAACAAATGATTCAAGTTATCAACAAACAAAAATCCAGTCATTAAAAAAGAATAATTAGTGCCACAAAAATATCTTTTTCATTTCATTGCCATATGTGGAGTTGGCTATTGTGTTTATTCACAGACTTTGCTAATATGTACTGTCAATAACTTCTCAAACAGATGTGCCTCACATCTTTCTCTCTTGGTCTTACCTGCCTTTCTTGGTCATCGATTTGCAGCTGTCACAATGTGCTCTACTTTTCCATCATCATGATGTGTCTAAATGTGGACTATATTTTTCTAAAGCAAGTGAGGAGGTTACTCTTCACTGTCATGTTATTAGCTCTTGCAGCGGAGAGTGTAGGAATCATTCTACTGATCATACAATTTCATTCTTTGTTTTCTATAAATTTCATAATAGATTAGTGTTCTCACAACTTCTAAGCTCATTACTATGTCATATATTCTTGTGTTATTTACTTCTTTTCTTAGACATATCATTTCTTAGACATATAATTTCTTAGACATATAATTTCTTAGACATATAATTTCTTAGACATATAATTTCTTAGACATATAATTTCTTAGACAAATCATTTCTTAGACATATCATTTCTTAGACATATAATTTCTTAGACATATAATTTCTTAGACATATAATTTCTTAGACATATCATTTCTTAGACATATCATTTCTTAGACATATCATTTCTTAGACATATCATTTCTTAGACATATCATTTCTTAGACATATTTCTTAGACATATTTCTTAGACATATCATTTCTTAGACATATCATTTCACATGTAACAAGCTTTCTCTCATATTATTTAGTTGCACACAAGAAGAAGATATTATTTAGTAAGGTCCATGTCTGACATTGGTAGCCTGATGTTGGCATAGAGATGGCATTTATACTTTTCCTTCCCAAGGAATAGCAGTATTTGTAAACTATATATACCGGTACAATGAAATATATAACATTACACATACAACAAATAATTAACATATACATTAATATCATCATTAAGTGCTGTACTGGCTGGTATAGGTGATTAGGGATCTTCACAATCTTTAATTTTCCCTTTATTGTGCATCAGGATTGTTGCTGACTGCACCATGCCATAATGTTAAACTCTCTATTTTCTCATACTGTCTGTCTTGTTTCTTTTTACTTTAATGTTGCCCATTGTCACTATGGCCTAAAAGATCCCATCGCATAATGTATAAAAAAAATAAACATCGTCTTTTCTAATGCTAGTATTAATCTCCATTTAATTTTTCTCTCTTTCAGCACTTGATAATTAGTTTTTTTCTATGATATGCCTATGATATTTTCAGCATTCTTCTATAGAACAACATCTTTATGGCCTCTAATTTCCTGTTATACATATTTGTTATACATTTAAATATAGTTTCTGATGATTCTGCATCATGCCAGGCTTTCAAGCCATACAACATTTTCTCACGTTGTCTTTCTCTGTCTCTCTTACCATCAATCTTTCCAGTTGTTACAATGTTCTCCAGCCCACCTCTTCTCATGACATGACCCATGAACTGTGATTGTCGTCTTCTAATACAGTTAATAAGTTCTCTATTTGAGTTGACCAGTTGCAGAATTATAGCATTACTCTTTTTAGCTGTCCATGATATTTTCAACATTCTTTTATAAAACCACATCTCTGTGGTCTCTAGATTTTTTCTTGCAATATTGTCAATTGTCCATGCTTCACTACCATATAAGTATGGGCTCTATGTAACATTTTAGTATATTCTTTCTTACTTCTATTGATAATGAATTATTACACAAGATGTTCCTCATCTTCTGGAATGCTGCTTGTGCCTGTGTTGTTCAACTTTTATTTCAGTGACGCATCCATTTGAAGTAATAATTGTGCCCAAATATTTAAATGTTTCTACTTGTTTAAGAACTGTCCTGTTGACCTTGATGTTACATTTAGAAGGGTTAGATGTTTTAGATGTAACCATTACCTCTGTTTTCTTGGTGTTCAAGCTCACACCTTTGTTTACGCTCTCTTCTACTATAGTTGTAATCAATCTTTGTAGTTCTTTTTCACTGTTTTCTACCAGAACTGTGTCGTCAGCATATCTCAGGTTATTCACATTATACTCACCAACATCTATTCCTGGCGTATTTTCTATAGATCTAAAAATCATTTCACGGTATAAATTAAACAGATCAGGTGATAGCACACACCCTTGTCAGACTCCTTGTCTTATTGGATGAAATTCCCCTATTTGGTTGTTGATTTTGATTGCTGCTATTTGTTGCCAATATATGTTCTCTATTATTCTAAGGTCTCCACTATCAATGTTGATATCCTTTAACATACTGATGATTTCCTTACGTTTCACTTTGTCAAATGCTTTCGTATAGTCTATTAAGCACAAAAATAAATATGTCTTCACTTCAATTGATCTTTCTATCAATATTCTAATGATATAGTTGGCAATATTTGTCCCCTTTACCGTTACAAAACCGTTTTGTTCTTCGTTGATTTCTGGCCTTAGTTTCCTTCTTCCTCTCATCATGATGATTCTAAGTAAAATTTTAGTCATAATACACATTAAACGTATGGTGCGATGGTCATCACATTCAATAGCTCTTGGTTTTTTAGGTAATGTTATGAATATGGATTTTAATAAATCACCTGGTAAATAACCAGTGTTGTAAATATCATTCCATAGCTGCGGTGCAAAGGGAACGCATTGGTCTAGGCGGACCCAGGGTTAGCAGATAACCAAGATCCCAAATGTACCTCCACACGGTGCACCCTGGAAACAGAAATACAGCAGCTCGAGCTGATTCTGGCCAAATCTTTTGGGGATCGTGTCCGAGAATGTGGAAGTAGCAGATGGAAAGAGATTTGACTCTACAAGAGACAGACAATATCTCCGACACCACTAGCATCACCACATATAGCGATACTGTCGACATACAGTGAAGCTAGTCAGTCCGATCCGAACATTGGAGGGGCGGCCAATGTAAAATGCACGTAAAGGTAGATGCATGGCGAGAGACAAATAGATTTCATACCGAGTACAATGAAACAATGAAAGGGCAGAACAGCGCTAGAGGGCAGCGCGAACTGCAAATAGAAAGTGAAAAGTCCCTAGGAAAGGGGAACTACAAGCTCCGTCAGCTCGAGTCGAGCATCTAGTTACCTGTGTTCCTTACAGGCAGAAACCCAGACCCATTCATTGGCGTTTGGTAAAGCAAGAAGACCTAATCCAACTCTAATGTCGAGCCTTCCTAAACCGGAAATATGCTCGCGAAGAGAAAGGGATCTGTACCCGATGGGCTTAGGCAAGAAAGGGACAACGATGGTAGTCCTGGCCCAACTCTACTGTCAAGGTTTCCTATACCGGAAGTACACTAGCAGAGAGAAAGGGTTCCGTACCCGATGGGCTCAGGCACAAAAGGGACAACGATTTAGCCCTGGCCCAACTCTACTGTCAAGTTTTCTTACACCGGAAATACACTTGAAGAGAGAAAGGGTTCAGTACCCGATGGGCTCAGGAGCTATTGGGACAAGGACGCTCAGCTCGAGAACGCCTTGCTCTCAAACGCGTGGTGTGAGACTCGAACTTGGACAAGGGGTACACGATGTCGGTGAATGACACCTCGGCTAAGAGGGCGAAAGAGCCAGGGTCCAACTCCTCTGTTGAGTTCTTCCCCTTAAGGAACCAGGCTCACGGATGAGAAATGGTTCAGTACCCAATGGGCACAGGCACAGCACGTCCAATTACGCGAGACCAGTTCATAGACAGTGGAACACCTCGTGCGAGTCAGACGAGAGCAAAAATTGTCTGGGCGAAGAGTCGCCACTACGCGTGCCTGGAGACAGATATAGAGGCTGTCACAGGCTAAGGGTAGCCCACCCGAATTGTCAAGGCATGCCGAAATCGGATGTGCTAGGCCTACAAGGCGCATAACTGTGGCACAACGTAATTACGCTCCCGGCGGAAATCGCACGGATATCCGTGATGGTTACAATGGAGCAAACGCAAAACAAACATTCAATAGCTTTGTTATTACTTCTGTGCCAAAATCACCTATTGCAACAATCTCTTCTATTGTTATATTATCTTGTCCAGGTGACTTTTCCTTTTTCATTTGTTGAATTGTTAGCTCTACCTCAGATTGTAGTATAGGTGGACATTCATATGTATCTGATTCATAAACAACAAAATAAACTCAGACAGCAGGCTATTCAACATATAAAAATAACAGATTACAATCAGACAATGAGCTATTCTACAAATAAAAACAATAAAATACACTCAGACAACGAGCTATTCCATATATAAAAACAACAATACACTCACACAGCGAGCTATTCAACATATTTTCTTATCCAGCATTCATTCTCAAACTCCCGCTGGATCTTTCTTGTAGCAGGACAATGGTCTTACTAGATTTCCAGCAGGATGTAGTGCAGAGAATGGAAATGTGACGTGTCACCGTTTGAATTATGCCAAAGGCCTGACATATCCATTTTCGGTGGATTAAATATATAAAAACAGACTATATAACATTTAAAATGCTGTTCATACAAAAGTTGCCAAATGTACATGTAGAGAATCTAAAACAATCTTACAATTTGATTTCAAATGATCAATTTCAGCTTGATGGCTAGATTTCAAATGATCAATTTCAGCTTGATGGCTAGATTTCAAATGATCAATTTCAGCTTTGTGACCAGATTTCAGATTGGCAACTTTTTGCCGATGGTGTTCATGTAAAGATGTTGCCTGTTGTTGTATCTCTTCACTTTTTTTTGCAAGTTGGGATTCCAAATTCTGAAAAAAAAGAAATATACTCATACTTCTTTCAAATTCTTTCAAATTCAGACATCATCTGAGAGATCATGATGTCATAGGTGTGTACTAATCACTTAATCGTCCACAGACACAGAAGAAGAATTTTATTGTCTGTGCACATTCATAACTTACATTGTCCGTGTATTGCCGGGGCCCGAAAGTGGAGCAAAGAATAGCAAAACTGTTTAACTTCCATGCATGTTGTAAAAGGCGACTAAGAAGGTTATGGATGGAGTTGGCTGTCCCATCCCATATAGGGTCAGTGACCCAAAGCCATGCTGAAGTTGGATGTGTCAGGCCAAAAGGCGCAGATATCGCAGCAATGCTGTAAACCATGGCAGAACGCATTCCGTTCTCCGGACTACATCCTGCTAATCTGCAGGAGTTTGAGAACGAACGCAGAATAAGAAGAAGACGAATGAGCAAACAATTAGCTGTTATTTATTTCCCTTTCAATCTGCCAAAAATGCATACCCAGAAATAAATTTTAAGACTGCCAGCACAAACACCTAATATAAATGTCTGATATTAAAACTATCAAAAGCATCAACAATAAATGTATAATATGGGAAGTGACATTAATATCTACAATGAATGTCTAATGTGGAAACTGACATATATATTTACAATGTATCTAACATATATATTTACAATGTATCTAACATAAATACCATAGGTTCCTTTCCAGTGGAAGTACCTTCACACTTTTTTATCAAATCTGCACAAATCTGCAATTTTGTGTAGTTTTCTGATGTCATTTACTGCATGTTTAGTCCTAGATACAAAATGGCTACCGTAAGTTTCTAGAGATGTACAATTCTGTTACAGTCACAAGGATTGCTGCCGGACTCTGCTATTTTCATGCCGCCTACTGAGAGCACACCCCTCCGCCCATCTATGTGCCATCCACTGAGAGATCCACCTATATGACCCTTCTAAAGTATATATCTCGACCCTGAACCACTGATCAGTAATTATATACGATTAAACAATGACAAGGGAAATAATTTGTAGGAAAATATTGCCTAAATTTCATTTTGATTTCCGTAAAAAAAGGTAGGCTCTTTCTCTGGGAAGAAACCCATAAATATCTAATATTAAAACTGGCAAACATCTATAACGAATCTAACATAAATATATAATATGGGAACTGACATACACTTCTACAATGATCAATAATTTGAACAATATTAATGACAACTGATGAATAATGTAATATGAACACAATCACTACTTGAACACATGTTCTGTACGGCTTTTTTATTGGTCATATCTTAACCTATTTAAACCTTCTATTCCATTCTATTCTATTATAGTCAAAACAGGCAAGATTGAAGGTAACAGAGACAGAGAGTGACAATGTGAGAAAATATTAGACAATTTAACCTGCACAGCAGGGAAACAACAATAATCCTGCTAATAATACTGGAGATAGAGAGCTATGACTGCATACGCCAGCCGGCATTGCACCTGAAGATGATGATTCTATTCAGGAATCCATTTATGAAAGTCTAATTTTTGGTTGCCCTGATCTAATATTTGAGTTTAATATTTTATTTTATCTTTTTTTTTTTATTTCTGCACATTTTTTCAAAGCAGTTATTTTTACATTTGTCCATTTCTCTTCTATCTTTGTTTCTGTCAAGATATATGCATATTTCAACCTTCTGTAATGCTCTTTCACTTAGTGCAATCTGATTTTCATTAGTTCTGATTCTCATAATCTTTGACTTTTCTTTCTGCATATGCAAGCCTATTTATAGACTTCAACTCACCTTAATCTTGTGCTGAAGTTCAAGGACATCTGCACTAGGTCCCTGTTGGTCACTACTCTGTACAGCATTCTGACCCTAAAAATACACAATCAACAGAACACTTGCTAATAGAGGTCAGTAAATAGGTCTCCACAAATCTGATAATAATAAAATACAAGTAGTAACCAACAAGAGACAAGAACTCTTCTTCTTCAGCGTTCGTTCTCAAACTCCCAGTGGATCTTTCATGTTGAATGACAATGGTCTTACTAGATTTCCAGCAGGATGTAGTCCAGAGAATGGAAATGCATTGTGTTGCCGTTTTATTTGCACAAATGGCCTGACACATCCATCTTCGGCGGTAGACAAGGGGAAAAAAAAACAACTACCACACATAAATTATTAACTTACACCGGTTTAGAAACACAAATATATCCAGATGCAAAACAAAAGGCAGATCACAAATTCATCTTCATACCAACATTGTTTTATCAATGTCAGACATGGACACTACTGGTAATTAAATAACAAGAGAGAAAGCTACTAGTGTGAAATAAGATATCTAAAAAAAGGAGGAAACAGAACAAGAAGTGATCATTTGAAGAATGAAGAGAAGAACTGTTTACAAGAACTGCTAGAACAATGTCTGTGGTCGAATATATTGAAAAACAGACTGAAATGGTTCGGACACTTAATGAGAATGAACCATATTGGCATGCAAAGAGCATACAACTTGAAAATGGAAAACAGAATGAGGCAGAGAAAGACCAAGAAAATGGTGGATTGAAGGAGTTACCAACATTCTGAGACATCACAGTATTACTTCATCTCAAGAGACCAAATGTGCCCATAGCACAAAAACTGATTGTCATTAAATCCTGCAATGCCTACAGTAAAATCAGAGAAAAGACAATACATAGATTGAACCAACAAGAACAAGGTTATATGTATTATAAAAACAAATACAATATTAGCTATAATCTAAAACAATTTGGGAAACATAAAACAGAGCTAAAACTCAGTCAAAATGCTCAAAAATAGAAGCTATACCTGGACATTCAAACTTTGGCCTGCTTCCAATAGAGAACAAACAAATGCACAAGATTGACATAAGGTTAAATATACAACAGTTCGATAGATTTGATAGAGATACCAAGGTTTGAAAATTATAGACAAGATAGTGGCAAAATATCACAATGATAACAAAAGATCTCCATGACAACAGATGGTCACTATGACAACAGGTGATAAACATGACAACAGATTACTCCATGACAATGGAAAATGGTGTGCTCCATAGCAACCCATTCTTTGGATGAAACATTGCTGTCGTACATGTCTTGATTGATTGGTGGGCAGCGAACCAGCTAAGGTGACATTGCTAAATGAACCATGTACCCATAGAGTCTATTTGTGTGAATACTTCTGATTATCTCTTTTTTTCCCTTGTGTCATGATGTCATTATAAATATAAATATTTATATTTTAAAAATAAAGCAGATGTGTCAGCAATTGTGTCAGTTTAAGCATAAATGTGTAAATAAATGTCTCTAAGTGTATGTGTGTGTATGTTAGCATGTATGTTCTATGAATTTTGAGAGGAAAAAGTAAAAGAAATGACCACATAAGCAGATAGCCACATAGCTACACAGATAGCACAAGTAACATGTGGTTCCAAGAGTAATATGTAGCCACAATGTATTATGCAATCATGTAAAGTCATATGTAGTTATACAGGTTTTACTTCCTTGGAGTAGATCCATAATTCCTGATCCACACCTAGCACTCAGCTCTCACCTATAGTTCTTAGCATCAGCCCCAAAATGGTAGTAGATGTGACAAATCAGCCAAAAAATGTGAAGGTATCTGAGGGGGTCTGGCCTGGAGGTAAATAAAGAGCTTATATGCCTTAGCATGTTAAGCCTGGATATGGCGAACAGCGAGGATGAAACATCTGATGTACAAGCTGTAAGGCATATGCCAGTGGCAGTTTTTGTACTGCAAAAGACTTTGTGAGACACATATAATACTGGCCATCCATTCATCACGGCATCATCAAGAATTATCGTATCATCACCGTACAAAATATCTACAGCAATGTGCAGCAATCGCTAGAAGACTAGCATTCGAGTTCGAAAATTGAGGCCTACTTCCGGACACTCTAGGTGCATACAGACCAAGGAGAGACTCGACCACAATCCTCGCCTATGACATCTACGAGGGATTTCAGGCAAAGGAGGAAACAGTGGTCGCAATGGTCATATGCAGATAACCTCTTGCTGTACAAGCATGGCAGAAACAGAAGAGACATGATTGATGACATCCAGCGTAATCTAAAAAATTTGTCACTCTGGTGTACTAACTACAAATCAGTCATCAATCCCACCAAGGCAAACATTATCTGGTTCTCACTAAACAACAATATAGTCCCAGATACATTACCAGCAGTCTCTTGCATGGGCATCAACATTGACAGGGAGCAGACTATGAAATATCTTGACATCATTTTTGATAGAAGTCTATCTTTCGCGAAACATGTGGACAATATCATTCAGAAAGCTAGGAAGGGTGTCAGTGCAGTAAAAATTATGGAATCTGCAGAGATGTCGCAGCGAACCCTTTTTCAGATGATGTAGGCAGTGGTATTATCTGTGTTGGACTATGGTTTAGGTTTATTGACACTGTCGCAAACACAGGTGGATAGATTGGAGAGTTCAAAATGAGGCCATGAGAGTTTCTCCTAGACCTACCTAACATCTAATCAAGACATAAAACAGCCCAGGTTAAAGAATAATTCAAGGTCGCCAATAATGATAATCACCTCTTGCACCAATCTCTAGACAACACAAAAGGAAGGCGTATCAAGAGAGGAAGGTCCTGGATGGCAGAAGATACCCTACTCAGAGTTTGTGAGCTGGGGGAAGTGGGAAAAGGCTGTGAATGGGTGACATTTGGCAAAGAGAGAAAATTATTGACAGCAGTGGTAATACAGATGGGAGGAGAGTGCCGCAACTAGACTGCCAACAGAACAGAGGAAATGATTCAAGAACTCATACTGCAGCACTCGAAGTCACACGATACAATAATTTGCAGACGGCTCAGTAACGCAAGAAACAAACAGGTGTGGTTGGGGTTTCATGGCCTACCAAAATAGCAAGAAATTAGCTGAGACGTCAGCTGCGTACCCCATTTCAACATCGAGTATGAGAATGGATATAGAAGCAGTGACAGCAGCTCTCACTTGGCTGGCGATGCAACCACCAACAGACGCAGTGATTCTATCGTACTCTCAAAATATGCTGTGCAAGACAGACAAGTGTATGATCAGAACTGAATGGGTCACTCTTCTCAACATGCGCACATTATATGGATTTACTGTCCTGGTCATGCTGGGGTCAGGGGAAATGAAAGAGCTGATGTATTGGCTGGTAAATCTTTGGTGATCGGCACCGAGATAAGAGACAGAATTGAATTGATTAGAGCAGTCATGGATACCCTACGAGAAGACGAGGAGGAAGTCGAACGTGACAATGTACATATTCAGAGAAAGGTAGAAAAGGGAGTGACTAGAGGTGATGAAAGTGCTCCCTCTCTGGAAAAATCAGGAGAACACGTAATCAGCAACTGACTCGGACAATGAGCTTATACATTTTTAGATGGCTGACGGAATGGCAAGCAGAGTATATATGGGAATGCCCCCAATGCTGTGACACTTGTTCCTAATCAAGAATCATCCTGGCACACCACTAGTGGTCTTAATTTATCTTGTAACTGGAATATGGGTGGTTTAGGAAGAGTCAACAAGTGGCACAACTTTTCTCCACTTTAAACAAAGTTCAATGCTAGCCATAACTTAACTATAGTTTATACAGGTAATGTGTAACCACAAACAAATCATAAGTGTTTACTATTACTAAATCAAATGCTCATTCATAAAAATACAATTAAAAATTCTTGAGACTAACGGGAAATTAACCAAACTTTTTTGATACCTGTACTCTTTTTTAGTTCAATTCCCATTCATCATCATCAGGTGCCATGCCGGGTGGCGTAGGCGGTCATGGCTCTCCACAGCTCTCTGTCCACAGTATTATGTATCAAAGTCGTTGTTGTTTCTTTGCCGTGCCAGGTTGTCAAACTGTCTAATATTTTCTCACGTTGTCGCCCTCTGTCTCTGGTGCCTTCAATCTTGCCTGTTGTGATTATGTTCTCTAAACCTGCCTGTCACATGCAGTGGCCAAAAAAAGAAGATTACCTTTTTCTTATATTGTTGATTAAGGTCCGTTTCGCATTTAACTCTTTTAACGCCTCTACATTAGTTTTTCTGGCAGTCCATGGTATTCTCAGCATTCTTCTGTAGAACCATATCTCTGTTGCCTTCAATCCCACTTTGCAGTTTGTTTATTGTCCAAGACTTGCACCCATATGTTAGTATAGGGGTTATATAGCACTGCAGAACTCTCTTTCTCACCTCTAATGACAAGGTCATATTACACAGTATATTTTTCATTTTTCTGAATGTTGTTTTTGCCTGTCCTATTCTGCATCTTATTTCTGTTGAACTTCTTCCATCTGTTGTTACAATTGTACCTAGATATTTGAATGGGTGGACCTGTTTTAATACTATATCATTCACTATGATCTTGCAAGGTGTGATATTTTGTTTCTTTGAAATAACCATTACTTCTGTTTTCTTGATATTTAGGAAGAGGCCTTTCTCTTTGCTTTCTGTGACTACTACTTTAATTAAGTTTTGAAGGTCTTCCTCACTTTTTGCAATCAGAACAGTGTCATCCGCATATCTCAAATTATTTATGTTATGTCCTCCCACTGATATTCCTGGGATATCTACTATTGCACGCAATATGTTTTCACTGTATAGAGAGAACAGGTCTGGTGAAAGCACGCATCCCTGTCTGACTCCTTGTTTTATTTGTTGAAAAGGGCCAAATTGCTTTCCTACTCTTATTGCTGCTGTTTGTTGCCAGTACATGTTCTTGATTATTCTTAAATCCTTGCTGTCAATGATCAGATTCTCTAGCATGTGTATAATTTCGCTATGTTTAACTTTGTCAAAAGTTTTAGTGTAGTCTATAAAACAGAGGTACAGATCTGTTTTTACCTCTATAGACCTCTCTATTAGTGTTCTCAATATATAAATCGCATTGTTGGTGCCTTTGCCTTCTACAAATCCACATTGTTCTGGACTTATTTCTGGTTTTATTTTGTTTCTCACTCTCTTCATGATGATTTTGAGAAGTATTTTTGTTATTTGGCTAATGAGGCTGATTGTATGGTGTTCTTCACATTCGGTGGTCCCTGGTTTCTTAGGTAATGCTATGAATATGGATCTCATTAAGTCATCGGGTATGTTTCCGCTGTTATATATGTCATTCAGCAATTTTGTGATTATTTCAACTCCAAAGTCATCTAAAGCTGCTAATTCTTCTAATGTGATATTGTCTGGACCTGGGGCTTTGCCATATTTTATGTGCTTAGTGCCTCCCTTACTTCTGCTGTGAGTATTGATGGACCCTCACCGTTATCTTGTATGTTTATTTCTGGTCTATTGTCCTCATAAAGTTCTTTGATATATTCTGACCATCTCTGTACTATGTGATCTATTCCCATTAATACCTGCCCTGTCTTAGATTTTAGACACCCTGTAACTGTTTGCGTTCTCTTTCCTGTTATCACCTCAATTTTCTTATATAGTAATGTTGTATCTTGGTTGTAATGCAATTCTATTTCTGTGCATTTCTTGTTCAGCCAGCTTTCTTTTGCTATTTTGCATTTCTCTCGTATCTCCTTATGTATTTTCTGATATTCCACTATTTTGTGTTTATTTTTCCTTCTGGTGCTCATCAATTCTAATATTCAATTCCCATTAGTCTTAAGAATTTAAAAAAAATTGTCCTCTGGCTTCCTACTTAAATTTACTTGTATAAAATGCAATGTAATGTCAGCTACTCTAGTAAAACATAATGTAATGCCAGATATACTAGTAAAACAATATAATGCTAGATACTCTAGTAAAACACAACGTAATGCCAGATACTCTAGTAAAACAACATAATGCCCGATACTATTTGCCTACACAGTGGTTTTCCTGCATACAGGTTACCTATTTTTACCCACTTAGGTTTAATTCATGTGCACAGCTTGCACATAACAGCTCAGTATTTTCTGTTCATTTCTGAATGAAAAACTTACAGAACCGCACCTACACATTGCAAGCACTAATTTCAAACATTTTTTGTAATTGATTCACTTAGTGGTGACTTAAACACTGAATATTCAGGGTGCAACACAGGTATCACAACTAATGACAATGCTAATCGAAAGGAAGCATCTTGAAGTTGACTAACATTAGAAGGGATAAAGTAAGATCATGTCTTTATTGTACAGGTAAGTTTAAATAGGAATACAAAGAATGTAGTACAAAGAATGGTGTAAAAGGCAATTTAATGAAAGATATACACAGGACTGGAGAGCTTATCATAAATAAAAAAAAACTTCTGAAAACATATGATTGTTTTGGCAGATGTTTGTTGAAAATTTAATCTTGTGACAGTACTTATGTTGAATCCAAGAGATCATGTGATGTTAAATTTATTCTTAATAGGTTATAACTGCAGAAAACCTGTAATCCAACAGGTGAAATTGGAAACATAGGATAATGAAGCATTACTATCACTGAAAATATGCAGGAAAACACATGCAAATCAAATTTTGACTACAAGGCCTTTATCAAAAACACAATATAGTGCACAAATATATATTTCATAGATCACAAGAAAGCTTTTGATAAATAGAAAACGATTTTGGGGAATGCTTTTGAAAGAGATCATGAGAAAATGAAGAGATTTAAAGAACTGTTGGAACATCACCCATTGTCAAATTATTGAAAAACAGAGACTGGCTTGGCCACCTAATGAGAATGAATGTTAACTGGTCAGCTATAAGAGCAAACAACATTAGAATAGAATCACCATGAGAGAGGGCAAGACCAATAATAAGATGGATTAATGGTCACCAATACCCTAAAATAATACATCACTGCATATCAAGCGACCGAACGTACCATATATAGAAAATGGATGATCACCTAAGTCTGCATAAAAGCAAATAGATAAAAAACAAAAGAAGAAGAACATAACACGTAATGAATAAATCTTTTCAGAATATAGCCTATTTTATGGATGATATGAACTTCTTATGAGTTATGTCTGCAGGTTATCATCAGCACACACAAGGCAAGTCCATAGGTGCTCTGACCCACATCACAATAAATCCATCAAAGTGTAGGGGCTAACAGTTCCAGTTCAATGCTGATTTATCAGTCTCTTTGTATATCTATTATTTCTTTTTAAAGGCAGTTTCAATCTTTAAACCAACGGCTGTTTCGTTCTTTAAACCAATCTCTCACAGTTTTGAGAGCTACCATGATTCACACTATTGAAAAATCTTCTGAGCGGACGAGATCCCTTAATGCATTAGCTATATCAGATTAATCCATTGATGTACCTATTAAAACTGTGGCCAGTGTATCGGCTCGCTCAATACCCACATGTCCTGGCACAAATATAAAGGTAATCTTTCTGGTCATAGATGTGTATCAATAACTCCACCCATTGACAGCAGACGAATCCAGCTTAAATTTTGCAGAGCATGTTCATTGAATCACTAAGCATGCAGGATCAGTCATGACAGTCACATCCTTTATCTCCATTGTTAGACTGCTCGTGGTTGTAGTAATGGCACAGCTGGAGTCTTTGACAGTTTTCCCACCATACCTTGCAGAAAACGTCACAGCACAGTGTTGATAATGAATGACTGATTACTTCAAGAGTGTTCTGAGCATGAAACGCTGAGGCAGACATATTGGCCAGAGGAAACAACACTGGAATCAAAGCTCTATGGGACACTGTATGAACTACAAAAGACAGTGAGTTTTATTAAGGAGACAGAATTACAGATATAGACATGTTTCAAGTGAACGAAAGAAGAAGAAGAAGAAGAATGACTGATGCACAAGGGTAGATCAGTGTTTTCCAAACCAAAATGGTCCATATGGACCACCCAGAAGTCGATTTTGACTTGAAGATTTATGTGAGTGAGAAAAAAAAAAGTTATGTCACTTTGCGGTGCACAAGATGTAAATAGGGGTCCATGTGAGCTGACCCCATTTAGGCAGGTCATCATCAACATTTAGCTGTTCCGTAAATGTCTTATTACAAATAACACAGATAGTACGTACATAATAATTATAATAGACATAGAAATTATATATATAAAATATATTTCATAAAATTGATCAAGTACCTATCCGTTTCATAGTGTGCTATGTTCATGTGCAAATTTTTACAAATTTTCATACAAGCAACAACGCATCGTGTGCATAACACTTGCCCAGACTTTACGAAACATAGTTACCACTCAACATTTTAAAAAGTCACAAGAGAACCACGGTGGACAGTATGATTGCGTCAATTGTAGAGACAATGGTTTGCAGGAGTGTTATAATATCTAATTACTCAATCAATGGATCAAGGTGATCTTTTGAACTCCTTAAGTAAGAGATATAGCACGTGAGAATGAGACTAGTGTGGATTATTTCTTTTCAAGGGCCAGGATTAAAGATTATGATTTGAAATGTGGTGTTGCTAGAAGTGAACATTGTGGAGGGCGCAGAAGAATGATGGTCAACCAGCATAGGACTGGTACTTTCAGCAGAAGTGTAATGGCAGATACACTTAGGGAGAGATCGGAGCAACTATGGACGTGTCCAGTTTGCAGTGATGATAATCTGATGACTAACTAACTAACTACTCATAGCAAAATTAGGAAAGTCCCATACTATCGGGGAACAGCTGATTGTGTCAGCAGTTCAAGAGGTTTAAAAACAGATCTACATAAGCCTGCATATGATATACTCAAAAGAATTCCTTTGAGCAACAACAAAATTGAAAGATGTATTGATGATATGAATCATGGTGTTTAAAGCTTTTCGTGTAATTATCTGCAAACATTTCTCAATTCAACTAGACGAGTCAACATTTCCTGGTAATGAAACATAATAAGTGGTATATGTTCATTTCGTTGTGAACCAAGAAATCCAGGAAGAACTGCTCTTTGTGAGAACTTTGATAACAGACACAAAAGGCGAATCAATATTTAATGTTTTCAAAGATTATTTCATTGAAAAAGTGATCGCTTTATCAAATATAATATCGGAAGCAGCAGATGGAGCACCCGCCATGTTTGGTTGCTATTGCGGTTCATTAAGCCATTTAAAACAAAATGTAACCAGAGTGTTTGCAATTCACTGCATCCTTCATGGACAGCATTTAGTAGCTAAAAATGTGAGTGCTAGATTGCAGAAATATCTTCAATTCATCATTAATGTAGTAAACAAGATTTGTAGCAGCTCTTTTAATTCTAGTATATTTGCACAATTGTATGATGAGAATGATGATTACTTTCATCAATTACTTCTTCACAATGAAGTGCGCAGTCTCTCGAAAGTCTTATGTTTGACAAGAGTATTTTCATGTTCTGATACTGTTTTAGAGTTTTTGGAAGCTAAATATCCCATTGAAAGACAATTTAATCAAATGAAAACCAGACATTGCTTATTTAACAGATTTGTTTACTAAATTTTAATGATCTTAACTTGCAGTTACAAGTTGACAGCCTGAATTTAATAAAAACAAACTCCATCATTGCAGCTGTTCTTGCCAGAATGAATCTCAAGAAGCAAAACATTGGACAGCGCAAATTTTCCGTTTCCCAACTTGTCACTGACAAACGACAAGGATGATGACGTGGTGGTCTATATTCAACTTTTAAATGTCCTTCACACAGACTTTAAAACCAGGTTTGATGATGTTTTGACTATGGAAATACCACAGCGGATTATCAATTCATATTGTGACAATGAAGAATCGAATGTCATATTACAAGAAGAGCTGATCGGAATAAGCATGAACATAGAACTTATGGTGCAGTTCAGAAAGGGGTATCATCAGTTCTGGCTTCAGATAACCTGTTGCTTATCTAGCATAATGGACTATCGCAAAAAAGTTTTTGATAGCTTTTCTATTTTCATACCTCATGGAAATGGGTTTTAGCACGATTGTCAATCTTCTTATGATAAACAGAAATCAAATGCAAATCATTGGAAGTGGAGATTTAAGACAATACCTCACTAATGTAAAGGAAATATTGAACAATTGCTATTAGAGCATCAGGTTCATCCCTTTCATTAACAGCATTATTTGTGTAATAATTTTTTTTGGGTTCTGATTTGATTTGTTTCATTCCAAATCTAAATATTTACTTGCATTGTATGTCTTCTCAATAAAAAGGTATCAATACAAATTGTAAACCCCTATAGTGTAAGGTGTACCTCAAGAGCTATTGTACACCTGTTAATGGGATTCACCATGTGTGCTTTTTTTTAACCTTGGATGGTTAAAAAACTGATGAAGCAATCAATGGTCATCACAACTGACTGCACTGCATAATTAATTTTTACAATTTTTCAATGTACAAAAAAAAACTATAAAAGTGGCAGCACTGTGTTAGCTGTCAAAAATACATTTTAAGTGAATAGTAAGTTAATAGTAAGTAAGTAAAGTAACCCATAGCATTTATTAATGCCGTAGGGATGTGAAATGCTAGCGATCTCACATTTTCAGAGGCTCTGAAAATGTTTAATGTGCATTTAGGCTGATGGCCATCTCCTCTCCCTTGCAGTCTTTACTTCCTGGATTAATCCGGTACCCATTTAAGGCTGGGTCAACCTGGGAGCCGCTGTGATCTGAGAAATATTTCCGCCTCAACTGGAATGAACCCAGAACCACTCCTATGCAAAGCCAGTGCGCTAACCACTGCACTACACAGCTCCACAATTTATATATTTAAGTGAATATATTTAGGTAAATAAAATATAAGGCAGGCAATGTGGTCTATGGAAAACAAAAAAAATTGGTGAGGGGTCTACAAGGCAATAAAGTGTGGGAACCTCTGGTGTAGACTATTACATTCTTTTCTGCAATGTTATCCTCAAGGAGAACCCTGACTTCCGCATCCACTACCACAGGATTTTTTTCTCTGCATCTTCTGTGGAGTGTGATGACTTCACAAAAGATACCACATAATCTGGTCAAAGTGAATATCAACTCCTGTCCAGGATCAATGCAAGTAGAGTCACATTTTTGCAGGATGATATCGACTACCTGTTCCAAGCATGATCTGCCCCTTTTGAGCCTGAAGCCTTTCATCTTATTAATCATACTAGTTATGATACTGGGCAAGTTGAACTGCCTAAATTATTGGCATTTTAAAACAATCTGAGGTGTCTTATCCATCTTATCTTGGGCTGCCCTATTCGTTACCAGCAACCACGGCTTCCATTATCAATTTTCCAAGCCGTTTTGTCATTACATTTCTCATTTCTGAAATCCATTGTATCAAACTAGACAATCACAGAGTTAAGTTTATTATAGCTTTCTTTGAAACTCGATTTGTATATAAATGTCACGGAATCTAGATAGATGAAAATATGTCATAGCCAAATAGTTAATGTATACAAGTTTGTGGATAGCAACTGTATGTGGAATAGTGGGACAAAGTTACCAATGAAATTCATCATTATACATAGGTTTCACAGACTTTTAAACCACATTTCCCGCCGAAGACGGATGTGTTGGGCCATTGGCGCAAATAAAACGGCAACACAACGCATTTCCATTCTCTGGACTACATTCAACTGGAAATCTTGTAGGACCAGTGTCCTGTTACAAGAGAAATCCAGCAGGAGTTTGAGAACGAACGCTGAAGAAGAAACCACATTTGACAGTTTAGATATAGAGTCACTGTAAAGCTATTGAAAAATAAAAGAATTTGTTACAGGATTCAGATCCTGTAATATTCATCTTGTATTTAATTTAGCATATGGCAAATGCTTTGGTCTTCATAATACATGAACTGTTACAGAAATTATAACATATAACTAGAGGAGAGTTTATTACTACTCTAAAAGTTGCAGTGGATTACTACTCTAAAAGTTGTAGTGAAGTCATTTGTGATGACCATTGATTACTACTCTAAAAGTTGCAGTGGATTACTACTCTAAAAGTTGCAGTGGATTACTACTCTAAAAGTTGCAGTGAAGTCATTTGTGATGACCATTTATTACTACTCTAAAAGTTGCAGTGGAGTCATTTGTGATGACCATTTATTACTACTCTAAAAGTTGCAGTGAAGTCATTTGTGATGACCATTGATTGCTTCATCAGTTTCTGATCCTAGATTAAAAAGCACACATGGTGAATCCCATTAACAGGTGTACAATATCTCTCAAGGTACACTCAACTAACACCTTAGGGATCGTGTACAAAGAGATTGAGGCTGCAGATGGAATGGGAATTAATTGCAATCAGGCAACAAATATCTGATCGTTACCTCTCAGCCAACAGTCTGTAAAACAGCCAGGACTACAAGCTAAATCACTTCTTAAATCACAACATATGGTTTGTGCAAGAGATAAACAAAATGTGGAATTGATATCTAAACGAATATTATGATAACGTTTTAGGTTCTAGAACACACAAAAGCCAGCACAATCTTTTTGCTTACAACCATGGTAAGTAAGCAGAATATCTCACTGCAACAGATCTCTCATAATAGGAAATGTATTATGGAGATAGTAAAAGATCTATAGGAGATCTATTATGGAGATAGTAAAAGATCTATGAGCTTCCAGTAGTGACGTCCGTTGATGGAGGGTCTCTAATCAAGTCTGGGTCATTCCGCCGATCGTTGGATTAATCAACTAACATCGTAAATTCCAGACCGATTTGTGTAACAGAAGTGAGTTAATTCCAATTCTTTTTTTCATTCAAACACACCCCCAATCTCTTGAATGGATACCTACAGGCAAAAGAGCAAGGGGTAGACCAAAAAAAACACTCAGAAGAACAATACTTAGAGAAAGTAAAACAACCAATATTCATACTATTCAAGAACTGCACAGAAAAGCTTTAAACAGACAGAATTGGAGAGATCTGACCTCTGCCCTATGTGCTAACTTCAGCACAAAAGGAAAATTAATGAATGAATGAAAAGATCTATAGGAGATCTATTATGGAGATAGTAGGAGATCTATAATAGGTGATTACACTTCTGCCAATGTGCAGAATGACCCAGATTTTCGGATGGACTAGTTGATAGAGTTGCTGGGAAACATACCTTGTCAAAGAGGCGAAGCAACACAAGTCTTAACTTTACTATTGATAGTTTCCTCTAATGGAATCAGGTTTTTATATGAGGAAGAGTTCAATACTTTGAAGGTACTGTACCAAGAGACTGAGTGGGAAATGAGAGTTGACTAGCTGGTAACAAAATGCCTTGTCTGAGATAAAACAAAATTGATCAAAGTCCAACTTGAATGACAATTATTGCTAACATGGTGATACAGGGATATTTGGGTTAATATCTCAAGGGTACAGTGGGTGATGAAGTGTCATGAGGGTACAGTGGGTGATGAAGTGTCATGAAAGAGAACTACAACACAAATATTGTACTTGTCAATGGATTAGAAGACCATCACAGGCAGGTGAGATGATTGCGCGAAAAAGGCAAAGTTCGAGAACTGTGGATTTTCAAAGCAGGAACTCAGATTAATAACCATTGCCTAATACATGAACAAAGATATTTTGGTTCAGTTTCTCAAGGGCAGAGTGCATATTAAACCATCCCATCTTAGGGTTGACCAAAGCAAAGTACAAAATTAATCTAATGATATAGACAATCCCCCCCCCCCCTCCTGCTTCTATATAAGAACATTTCACACTGCTGAAGCCTAAGTTTTTTGGGTATGAAAGAACACTCTGGAGATTCCCCCAAACTGCATATAAGAAGCAAGAGCTATATTGCTCACAATTAGTGGGAATCTAAAGAACAAACAACTGAGAAAGTGTCATTCTCTTTCAACAGTCGTCAGGTTTCCACTCTAGAATAGACTATACCACAAATAAGTTTAAACAGTAATCACTAGACCAAAAAAAAACAAATTGTAACAATTTAAAAGTTGAACATTATGTATACAATTTTAAAATATACACAGCAGCATAACTCAAACTAACATTAGAAGATAGTTCTTGAAAGATTTCCACAACTGATCTAGAAACAAGATATTATTTCTCATTTAAAATTAATAATTGTTAGAAAAAGTAGAGATTTAATATAACTTCAAACAAAAAACTAGCTTATAAAGTGTTTACAAGAGAGCATATTGTTAACACAATGTTTGTCTAAGTAGATAATAAAATGAGTACCTGGTGGAAAGTTACTTTCACAAAATTATTCACATAAAGTTCATAGAATGCTTAGATAGTACAAACAGTTTTCATAAATACAGATATCATTTATAAAAATATCCACAGATTTCAATGCATTGCTAGATTGGGAAAATATTAACAGTCACTACCTTTGGACATACCTCATCTCTATTTGCTCTCCAAAGTAGGGTATACACACAAATGGGGACATGGTTTCACAGCTCAAATGGAAAGGCACGGTTTGTGTACACAGCAAAGTCCGCAGACACTCCATTGATTTCCCTTGCTATGGTGCTTGCATGCTTGGCCAACAGCATACATTAGCTGTGTCCAGGAGTGTATGAAACTAGAGACTAACTAAATATGTCCACCATTCTCCCACAAAGTAGGACTGCAATGATATGTGCCGACAGATTCCACAGGTAGAAATTATTTCACTGCCTTCACAAATTCAGATTGAAAAACTGAGTCTGCAGATCCTGGTGGATTGTGGGACGGTCATAAATTGCAGAACAACATGCCTAGCCAATCCCATCAATCGTTTAAAATTCAAAATCAGTCAACAAAATGGAGGGACATGGTACTTTGGACTGGCAGGCATAACTTGATGCACTCTCCAATAATACAAATGTTAACATTTTGTGATAAGTGTATGGCTATTTTTTTCTTTTCTTTTGAAAAAAAAAATAAATCTGCACAAAAAATGTGAAATACATTGAGGTAAAAAAAAAAAGTGGAATTCTTAACTGTGCAAAAGAAAGATTGACATGTTTGCTGATAAGAAATGATGAACGGTTAAACCACAGACGTGTATCGAACAACTAGCTGGCCTGTCAGAACTCTGAACCAACCAGTGAATAGCTCCATGTGGTATGAGATAAGAGAAACATAAACCAACCAATCTAGCTTCCGTAAGAACCTGAACCAAGGGTTCCTACCTCAGCTTCTTATCTGGGTAGTGACTTTCTGTCACCAAACTTCCCTTATATTGTTTAACAGCTGGGGTATGGTCTCATATATGCTCCATCCTCCTAAACCCTCTCCCATCTCCTAAGCAAACAAGGGCCTTAAAACTGTACTCAAGAGGTTTTCAGTGACTCAAGAATTATATAGGACCATAAAATATTGTACTAGAAACACCACAAGTCTGACAAAGGGCTTTAAACATGACTCTTTCTGGTTTCTATTTAATTATTAGGCAATGGCAAATACAATATCATTTCCTTTATAGCAGCCTTGATGACATGCACAAGAAAAGCACATGATAATATTCTATTTATATTGCACATGCAAATATAGTTGGTCAAAATGATTTATACATATTTGTACAAGGCAGCATAAACTTTGAATTAATTGATGCAAGTATGATCTCTGAAATAATTTCAGATTTTCAGACAAGATTGATATGCAAACAGCAAATGTTTGTTATTGTGTGTTATAATGAAAGGAAATAATAATAATTGCTAAATAAAGTACTGGGCATATGCTCATCTGACAGCCATATAGTGTGCAGGATGTATCAGAGACTATGATTTGTGATAGCCGGTTACAGAAAAATAAAATAATTGATTAGGGAACATGTTTTTATATGTGGCTGTCTGAGCTCACTGTGCTTTTTTCTGTTTCATACTTTTATTTCGTACGGAATAAAGAGCTTTCACCGTACTTATCTTTCTTGCCAAAAAAATACTCCAAATCTTGGTGGGTGTGTGAGAAGAAGCCGTCTACATAGACAAGATTGCATGTTTGTTGTTGGGTCTGAAAGAATAGAAGTACTGTCACCTGCCATACATATCATAAGAGGCAACTAAGAAAGTACGCGGTGAAACTACCCACTACACAATAACTATATAACTACAACTGTCACCAAAAAGACAAGTATGACTATCATAACTAGCGAAAAAGATCACAGTTTGTGAAATGAGATGTTTGAGGAATGCTATAAATGTTATGAGAAGAGACCGCCTGAGAAATGAAGATATCAGGAAAGAAATTCTTCTTCTTTCGTTCACTTGAAACATGTCTATATCTGTAATTCTGAATAAAACTCAGTCTTTTGTAGTTCATACAGTGGCCCATAGAGCTTTGATTTCAGTGTTGTTTCCTCTGACAAATATGTTTGCCTCAGCGTTTTATACTTAGAACAATCTTGAAGTATATGTTTGGTACTCTGTGCTGCCTGTCTACATGTACACATTGCACTGTTGCCAATTTTGAACTTTTTGTAAAAGACTGTGAAGACGGTTGTGTCCAGTTCTCAGGCGTAAAATTACAAGGAAAGAAGTAAAGACTATCTCAAGTCAAGACTACATTGAGAGGCAGCAAGCCAGATGGTTTGGTTACATCATGAGAATGGAACCTGTGCAACCTGCCCTTTGTGCATACATCAGAAGAAGACCGGGCTACAAGACACGAGGAAGACCAAGAACTAGATTGGCAGAGACAATCAAAGAAACATTAAATAGACATTGGCCTATTATGGCCAATGCAACTCAAATGGCCAAAGACAAAAAAATGATTCCCCCCCCCTGCTTAACGACACCAGTGGAAATCACAATAGATAGATAGATTGATCATCATAACGCAATCATTTTTCATGAAAATGTAGATTTAAGTAGAACAGAACAGAGATAATTTTCTTCTTTTGTGTTCATTCTCAAACTCCTGCAGATTAGCAGAATGTAGTCCAGAGAATGGAATGTAAAGGTGTCATTATTTACAAATTTGCTGCGATATCTGTGCCTTTTGACTTGAAACATCAGACTTCAGCATGGTTTCTATGTTGCTTTGACCCTATATGGGATGAGGCAGGAAACTTCACCCTATAACATCCTTAGTCGCCTCTTATGGCATGCATGAAATGTAAACAGTGTTGCTATTCTTTGTTCCCCTTAATTTTCTTAGACCCATATATGATTTAAAAACCTTCTAGTGAGAATGACAAAATTCAAATAGACACTGGGGGCAAATAGCAGGGCAACCTAGAAACACTCAGTATTCACTTCAGCCTATGGTTTATTATTTATTTTCAGTAAATAAGCAGTTGTGGAACACATGGCAATGTTTTTTCTGCAAGATAAAATTGACACGACAGAGTTGACATTACAGATGTGATGCTCCTGCTTTTAAGGTTTTCTATAATTTTTCTTTACTTCAACTTATTACAGGATGGAGTAGATAACCACATTTCCAAAACCTGCAATCACCTCTTATATCAAACATGGTAGATCACAGTGTTACCACTCTACACTTTTTTAAGCCTGTGTGAATACATGAATGAACATTAGAATTGATGGTCAGTTGTCAGGAAAGAGCTTTTGTGAAGACCCATGATGATGCAATGGTTATGTCTGTCAATTAATTTCAGTTATTAATTTCAGAGCACACAGTTTTACCCATAACAGCTCAACTGATTAGATAGTGGTTGACTAGAAACCACCTGAATATACTCTGTTCACTCTAAGAATGAAGTGGATCAAAACACACCCTCATATTACTCCACAACAACAGGTGATTTTTAAACAGCTGATGACATGTAAAAACTATATTGTTTAAAACATTTAAAAACAATATTTAAAAAACATTTAAAAACAATATTATTGGGCACTTAACATTGCGTTCTGTGTCCAACAACCAATCAGAAGCACTGACACACTTCATTCTTAGAGTGAACAGAGTATAGTATCATCTTCAGTATGCACTCAGTATTAGTGGTGTCATTCCTCGACCTTGCCTGATAATCAGACCTTGTCCTTGTGGTTTGATTGACTATGAGAGTTATTTTTTTATAAACCACGAAAGAAATTCAAACCTGAGCCACAATGTTGGCGGCAAATGAATTAACCACTACATTATAATGACTTCCTGTGTGTCTGTCTACCGTAACTAAAATACCCTTGCCTTATTTCTTATCTTCAACTTAACACAGCTCCCAGGATTACTTTATCTCCACAATTCCATATGCTGTATTCTGTGAAAGATATACACAAGTGCATCCACGATAGCTATACAATCTATCAGCTAAAGTGCCTTTAAGAAAATAAGTTTCAATATAGCAAGATAATGTATTCAACATGCCCTGTACACGACTTTAAATTTATGTTAACGTTCTCCTCTACCATGACATTCATGGTTTTAGTATGGGACACTCACAGAGAAGAGAATGTAATTTATACATAGATAAGGGGAAATCAAACAGTAAGTCACAAATGACTGGACAAAAATTAATATGATACAAACATGAAAACTATGTAACATTAGATTGACATTGTTCCTTTATTTCTCCACCACCAACATCGATGCACTTAATCTATTGATTTATCAGTGCAGCAATATCTGCGGCATACAATTTTTCCATTAGTCATTTTTTTTTTTTTGGGGTGCTCATCGTGAGCGCACTTTTGTAGAATTTCAATTGGTCATACAATATGATGTAATCTGAACCATGCAAACATGCTACTGTGGTTGCTATTCTGTCTACCATTATTTGTGTGTCAGCTAAAATCTTCTTCACCACTGCACTGTTGCTTCTGTTTCAATTTCAACAGGATGATCAGATCGTGATTCATCAGCAATTGCTGCACTACCTTGAGAAAATTGATTTACCTAGTTATGCACCGTTTTACACAATAAAGTTCTCAGTGTGAACAGGAACCATCTTCTCATGAATGTCAAGAGCAGAAAGGAAAAGTGAACCACTTATTGACCTCGTCTCATATGTGATAATTTCTTGCACAAAATGAGATTACCGTTAATATTGTATTCTTATGCACATATGTATGCACCACAAGCATATATGCACATATGTATACATGTATTTACAAGGTATGATCATTTTAAAGCATTTCTGTATAGCACATGACTTCAAATATTGGATTTTAGGCACCACTTATGCATCCACAATGCACGTGCAACATGGACAGAACAATTTATGTGGGCATTGAACACCAAGCTAATTCACATGAGTTAGGATTGTGAGACTGTTTCACTAGTCCTCCTGTCAATAAAGTCTGTGCAAGCATATATTGAGTGTGGAAGCAAATTATAGGCGCACATAAGACTTATCTGTAACATTCAAGCACACCTCATTCATCATTATCATTTCTATCCCAGGTGAGCTCAGTTAGTCTTCGTGGGCTTTCACAGATGAACAATATATGTACCGGTATGTATTCTAGGACCATCATCTCGTACTTCTGTCAACAGCTGCTGGTGATGTAATCTCTTTCTTACACAAGAAGATATGAGTAGTACACAGACACCGTAAAACCTTCAAATTGTGATTTATATTTTACTTTTGTAATGGGCAAAATTTGAAAACTGGGTAATGATGCTTTACTAATTGTTGGAAACACACAGGAAAACATACACAAATTGACATTTCTACTAAAAAGGACTATCAAGAACACAACATACTATACAGGATTGGTTCTAATTGGAATTAGCTGTTATTTGATTGTTATTGTTGTTGATGGACAGTGCCATTTGTTACTCATTGTGTATTTATGATGTTCTTGATAAAGGCCTTTAGAAATATTGATTTTTGTGTTTTCCTGTGTATTTTCTTGTGTTTCCAGTGATTAGCAAAATTGTATTACTTTGTTTATTTTTGCTCTATACCCCTTTATGCATTGCAGTGTCAGGGGTAGAATATTCTCTGGATATGATGTTTTTGTGTGCTTCATATATGTTTGTTTTCATCGACTCTTTTATTTCTGAAATCCATCGTTTGCTAAGTCTGAACCTGGCTTTTGTGTCACCATTGTGTCTGTATACTAATGCTTTTTTGGAAGGGCACTGTCTGATGGTCATCTGGAAGCATACGAAAATAACTTAATCTGTTGTCTTCTGATATAATCCAGGATTGGCATTGTGTTTTTTAGTATTCTGATATTTTCGTTCCAGATTCTGTCTCTTATTGTTACTTTAAGGATTCTAAGTAGACAAGTCATTTCTGTTGTGATAAGTATATACCTTGTTTCATCTGTCGGATTACAGTTTTACTGAAATTGTTATCTATTACAGATACTCTTGTGGTGGTGTCTTAATTGTAGGAACTCCTGTTGGTCTTACTACATTACTTTCCCGGACAAATACTTTTAAGCCTACCCTCATCAATTTCTGAATGGTCATAGGTTCTTTAAGCACACAGGCCCTCAGAGTTTCTGGTCCATCCCAGGATATGACTAGGCACAATATTCAAACTAAACCACCACCTATGCAGTAGAAATATAGCAACACCACTGGAGTGGAAATAAAGCAACACACAGGATATTTATACATGTAATCCATAACCTCTGAATGCAAACATTCACCTGTAGAAGTCCCTTGGGAGGTACACAAAGCAAACAACTTGACCACACTACTTCATTGAGATTACAATGTAGAAAGGTACACAAGAGCAAGAGAAACCAGAGGGGTAAATACAGAGCACTTTCCCAAGTCAAACATTGCAGACAATGATCAGTCAAGTCTGAGTGTGAGTTTGACTTTTAACCTCATAATCAGTACTTTCTTAAAGTACATAGATTTACAAATAAGAAACTGTTTGCTCTAGAACTGGGATGAAGTTAGTAACTGTGTTAATCTAGTTGTGTTATACCTGATAAATGAATATGTTGTATTACATAGCTGAGTGATGGTGGGCTGGATTTGCATGTGTGTAATTTGTTCAATTCCTGGTACAGCCTGTTCTTCAGTCACTCAGATGAAGATGGATATCAATACTTTCTGTCGCCCGTGTGTTGCCGGGACCCGAAAGGGGAGCAAAGAATAGCAACACTGTTTACCTTCCACACATGTCGTAAAAGGCGACTAAGGAGGTTATGGGATGGAGTTGGCTGTCCCATCGCATATAGGGTCAGTGACCCAAAACCATGCTGAAGTCGGATGTGTCAGGCCGAAAGGCTCAGATATCGCAGCAATGATGTAAACCATGACACAACGCATTCCGTTCTCCAGACTACATCCTGCTAATCTGCAGGAGTTTGAGAACGAGCGCAGAAGAAATTCTTTCTGTGTTGGAGAAAACATTCTGCTCTTGTATTATGGGCTAGCTAGTTTGTTGTTCAGTGTGAATGACCATGAAGCATATTTAATAATTTTTATATCAGAAATGAAGAATTATATTTATCTCTCCTTCTGCTTTCGTTCATTCTCAAACTATCACAGATCTTCTTTTTTAGCAGGACAGTCCCACTAGACTTCCAGCAGAATGTAGCCCAGAGAACGGAAATGTGTGGTGTCATTATTTTAATTGTGCCATTGGCTCAACACATCCAACTTCAAAGATATATTTATCTATGACTGGCTATCTTGTACATGAGAAATAAAATTATATTGAAATAATCTGAACTCCAGCAGGAGCATGAGACCACCACTGTATATAATAACATAATCGGAACTCCAACAGGAGCATGAGACCACCACTGTATATAATGACATAATTGGAACAACAGGAGCATGAGACCACCACTGTATATAATGACATAATCTGAACACCAACAGGAGCATGAGACCACCACTGTATATAATGACATAATTGGAACTCCAACAGGAGCATGAGACCACCACTGTATATAATGACATAATCGGAACTCCAACAGGAGCATGAGACCACCACTGTATATAATGACATAATCGGAACTCCAACAGGAGCATGAGACCACCACTGTATAAGATTATTTTACAGAAAACATATCCAAAAATACATATGCTCTTACAATTCCGAAGTCAGATGTGTCAGACCACTAATGAAAAGAAAATGGAGAAACAACACATTTTCATTCTCTGGACTACAAGCTGCTGGAAATCTTGTAAGACCATTGTCCTGCTATAAGAGAGACCAGATGGGAGTTTGAGAACGAAGGGACAAAAGAAATTTGCTCTCACTCTGAAGAATGACATGGCAACTTCTATAGGAACTATTTTGATACATTATTATATGGCCCCCACTCACACAATCATTTTGCAAGATTAATTTATACGGTCCAATGACCTTACTCTTTCCTCTATAAAGAGAAGCCTCAAGATCCATTATAATATGAGGCACAGAAATCATTTTTAGAGCTGTATCATAAATATGTTGACTGTCGTGTCACCTTCCACTGGTTTCTCTACTAACAACCTCACCCAGTTTCTTCTTTAACAATGCACACATTCTACATACACCTGGTTCTTTATATTGCAACAATATCATACATATAGTTCTCTACCACCATACATATAGTTCTCTACCACCATACATATAGTTCTCTACCACCATACATACATGAAACAACACCCTATAACATCTTTCTCTGCCATCACACAAATCCAACAATAACATCCATACATATAGTTCTCTACCACCATACATACATGAAACAACACCCTATAACATCTTTCTCTGCCATCACACAAATCCAACAATAACATCCATACATATAGTTCTCTACCACCATACATACATGAAACAACACCCTATAACATCTTTCTCTGCCATCGCACAAATCCAACAATAACATCCATACATATAGTTCTCTACCACCATACATACATGAAACAACACCCTATAACATCTTTCTCTGCCATCGCACAAATCCAACAATAACATCCATACATATAGTTCTCTACCACCATACATACATGAAACAACACCCTATAACATCTTTCTCTGCCATCACACAAATCCAACAATAACATCCTTACATATAGTTCTCTACCACCATACATACATGAAACAACACCCTATAACATCTTTCTCTGCCATCACACAAATCCAACAATAACATCCATACATATAGTTCTCTACCACCATACATACATGAAACAACACCCTATAACATCTTTCTCTGCCATCACACAAATCCAACAATAACATCCTTACATATAGTTCTCTACCACCATACATACATGAAACAACACCCTATAACATCTTTCTCTGCCATCGCACAAATCCAACAATAACATCCATACATATAGTTCTCTACCACCATACATACATGAAACAACACCCTATAACATCTTTCTCTGCCATCACACAAATCCAACAATAACATCCTTACATATAGTTCTCTACCACCATACATACATGAAACAACACCCTATAACATCTTTCTCTGCCATCACACAAATCCAACAATAACATCCATACATATAGTTCTCTACCACCATACATACATGAAACAACACCCTATAACATCTTTCTCTGCCATCACACAAATCCAACAATAACATCCTTACATATAGTTCTCTACCCCCATACATACATGAAACAACACCCTATAACATCTTTCTCTGCCATCGCACAAATCCAACAATAACATCCTTACATATATTTCTTTATCATCACATAAATATAACAAAATAACATGAATGCACTGAATCTATTTCTCCATGGATACACAAATCCAACAACATCCCATATACATTTCTCAATCAACCACATATCAAACAACAACATCCCATATACATTTCTCAATCAACCACATATCAAACAACAACATCCCATATACATTTCTCAATCAACCACATATCAAACAACAACATCCTATATACATTTCTCAATCAACCACATATCAAACAACAACATCCAAGTCTAGATTAACTTAAGCTAATCAGATAAGTTACTCACCAGCTGTCCTGAAACTGATCTCCAATGTTTGATCTCAGTCTGCAGCTTCTGTAGTTCAGCTCTGAGGCCATTATTCTCCCTTTGTAGGCGGATACTATCATCAAAGTCCCAGTCACCATGGTCCCCATCAAAGTCTGAATTTTCAAATTTGAAATATTGACTAAAATATCTACAATGAATACTAAAGTAAATGCCTAAATTATGAATTGAAATAAATATTTGTAATGAGTGCTGGTTAATGTTATACAACAATAATGAATATATACATTTATTTCAAAGGGATACAGTACATGTCTGAAGTATGAAATACCTTAGGTATCTGAAGGTATATGACTTCCGGTCAAAATGGTCAACAAGAATGGATGTGTTCTATATCGGTGCTCAACTAATCAGATTTTCTTCTTGAAAGAACCAGCAACCTACGGAATTAATGTGCCTAGATATTTGCAAAGGATAGCCTGAATTCAATTCTTCATGTGTTATAATGTGTCATAGTGTGCATTTGTGGAGTAATTCAAAAATCGTCAAGTAAAGATCTTCAATTGTGTACTAACTATAAAACAATAGCATTAATTTAGCCAAGCAAGAAAGATCTTACTAATAATAGTTATTAAAAAAATACAGCAAAAATTATAAACTGCAGTTAACGAGGTTACAAGCAGGATTTCAGTCAGGCAGAGGCACAAAAGATCATTTACTAAATATGAGAAACATTATAAAAATGTAGAGAATTAAAAAGAAGATTTATACATGTGTTTTATTGACTATTCTGAAGCATTTGTTTGCGTACAACATCATCAATTATGGGAAATAATGAGAGAAATTGGCGGCTTCCCAGAACATCTAACATATCTTATTGAATCACTCTAGATAATCAACAAGCAGCTGTGAGAGTTGGTGGTGATATCTCAGAATGGTTTTAGGTAGATAGCAGGGGTAAGACAGAGATGCATCCTATCATCATACTTATATAATATATATGCGGAAAACATTATGAGAAATGTAAGGAACGGCAAGGAACACCAAACATTCAATTCCCTAAATATAGGAGGATGTGAAATACCAGAGATAAGATATGCATATGATACGGTACTTCTAACTACACACATAGAAAGGATGATCATTAAAACAAAAGCATACAGGGAAGAACAAAACCTTCGTTTAAACATATAGAAAACCATGATCATGGCAACACCCATAACCAAATAACACCAAGAATAAAAATGGGTAACATGGAACTGGAAAACGTCAATAAGTTTGATTATCTGGGTGGAAATATAAACAGCTTATGTTTTACAATGAAAATTAGGAAAAGATTAGTGATAGCGATTACGAAATTAAAAGAAAATGAAAAATATATGGAGAAAATGTTCTAAAGAGACAAAAGTTATACTTCCTAGATCATACATTTTTCCAGTTGCAACTTACGGCTGTGAAACTTGGACAATAAATAGAACAATGGCAAAAAGAATATCAGCTTTCGAACTGAAGTGTTATAGGGCAATATTAAGAATTTCCTGGACAGAAAAGATAAGGAATAGTCAGATTTTGAATATGCTGAATATAGAGGAAGGATGGCTGGTGAATACAATTTTACATAGAGAACTGAAATATTTCAGATATATAAAAAGACCCAATGACATGGAAAGACGCATATTAGAGGGCAGAATTGCAGGAAGTAGAAGAAGAGGTACACCTAAAAGGAAATAAACAGATGACATTGAAGACTGTATAAAGATATCATTGGAAGAGGCAGGCAGATTGGCACAGGTCGGGTTCTGGACATCAATTGCAAAGACAACGTTCCAGAAAGAATATGTCACATGATGATGATGATCTAAAGTATAATATACAATACATGTCTGATGTATAACATACATGTCTGATGTATAACATACATGTCTGATGTATAACATACATGTCTGATGTATAACATACAATACATGTCTGATGTATAACATACATGTCTGATGTATAACATACATGTCTGATGTATAACATACATGTCTGATGTATAACATACATGTCTGATGTATAACATACAATACATGTCTGATGTATAACATACAATACATGTCTGATGTATAACATACATGTCTGATGTATAACATACAATACATGTCTGATGTATAACATACATGTCTGATGTATAACATACAATACATGTCTGATGTATAACATACATGTCTGATGTATAACATACAATACATGTCTGATGTATAACATACATGTCTGATGTATAACATACATGTCTGATGTATAACACACATGTCTGATGTATAACATATATGTCTGATGTATAACATACAAAACATGTCTGATGTATAACATACAATACATGTCTGATGTATAACATACATGTCTGATGTATAACATACATGTCTGATGTATAACATACAAAACATGTCTGATGTATAACATACAATACATGTCTGATGTATAACATACATGTCTGATGCATAACATACATGTCTGATGTATAACATACAATACATGTCTAATGTATAACATACAATACATGTCTGATGTATAACATACATGTCTGATGTATAACATACAAAACATGTCTGATGTATAACATACAAAACATGTCTGATGTATAACATACAATACATGTCTGATGTATAACACACATGTCTGATGTATAACATACAAAACATGTCTGATGTATAACATACAATACATGTCTGATGTATAACATACATGTCTGATGTATAACATACATGTCTGATGTATAACATACAATACATGTCTGATGTATAACATACAAAACATGTCTGATGTATAACATACAATACATGTCTGATGTATAACATACATGTCTGATGTATAACATACAAAACATGTCTGATGTATAACATACAATACATGTTTGATGTATAACATACATGTTTCATGTATAATACACAATACATGTCTGAAGCGTGATGTCTGAAGTATGATATACCCTATGTATCTGAAGTATACCACAGTGTCTAAAGTGATAAAAATCTGAAGCTATCACCATCACATCAATGAGATATAACACACAAGTCTGATGATATTATCATCACATGAATGAGTTACTATACCACACACGTCTGATGATATTATCATCACATGAATGAGTTACTATACCACACACGTCTGATATTATCATCACATGAATGAGTTACTATACCACACACGTCTGATATTATCATCACATGAATGAGTTACTATACCACACACGTCTGATATTATCATCACATGAATGAGTTACTATACCACACACGTCTGATGATATTATCATCACATCAATGAGTTACTATACCACACAAGTCTGATGATATTATCATCACATCAATGAGTTACTATACCACACAAGTCTGATGATATTATCATCACATCAATGAGTTACTATACCACACAAGTCTGATGATATTATCATCACATCAATGAGTTACTATACCACACAAGTCTGATGATATTATCATCACATCAATGAGTTACTATACCACACAAGTCTGATGATATTATCATCACATCAATGAGTTACTATACCACACATTTCTGAAGCTATTACCATCACATTAACGAGATACAACACCGCACATTTCTGAAACTATTATCATCACACCATGAGATATAACACCGCACATTTCTGATACTATTATCCTCACATCAATGAGTTACTATACCACACATTTCTGAAACTATTATCATCACACCATGAGATCTAACAACACACATTTCTGATACTATTATCATCACACCATGAGATCTAACAACACAAAAGTCTGAATCTATCATGATCACAATGAGATGAAACAACACACACACGTGAATTTATCATCATCACCTGCAGTAGGCAGCTATTATTATTGATCACGTGTTTATCCCTGGATTAACAGCGTGCAATTCTTCCATAAAGGCAAGATATATACAAGATCTTCAACAAGATACGTGTTGTCCCCTCTGACGACCTGTCTGTTTGTTGTTTATATGTGTATGCTTATTCGTATAGGCCTACATCTAAAAATAACGTATTATTGAATTTGTCCTGTGACAGCACACGCCTATTGTGATAATCCATCAATGTGTCTTAACTAGTGATTTCTATTGTAGCTTAATGTGACAGCGTGCCTAGCCCAGATTTTGACTTCATGCTAGCAATCTTTGGAGTTAGCATTTATAACGAATAGTATGATCTCATAATATGTGAGGGCGATAATTATATTATGAATTTGTGAAAGGGTAAACTGTATCAACTTTAGAATAAATAATATCAACTTGTGCATATCTTGAGAAGCGCTGGGCACTCGGTCTTTGCGACACCTGGGACGTTAGCAATTTTCCCGGATACGCACAAAAGCAGGATTACTTTGTGGATGTCTTCCACGTATCACCGTGCCGCTGGTAGATTTACCTTCGTCCGGACGGTCATCACAACGTACCTGCTTATAATGTTCACTTCTTAGGATTCTCCCTGTAACACCGGAGGCAGCGATGGCTAGATATCCAGAAAAAAATTGTTATGGTTTAATTCTGATATAACCAAACTGAACTAACGTATGCGGTTAAAATGTTCGTACCTCACAATTAGAGGTACGTTTTTCTTAACTAAAAAAAAACACCGAACGCGTTGTCTATGTCATGTGACGTATTGTTTCTAGAACGTAGTTTTCCTTATGAATCTCCTGAAATCCCCGCGGTCTCTGGCAAGCTGCCCCGCTTCCACCAGCGAAATCTGCATACATTCTTGCATAGCTCATGTCTAACGACGTCTTGGTCGGCCTCTGAATGGGCATCCGAATGCGTTGGTCAAAATATTATCGCAATAATTTTCTCGTGAACCATTCTTTCTTTGATATGTAATTATTCCTATCTTTATTTTTTTTATATACTTTCATCTACTCTGCTATTTTCTTTCATTCATTTGTTAAATACCTATCTATTTTTTTATATACTTTCATCTACTCTGCTATTTTCTTTCATTCATTTGTTAAATGCCTATCTATTTTTTTAAATCTCTCTTCTAAATAGAAGACTGAGACTTGAATATTTCATTATGGTTCTAAACGCGGAAACAGTAAGGTAGCATACGACACTCTAAGAAAGATAACACAGCCTAAAAGACCAAATATATCTACAATACAAGACAAACACGGAAAGATACTCAATGAAACAACAGATATAGTGAAAAGATGGATAGAGTATTGCAAGGAGCTGTATAACTGCAAGTGTAATCCTGACTACACGATATTACAGAATTCTGAACTAAACAACAGAGAAATAGGAAATGCAGAAATTCTAGTAGATGAAATAAACGAGGCCATACGAACATTGAAAGGAGGGAAGTCACCTGGTGTAGACAACATTCCAGCAGAATTGTTGAAATACGGAGGCATTAATGTGGTAAATATTATGACCAAAATATATGGAACACAAAACAATGGCCCACTGATTGGACACAATCACTAATAATACCAATTCCCAAGAAAGGAAATTTGAAAGTGTGTACAAATTACAGAACAATTAGCATTATAACACACCCCAGTAAAGTGATGCTCAAAATACTACTTAACAGAATAAAACACACAAGTCGGAAGAAATAATTGCAGAAGAACAAGCTGGCTTCAGAGCAAACAGAAGCACTGTTGAACAAATATTTAACATCCAAACACTAATCGAAAAACATATTCAGCACCAACGTCTATACCACAACTTCATTGACTTTACAAAGGCCTATGATCGTGTTTGGCATGATGGTCTGTGGCACATACTGAGGAAATTTAATTTTGACACCACAATTATAGACATTATTGAAGCTCTGTACAAAAATGCAAATAGTGTTGTCTTGTCACACAATACAATTGGAGAGTTCTTCAAAACAACTGTGGGAATTTGACAGGGATGCATAATGTCCCCAGTACTTTTTAACATATACTTAGAGCACATCATACAAGAGACATTACATGACTACAACACGTCTATATCGATCGGAGGTCGCCCTATTTGCAACTTGCGTTTCGCTGATGATATTGATCTTATAGCTGGGTCAGAACAATCATTGCAAGAATTAACATAAAAGTTGGAAAAAGTTACCAGCAAGTACAGAATGGAAATCAATACAGATAAGAGCAAAATCTTGGTAAACAGCAGAGACACAGAAAACCAGACTAATATCATGATGAATGGACATAAGCTTGATGAGGCGAATACCTTCAAATACCTCGGATCCAGTATATGCAGCGATGGTAAATGCAAAGCAGAACTAAAAATAAGGCTGGAGATGGCTTTAGCGTCCTTATCAAGGCTAACTGTGATTTGGAAAAGCAACATCAGTGTTGGAGTGAAAATCAAACTGTATAAGTCGCTGGTGCTTTCTGTTGTGTTGTATGGTTGTGAGAGTTGGACACTCACTGCGGACATAGAGAGAAGATTACAGGCTTTCGAGTATAAATGCAACAGAAGAATTCTACGAATTTCCTATAGGGAACATAAGACCAATGTGAACGTAAGAAATAAAGTAGAGATGTGTGCAGGTGTCCAGAGGCCATTGCTTTCAATAGTGAAACGACGAAAACTAGCATGGTTCGGACATGTATGCAGGCACGATTCCTTGTCAAAAACAATACTGCAGGGAACTGTCGAGGGAGGAAGAAGCAGAGGGGGGACAAATAAAGGCATGGACAGACAACATCAAGGAATGGACAGGGCAAGATATTTCCACACTCATCCGCATCACTGAGGATAGAATTCGCTGGAGGACTCTGTGTGCTGAGGCATCCAATGTGGTACCCCTACGACCCTGAAGGGTTACGGGTTTATTGATTGATTGATATTGCAGTAAGCGTTCAAGTGAAGGCCAGAAAAAAATTTTTAATGACTACTTGAAGACATCTCTCAAGCTCTACATGATTCAACTAAGTTCTTGGAAAACAATTGTTCTTCTCCGCCTAGCCGAGAATAGCCAGTTCAGTGGGTGTATTAAAGGTTTTGTTAAAAAAGTAGAATACTGCAGTCGATTCGAAAGAGACCCAAAAAAAACCGAAGAAAATAGAGATCCAACTGTTTTCCTTCATCTCAAGACCTATGACATTCCTGCTTACAATGCAACCAGTCTTTCAGATCCCCGACTCGACTCATCAGACATCTAAGGACTCACAAACAATCAAACATAACTTTTACAATGACATGCTGCCCTTCACTTGCAAAACAGATCATCGCCATAATATATCCATATTGTTGCTACATCCCCTTTAGGTCGCGGGTTCATTCCACTGTTGGGACATGATTTTTTCTTTCGGAGGTACAATCAAAATCCTTCCTGTACATGTTGCAGGCGTTTGCTATATCATAGTGGCCTTTATTTCCACAGTCCACATAAAGCCTCCCTGAACTCCACAGGAAAACATGAAGTAACGAAAGTTGCTGCATCTTACGTCTGCCTTCATTAATTTTTTATCTACACTTCTACACTGCATTCTTTTATGCTTTTCCAATCTTCAATCCTGGACTTCTTTCTTTCATATCTCATTTTTTTCTACCAACCATACGTTTGGTCCCCGTACCTCATTTAATCCTGTGAATAATATCATATATGAGAAATGTATTTATTATAGAAATATCATAACGCAACAAACGGGATTTGAACCAGGTGCGCCGCCTCGCAACTTGAGTCAACACGTTTTCCGTCCTCTACATCACAGAATCCCACTCGTCTTTTTTTCTAATTTTTCTTCTGCGTTCGTTCTCAAACTCCTGCACATTAGAAGGATGTAGTCCGGAGAACGGAATGCGTCGTGTCATGGTTTACAGAACTGCTACGATATCTGCGCCTTTCGGCCTGACACATCCGGCTTCAGCATGACTTTGGGTCACTGACCCTATATGGAATGGGACAGCCAACTCCATCTCATAACCGCCTTAGTCGCCTTTTACGACATGCGTGGAAGGTAAACAGTGTTGCTATTCTTTGCTCCCCTTTCGGGCCCCGGCAACACATGGGCGTTTTTTCATTCAAATCTACAACTGTTACGTAGACTATTATGATGATTTGTCTTGTATCGACACTATTTATGTTGAATCGTGCCATTTTATATATTTTTGTGCATAGGCTTATGTCTTTCAATGTTGCCAAAGATTATATTTTTAATAATATTATTTATATATTTAAGAATCGGACCGTGACCTTTGATCTGCTTTTGCAAAGCGTTCTTGCCTCCATATTTATTCACATGTTGCTAATACTATGGATCAGATCGAGTACTTAGACAAGTACGAGAAGAAAAGAATCAGGGGATAATACATTCAATATAACAAGAGATAAAACATCGGTGTCGGGAAACAACCTAACAGTGAAAATACGAGAGCTGAAGTAACACATTGCAAATAACATAATAAACGGAAACATGTATAAGTATTACCATTATTTATAAACGAATACTATATTAGCAACGGGACACGGCGACAGACGAAGTTTCGAGTAAAAAGCCTTCATTAGGACGAAAGACGACATCCTACTTCACATTAACATGTAATTCTTTCCCATTCCCTTGACATATTTTCCGCCGTGCTTTGAACTTTTCCCCAACCATCGTCACACAATATGTGCATTTTATGTAAAATATGATGTCTGTCTATTGTCTTTCGTCATGAAAAAGACTTTTTAGTAGAAACGTCGTGAAAGTTTAGTAGAAGAGTTCAATGTTTCTCATTGCTAGTATGTTTCACTTCAATATAACACTGACTATAGGGACAGTATTAACTGATCTGTATATAATCTTTGAATAATTTGTGACGACTCCGGCCTAACTTCGTCTTCACTCAATTGAAAACTAATGTCTTCTTTTTCTTCTTCTGTGTTCGTTCTCAAACTCCTGCAGATTAGAAGGATGTAGTCCGGAGAACGGAATGCGTTGTGTCATGGTTTACATCATTGCTGCGATATCTGAGCCTTTCGGCCTGACACATCCGACTTCAGCATGGTTTTGGGTTACTGACCCTATATGGGATGGGACAGCCAACTCCATCCCATAACCTCCTTAGTCGCCTTTTACAACATGCGTGGAAGGTCAACAGTGTTGCTATTCTTTGCTCCCCTTTCGGACCTAGGCAACACACGGGCGAAACCTACTGTCAGTTTAGAGGATGCAGTCATGAGAGCGGAATACGTTTCATTTGTACTTACAGCTTGTCAGCAATATATGTTTCCTTTGATCCAATACATACTTCATTTAGGCATCCTTGGGTCACTAACAACGGGGTGGAGTAGCCAACCTCATGCAGTAACCTTTAGCCGCCTCTTATAACACGTATAACAGTTACCATGTTGATATTCTTTTAAAATTCATTGTGTGATTACGTGATCTCTGACCCTCGGAAATATAACATCGGCTGTCACACAATGTAAAATCATAGTCACCAATGAAAATCATGGGAATAGTCAGATGGGTCATTTAAAAAAAAATGTGCAGCTTATCCTATTCAGGGCGTAGCCACATGCCAGCATTTTTTGGCTGTAGTGATTTTATAGGCAATATAAATCCTTTAAATAGTTTGACATTGCTTTCTGAACGGTCCGGGTGCACAACTGTCTATAGGGAGGATCGAATTGGAATCCCTGGCCGTCACAGATGCGCTCTGTACAATTCCGCCACAGAGCTGGACAATTAGTCATTAAGAGGGCTTTATTTCCAATTAGACAGAACGTTGTATAGTTCCGAGGGTCACGCGTGAGCACACGAATTAAATTGAGAAGCTATCATCATCGTCGTTCATCATCATCAAAGCGAAATAAACTATAAAGTAGTCTTGTATATAAATTAAATCGTGCGTTTCGTCGATTATACAGTCCAGCTGACTCATCGGCAATCATCCTTCTAAATTGAGGCATTTTTCTTATCCCGTGTTTTCATTAGTAAATGTGTGTATACTTGTGTAGACGAAAATATGAAAAGGAAAATCACAGGAAAATTCAAATGCATCACTTTAGAAGGACCATTCTCAATTTATCCTACAAGTCTTATATCGTCAATGGTCTCGATTAAGTAGACCGGCTGTGTGGGCAAACAATGTACCGATCTATAGTCCGATCTTTGTGCTAAGAGTACTAAGCGTATCAGGTTTACGGTTTATGATTTAAGCTACAGGCAGTTGGGCTTCCGGACTGTTCAGAAAGTAATGATAACTTGATAGATGTAAAATATTTGATTTAAAAAATCGGTACAATCACAAAATACTGGGCTTGATCGCTACGTTATTAATAGAATATGTTACCAACATATTTCTCGAATTATGAAAAAACTAGGATACCGGCTTGGATATTCTACGTGATCTGTTGAACATCTTTCTAGTAATGTCATGTCTGTGAATCCCGGTTGCACCAAGATGGCGATACAAACAGAACATTCTGACGTTACAATATATTGTAAAGTAAATAAGTAACCAAAAGCATTTATTAATGCCGTAGGGGTCTGAGATGTTAGCGATCTCACATTTCAGAGGCTCTGCAAATGAGGGCGGTAGCCATCTCCTCTCCCTCGCAGTCTTTACTTCCCGGAAACATTTTTTAGGTTGCAGATATGGTAATCCAGTTACCACGACCTCATGAGAGATAATTATACTGATACTACTCAAGTTGTCTTATGTATTGTTTGATTTCTGTGATAATGATATGTTTGATCTTGTCATTCAGATATGATTCTTGCAGATCTACTACGGAGAATATGGCCGTAGATTAGTTTTCAGCTGGGAAAGGGTTTTACCATACACAAAAACAGAACAGTTGCCCGAATTCGAGCATTATAGTTGAAAAATCGCTACGGAAGAGGTTTTACCCACCATTTGGCTAAGTTCTTTTTAAGTTCTTGCCACCATTTGGCTAAGTTCTTTTTAAGTTCTTGCCACCATTTGGCTAAGTTCTTTTCAAGTTCTTGCCACTATTTAGCAAGGTGTCGTCGAAAGTTAATATTGTCTAGAAGAACTTTAATAAATAAGATATCTTATTTTTCAGTTGGGTACCCTCAAGTCTTTTGGACTCAATTCCGACCACTCTTTTGTCTAATTCTCGGTTGGTGTGGTCTTTGTCTTTATTCATTTTGTTCCGTCATTTACGTTATCTTTTTGTTCGTTTCGTTTCCACATATATTTACATTTGTATGTACTTCCTGTTCATACCCTTCTGGCATCTCGCATCCACATTTCGCTCGGACACATTTGTGTGTCGTTGTCATTTTCTACTCGTCGTCTTTTGATGTTATGTGCTTATCTAGATAAAGACCTTTTATTCGAAACGTCGATTACGTCCCATGTATTGTTATTTGTATGATTATATCCTTTGTATTGTGTATTGTTTCATGTTAGCCGATAGTGATAGTATGTTAGTCGTTCAGTAAGACTTCATTACCTGTTTCCTATGTAAGTACTAGAAGAACTTTAATGATAATCATTGACAGGCAATAGAAAGAATACGCTACGTTACCAATGATCAGCCATGATATGTGACGCTGTTTTGGACTATTCTGGAGATGGAGTGCGTGGTTTAGTTGGTTCATGAAGGTTTTCCTTCAGTTTAAAGGACTTAGCGTAAGTTGCTGATTATGTTCGTTCTATAGCCTCTATGGTTTAAGTGTTGCTGGTGTCATCATTTTTTTTTCCCCACAGAAACAAACTAACAATTTGATACTCTAAATAGATAAGATCTTAAACAAAAACTATGTACCAAATAAAACTGGAAAATTCGTTCTTCTTATTCCTCGTTCTCCAGTCGAAAGTCAGACTCGGATATGGTCTTCGTGATTTGACATTTTAACTACCATAACATTGACAAATCGTCATTATGTCCATCCAATCCATCCACATGTATTGTGATTATCAACTTCTCCGAGTTCTTCATCGAACTATATACATGTACGAGCTATTTTAATCCAAAAACTTCAAGTTATGGATACCACCCATCTATCCATAGGTACTTTAATTATCAGAACCTCAAAGTTCTACGTCTATCTCGTCCACTCATATATACTTTAAATACCAGTCTCAAAGCTGTGTGCATTATCCATCGATCCATATGTACCTTAATTACCAGTCTCGAAGATGTGTGCGTTATCCATCGATCCATATGTACCTTAATTACCAGTCTCGAAGATGTGTGCGTTATGCATCGATCCATATGTGCCTTAATTACCAGTATCGAAGCAGTGTGCGTTATCCATCGATCCATATGTACCTTAATTACCAATCTCGAAGCTGTGTGAGTTATCCATCGATCGATATGTACCTCAATTACCAGTCTCGAAGCTGTGTGCATTATCCATCGATTCATATGTACCGTAATTACCAGCCTTGAAGCAATGTGCGTTATCCATCGATCCATGTATACCTTAATTACCAGTCTCGAAGCAGTGAGCGTTATCCATATGTATCTTAATTAGCAGACCGCCCAAGTTCTACGCCCCATCAATCGATTCAAATGTACTTTAATTACCAGTATCTTCCCATTCTTCACCACATCGAAATATTTACAAGTATTTTATTATCAGTGCCGCCCAGTTCTACACCCTACAGATCAATAAAATTCCTGGATACTTGACCCCTGAACTGAAACCGTCCAATGAAAACCGCGATACACATTTAACAAATACAAATAAAACACAATCCAACATAATAAATGGGAATCATTGATGAGAAATTTTTTAATGGTTATTGATTGTCCACAGTAGAGAAAAAAAAAGTTCGATTTTCTGATAACAATATAAAACTAATGAAACCCGCGAGGAGACACTTAATCAACTTCGAAGAGATATCATAACTAACAAGGACAATACCACAAATAGCAATGTAACCTAAACATTCATGAAATATTGGTCTAATAGATAAATAAACAACACGATCAGATTAAGTCCATCTTCAGAATGGTACTAAACAGCGTGACTTATTTTGCTTGATGTGACTGATAATTATAAGTATACTTTGCATCCTCAGCCAATGAATAGCACGATAAAAGATGGATCAGTCAAGTGACGCAGTTTGATATTTGCGCTCAGTACTATTCTAAAGAGTGACTTGGTCGGACAGATACATAGACATGTGCATATAGACGGATATACATGCAGACTAGATAGACCGGGATAGATAGGATAAGGATATATATAGTGGTACCATAATCTTAGAACTTGAAAACTGGGATCAACGCTACACTATTGATTCCTCTATCAGATTCCTCTTCATCGCTGTGTAGTATCATGGCTGCTCTAGTTAATTCAACCTTGTCTCATCTCATCATTTGTCAGTCACTATAGATATATAGGATACGGGATATATATATATAGGATACGGGATATATATATATATATATATATATATATATATATATATATATATATATGATCTTAGAACTTGAAACCGGGATCAACACTACAAACACGAAAGGTTGAAAACAGGACACAATAGTGTTGCCACTTGGGATGTTTTAAATCCAGAGAAAGGTGTTTTTAATACCTTTGAATGTCAGAAACTATTATCTAGGTATGGTATTAGACATAATCTACATTGTCGTTAATAAACAATTTTTACTAAATGCTCCAGACGGCTTGTGTATTTTTTAATGTAAAAATGAAAATTGAACAATTCGCTTCACACCATAAGCGTGTGATTCTTGATTAGGAACATCCATCACTGCACATGTCCATTCCCATAAATGTCTCGCGTACCATTCCGTCAGACACATAAAAGTCTATAAGCTCAGTGTCTCATTCAGCTGTTGGTTGTCGGTTCCTTTGGTCTTTCCAGTGAGGATACACTTCTTCCCTCTCCCCTGGTCACTCCTATTTCTATCATTCTCTGAACATGTGCAGTGTCTCTTTCAGATTCCTCTTCATCGTTATTTAGTGTATCATGGCTGATCTAATTCAACCCTGCCTCATCTCATAACTTTGTCAGTCAATATAGCTTTACCCGCCAGCGCATGAGCTCTTCCGTAGCCTCTGACTCCCACATGCAACTGAAAATTTAGCTAACAAACCTACCCTCATCAGCAATGATTTGCTTCACACTACAAGCGTGTGAAATAATGGTATGTATATGACATTTTAAAATAAATTAAAGTAAACACGAAAGTAACTATTTAAAATATATTAAATAAAATTTATAGTAACAAGCCTTGAAGACAAAATATACATTTTTTAAGGCTCCAGGTGGATCACGGAAGAAAAAGTGTTCCCAAAGGGATCCCTTTGCGAATAAAGGTTGAGAACAACTGGATCGTGCACACTAGTTTTAAACAGTACAGCAACATATTAGTTGATGGTTTACCCAAAGGGCATATTGCTGTTTCAATGACATACGGAAAATATTAAAATCTAAACAAATCACAAATAAACTAAAACTGAGAATTATAAAAAGGTGCATCTATTCTACATTAATGTATGGCTCAGAAACATGGATATTGAACAAACAACTAGACGACAGAATTGATACCTATGAGATGTTGACATATAGAAGAATATAGAGATGTTCATAGAAGGTGAAGAAAACAAAGAGATTCTGACGACATTTCATGTGTGAAAAAAACCACTATTAATCTATATGTAACCCTAAGAAATAAAGATCATCATCATCAAGTGACATATTCTTTCCAGAACGTAGTCTTTCCTATGGATCTCTTAAATTCTCCGCGGTCTTGAGCAAGTTGTCCTGCCTCTTCCAGTGACATGCGCAGGCATTCTTGAATGTCTTTTATCCAACGGCGTCTTGGTCGGCCTTTGCCCCTGTTGCTTTCTAACATCCCCTCCGGTAACACTCTCTCCATGCCGAATATTAATACGAACACCATATTAATCAAGATCACACAAATAAAATATTTTGAACATATTAAAAGGCGCAACACCTTGTTGAAGACCTTACTTGAAGGTAGAGTCGAGTGGATGCAAGAAAGTCTAGCTCAGTACGCCACCAAGGCAAGAGACAGAAAATGTTATAATTTGGGGAATTGTGATGTCTGTTGTTGCCAACCTTCGATGCGGAGACATCACCAGATGATAATGATATTATTCTGGACATGAACGAGCATACAGGCTTGATTCCAAGACAACTGCAGTCGGTGAATTCACGGAGTGGATAAAGAGATAACTTTTTTTTAGCAACTTCTGGGTGGATGTGAGCAGGGCAATTGCTGACGAATGCTATATTTTGGGGAATTTAGGGTATTGCGCAAGACTAGGATTGCACCATTTTGGCGCACAGTAATCAGGGTACTTAGCCAGTGAGTCACGGAAACCATCAGCATGCATACTTTTCAACATTATCTGGATAGATTAAAGTGGCTTTGACTAAAATACATTGACATTGGCTCCTGAACAAATATAGTAGAAAATAGAAAATTCAGTTCCTGCATAGACCTACTCTGGTCCAAACTCAACCCCCACCCCCTTTCAAATCCAGTTTCTTTATTCTAGACATGGAAACGTAGAAACACCCTGATATAATTCATTTGCCCGTTTTGTCTCTCCTAAGGAGTTCAAACTGCCCGCACGCAGGATGCATAGCTCAGCCTGAATGCACAATAGCAATTGAAGCCAACCGATTCGCTCTCTCGTTGCCCGCAACACCATAGTGATATATACAACATTGTATCTGTTCAATTTCCGGTGCACGTAATCACTTATTTGCCCATCTGAAAAGTTTCTTATGTTATATGAGAAAAATCATATTTATCACCGGATATACTGTGTAAGTGCTCTGACACCGAAACGCAGTTTAATATTTAGTTTGCACACGTGTGACCTCCTATAGCATTAACTCTGATTCTTTCATAGAGTTGTCCACAAATATGTGGTCTTCTTCTTCTTCTTCTGTGTTCGTTCTCAAGCTCCTGCAGATTAGGAGGATGTAGTCCGGAGAACGGAATGCGTTGTGTCATGTTTTACAGCGTTGCTGCGATATCTGCGCCTTTCGGCATGACACATCGACTTCAGCATGGCTTTGGGTCACTGACCCTATATGGGATGGGACAGCCAACTCCATCCTATAACCTCCTTAGTCGCCTTTTCCGAAATGCGTGGAAGGTAAACAGTGTTGCTATTCTTTGCTCCCCTTTCGGACCCCTGCAACATATGGACAGAATTTGTGATTAGATCTGGTACAACCCCATCCATCTAATTAAAAGCTTCTACAAACAATTTTGGCTGGAGAGGTGCTCGTTTTATTGTTGTCCATTTTGTTTTCAGTAATTATTTTTTCATCCAGTTCTCATTTCCTGTTTCCTCTCTTGAAAAACCCGCCTCCATGACTATTTGTGTACGCCTACGTGATTGTCACCTTGGACGTCATACTATGTTAATAATTTCTGCGTTCTAATACCCATGTTATAAGAACCATTGTTTTTACTATATATCCCATATTGTATATTTTCGTCTTTAAATATCAACGGGGCAGTTCTTAAACAAGTAGACAAATCAGAAATTGTATAATCTTGTGTAAAAATTCATTATCAATAGAAGTAAGAAAGAACACACTAAAATGTTACATAGAGCCCATAATGTTATATGGTAGTGAAACATGGACAATTGACAATATTGCAAGAAAACATATGGAGGTCATAGAGATCTGGTTTTATAGAAGAATGTTGAAAATATCACGGACAGCTAAAACAGAGTAATGCTATAATTCTACAACTGGTCAACTCAAATAGAGAACTTATTAACTGTATTAATATGACAATCAATACAATGTAACTGCGTGAAACGTAACAACAATTAGACTAACGTAAAACACCGGTTTATATAATCGCTTCAATCAGACACGACAGACTATAACTGTATTAGAAGACGACAATCACAGTTTCTGGATCATGTCATGAGAAGAAGTGGGTTGGAGAGCATAGCAACAACTGGAAATATCGAGGGTAATAGAGACAGAGGAAGATAACGTGAGAAAATGTTGGATGGCTTGAAAGCCTGGCATGATGCAGAATCATCAGAAACTATATTTAAATTTATAACAAACAGAGGACTGTAGAGAGACATGACCGCCTACGCCGGAAGGCATGGTACCAATAAAATGAAATATATCATAGTCCAATAGACTGTTGGTGATCGTAAAACATTTTTTTTTAAACCGTGTTCTACGCAATTACTACAAACAATTGTACATTCTGCACAAATATGTTGTAGAGAACTCGCAGGATTGCAATACACCGTCCACTTATCGTAACGCCACGAGAGATGCAGTTATATTAGCAAGAGCATCACTTTGTACAGCATTTGTTTGCTCACGGTAAAAATCGATGCGGCCATTGTTTGTCTCGTATCTTTATTTCTATTACATCTTCGCGATACTACAATCTAAAGATGAAAATTAGCAACACGTGACATATTTCTATCACAAACGCCATTAAATCTGCTAATCTGCATTGGTTTGAGAAAGAAAGAAGGTATATCCCCCTCTTTCCCCCATCCAAGCTTACACTGTGTCAAACCATTAACACGGATCATGGCTACAGCTCGTGTCTAAATTAAGAAGCTGCTAGCTGTTAGGAAAACAAATTGGGGGGGGGGGGAGAAATATGTTACAAATTTGCATATTTACAAATACACTGTAACGAGCTGTTACGCTAATTCAATGCGAGGAGGCAAACTTCAACATAAGAGGGCTGTTATTTTTTAATTGTTGTGTTCTATGTCCTTGCTATGGTAACTTTTTTTTATACCTTTCTACTAAATTATTCTGACTTGTAACATATTTGCATCCATTTGTGGTATATTTAACTTCATTACGTTTAAATCTCTTTATCTCTGGCTCCTATCAGTTAATAATAGTTTTAGAATAGTTCGATTCCTCATACACTTTTTCGCTGTTTGTTTGTCCTTTAAAAAACACATTAATATCGAAACGTATACTCAGTTTATTTTTGTTATTTTGTAAAACTACTTTAGTCTATATTTATATATGTTCAATGTTCATTAATTTATTCATCATCATCATTAAGTGCCGTCTCCGCAACGAAGGTTGGCTGCAACATACCTTTAACATCCCCTGTCGCTTGTCTTGGTAGTACGTGCACTCTGCTAGACTATAACTTGTCCATCTCGCGATGTTACTCTCTCACTTTTATCTCTGCCTACCTCTTGCTTGTCTTCCCTCGACTTTACCCTGAAGTAAGGTCTTCAACAAGGTGTCATGCCTTTCAATATGTCCAAAATATTGTATTTGTCTGATATTTATTTCCTTTAATAATTCTTTCTTCATACGAAGTTTTGTTGGAACCTCTTTGTTGGTTTTCTTCTCTTTCCATGATGATCTCCCTATTCTTTTATATATCCAAATCTCAAAGGAATCAATTCTGTCTTCTAATTGTTTGTTTATTGACCATGTTTCTGAGCCATACATTAATATAGAATCTATCTATCTATACGCTGTATATCTATATGCTTCACTGCAGTCTGTTTGATATGAACAGTCTAGGCGGGAATAAGTACAGCAGTGTTATCTTCAGAAATGAAATTACTGAGTTTCGAGAACAAATGTCTTCGTAGGATAACTAACACCCACTGGAGTGAATTCAAATCGAATATCAGAGAAGAGACACATCACAATTTCATCACAGATGTTATCAGAAAACGCCGCTGGTCCTACATCGGGCATGTCCTACGCTCAGACACCAACAGAATACACCACCAATCTCTTGAATGGATACCTACAGGCAAAAGAGCAAGGGGTAGACCAAAAGAAACACTCAGAAGAACAATACTTAGAGAAAGTAAAACAACCAATATTCATACTATTCAAGAACTGCACAGAATAGCTTTGAACAGACAGAATTGGAGAGATCTGACCTCTGCCCTATGCGCAAACTTCAGCGCAAAAGGAAAATGAATGAATGAATGTTATCTGTGACTAAACGTCATTTTAGCCATTGGTAACAACTTCTTGACTTTCCCATCTATATTTGTTTTGCAAAGTGTTATCGCAGCTTTCCCCCTCCCTTTTCCCCAATTTATTCATTTCGTCTGATCACCCTAGGTATACTGTTAATTTATTTCTAAATGTGGAAACTACCGCTGACAACGCAAGTATGTTAAATATATTCTCCATTAAAAGTGGCACGAGTAGTGTTACTCGCTTGCGGGATAGAATGAGAAGTCGGTTTCATCGGCGAGTTACCAGAACCATCAGGTATATCCTTCCATATATGTCTGTATATAATTATCATGTATAGGTTTGTAGGGAGTACCATGACGACAATTAATAAACCAAAAAGTCTGAATTACAATGTGAGCTATATAGCATTGGGAGGGGGGGGGGGGGTAAATTCACTCAGGTGTATTAGTTAATGAGTCTAAAGCATCTGTAACTAGGTTCTCTCTCAACACTCACATTGTGAATAAAATTCACATGACGTAGTATCACAAATAATCAAATGTAGATATGTGCACAACGACTATAGACACCCCATATATAATCAATGTAGATAAGTGCACAACGACTATAGACACCCCATATATAATCAATGTAGATAAGTGCACAACGACTATAGACACCCCATATATAATCAATGTATATAAGTGCACAACGACTATAGACATCGCATATATAATCAATGTAGATAAGTGCACAACGACTATAGACATCCCATATATAATCAATGCCCATACACTCGAGATGATCCACGGATGTTCGGTCCATTTTAGCAAGATAACTTATAGTGAGAATTCGGAATATTCTTTCCCCCTCCCCTCAACTACATACGACATGAATAGAAGATGACAGTAATACTATTTAATTCTCCCCGTACCGTAGTCAGGGCCCTACTTTTAAAAAAAAAAACATATGATCAGAATTGAGTCAGTATTCTGAACACTCACGTGTAGATCAAATATTCACTAGATATGACGCCACTTGATGATGATAATAACGACGGAACGTGTGTGTTGTATATTCTACCATTACTAAATCAAGCTGGGCTTCATATATTTGCAATCTATCCTTTGCACTTCATTTTTCGTTCATGACAATTTTTTTTGTAACTTAAGAAACTTTCAATAATATATAAATATATAAAGACGTTGTGATGGTCGATAGGTATCCGAGATGGGACAATAAAACACACGATTATGAATCATCAAACGATAACTGATATCAATGGCAGCTGTCGTAAGCTTCAGAACTAAAGATCGAGTATTAGACGTCGATGCAATCTCTATGGCAAGCTAATCGATTCAGCGAATCGAAAGAAATCTGCACGCAAGAAATCTATATTTGCGGAATATTACACCGAAATGGAGGTATACACCACACGAGGGATGTACAAGTAACGTGCACAATTTGTAGACCAACGTACAGCGTTATATTAACAATACAAACCATATACTCGTATTAAAATATCACTTCCATGTGCAGAAGTTTTAAACACACATCTACGTTTTCTATTATTTGCTAGTTCATCGCTAGTTACATGCTATATCCGCAGTCTATGCATGTTCACCTTTCATCGTATGTTTCTCAGTCTTTCTCTTTTTCATTTTCCCTGCGTTTCCTAGAGTAACGCCCATCTTGCAATGATGTATGTTGATCTTCTTAATGTCTTACCAATCTCCAGAGTAGTTTTTCTTTTATAAATCTCCAGTAAGCTACTAAACATCGCATGCGAACCCCCCACAGATGTCGGCTGGCCAATAAATCATGCACTTTTATGATGCGTTCTTCTTATTCATGTGTCCGTTCTCAAACTCCTGCAGATTATCAGGATGCAGTCCTGAGATCGGGAACGCTTTTAACTATATATATATATATATATATCTTTCTCTCTTTCATTATATCAGTTTTGTTCTATTTGTTTCTCACTGTTGCTCCCATCATATTTCCAACCTACTTTATCCATGCAACCATGTTAACGACGAGAACGATCTCAAGTCTAGTAGAACAAGCCGACGTACCAGAGGTATGGGTGCTGAGGCAATACAGGACACTATAAGGAGGGGTGCAGAGACGAAGAAGCGAGCACCTGTGCTCGCTTCGCTCGCCAGGACCAGGAATCGCACTGGTTCAGACCTTGATACTCCTCCTCGTAGAGTACCCTGGGCAACAGAGCAATCTGGCTAAGTTATCAAGGATCGGACGATCTCCAGCTGAGGTGGGAACCTGCTGTGGACTTGGAAACTTCCAAGAGAGAAACGACTCTTCTTATCCGCAGTACGTCCCGGGATTAAAAGCAAGCTTCAGCAAACTTTCGACAGCCTTTTCGTCCTTTTCGCCAAGGCTCAAGAACTTTTCGTCAGTTCCCTGTCCGCACCCAGCGTCGCGATATAACCAAAAAGTCCTTCTTAGGACTAGGTTGAAAGTGACGTGACTAGGCATCCCGAGATGGCCTAGTCGAATCCAGTACTCAACAAACAATGACACTATAAGGAAAAAACGGACAAGGATTGTTGCCAACATTTAAGCACAAGCATTACCAACAAAAAACAGAAAAAAACAGACGACGCTTCTACTAAAATGTCTTTAATAGGACAAGACACAAACACCTGACTTAACGCGCCTTATTGGCATAATCATATTTGAATTAAATACCCACATTTCCAGTTTCAAAATAAATTTTACCGACAGGGAAGCACATAATAGTCACAATGTTACCTGCCATGCACGTCGCAAAAAGGCAGCGAAGATGATTTGGGGGGGGGGGGGGGGGTGGGGTAGCTGTAGCATCACATAGTGAGTCAAAGTGACCAAGGGCGTTGTTCATAAATTACATGAACAGTTTTTTTTGGCAATGATTGACAATTCCCCCCCCCCCTTCTCATCAACTTGTCAAGTAATCATGGACTCCACTGTTTAATTATGTCGACATCCCCTACCTCGCTAAAACAGTTTGCAGAATAAGAGCGATACAATACATTTTTTCTACATATTTAGAACAATTTTTAATTCAAAAAAATAAAAATGTGTATAAAAAAACATTGTCGACGTCAACTTTTGTCAACCACTCCCTTGTTAGCATCTGTCAATTTTTTTTCAGCCCCCCCCCCTCCCATTGTTGACATAATTTATGAGCAGCCCTCAACAGGCATTCTGAAGTCGGATGTCACGCCGAAAGGCGCGGATATCTCAGCGAATCTATAAACAATGACACAACTCATTCTCCGGAATACATCCTACTGATCTGCAGGAGTTTGAGAACAAACACAGAAGAAAATAGATGATTAACTTGTGCTTAAAATGTCTTTCATGGTTGTCCCTACATACACTTCTTTCCTTCTGACGTTTCCTGTCACGGTTTGTGAAAGTGATTAAAACTTTATAAAGCTGCAATAACTTTCACGGTGACAAGTAAAGACGACTATTGAGAGGTTTTACTATGGAGTTGGCTGTTATATCACATATAGGGTTAGAGTGATACAGAAGTCGTACTGAAGTCGGGTGTGTGAGACACAATGGCGCAGATATCGCAGCTGAACTGAGCCATGATGCAACGAAATCCGTTCTCCGAACTAAATCCTGCTAATAGACAGGAGTTTGAGAACGAATGCAGAAGTCGTTTCGACATTAATAAAAGATGGTGGTGTTGCTTTTCTCTGCTTCACTTCTAAGTCCCGGTTGTACACAGGCGATATTTTGGTATGCACAGTCATTCGTCCACATCTGTAATGTCCCGGTTACACACTGGCGATTTTAGGTATACACAATCATTCGTCCACATCTGTAATGTCCCGGTTACACACAGGAGATATTTTAGTATACACAATCATTCGTCCATATCTGTAATGTCCCGGTTACACACAGGCGATACATTAGTATACACAATCATTCGTCTACATCTGTAATGTCTCAGTTACACACCGGCGATATTTTAGTATACACAGTCATTTTGCTCGCAGTACTTGTTCAGAAATCAATTATTATGATCAAATCTTAACAAAGGCACAGGTCACTGACGGTTTTCCACCGACCTATATGGATCTTATTCAGAGGTTAATCGATCAAATAATCCTTATTTATGATTTGAAAGAAACCTCTTCTTGACGCCAACATCCTCTATCTATCATAAATGGTAATTATCAGTCTGATTGTCTATATACGTACGATTTCAAGTGTCTACTAGAGAGACACATCAGAACAAGAAGAAAGTAATGCGAGTCAGAAAGAACACGAATGAGGTGCTTACACATTACGTCAAAAGAGTTGATCTTTACCCACTGTCAACAACTCTCAAGAATTCAGAGGGAGGCTCACCCCCCTCCCCCTTAAATTATGATTTTAAACCCCCCCCCCCTAAAAATTCAGAAAAAGTATGAAAAAACTACATGATTTATTTCACCCAAAAGGGTCAAAATGCAACAGCATTGAGCTCCGGTTTCTCCACGTGTACTCCTTTCTTTGCAGGCATATCATCAAGCTAAATGTATATGATGATGTTTAATCTCTTTAGTTGTGGGCAGGTAGCAGGTAGCTCTTGACAGCACATAGTATTTCTGATAATATCACAGGTCCTTCTCAGTTGTGTAACTATAGCTACATCCAGACTCACATATGGTCTCACATGTATGGATATGTAAGGAAAAGTTTATGGATGCACGTTTAGTCCCGAAGGCGGGCATTTCAGTGAGCCAGCCCTTTTTATTTTTTTGTTTTTTAATTATTTTTTTTAAGAACCCCAGGAATTGCGAGAGATTAGTTTTTACTTTCTATGTGCAGTGATGTGGTTTTTATAAGCTTTCTTTCATACCTAGGAGACTTCAGCTTTCGGCTTAGTGCAATGCCTATTGAAGGAACTTTCTACTCACATGGGGTCTATAATTGTATAGAAGACATGCTACAAAGCTTTCATATAACGGTATATAAGCCTCAATATAACGGCGTGTTATCTACTAAGGTTTTATGTTGCATGGGTAGTTTGTCTTGTGGGCCATTAGTGAGACCCACAGATTCAACCGCATGCGTGCGCCAGTACTATATCCTGACCGGAGCACAGGACACACTCCTAGGCCAGATATACTCATCATTCTTTTGTCAGATTTTTTTATCCATCTGCAGTGACTATCTATCCTTCCCCGTCACCTAGGAGTCTGTCACAAAAGGACAAATCTGCTGGCCTGCATCTCTTCTCATTCATGGGAATTATTTGATAGAAGACAAAAGTAAGAAATTGAGACAAGTTATAACAATGATGATTGTTTTCATATGTGACATGTTGCTAGCCTATCCCCAACTTTCCTTAGTCGCCTCCTACGACGTGCTCGGAAATCAGACATGCTCGGAAATCAGACAGTAACCCCGTTGTTTTTTTTGCACCCTGAACTAGAAGTTCATACCCCGGTTGCCACAGGCACGGCTGACTTTTGATAGTAACATTCATTTCACGAAACTGTGTAGCCTCCAACGACCTCCGAAAATAATTACGTATAAACTGGACGCCACGGCCATGTATCAAACCCGGATCTTCCTGGGCACAATGCAAATAACCACTATGTCATGAAGATCCACTACTTCCCTTGATCATGCGTAATCATTTTCAGTTGCAGCCTGTCGTTTTAAACTTCTCAAATTCACTTCTTGAAATGCCAGTACAGACCGAACCGGTGACTAAAGAACAGAACAGTAGAAATGTCAACACTGTCCACTGGTGGCGAGACTGAGTCAAGGTTTCAGCAACTTCCTTACAAAAGTTAAAGGAATGCAGCTCAATGAATATAAATATTTGTCATGGTTAGCAAACAAGTTAGCTGAAACATATATACACATAACAGCACATTTAGTTACGCGCGCAATCATTCATGTCCGCCACGATAGCCAACCAACATTTTCCCGCTTCTTTCATTATCTAACGGACGCTTCCAGTGATAGCTTGTCTTCTTAAGTGGAACATCGGCAGGTCAAAGCACAAGGGCCAAAGATTAAGAACATGACCCGAGACATGCGAACAAACATTTTGACATTCAATTAAAAAAAAACCCAAGATCATTGCCCCCCCCTCCCCATGATAAGATATAGAATAGTTCAAGGGGAAAGACTGAGCTAAGAATAAATGTCATTGTGGGGGAAGTCTATGAATTACGTCAACAAATTGGGAGGGGGGGGGGGCAGGGAGCGGGGAGGTCTAAATTAGTTTGACAGTTTTTGACAAGAGAAATGGGGATGAGTTTGACAAAGGTTAACAATAATACTGTTTTTTTAAATACTAATTAAATTATTTGAAATTTGTCCACAAATCTGAAAAATTATACTTTTCGTACTTTTGCGGCTAACCATTTGGGGGGGGGGGGGGGAGAGTTGGTTAGTTTTATGATAAAATTAAGAAGGGGAATGGTGCATAACATTTTTACTGTTTTTTTACAAAGAGGGGAGTGTTTAAAATTGGCAAAAATTAGGTTGCAATAATTTGTGGACAGCACACAGCAAGATTGTCAACTTATTTCATCATAAAATTACTAGAAACGTCTCTAAAAAGCACCAGAAAGCACTAAAAAAATGTTTGGAAGCAATACAAAGAAGCACTAAATATGTTCCTTAAAATCTCACAAGATAACACATTATAATTTAGTAATATCAGTTAATCTGATAAATAATAGTATTCTAGATTGCATAATCAGTCAGAAAACTATTTTTTTTTCATTTTATGTGTCTTTTTCCTGCTGCATTTAGTGTTGTCAACTTTTTTTTTTCCTGGTGCATTTAGTGTTGTCAACATGTTTTTGCCAAAAGACACTAGTCTCATGCCAAGAACCCATACACAAAACAATGAGAGAATACAACAAACAAAAAACAACATTATATTCAAAATATGATTCAAGTTTTCGCATTATATTTCTTGACTATCAGTTAATATCCCCCATATGGATGTGGAAAGCAACGGGAAACTACCACATTATTCTCCCAAGATGAAAGTCATGGCGACACACAAAATATACTGTGTAATATGACCTTGTCATTAGAGGTGAGAAAGAGAGTTCTGCAGTGCGATATAACCCCTATACTATATAACCCCTATATGGGTGCGAGTCTTGGACAATAAACAAACTGGAAAGTGGGAGATTGGAGGCAACAGAGATGTGGTTCTGCAGAAGAATGCTGAGAATACCATGGACTGCCAGAAAAACCAATGTAGATGTGTTAAAAGAGTTAAATGCGAAACGAACCTTAATCAACAATATAAGAAAAAGGCGATCTTCTTTTTTTTGGCCACTTCATGAAACAGGCAGGTTTAGAGAACATGATCACAACAGGCAAGATTGAAGGCACCAGAGACAGAGGGCGACAACGTGAGAAAATATTAGACAGTTTGACAACCTGGCACGGCAAAGAAACAACAACGACTTTGATGCATAATACTATGGACAGAGAGCTGTGGAGAGCCATGACCGCCTACGCCACCCGGCATGGCACCGGATGATAATGATGATGATCAGTTAATATTAGAAACATGTTTATTCAAGATCTGCCAAATCCCAGTCAGACAAATCTTCTTCAATTTCTGTTGCATTTTCTAGCTGTACTTGTGTATCAGATGATGATGATTGAAACAAACATTTCTAAACATCTTGTGAATCAATTTTTTTTACGGGCACTGATATGGACACTGGCTAAAAAAATATGGGGGGGGGGAGGGGCATGTTGCCACGAATGAAACGGGATTCCTAATCAAATAAGCACATAAAACTAGATGAGGATACATTAGGCAATGAATGAAGGAATCACAAGTTCAGTGAGAACCACAATTATACAATTTATAGAATGGTTTGATCATCTCATGAGAATGTAACCAATACTCTCAGCTGTTAGAGCTTGCATGACAAAAGTGGAAAGTTGCAGAGGTAGATGAAGACTAAAAGAAAAGGGGCGCATTAAGGGAGTAACTACTGACACATTAAGACGTCACAATATCACCGCCCATCAAACGACACCGAGTACCAACCATCTTCTACAATGATGCGTAATATAAATAAAGCACTACAAAAGTATATCATGAACATGACATCAACTATTCCTGTACTAAAAAAACCCCACAATTTGGTGAGTAATTATATACGTGTTATGCAGATTGACTATGTGACTGTCCAGAATACATTCAAGAGGAGTATGGTGACAGATGGAAGTGCGAGTTGTCACTCCTGCAAGAGGTTGAAGTTCAGGATACATTCAAGAGGAGTATAGTGACAGATGGGGGTGCGAGATGTCACTCCTGCAAGAGGTTGAAGTTCAGGATACATTCAAGAGAAGTATAGTGACAGATGGGGGTGCGAGATGTCACTCCTGCAAGAGGTTGAAGTTCAGGATACATTCAAGAGAAGTATAGTGACAGATGGGGGTGCGAGATGTCACTCCTGCAAGAGGGTGAAGGTTTGTGTTTATTTTTTGCTAGAGAAGTTTGACCCGAACTGTAAAATCCTTTATGAATGTTTTATGCAATGTGATTACAGTATGAAATAATGCACAAGCTGGATTAATCTTCTACTCTGGAGTGAACTTTGCCATCACATTTTTTATAACCTTCAGACATGAATACAAACAACGAAATTATTGATTTATTTAGTTAGTCCAGGCCTGGGTTTTAAGTTGGGGTAGCACACCCCACGTTCAACATCCTTAGGGGACCTATATGACATGTATTGCAAACGACAGTTATTATTCATCCACTCTCCATTTTTCGGGTCTCTGTAACATGCGGGTTATCAAAAGTACATCTTGATCTACGAGTACATATAAATCTACAGGCTGAATATACAAAACATGCGATTGGTAGTTGCTGAAGACGTGTGTTTTTATAGAGAGCAACAATAATGGGGGGGGGGGAGATTCAATTCAGAACATAAGGATAGACAGTTGTATCTCATTTACAAGCTTTACCTGTGCAATGTGAAACCATGCGTAACCAGGTGTATAATACAGGTGTCATTATAAGAATGTGAAACCATGCGTAACCAGGTGTATAATACAGGTGTCATTATAAGAATGTGAAACCATGAGTAACCAGGTGTATAATACAGGTGTCATTATAAGAATGTGAAACCATGCGTAACCAGGTGTATAATACAGGTGTCATTATAAGAATGTGAAACCATGCGTAACCAGGTGTATAATACAGGTGTCATTATAAGAATATGAAATTATGACCCGAGTCCAAGGAATAACACCAAACCAGAGCAGAGATATAGAGATGTAAGTGTTCTAGAACAGAGAACTTCTAAAGATGAAATGTTCTCATGTGAGAACCGTGAACGATACCGCAGAATTTCATGAACATCAAAATTAAGATCGCACAGAGTTGAGCACTTCCTCTGTGAAATCCCAGTAGCCGTGAGAGAGGTTTTATTACTCCTCCTGGCATGAGACTCTCAAGGATATCTCCCCTAAAATTGTTTTCTTTTTTCATATTTCAAATTCAAAGACTTTAATTAGTAGGTCCCAGATATAACATACTCTTGCTGGGTGTCTACTTTGATCAACCATTCCCCCTTGTCAATAACTGTCAAACTTTTTCAAATACTCCCCTCCTTCTAATTATTGACGTAATGCATGGGCAACCCTCTGGGAAATCTTTGGGAGAGTCTGAGAGACAGGATTTTAGACCCCCGGTAACAAGTGTTTGATCAGCCAGGTTAGCTAATGTCAGTTTCAGAATCATCCGGGGGTATTTTGAAGGTGTCGTGGGAAAGTAGCGTGATCTTAGATAACCATTAATGGTTGCGTTTTTGCGAGTAAGGTGATCTTAGATAACCAACCATTAATGGTTGCGTTAGTGAGAGAAGCGTTATCTTAGATAACCATTAATGGTTGCATTAGTGAGAGAAGCGTGATCTTAGATAACCATTAATGGTTGCATTAGTGAGAGAAGCGTGATCTTAGATAACCATTAATGGTTGCATTAGTGAGAGAAGCGTGATCTTAGATAACCATTAATGGTTGCATTAGTGAGAGAAGCGTTATCTTAGATAACCATTAATGGTTGCGTTAGTGCGAGTAAGGTGATCTTAGATAACCAACCATTAATGGTTGTGTTAGAGAGTATTGTGATCTTATATAAGCAATGATAGTAGTGTTAGATCCATCAACACCACAGTAGGTTGCTTGGCAGAAATAAGAAAGAGATTAGCAATGGAACTACAAAAAACATTGCAGATGAAAAATCTATCGCAAGGAGCAAACAGATACAAAAAAAGTTACAACTACTAAGAACCTATATCTTTCCTGTGGCAACATTCGGTTGTGAAACGTATGACACTGGCATGGAAAAGAAATTATCTGCATTCGAAATGAAATGCTATAGAAAGTTCATAAGAATATCATGGACAGAAAGAAGAACCAAAGCAGGTGTCCACACAGATCTAAACATAGAAGATTGGCTCCTCAAAACTATCACAAAATGCAAACTTACATATTCGGACAAATAAAACGAAACAATGGTTTGGAAAGATTAATCATGGAGGGAAAGATTCAAGGAAGAGAACAATCGGCAGATCAAGTCTACGATGGACATATGACATCAAAGACCTTTCTAACATGAGACTGGAAGAAGCTGGGCCACTCGCACAGAACCGTGAGGCTTACAGTCTGGCAGTGATGACAACGCTCAGCAAAGGACACGTCACATAGAGAGGTAGTGTTAGAGAATAGTGTGATCTTATATTCGCATTGATGGTAGCGTGGAAGAGTAGTGTAATATCAGGTAAACATTGGTGGTAGCGCGGAAGAGTAGTGTAATATCAGGTAAACATTGGTGGTAGCGTGGAAGAGTAGTGTAATATCAGGTAAACATTGGTGGTAGCGTGGAAGAGTAGTGTAATATCAGGTAAACATTGGTGGTAGTGTGGAAGAGTAGTGTAATATCAGGTAAACATTGGTGGTAGCGTGGATGAGTAGTGTAATATCAGGTAAACATTGGTGGTAGCGTGGAAGAGTAGTGTAATATCAGATAAACATTGGTGGTAGCGCGGAAGAGTAGTGTAATATCAGGTAAACATTGGTGGTAGCGTGGAAGAGTAGTGTAATATCAGGTAAACATTGGTGGTAGCGTGGAAGAGTAGTGTAATATCAGGTAAACATTGGTGGTAGCGTGGAAGAGTAGTGTAATATCAGGTAAACATTGGTGGTAGCGTGGAAGAGTAGTGTAATATCAGGTAAACATTGGTGGTAGCGTGGAAGAGTAGTGTAATATCAAGTAAACATTGGTGGTAGTGTGGAAGAGTAGTGTAATATCAGGTAAACATTGGTGGTAGCGTGGATGAGTAGTGTAATATCAGGTAAACATTGGTGGTAGCGTGGAAGAGTAGTGTAATATCAGGTAAACATTGGTGGTAGCGTGGAAGAGTAGTGTAATATCAGATAAGCATTGGTGGTAGCGCGGAAGAGTAGTGTAATATCAGGTAAACATTGGTGGTAGCGTGGAAGATTAGTGTAATATCAGGTAAACATTGGTGGTAGCGTGGAAGAGTAGTGTAATATCAGATAAGCATTGGTGGTAGCGCGGAAGAGTAGTGTAATATCAGGTAAACATTGGTGGTAGCGTGGAAGAGTAGTGTAATATCAGGTAAACATTGGTGGTAGCGTGGAAGAGTAGTGTAATATCAGGTAAACATTGGTGGTAGCGTAAGTAAGACAAGGACTGACAAAAGAACTACAGATAAAAGTGACAAGGACTGACAAAAGAACTACAGATAAAAGAAAGACAAGGACTGACAGACGAACTACAGATAAAATTAAGACAAGGACTGACAGAAGAACTACAGATAAAAGTAAGACAAGGACTGACAGAAGAACTACAGATAAAAGTAGGACAAGGACTGACAGAAGAACTACAGATAAAAGAAAGACAAGGACTGACAGCTACAGATAAAAGAAAGACAAGGACTGACAGAAGAACTACAGATAAAAGTAAGAAAAGGACTGACAGAAGAACTACAGATAAAAGACAAGGACTGATAGAAGAACTACAGATAGAAAGAGACTTGTGGCTGAAATTAGGATATTGTTCATTATTTAAGTAGAAGAGTCAATATAGGAGCACATTGTGCAAGCTCTGCATCAGGGGTGGGTAAAATATGCAGCGCAGGCAAAATTTGATCTTCCAAAAAATTTTCAGGCTCTCCAGGATGATCAAAAACTACTATATGCACTCGCCCCTCTAACTCAGAAAACACTATTTGGTGTTACAAGGCCTAAAAAAAAGCTTTCTGGCCATATATCACACGAAAATAGCTCAACCTGCCCAAAAAGGTTGCCCAATACTACTGTACATAATAATTCTGAAGTACATAATAATTCAGCAATAATATGATGCAAAGAAACAGTAGTTCTGTCATTGAGTCAGGAAGAATGTGGTGCACAAAAACTGAAGATTTGTTGTTGAGTCAGCAATAACATGGTGCAAAGAAACAGTAGATATATCATTGAGTCATCAATAACGTGGTGCAAAGAAACAGTAGATATATCATTGAGTCAGCAATAATGTTGTGCAAAGAAACAGTAGATCTGTCATTGAGTCAGCAATAACAAGGTGCAAAGAAATGTGATGTAAGGAAACTTTAATATAGTCATAGATAAAGCAGTAATGTGCTGTAAAGGAACATTAAGATAGTCATAGATAGTGCAGTAATGTGCACTAAAGAAACATTAAGATAGTCATCACTAGAGTAGTAATGTGCTGTAAAGAAACATTAAGATAGTCATCACTAGAGTAGTAATGTGCTCTAAAGAAACATTAAGATAGTCATCACTAGAGCAGTAATGTGCTGTAAAGAAACATTAAGATAGTCATCACTAGAGCAGTAATGTGCTGTAAAGAAACATTAAGATAGTCATCACTAGAGTAGTAATGTGCTCTAAAGAAACATTAAGATAGTCATCACTAGAGCAGTAATGTGCTGTAAAGAAACATTAAGATAGTCATCACTAGAGCAGTAATGTGCTGTAAAGAAACATTAAGATAGTCATCACTAGAGTAGTAATGTGCTCTAAAGAAACATTAAGATAGTCATCACTAGAGCAGTAATGTGCTGTAAAGAAACATTAAGATAGTCATCACTAGAGTAGTAATGTGCTGTAAAGAAACATTAAGATAGTCATAGATAGAGCAGTAATGTACTGCACAGAAATATTACGCTAGTCATAACTAGATCAGTAATGTACTGTAAAGAAACATTCAGCTAGTCATAGTTGATCAGTAATGTGCTGCAGAGAAACATTAAGCTATCACACATGGCAAGTAATACTAAAATAGACTCTTATCAGGAAACGAAGTGCAGGGGGTACAGGCTAATCTCTGAATAGGATTGGATGAAGAATGGCGTATCGACCACAATGATAGTTGCTAGGCATTCACCAAAATATCCGTCTCTGAACATGCATATCTGTAGAACATATAAATCTTGATCCAGATTCACTCCTTAACAAGTCCAAAAATTAAAACCGAATAATACAAGAAGGAAAACAACCATATAAATCAATGGGAGAGAATCATTATCGTCTAATATCCTTTACAGATAGCTAATTTCATCAGAGAATGGGTGTTCTTTCATTGTCAGTTTCATCGCAGTCTACAAGTTCCCTCACTGTCAATCTCATTTCAGAGTGCATGTTATCTTGGCCACTCCCATCACAGAGAACCTGCTCCTTCACTCTTGCTCCCATCACATACTAAAAATAAATTGGTAGTATATCTTATTCAGGACGTGGCTATCAACCCATTTTTTGGCTTTAGTGATTTTCTAGGCAATATAAATATGTTCAGTAGTTTGCCAGTGCTTTCTGAATGGTCTGGATGCACAATTGTCTGTGGCGGGAATCAAACTCTGTAACTTGGCCGTCAGAGATGGACCCTGTACCACTACATCACAGAGCCGGACCATCACATACTACCTATTCTATAATGTCACTCCTATTATAGACATCCTGTTATATCATTCTCACTCTCATTATAGACTTCTGTCCCTCACTATCAATCCCATTATAGACTTCTGTCCCTCACTATCAATCCCATTATAGACTTCTATCCCTCACTATCAATCCCATTATAGACTTCTGTTCCCTCACTATCAATTCCATTATAGACTTCTGTCCCTCACTATCAATCCCATTATAGACTTCTATCCCTCACTATCAATCCCATTATAGACTTCTGTCCCTCACTATCAATCCCATTATAGACTTCTGTTCCCTCACTATCAATCCCATTATAGACTTCTGTTCTCTCACTATCAATCCCATTATAGACTTCAGTCCCTCACTATCAATCCCATTATAGACTTCTGTCCCTCACTATCAATCCCATTATAGACTTCTGTCCCTCACTATCAATCCCATTATAGACGTCTGTTCCCTCACTGTCAATTCCATTATAGACTTCTGTCCCTCACTATCAATCCCATTATAGACTTCTGTCCCTCACTATCAATCCCATTATAGACTTCTGTTCCCTCACTATCAATCCCATTATAGCCTTCTGTTCTCTCACTATCAATCCCATTATAGACTTCAGTCCCTCACTATCAATCCCATTATAGACTTCTGTCCCTCACTATCAATCCCATTATAGACTTCTGTCCCTCACTATCAATCCCATTATAGACTTCTGTTCCCTCACTATCAATCCCATTATAGACTTCAGTCCCTCACTATCAATTCCATTATAGACTTCTGTTCCCTCACTATCAATCCCATTATAGACTTCTGTTCCCTCACTATCAATCCCATTATAGACTTTTCTGTTCCATCACTGTCATTCGTATTATAGATTGCCTTCTCTTTCACCTGCTCAACAAAAAAAAACCATGCACATGTTCGCGCTCACACACACACACAGAACAAAGATTGAATAGCTTCCATTTATGTTGTCTCCACAAAATCCTGAACACTGGATGGCATGACAAAATTACCAAGGTCCTCCAAAGCGCCGAAATTCCAACAATAATGTCCAATTTTGGTATTAGAAGACTCATGTGGCTTGGCCACATTCAAAGTATGTATAACAGCCACATCCTAAAACAATTGCTATAAGGGAAGTTCTCACATGGTGCACACAAAAAAAGGCAGACCAAAGCTGTGATTTAAAGATGTCTGCAAAACACATATGAATGCCTTTGTCATCACACCTGAAATCTAGGAGAACTTCATGAAAGATCACCAGACATGGAGAACTAGCCTGAACAATTGTGCTAGGATATTTAAGGTTTCAATATCAAGCAGAACGCAAGAACTAAGACAGGCATAAGGAGCAATAGCCCAGTGAAGTGACATTTCCATGTGTCTTCTATGACAGAGAAAATCACTCCTAAAATAGTCATCTGTTAAACAAGTACAAAAATCATATAAAATCAGAAATAAAATATTGAATAACTTTTGAAAATTGCATATTAGATTTTTGTACTTGAAAGTTGCCTTTTCTCATTAGATGAGAAAAGGCAACTTTCAATTACTTTACAAATTACTGAAGAAAATTTACTAACAGACATAATCATGCAATGATAAAAAAAAAACACTCACTGTATGATGCAAATTTCTCCCCTCCTCCAGCAGCAGATGTCCAGTTCTGTCTCTGGTCTTGGCTATGATTTACAGCTAACAAGGATGCAGAATTTATGGATCCATCTCTTGGTGGCAGCAATAAAGATGCTGATTGTACTTGGAGATCTAGAAGTTCTTGATGCTGATGTTTTAAGGCATTGACTTCTCTCTGAAAATGCAGAAAAACAGGTTCTTGTATTAGTCACCAAAATGAGAACCAATGAACAGTAACACTGATGATGATGTTCCTCCTTCACAAGTGAAGATGAGCATGGCGTGAAAAAAATAAAAATGTGGTGAACAAGTAGAAAAACAAAACATTTGTGGCTGTCTAATTTGGTTTTGGTTTGTGAGTGTGTAGATGCTTGATGAGTCTGATTCGTGTCAGGAAGGATCTAATGCAATGCGCGCAGAAGGTCATGAGTAGAAGCATTTTCAAATAAGTAATCAGAATAGTAACACTATGACATACATGTCATAAGAGGTGACTAAAAAAGAGCCAAACAACCATGGCCCCATCTTTGCTGCTTATGGAGTAACAGTCTGGTCCACAGGAGCATCTCTGTAAAACCAAATTATAAGAAATCTGCAACGACCTAAAACAAACTGCTTTATACATGACCAATATTGAATTGGATGCACGGTGATTGATCGCACAAGAAAATGCTTTGAACTAATATAGAAAATATGCTGCCTACACAAACATAGCTACGCATGTGGTTGCAACTGTGGGTCTCACCAATGGCCCACTAGACAAACCACCCATGCAACAGAAAACCTTAGTAGATGAAATGTTGTTATACTGAGGCTATCTTCTTATAGAAGCTTCATGGCACATCATCTATACAATTATGCTTATTATGCTATTTTGTTGTTGAAATAGTTTCATGTTTACTTGAATTGTATGCACCCTCTGTGGTTGGGAGGGAGTCAGAGATATACTGTGCAGCACTGGGGAGGAGGAAACTGACAGCACTGTTTTTTTCCTATGGCTGAGACCCATCATAGAGGCACAGTGACTCAGGATGTGACAATCCTATTGACTTGAACATTTGGTTGCATGCCTAGAGCAATAGAGAAGTTCGGCATAACCAGTAGTCAATTGGTGGCGGGGAATGAGCACAGTGAACCCTATCTTGGCTGCAGTGGCCTGGAGTAGTGCATAGGTTGAAACTTACCTTCCTGGAGGTGTGATAGTTATTCTCTGGCTCTGGCCCGGGGTGGGCCGAAAATACACAGACTTCCCAGCAATATAATGCCATTTAATGGCATTGGGTCAAAGGGCATGAGCCATGGACCGCTGGATCAGCAACCAACCAACCAACACAAACATAACCCAGCGCTTCAAAGAGTTCCATGTTTTTGTAAAGATTTGAAACTAATATCTTAACATGCCTGTAGAGAAATGGTCTTTCAAAATTGCATTGCCGCCTTTAGTAATAATTACAACATTATCAGCAAACAACAGCTGATTAGTAGTTACCTTCATTGAAATAGTTTTATCTGTCATTACTGAATGTTTTCCCATCAGGATATGCAGGGAGCTCCTTTTGGATGTGATAAAGGCAGAATCATTATGTCATCACAATATGTACAGGGTTGTTTTTTTTTAATCTCCCATATGACAGAAAAAACCCAGCCGTACCAGCCTTAGGAGTTGAATCCTACACCTGGATTACCTTGTATCAGGATTGTGGTGGACTTTTTGCTATGACACGATGTTAAACTATGAGTAATGTTTTATTGTGCTTTCACCCTCAAGTCTTTCTTGCTTTCAATTTTGCTCATTGTAATTATGTTCATACAACCTGTTAACAATACAACATGAAACTAAACACATCTAACACAGAGACTATGAAATTAAGCAGACAAAAAAACCAGTCAAAAGTATCTGTCAATAATAAAACAAAAGCAGGTTTCAGAGTTCATATATTTAGGTTGCGTCATTACAGAGCATGGTAAACTCGATAGAGAGATTGAAACATGATATTAGAAAGTCAATATGGTGACTTACAAACTGTCACCAATACTCAAACACATAACAATCTGCATGAGGACAAAATGACAATTGATAAACAGTATTTTTATACCAACTCTGTGTTACCAATGTCAAACATGGCCCTTGACAAAGACACTAGCGAAAAACTTCACAGAGTGTGAAAAAAGATGTTTTAGGAAAGCTATAAGTGTTACCAGAAGAGACTGATGGAGAAATACAGATATCATGAAAGAAATAAAGATCACATCAAGTCAAGACGATATGGAGACAACAAACTAAGTGGTTTGGCGACCTCATGAGAATGAAACCAACATATCCAGCCTTTTGTGCATACAAGTACAGAAGATCAGATTACAAGACACCAGGAAGAACAAGAACTAGATGGGTGAAAACAATTAAAGAAACCTTAAATAGAGTTTACCATGGTCAATGTGTCCCAATTGACCATCCCACAACTGTGAAGAAACTAAATCACTTTCACAAAATTTGTCTCAGAGAAGTTATGAACATCAGCTGGCAAGACAAGATTTCAGATACGCCTGTCTTTGACAGATCTGGTACCCCTAGCATTGACGCTATTCTGATGCAGACACAGATAAGTTGGGCAGGCCACATCCAATCAACACCTGCCAAAGATATTTCTCTATGGTGAGTTGCAGAAGGGCATGTGTTCTCAAGGTGGTAAAAAGAAGTGCTACAAGGACTCATTAAAGACCTCACTAAAAGGTTTTGAAATAGACAAGCATACATGGGAAGAACTTGCACAAAATATAACTACATGGTGCTCTAGTTAAAAAAAAGGCACAGCATCTTGTAAAAAGATAGATTTAGCATCCCAACAGTGGAGAGTAGCTAGAAAGTCACGGGCAGACCAAAAACCACCTACAGTTGTCATCCCATGCCTTAACTGTCCAAGGACATTTGCAGCCAGAGTAGGGTACATTATACATTAATCATCTACAAACTCATAGTTAAGAACATAACTCTAACCAAAAGTGAAAGTAACCAATGTTCATGATCACATGTGATGGATGAAAAAACAAAATTGCAGTTATTAAATCACTCGCCCACAATCCTACAATCGTACAGAACCGGGTTTCATGCTCACTCATTATTCATAGTTTGAAATAAAAATTACTACCGTGGCTCACCCAGCCACAAAGTAGTAGGGTACCAGAGCTCTACCTTTGGGAAGGTCAAGAAATGCACCATCACTTCTGGACAAGAGCTGAAGATGATGCTAGTCAGGTTATTTCTGCTCAGCCACTGACTGGGCAGCTGAGCACTTATGGGAAAACCATTTGCTATGACACTGATTCATAACTCAGCTTAGTTTTTACTTTTTACAAAGCCAATAAAGATAATAATATATACATTAATAATAAATGGTATGGGTCAAAGGGCATGAGTCCATGAACCGCTGGATCAACAACCAACAATAAATTGTTAGAGACTTTGTTTTTAAAGTTTTGTTGAATGTTTTTATACACCCTTTATAAATTATTAGGAAAGTAGATGATATTACTGCTCTATGTTGAAAACCCTGAGCAATCTTATACTAGACGGGATTGTGAGACTTCTAACACCTCTGTGAATAAAGCCTGTAGGACAGATAAGAACATACCGTATATATTTCTATACTCATGAAATTTTACAAAGTTAAATACTTGAGACATATTTACCTCTTTACTTTCCAGAACACCTCGATATTCTCTAGAAATTGTGTTGATTTGAAGTTCACTAGACTCAGCCTTTTCCTCTAGTTCCTTGTTCAGTCGTTTCAGACGTTCATTCTATATTACGGAATAATCAACAACAAAATCAAAGTTTACAAAGATAGGATATGGCATGGAATAAATAATAAGAACAACAATTAGTTCATAAAGACAGAATACATCACTAAATAAAAAACAACAAAAACAATTAGTTCACAGAGACAGAATACATCACAGAATAAACAATAACAAAAACAATTAGTTCACAAAGACAAAATACATACCAGAATAAACAACAACACAAAGAATGAATTAACAAAGACTACATACATCACAGAGTAAATAACAACAAAAGCAAAAAGTACACAAAGACAGACTACATCATGGAATAAACATCAACAAAAATAATATGTTCACAAAGACAGGATACTTCATGGTAAAAACAACAATAAAAACAATAATTTGACAAAGATATATGGATCATGCTGATGTGATTAACATCTGCAATTTTGTGAGACTAAGTACATATGATGTTTTGAGAGCTTAGATTTCATGAAATATTTAAATTGTATATGTTTGTTTGTTTGTTTTGCGTTCGCTCCATTGTAACCAAACCGGATATCCGTGCGATTTCCGCCGGGAGCGTGATTATGTTGTGCCACCGTTATGCGCCTTGTAGGCCTAGCACATCCGTTTTCGGCATGCCTTGACAATTCGGGTGGGCTACCCAAAGCCTCTGACAGCCTCTATATCTGTCTCCAGGCATGCGTATCGGCGACTCTTCGCCCAGACGATTTTTGCTCTCGTCTGACTCGTACGAGGTGTTCCACTGTCTATGAACTTGCCTCGTGTAATTGGACGTGCTGTGCCTGTGCCCATTGGGTACTGAACCGTTTCTCATCCGTGAGCCTGGTTCCTTAAGGGGAAGAACTCAACAGAGGAGTTGAACCCTGGCTCTTTCGCCCTCTTAGCCGAGGTGTCATTCACCGACATCGTGTACCCCTTGTCCAAGTTCGAGTCTCACACCATGCGTTTGAGAGCACGGCATTCTCGAGCTGAGCGTCCTTGTCCCAATAGCGCCTGAGCCCATCAGGTTCTGAACCCTTTCTCTCTTCAAGTGTATTTCCGGTGTAGGAAAACCTGACAGTAGAGTTGGGCCAGGGCTAAATCGTTGTCCCTTTTGTGCCTGAGCCCATCGGGTACGGAACCCTTTCTCTCTGCAAGTGTACTTCCGGTATAGGAAACCTTGACAGTAGAGTTGGGCCAGGACTACCATCGTTGTCCCTTTCTTGCCTAAGCCCATCGGGTACAGAACCCTTTCTCTTTGCGAGCATATTTCCGGTTTAGGAAGGCTCGACATTAGAGTTGGATTAGGTCTTCTTGCTTTACCAAACGCCAATGAATGGGTCTGGGTCTCTGCCTGTAAGGAACACAGGTAACTAGAAGCATGTCTCCAGCTGACGGAGCTTGTAGTTCCATTTTCCTAGGGACTTTTCACTTTCTATTTGCAGTTCACGCTGCCCTCTAGCGCTGTTCTGCCCTTTAATTGTTTCATTGTACTCGGTATGAAATCTACTTGTCTCTCGCCATGCATCTACTTTTACGTGCATTTTACAAATGCCGCCCCTCCAATGTTCGGACTGGACTGACTAGCTTCACTGTATGTCGACAGTGTCGCTGTATGTGGTGATGCTGGTGGTGTCGGAGATATTGTCTGTCTCTTGTGCAGTCAAATCTCTTTCCATCTGCTACCTCCACATTCTCGGACACGATCCCCAAATGATTTGGCCAGAATCAGCTCGAGCTGCTGTATTTCTGTTTCCAGGGTGCACCGCGTGGAGGTACATTTGGGATCTTGGTTATCTGCTAACCCTGGGTCCGCCTAGAGCAATGAGTTCCCTTTGCACCCCAAATTGTATATAAAATATTAATACAAATAATGAAAGATAGAAAGATGGCTGGCTGGACAGGGTAGGTGTTAGTGTTGGACAACATATAGCTTTATCATATAGTTTGTATCTGATGACTAGAAGTTATAAACAATGACAGAAGCCAGATAGAAAATATGCCAGAAACAAATACAGTTGGAGATTAATAGCAAAATATGATGGAATGGATGCACCTACAGAAAACAAAAGTGTAACAGAACCAGACTGGCATTTGGTTGGAGCAAAAGGGTAGAAGAATAGTTGGAGCAAAAGGGTAGAAAAATAGTGGGAACCTAGTAAAAGAACAGTATAGAAGGAGGCCAGAAAAATCAGCCTTATGGGTGGAACTGAAGAAAATGTTACAAACTAGAATTTGATCAGCAGCAACAAGTTGCAGCCACTGTAAACAATGTCATTTAGTAGTAGCAGTATTAGTGTGCTGGTAAATTTAAAAACTATGTGTGTAGTATATTCACCATGGTATAGTGGTTACTATGTACTTCATAAGGGCTGGTATTCTCTATTCATATGATCTATTATTTACATTTTGGTCTCTGACCCTGTATCAGTGCTGAAAAAACCCTTCTTTTAACACTGTAAATGTTAATATATACTCAGAAAAATATGGAAGTTAATAAGTAAACACAAATACTAAATATAAATAATGTAGACAATAATGAGTTGGTCATTTTGATCTTTTATGATATTTCTTTAGGAAACAAATAAATCAAATATTTTAAGTGCCTGGTATACATTTTTCAAAATGTGTGTGCCGTGGCCAACACCTGTTTGTGAGATTAATAGTTTTCCTGGAGTACAAAATCTGAGATCATACTTTTTTTAAATTAGCTATACTTCCCAGCAATATAATGCCATTTAATGGCATTAGGTCAAAGGGCATGAGCCCATGGACTGCTGGATCAGCAACCAACCAAGACTAGCTATGCATTGATATGGTGCTGGTTTCTCGACAATGTAATGTCTTTTTTTTTTCTACCTTTATACCAACCAAGCCAGTCTCTTGTTGTAAAGATGTGGAGATACAATAAGTATGCCATCAGAAGATAACAATTAAGCCTAGTCAGGCCCACCAACATTTGTATGCCTGTGAACTTCCAGAAATATCATGCTGTATTTCAGCCAAAAATGCACATAAATTTCAGCATTTTCAACCAAAATTATATGTCCATATTCTGTATATAAAATACTTCACTAAAGGTAAATTCTGTCTAATCTATCTTGATCTATGTTTCTTCAGCACTGAACACAGCAGAAACCAGTGATCTCCAGTATGAGCGATGTGATCCTACTGTGTGTAGTTCTTGCATGTTGTTGAGGTCCATAGTCATTCTCATTGATGCTTGTTCTGAGAAGAGTTTCTCTTGCCAAGTGGTACCCATTTTAATGCTTGCATTGTTATTTTTTCCCCATTCATTTTAAGTATGGATCCGATATAAGTCCTTCACTTTCTTCTTATTGTTGTATAAACGTGTTGTTTGGTATCGTCTCTTATTTGCATGTTTGACCTCATTTCTTTCCAGCCAATACGTAAGAACTTTCTAAGATATTTATTTTCAAATGAATTTACTTTCTTCTCCAGGACTTTTGTTATTTTCCAGCTTTCGCAACTACATGGTAATACATATATTACATTGTAGTTAAACATTAAATACCAAAAATCACTATAAAACTTGAATATTCTCTGTACAAATACAGAAAATGTATATTAGTTGACATGTATGCATCTGTAAAAGACCATTATCTGCTCTAGCAGACTAAGTCAAGTCAGAAGGGGACTTTTTCCAGTTTTGATAAGAGACCGTGGGAATACTATCATTGCACTGTAACAAATATATGGCAAGGATCACCATGATACATTGTTACAGTGGATGCAGTGTGATTGGTGAAATGGTTGAATGGTGAAGTCTTACAAAAGTATATAAGAATACATGTAACACGGCCATTGAAAATGTAGAATAAAATTCAGAATCCATGAAAACATTCTGCAAATAAGTGTGTACCTATGAATATTATAGAATGTAAATGTGGTATACTGCGCATGCATACACAAACCCAGACCAATAGCATCCTGTCATCATCCAGTTCCTGGATAGCTAAATGCCCAGTATGAACAGGAGATCTAAATTCTATAGCTTCTTTAGAATTAAAAGGTTACATAAACTACCCACATCTCATACCTTTGATGTTTGGGACAAATTTGAATTTCATATTGTTATTTAGACAAAATTATAACTTGTTGTAAATGGCTGTTTAGGCAAATTCTAAATGACTTCATACTCTCTACTACACAAAAATAGATCTTACTTCATGTCGGTGTGTAGACAAAATAGCATCCAGCTGTTCTATTTTCTCTTTTGCAAGTTTTAGTTCTGTTGTAGGATCTGCAACATATAATAATACACTCGATAAGGGCAGCACCATACTGCTAGTATTTGTAATGGGAAAGGGTGGGAGGGGAGAAAGAAAGGATAAACCATTCATGTTAGTTGTAAAGTGATAGATATTACTAGCTCATTAGAGGACAACAGTGCCTTTAGTAGCAGGGGATTGAAGTAACACTTCTACAAGGCATGCATGTTGTACAAGGTGACTAAGGAGTGTTGGGTGTGGGGAAGCATTAGAGGACAACAGTGCCTATAGTAGCAGGGGGCTGAAGGAGAAACAAGTAGTAACAATTCTGCAAGCCATGCATGTTGTACAAGATGACTAAGGAGTGTTGGGTGTGGGGCAGCATTATAGGACAACAGTGCCTTTAGTAGCAGGGGGCTGAAGTAACACTTCTACAAGCCATACATGTTGTACAAGGTGACTAAGGAGTGTTGGGTGTGCAGCAAACTGCAGTATTTTGTCAAATATATTTCAAGAACGTTATTGGTTAAAGACATTTACTATCAAACTATAAAAAGATAAATGATAGTGTATTGTAAACTTTTTTTGCATATGATAAAAAATAGACCATGTGCTCAACGAGTTAAAGATAAGATATTTTTCCTATAATGTTATTGTATCACTGATTAACAGACTGGTAGAAAATTGCACAACAAATTAAAACTAGAAAAAATTGACATTGCCATTAAAGTACCAGTATAGGATATATCATCTATAGAGACAGATGTTGACAACTTTATAAGATAACTACAGTTCAGTTCCAAGATGGAACCTCCTGTGACTTGTGGGATACAATCATCTTATTAAAAATCAAGGAATTTCATCTTTTGTTTCCCACTATCCTCAAGTTTTTTTTGTCCCAACAAGTTAACATCTGGAGTTACCGGTATATTAGTGCATGGTGTAATTTTGAAAAGGGTCTTCTTGGAAATGATGCTAATATTAAAATTTTATCAAAGATCAAAGACATTTCCATTGATTATTTAAAATCTTGCATCCATTCTCCAACTAATAGTTTTTCCTTTCTGAACTCATTATATAGAAGCTGCTTTAGGAGACCATCAACATACAAAAAGCAGTCTGACTATCCTGTTCACTGGAAATGTGATTCCCAACAAATTATACATGTCCAGTCTTCTCCTGCATTCATTCTCAAACTCCTGCAGATTAGCAGGATGTGGTCTGGAGAATAGCATGCCATTTGTCATGGTTTACAGCTTAGCTGTGATATCTGCGCCTCTCGAACTGACACATCTGATTTCAGCAAGGTTTTTGGGTTGCTTTGACTTCTATGGGATGAAATAATAACCACCAAACCCCTAACCCCACCCCCCCCCCCCCCAACCTCAGTAGTTTCCTTGTTATGTCATATGTGGCAAATAACAGTGTCACTATTAATTCATATTATTATAATTTAGTGAAGTTGGTTCTTTAAACCATTAACCAATCACATGTTCAAAATGTAGCGACACTGACCACGTAAACTAACAACCAATCCAAATTGCAGTCTGACCGTTGACACAAAATACATAACATAAGCAAAGACTACGTATTGCCATGAATCTTGATGATGCATATGGATAAATAAACAAATCCATCTTCACATTCTTCAGTTCATGCATCCATATGATCCACTAGGCACCACAGAAAAATTTCATGTGAAAAGCAATGCTGAATACTAAGAGTACAACTTTTAACATTTATCTGTCTTTGTAAATCTTCTATAAGACTCTATAGCTAAATCCTCAACAACCATAGCTTACAAAGTCCCAGATTTTAGCTCAATAAATAAAGAAAAACCCATTCCATATTTGATAAAGTCACACCCTGGAGCCCTTCAGTTTGTACAGTATCAAATATCAGCAAATTGTTGAGTTTTTTTTTGCACAATGAATCGCGATCAATTTAGGCCTTACGTGCTTAAAAACAGCTCTATGGAAAAGATATAAAACTCTGGTGTCGGGAAATAACCAGATACTGGAAATGTGAGGGCTGGGGTACCACAGGGAATATGTGAAAAAATTAATGGAAATAGATATAAGAATTACCAATATTTTTCTCTGGAATTGCTTGCCTAGAAATTTCCCTAGGGCAACAGATATGAATTAAATGTTTGCGTTTGTAAAAATTATTAATTCTTCATTACAGAGCATAAAATATAGACAATAAACAACCACAATGAAGACAATAAAGAACTTTCATATTTTGAAGTATACAAGTTCTGAATGTGTATCATGTATATAAAATCATAGAAATAATGAGGAAATGAATTGAAAAATGTCATGATTGAACATATTTACAAATATGCATAGCTTCCTCACATTTTCATAACTGAAAATGTCTACAAAATACCATTAAGCACTCTGCTTGATGCTATTAGCTTGCACAAGTACTTCAGAAATAAATCACCACTGATCATGCTAAAAAATATAGCCATAAAATGAATCATGATTTATGACACTGTTGACATTAAGCACTAAAGTTGTAAAGTGAGTGTAGAGGTGGCTTCACAATCAAAAGAGAACAGGTTTGGATCCATGTATATGAAGAAGCGTTGTTTCTATTTTATTTTTTCTCATTCTTCTTTTCACTTAGATCCAAGCTATAAAGTTTCTAACCTCATTTGTGTCATGTTTAGAGTCTATAAAGAAGCTGGTCTTGTATTGGAATTACTAGACACCTCTCTCACAGTGACATTCCAGAGTTTGCGTCATCACTGTGGCAGACACCCGTGTGATGCCTGGGCCCGAAAGGGGAGCAAAGAATAGCAACACTGTTTACTTCCATGCATGTCATAAAAGGAGACTAAGGAGGTTATGGGATGGAGTTGGCTGTCCCATTCCATATAGGGTCAGTGACCCGAAGCTATGCTGAAGTCGGATATGTCAGGCCGAAAGACGCAGATATCGCAGCAATGCTGTAAACCATGACACAATGCATTCCGCTCTCCGGACTACATCCTGGTAATCTGCAGGAGATTGAGAATGAACGCAAAAGAAGAAGAAGAAGAACTGTGGCAGTTTTTAAATTACATAAATTGACCTCACACTATAAATATGAATTGACTAGTACTATCACAGATGAAAGCTAAACCTAGAGATCTCATGTGCAAGCTGTGTATATAAAACAAGGCTTGGAAAGTCAGACATTGATGAGCAGGCTTAAAAACATAGTATCCATACAAAAATGTAATATCAACTGACATATTTCTCTAAAATAGCACTTCTTCTGAACCCGGTCAAAGGGCATGAGCCCATGGGCCGCTGGATCAGCAACCAACCATGTACAAGTTTATCCATAAAATTCTTGCATAGCTAGAATATTCCAACTCCCAGCAGAACACAATGCCTGGAAAGAGAAGGTGTGTCTTTGAGAAGGTGTGTATGTCAAAATTATGTGACATCCTTTTTTATGCAGACATCCATTCATATGAAAGCCTGCAGCAATTTGGTAAATAGTGACAAAAGACAGCAGAAAAAAAGGTCAAGCATGTTATGACCATGGTTAGCTTTGAGTTTTGTGACCAAACTGACCAGCGCATAATTAAGAGATTAAGTTCCATATGGCTGGCCTACTAGCGATATGGTTACAGACATCCAACATTCAGTGAAAGTGGTAAAACACTGAATGTATTAGATACCAACACCAAAATCTGATGTGTCGAGTAATTGACACAAATAAAACAGCACCACAACACATTTCCATTCACCAGAAATGTTGAAAATCTTGTAGGACCAATATCCTGCTATAAGAGAAATGCAGTGTGAGTTTGAGAACGAATGCAGAAAAAAAAATTGAACTTTAAAAGCCATGACACCTTGTTGAAGACCTTACTTAAGGTATTGTTGAGGGAAGATGAGCAATAAGCAAGATACACATTGGAGGGAAACATTATAAGATAGACAGTATACAGTCTAGCAGAGTGCACCACTAAGGCAAGGGGTAAATAAGATACTTAGGCAAGAGACAAAGGATGTTGGACGTCTGTTGCAGCCAATCTTGTTGATGATCAAGTCTATTCTCTACTTGATTTGTCAACTTGATCTATAAGTCTTTATTCACTTTCTGCTAAGAGGATCATGTCATCTGCATATCACAGCTTGTTTATTATTTCTCCACTGATCTTGAACCCTGGCATTCCCTCTATCTGTTTAAATATCTTCTGTGTAATTGTTAAACAGGGTGAGTGATTAAAATACATCCCTGTCTCTCTCCTCCTTGTATCTCTATGTATGGGGATTAGCTACACTCCCACCTTAGGTATACCTGAAATCCTCTTCTGCACTTGCTCTCAAATAATCAGCCCAAGTATTTCTGTGATTTGAGCCACAGCATGAACTAAATTGTTCTGCTTCTAGTTTACAGCTTTATTCTCGTACCACACAGTGGAGTTTGTGCTTCATTCCTGTGCCATAAAGTGGGATTTTGGTTTTATTCCTGTACCAGACAGTGAAGTTTGATCTTTATTCTCATACCACACAGTGGATGTTGTGCTTTATTTATGTGCCAGAAAGTGGAATTTGTGTTTTATTACTGTACCAGACAGTGGAGTTTGTATTTTATCACTGAAGCAGACAGTGGAATCTTTATTCTATTCCTGTGCCAGGCATTTGAGTTTGCGCTGCATCATTTACACCGTTTAGCCAAGCGCATCCAGTTTCAGCATTCATGTATAGTAACTGCTAAATAACAACACGACCGAAAAATCCTTGCATAGATCAAAAGTTGAGATAAACATATTAGAGCTTGTTTGGGCAACAAATAAAGTTGCAAAACCTACAGAACTCTATTCATTCATTTCACATAAATAACATCTTTATCTGAAAGTGCTGACACTATGTATTCAAAGGCTGGTTCATTTTGCATCAGACACTTTTATTTATAGTTTGTATTTTGGATCATGGTACGAGTGCCTAAGACATTGAAATGTGTTGAAATAGGTCAATAAGGAAAGGAAATAAATGGAAGTTTCTGACAAACATCATCTGTGTGTACCTGAGGTCCAAAAAGGGAGCAAAGAATAGTAAGTGTTACTGACTATACAAATCATAAGAGATAACTAAGGAGTTTCAGTATGGGGGTTGGTTATCGCACCCTATGATCTCTGCTTTAATGAAGTCTGCTGAAGAACAATGTTTTGAATGTTGGTAGAGAATCAATCCTTTCATCTGCAATATACCTTGACATTGCAAGAAAGTATGCCAGCGGCTAAGTCCCCTCCACAGTAGAAAACTTATCATCTTGTGGCACTGAAATCAACAGTCACATTGAATAAAACTGCCATCTGGCTGTTAAATGGCTACTTATAATGTTCCCATCAAAAAAAAAATGTCAGAGAAATAGAAATTTGAAAATAAAACTCCACCATCTAGCCTAGGGAACAAGAGTGACAAACTCTTTACCCCCTCTGGATTCTATCATCATCATCTGGTAAACAAAGGAGAAAGTAATCATCATTTTTAGTCATGGAATGCAGACACATGATAAAGGTAAATAACTTTTGGGAAGATAAATAAAAGACAAAGAAGTGAATATACTGAAAAATGATAATATTTTGACATGGAAGAGTATCAATGGAATCAATGACCAACTGTACAGGGACAGAAAGAGTTCTTGAGATTCATGATCACCTACACCAGCTGGCATGGAACCTGATGATAAAGATTGTTTTCCTATTCTAATGTCTTCTTCTTCTTCGTTCGTTCTCAAACTCCTGCAGATTAGCAGGATATAGTCCCGAGAACGGAATGCGGTGTGTCATGGTTTCCAGCATTGCTGCGATATCTGCGCCTTTCGGTCTGACACATCCGACTTCAGCATGGCTTTGGGTCACTGACCCTATATGGGATGGGACAGCCAACTCCATCCCATAACCTCCTTAGTCGCCTTTTATGCATGCTTGGAAGGTAAACAGTGTTGCTATTCTTTGCTCCCCTTTCGGGCCCCGGCAACACACGGGCGATATTCTAATGTCCATATTGGTTGTTTTCATATTCTAATGTCCATATTGGTTGTTTTCATATTCTAATGTACATATTGGTTGTTTTCATATTCTAATGTCCATATTGGTTGTTTTCATATTCTAATGTCCATATTGGAGTTATGTTTACTATGTTGATTACTTGGCATATCATGAACTGAGCTGGGAGTAGGTATATCATGTTCTGTGATGGGAGAAAGTATATCATGTTCTGTGATGGGAGAAGGTTTATCATGTTCTGTGATATAAGTACTATTCTATTACTGTTATTCAGTTTCACAGGAGTATTACATTTGATTGATTATCAGTTAGTTAATCGTTGGATCATTGTCACTGCACTCCAGACAAGTCCATAGGAACTCAGATTCTCTGCTTAGAATATCAGTGTCATAGGGTATTAATTTGAATAAAATACTGGAAATGGTCTTTTCTTTCCTTGTTTTTATTCTAAAGGCCTCATTATGGGATGTCTATAAATTACGTCAACAATTAGGAGGGAGGGATCTGAGCAAAGTTTGAGATTTTTAGGTGTTGTAGGCTGTCAAAAGTTGACGTCAGCAATACTGGTTTTTATACTTCAATTAAATTGATTCAACTATAACTTTTTTAATATCTCACAAAAAAATAAGGAACTTCCACTGAAATATGGGGGGGGGGGACACGAAGTCTTATTTCATTGTTTGAAGATTCACACCAAGTTCGGTTTTATAGGTGCGACCATGTGCATATAAAAGGAAGGTTGTTGAGTGTGTCCGTCTATAGGGAGTGAGGTTGTTAAATGTATCCGGATATGTGTGTATATATATTGAGAGAGAGAGAGAGAGAGAGGAAGAGAGAGAAGTGAGATTGTTATGTGTTAGGTGCGACCATGTCCATAGAGAAATGAGGTTGTTAGATGTATCCAGATATATAGGGAATGAGAGAGAGAGGGAGCGAGAGAAGTGAGGTTGTTATGTGTGTCCTTGTGTATAGAGAATTCAGACTATTATGTACGACCGTGTGTGTAAAAAAGTGAGGCTATTAGGTGCGATTTTTTTATGCATATGGAAATGAGGCTGTTAGGTGCGACCTTGTGAAACCCGGTATATAGCGCGGTTGTGGCAATAAGTCCCATATGCAAAGCATCCATTCCCTGCTGACTAGGTCCCAACTCCGCTGGACTGGCTACATCGTCCGTAATACAGACAAGCGCCTTCCAAATAGATTATTCTATGGGGAGCTGTACGATGGTAAACGTTCAAGCGGAGGGCAGAAAAAGCGCTTCAGGGATCACCTTAAAAAAAACTCTCTCAAGTACTGCAGCATTGATCCTAGCTTGTGGGAGACTACAGCCCTTGATCGCTCAGCTTGGCACACCCAAATCACTGCTGGTATTTACAATCGACAGAAGCGGAAGGAAAAACCCGAAAACTCTCCTACCCCACACCCTATACACTCCTGCATGCACTGCAATAGAACGTTTCTGTCACAAATCGGACATCTACGAACTACCAAACCAAATTAGACAATCACACATTTTTTTTTCCTACTTGCTCATCACATTTATTGTTTTTCATGCCATGCTCACCTACGCTTGCAAAGGAGGAACAACAACATCATCAATGCGGTTGTTAGGTGCGTCCTTGTGTGTATAAAGAAGTGAGGCTGTTAGGTACGACTTTATGCATAAAGAAATGAGGCTGTTAGATGCGACCTTGTGCATGAGGCTGTTAGATGCGACCTTGTGCATGAGACTGTTAGATGCGACCTTGTGCATGAGGCTGTTAGATGCGACCTTGTGCATGAGGCTGTTAAATGCGACCTTGTGCATGAGGCTGTTGGATACGACCTTGTGCATGAGGCTGTTAGATGCGACCTTGTTCATGAGGCTGTTAGATGCGACCTTGTGCATGAGGCTGTTAAATGCGACCTTGTGCATGAGGCTGTTGGATACGACCTTGTGCATGAGGCTGTTAGATGCGACCGTGTGCATGATGTTGTTAGGTAAGACCCGGTATATAGTGCGATTGTTACGTGCGTATGTATATGTTCTTATGTATAGACAAGTTCCGTTGTTAGGTGCGTCCGTTTTTAGGAGTGAGGTTGTTAGGTGTATCCTCGTTTCTACTGTATTCAGTTGTTATGTGCGTCTGTGTTTGTTGAAAGTGAGGTTGTTAGCTGCTTCTTTGCTTTTAATGAAGTAATGTTATGGCATCCCCTGTGTGTAAGGAAGTTATGTTGCTAGGTTCATCCATTTTGTAATGAAGTGGTGTTTTTATATCCGTCCCTGTTTGTAAGGAAGTGGTGTTGTTAGATCCCTCCCTGTTTGTAAGGAAGTGGTGTTGTTAGATCCGTACCTGTTTGTAAGGAAGTGGTGTTGTTAGATCCGTACCTGTTTGTAAGAAAGTGGTGCTGTTAGATCCCTCCCTGTTTGTAAGGAAGTGGTGTTGTTAGATCCGTCCCTGTTTGTAAGGAAGTGGTGTTGTTAGATCCCTCCCTGTTTGTAAGGAAGTGGTGTTGTTAGATCCCTCCCTGTTTGTAAGAAAGTGGTGTTGTTAGATCCCTCCCTGTTTGTAAGGAAGTGGTGTTGTTAGGTCTCTCCCTGTTTGTAAGGAAGTGGTGTTGTTAGGTCCCTCCCTGTTTGTAAGGAAGTGGTGTTGTTCGACGCGCCTCTGTATGAACTGGTATGAATTCATTCAGTGTGTAATGAGAGGTATGAGGTAGACAGAAGAAAAGAACATTAATTACTGTTTCTAAAACATATATTACATACCGGTACATGAATAGTGATCTAACAAATGAGTAGGCCCTAACTGTAGAGTCCTGCGCGCTGATCCAAAACAACATCGCCAATTTTGATTGATCGTATCTTTTCATTGGCCTGCGACAACAAGTATACGCAAAGTGACCAATGATCAGTCACATCAGCCAAGATAAGTGACGTTATTTACAATCCAGCGCTCATGACTATTCTGGAAAAAGGATTGGAAGAACCCACCCAAGATCAAGCTGATACATTATGGCGACCATTGATAAAAGGTGGAGCCAGGTAAGACGTGGATTGCATAAGAGAAATGGAAAAACCTTCTCTAACTGAATGTGACTCACATCACTGATAACAGTTCGACCTGGTAGAAGCTTCGGGTCATACAATCGAGATAACATTTGCTAGTCCTCTGGCTGTGTAAACATGAGATTGACACACATGTGCAATAAAGTAGCCAATCATCAACATTTGCTATTGTGCAGACGTGATATTCATGACCGATGCAATGGCGGACAATTGTATGACACATAAACTATAAAATGTACTAAAAGAAAGTATAGTTTCCATACATTTTCCTCCCTAGTGTATTATCATTTCAATAGCGAGACATACAAAGAACGAAGCAGTTTTAGAAAGTACATCAGCACAGTCAATGATGTATTGGGAAGATCTAAATCAAGCTTGCGACGCTCGACATTCGGCGTGCCATCACTCGACAAATGACTTTCAGTTGAAATGACATTGTCTTTACGGACAAATTTTTGAAAACTAGTTTCACTACAGCAAGAAATTGAAAGAAATTGGTAGCATATCCTTTACAGGACTTGGCTATCAACCCATCATTTGTTGGCTGTGGTGATTTTCTAGGCAATATAAATACGTTCATGCTTCACTATAGCTAGCACGTGGATAATGGTAAGGGAGGTTTAAAACTCCTCTCCCCTTTAGGAAATCAGAACATGACTTTTTAGTACTAGGAACTTAGTCAAAGGGGCTCAAACGGCATAGAGGATTGACCTAACTGCGCTCGGGTTACCCCATAAGTACGACGTCCCTCTCCACGAAGAGGCATGTCAATTACCTAGAGTACCACACATAGCACGTACTGCCAGTGCCGCAGATAAGTTTACAGTAAAGAGTGGTAAATGTAAAGGTAGTTTCCCCCCCCCCCATGGCAGCAACCTGTCGTCGTGGATGAAGATAACTCTTCATGCAGACCTACTAAGCCGTAACAATTATTAAGTTGGGTGGCCAGTTCCTTTCCTTGCTGTTTTTACCTTTCCCAACTCATGCGTCTACATTTGGGTGGACTGAAACAGCCTTCGTGTCAGGCGAGAAATCACGACCTGGATTCCCGGGGGGAAAAAGGGGGAGTGTAAAGAGGTTATTAAAAGTCATTCGCCCGTATTCGTTTGTAGCTCTCTTTTGTAATGAGAAAGTGACATTAGCTATATCTTTCAACATTGACTATATCTTTCAACATTGACTATATCTTTCAACATTGACTATATCTTTCAACATTGACTATATCTTTCAACATTGGCTATATCTTTCAACACTGGCTATATCTTTCTACATTGACTATATCTTTCAACATTGACTATATCTTTCAACATTGACTATATCTTTCAACACTGACTATATCTTTAAACATTGACTATATCTTTAAACATTGACTATATCTTTCAACATTGACAATATCTTTCAACATTGACTATATCTTTCAACATTGACTATATCTTTCAACATTGACTATATCTTTCAACATTGACTATATCTTTCAACATTAGCTATATCTTTCAACATTGACTATATCTTTCAACATTGACTATATCTTTCAACATTGACTATATCTTTCAACATTGGCTATATCTTTCAACACTGGCTATATCTTTCAACATTGGCTATATCTTTCAACACTGGCTATATCTTTCTACATTGACTATATCTTTCAACATTGACTATATCTTTCAACATTGACTATATCTTTCAACACTGACTATATCTTTAAACATTGACTATATCTTTAAACATTGACTATATCTTTCAACATTGACAATATCTTTCAACATTGACTATATCTTTCAACATTGACTATATCTTTCAACATTGGCTATATCTTTCAACATTGGCTATATCTTTCAACACTGACAATATCTTTCAACATTGACTATATCTTTAAACATTGACTATATCTTTCCACATTGACAATATCTTTCAACATTGACTATATCTTTCAACATTGACTATATCTTTCAACATTGACTATATCTTTCAACATTGACTATATCTTGTCAATGTGATGACTTTTTTGCGAAAAATCGTTTAATGAACCCCCCCCCCCCCGTTCGTGATTGTTCCCACTCCCCTGACACAACAGCTCCTCCAGTCGATCCAGCTGTAGATGGGTACCTGACGCATAAGTTGGGAAAGGTAAACACAGCAAGGAAGGAAACCGGCCACACAAACTAATGGTTGTTGCGGCTTAGTAGGCCTACATGAAGAGTTATCTTCATCCCCGACGACAGGTTGCTTCCACGGGGGCCTACCTTTACATTTAGCCCTTTTTACTGTAAACTTATCTATGATACTGGCTGTACGTGCTACGAGTGGTACTCTACCAAATCTACAGGACTGCCTTGTCCGTAGCTTCAACCGACACCCAGAAATCTTCGAATATAATCCACTTTATTAACAAGACGACGCGAGCAGGATTCAGTAAGTAGGTAGTTAATAAGTTTGTCTCTCTTTTGGGAGGCGTGTTCCTTTCAACCAGCAGACAACACGGTCCAATTAAGTTATATCTGGACACACTACCTTAAAATATTAGAGGTAAAAAAGACCCCCAAGATAAAGGTATTTTGACCGATCTATATATAAGGAGGCATGTCAACTAAAATTCTATTGAGTGAAATCTATTGGTTCTTCGCACAGAACACTGCAGACTACAAGCACATCTCCACAAAATTAAGGCTGTCCAAACTGACCAATGCCCATGTCAAAAGGTCCCCAGACTCCAGAACATGTTCAGCAGACATGCCCATTCTTTGATGATGTGAGAACTAAAATATGGCCCCAAGAGACAGATCTGAAGGTAAAGCTGTGGGGCAACAGTGAGAACCTCCTGCAGACGACTGAATTCGTGGAGGCGGCCCACCTTCCTGTATAGACTTATGAGTACAGGAACTGATCGCAGAATAAGAAGAAATCTATTGGTTGGCCCTACAATAATCAAAAACGTAACTAACGGGAAGGCACCAGAGACAGAGGGCGACAACGTGAGAAAATATTAGACAGTTTGACAACCTGGCACGGCAAAGAAACAACAACGACTTTGATACATAATACTGTGGACAGAGAGCTGTGGAGAGCCATGACCGCCTACGCCACCCGGCATGGCACCTGATGATGATGATGATGTTTTCTTTTGTGCTCCTCATTTTCTTCCACCCTCAACTGTTCCCTGTAGGATAGTTAATGAAAGGGGATCGTACCTCATCACGTGGACAAACCACACAAGTTTGCTGCGTTTCACCACTGCCACGAGATGTTCTTGTAGACATCTCTTATTCTCTTATTTCTGGGCAGGTCATATTGTGCGTATGGAGGACTCGCGTCTACGAAAACAAATATATTATGGAGTACTCAAGACAGGACTTCGAAAATCTGGTGGACAGAAAAAGCGTTTCAAAGACACACTCAAGTCCCCTATTGAAACATCTTAAAATTGACGTAGGCTCTTGGGAGAGCCTCGCTCGGGATAGAACGGCGTGGGGTTACAGTCTCAGAGCTGGAGTACTTGCGGCGGAAGAGACCAGGCAAGATACTGCAAGACAAAAGCGGGAAAGTAAAAAAAGACAAAACATCTCAACATCCCATAGACACCCTCTACAGATGTCAAATATGTGGAATAGCTTTTTTGTGCTCGCATTGGACTTGTTAGTTATTTAAAAACCGGGGTGCAAAGGGAACGCATTGCTCTAGGCGGACCCAGGGTTAGAAGATAACCAAGATCCCAAATGTACCTCAACGCGGTGCACCCTGGAAACAGAAATACAGCAGCTCGAGCTGATTCTGGCCAAATCATTTGGGGATCGTGTCCGAGAATGTGGAGGTAGCAGATGGAAAGAGATTTGACTGCACAAGAGACAGACAATATCTCCGACACCACCAGCATCACCACATATAGCGACACACAGTGAAGCTAGTCAGTCCAGTCCGAACATTGGAGGGGCGGTCAATGTAAAATGCACGTAAAAGTAGATGCATGGCGAGAGACAAATAGATTTCATACCGAGTACAATGAAACAATGAAAGGGCAGAACAGCGCTAGAGGGCAGCGCGAACTGCAAATAGAAAGTGGAAAGTCCCTAGGAAAAGGGAACTACAAGCTGCGTCAGCTCGAGGCGAGCTTCTAGTTACCTGTGTTCCTTACAGGCAGAGACCCAGACCCATTCATTGGCGTTTGGTAAAGTAAGAAGACCTAATCCAACTCTAATGTCGAGCCTTCCTAAACCGGAAATATGCTCGCAAAGAGAAAGGGTTCTGTACCCGATGGGCTCAGGCACAAAAGGGACAACGAGTTAGTCCTAGCCCAACTCTACTGTCAGGTTTTCCTACACCGGAAATACACTTGAAGATAGAAAGGGTTCAGTACCTGATGGGCTCAGGCGCTATTGGGACAAGGACGCTCAGCTCGAGAACGCCTTGCTCTCAAACGCGTGGTGTGAGACTCGAACTTGGACAAGGGGTACACGATGTCGGTGAATGACACCTCGGCTAAGAGGGCGAAAGAGCCAGGGTCCAACTCCTCTGTTGAGTTCTTCCCCTTAAGGAACCAGGCTCACGGATGAGAAACGGTTCAGTACACAATGGGCACAGGCACAGCACGTCCAATTACACGAGGCAAGTTCATAGACAGTGGAACACCTCGTGTGAGTCAGAAGAGAGCAAAAATCGTCTGGGCGAAGAGTCTCCACTACACGTGCCTGGGGACAGATATAGAGGCTGTCACAGGCTAAGGGTAGCCCACCCGAATTGTCAAGGCATGCCGAAATGGGATGTGCTAGGCCTACAATGCTCATAACGGTGGCACAACGTAATCACGCTCCCGGCGGAAATCGCACGGATATCCGAGCGAACGCAATGGAGCGAACGCAATACAAAAAAAGGATAATGGAGCGAACGCAAAACAAACAAACAAAATTAAAAAACCCACTAATAACTTTATTATTTTAATTATTTATTATTATTATTATTTTGCTTGAGTTTTGGTCATCGTCAATTAAGACGGACGAACATCATTGTAGACCTGCAATAGTATTCATTTGTTTTCTTATGTATATATTGATTTTACATTCTGTATAGTAGATGCGAATAATAGTGGATAACAATAACGTGAATCGATTCTTTCATTTTTACGAAGACGAATTGTGTAATTTGCACTTGGAACGTGCAGAGGCTTCATACGGTCGGCAAAGTAAAGGAACTAACACTTAAATTATCCCATTTGCAATTATGTGTATTATATCATTTATAGGTAGTAACTACGGCAAAATTGTAATCCAAAATTCAGAACTAGGAAAAGGGTAGCACATTATATATTGTTATGTTTCATTAGTATATGTGTTACCAGTGATTAGCACAACTTCCTTTTTCCTCGTGTCGCCTGTTGTATCATTGATACATCATAGACAGATGAAAGTAATGTACCATTTCATTTTACATATAACACTTCATAACTGGCGAGCTTCTAACACTGAAGACAAATACAAGAAACATAAACTATCCACCAAAATTTGTAGACCTAGGAGGGCAGATTTTAAATGAAGTCATACAATTATCATTTACAAGCCATTTATTGTGAAGAATATTTCAGCAACTATGCAAGGGAGAAAACCAACAATAATTATACACACCAAATTTTTAACAGTTGCTACTCTCAGATTGATGTCATTTCACAAGAAAAAGTAAGAATGCATCGCAGAGCTGAAATATTACAGAGACATGTCACAGGGGAAAGGCAGTAGACATGCGGAGAAAGGGGTGGGTGGGGGACAGTGAAGTACAAACACATAGGGGAAACCATTCAAGAATTGTCATAATCACCAAAAGAAATCATAGCAGACATAACAAACCACTATTGAAAATCTTAAAAGACAAACTATCAGACAAAACATCCGCCAAGAAATGAAAATCGTCTTCTGTATTCTTCTCTAACTTATGTAGATTACAAGAAAGTAGTTCAGAAAACAGTATGCAGTGTGTCATAGTTTACAGAATGACTGTGATATTTGCGGCTTTTGGTCTGACACATCCAATTGCAGTATGGCATTTGGGCCACTTTGATTTACCATGGGATGGAAAAGTCAACACCAAAACCAATACCTTTTTAGTTAGCTCTTATCACATGTATGACAGACATCAGTGTTGTTTTTTTTTGCCCCAACCCCCTTATAATATTTCAGCAACACAAGATGACAATTAAATTCCCAGGATGTCAGAGACTCCACACCAGCTGTTCCTAGCTGAGAGGCTGTATACCTCAATTGAGAGTGCTACACACAAAGTGTAAAACTCTGTGGTCATAATCCAAAAGTGCAATCATAAGAAAATGCCCCCAAGCATCAACTTATGGTGATTTGTTGTAGCTGTTAAAACCGCTGTATAATCTGCACATACAAGCCAAATTCTAGAGGGACGGTAGTCAGACAGTGTCAGGGTGTACAGGGAATTGCACAACTCTCGTCAACCCCAGGGTTAGCAGATAACCATGATCCTAAAACCACCTCTTCATGGTGCACCATGGAAGCTGATTGCTTTGAAGCTCATGTGGGACAATCTGACTAATACTTTATGGATCATATCCGGCCGTAGAGTGCAGACCGAGATGGAATGAGAATTGATTGCACAAGACAAACAATATCTTTAAATAGCACCTCTATGTCCCCACAGCCAAAACACTGTCACTGAACAATGAAAGAAAACAGCGGCCGGGGGGTAACGACCATCTAATTGCATGAGATACATTCACTGGCAACCTCATATATGGTAACCTTGTACATGATAGACAGACATAGATGACCCAAGTAAATCCCTGCTGATAAGCTCCCGTCAACTGCCACCCAATGACATATTTTGGCCTGAAAAATCTAAGTGCACAGTGGATGATAACTGTCACAGCATAGAGCTGACAAACACGCTCAATGACTGGCGGCAGATAGGAATGATGTCACAAGTCTACTTGAATGAAAAAATGCCAAAACGGATGTGCTGGGCCTAAATGTTGCACATTAAATGGTACGCTCAGTGTCAGAAACCACAAGAAAATCCAAGCTCGTTATCAGAGAGAGAACTAAAAATGAGAGAACTAAAAATGGGAAGATGCTATGATAACTAAGGCACAAATGTGGTATAGATGGAAATATATACACAACAAAACAATAAATGGAAAGAACTTGATATCTATCTACCTTTTAACTGCTTTACTTTTATTTTCTATAAAAATGGAAAATACCACCTAACTGCACATAGGAAGTAAGAACAAGTTGCTCGCAATACCTGGGAATAGTGACAAACAACAGTACACTGCTTTCAATTGCAAACATTAGTCTAATCAGGTTATATCAGAGTTTTTGATCATCAAAAATAATGGAGGGGAGTACATGTCTTCAACGAACCTCTTTCGCCTTTTTCTTTTGTTTACTAGTCTATTGTTATCCCCGGTGGATGATGGTCAGAATATCCACACTTGCTGTTAAGCGTAGGGGTGGTGAGTGGGAGCTTTAGTTGTCTACCAAAGGCCATGTGTTGCCTTGATTGCATTGAATCCGTATTTGTTCAGTGTTGTCTTGATGTTATCTATCCATCTTGTTCTAGTTCTTCCTCCGGCCTTGTATCCAGATCTTCTTATCTTCTTGTTCTTATGCTCTTGTTGGTTCTTTCTCATAAAATTTTATTTGTTTTTTCTCAATGTATTCTATGTGTGGTATTATACCAATTCTTCTTTTGATTTCATCATTTCTCATTTTGTCTAATTTGGTCACTCTTGCAGATTTTCTCAGGCATTTCATCTCACATGTTGTAAGTTTTCTCTGCTGGGCTGATGTCAGCGCCCATGTCTGGCATTGATAGCAGTGTTGGCATACAAATGTTTGCTAGTCATTACAGAAGTTTATTTATATATTTCTTTCCTGCTGATGATGGATGTGTTGGGCCATTGATGAAATAAAACAGTGACACAACGCATCTCCATTCTCTGGACTACATCCTGCTTGAAATCTAGTAGGACCACTGTCCTACTACAAGAGAGATCCAGCGGGAGTTTAAGAATGAACGCTGAAGAAGAAGATATATTTCTCTAAATGTGTTTCTGGTGCACATCTAAGAATGTTTCTCTATCTCATCTATTCCTTCAGGTTCCAGAACAGGCACCAGATTCTGGTGGTTTTCTGCCTGCTAACCTATATTTCAGGTGTGGCTATATGTCCTCAAAACTTACTAAATATTTCCCTATTCCCTTTCTATGTTTGTTTGTTTGTTATCCCCGGGAATTGTGAGTAACATGCTCTTCATATGTGCAGTGTGGTGGTTTGTCAGAGCTGCTCTTTATACCCAGGGGGCTTCGGCTTTGAGTTCAGTGCATTGCCTATTGAAGAAGCCTTCTACCCAGAGTGGATAAATATCAGGGGACGAGATAATAGTTGCCTGGGTCACCCACTGTGCATCTTTCCTCAGATGAGGTGCTTCGGAGCCAGCGAACTATTTCTCATGTAGAAAGACCACTACATAACCACCCTCTGTGTTCCTAGGTCTTGTCTTATCCATGTGTGCCACTAGGCGTCATGGGGACCTGAAGTCTTCTTTCTTTAGCTAACATAGTGCAGCCTTGGTGTTCTAGTATTTCTCTGATGTTATGTCTCCATCTTCGTCTAGGTCTTCCCCTGTTTCTCTTTTCAGATGATCTTTTATTGAAGGCTATGGATGGAATGTGATCTGGTTCCATTCTGATTAGGTGGCTGAACTATTTGATCTTTTGTGTGTACATGTATTCTTTGCACCATATTGTTTTCACATGATTTCTTATAGTGTCATTGTTTATTTTATCTCTTTTTGTTACCCCCAGTTAGGTCTGAGACCTCACTTCTTGTGTAGGAGCTGTGTTTAACGATGGTGACAGTTGAATTAGACTGAGAGTTGATACACCTTCCTAGACACGGTGCTGCTTTGCCAAACACGTCAGGGATCTGGGATTTGACCTGTGCATTTCTCATGCACTCGCCTCATTTCCTTTTAGGAGGTACTTTTAGAGAATCTTGGTTATCTGTTAACATGGGTCTGTAAAAGAGCAATGCAAAATCCTTTATACCCCTCCCTCCCCATGTGATTTCACTTAGTTTTCTCAAGATCACCAACTAAAGGTAATGAAATAACACATATCCTTACTTTATTTATGTGACATGTCCTTTACAGAACGTTGTCCTCACTGCCACTCTGTAAGCTTCACGGTTCTGTGCGAGCAGCCTGGCTTCTTTTAGTGTCATGTTCAGAAGGTCTTCGATGTCATGTGTCCATCGTAGTCTTGGTCTGTCTCTTGTTCTCTTTCCCCTCCATGATTAACCTTTTAATCCTACCCAAGTGGGTTTATTACAAGACTATGAAAGGTTGCGTTATAATGCAGTAAAGAAATTATTAGGAAATAATTTGTGAATTCTAAGAACTGATTGCACATTGTACCATTTCATCACTGCTGTCATGACATCTTAATCAGAATGGTAGAGTTGCTTTATAGCTCTCTTTAAGGATTCAAATAAATGAAAGCAACATGGAGATGGATTAGCCTTGTAGGATTGGTGTGGTAGAACGTATCTTTTCTGTGTTAACGTTTTCTGCTCGACTTTGACGACAAGTGTGTGTGTATTGTTGTACAACATAATCATATAGCACAGCAGCATGCCAGGTAGAATACGGGTATTCTTGATGGCTGTATGCAGTTTGTCTAGTGTGTTCTTGTAGACAATACCAGTGATGTCTATGTCGGACTTTAAAGTCTGCCAATAAAAGCCTTTAGTGTTCAAAATATGCTGTCAGCCCAACCCTTCATGCAGAGATTTTTATTTTAAAAATTTTCTTTGGTGATTAGGAATGTTTCCATTGCATGCTACATTGCTGCATGGCTGAAAGTGGTAATACCTATATTTATTGCCTGCCACTATGAGTGACAGAAATTCATCCCTCTCCACATCATAGCACAGAAATAGTTAAAACTCCATTACATTTGTTCTTTCTTATGGTGGTCAACATCCGAGGAACACATCTTCCGATACTTCAGTTTCTTCTGAACCACCATTCTGAACTATCTTGTATGTATAAAATTAATCTGCTATTGAATACAAGCTTTGGTAATGATCGCCTTGTATTATCACTGTATTACATTATCATTATTAGTACTTATGTTCGCATCGAGGATTGAACCTTGCCACGGAGATGGGACAGTTCAGCCAACAGAAGCTGAAAATTAAGACTAGTCAGGTCCTCCAATAATTGAGCAACACCACAGTCTGTTCTAGCAAGTACATGTGCTGAAGATGGAGGCAGCCAGCCAAGAGATGCACCACAGCAATAAGAATGTCATGCACCAAACCCACACAATGGGAATATGTTTATATCTGACATATGTTATGGTGTCTACCCTGCGATAGACATCAACACATGGGTGGTGCCAGATCCTATGCCTCGAAATGGTCCAACCCCAGCTATTGTACATTCATCTCTATTGCCAACAGGATGCATGAGAATAGAGCAACTGGTAAAAATAAACAGGACCAACGAAAATTATTCACTGGAACTAACAGCAAGAAAGTGGAACTTGAAATATCCTGAATGAAGAGCAATTAAATGTACGTTGAAAGAAGACGAGATGGTAAGAACAAAATATGGTTGAATAATATCACGGATTGGACAGGGTGTAAAGTTAATAAACTCATCAGGATGATAGAGGATAGAGTTGCGTATAGATATTTCTGCATTAAATGTCTCAATATGACATCCCTACCATGACGGGTTATGGGTTCTATTATTATTATATGATGCTGTTTGCAAGAAACACATCTCAACAAGAATATAGCTTTCAAAATAAGATGCTTCCAATGCTTTTGGGCAGTCCAAAAAAAAAAAACAGGCAAAAAGGAGGAAAACTTATGCTTATTAACCCTTTCACCCTTATGAGATTTCCCAATTGTCAATCCCTGATCCCTAAGGCAAGGGGCACAACTCCTCCAAAATACGAATATGATGATGACAAAATTGCATTTTCTTTCAAACTATTCATTATATCACACTCAGATTTGACAGATCAACAGAAAAATGAATAGTCTTGCATAAACCTATATCAATGACAATTGAATACATATATGTGTTAAATAATAAACTCTCAAACTCAACATAATGTGGGGAAAATTATTTTTTTTACTTTGGGGTGTTGAGTAGAGGAGTCATATTGAGACGAAAATATTGAGATATATTCTTAAATCCCCTTTTTTCCAAACAGGGTGAGATGCCCAAAACATTGAACCTGTCATCTGTACTCCAGTACATGCCATGCTCAAACAGAATACACAGGTCCATCATAATATAAATTTTTAAAATGACGTTTTATTTCAATGGCAGTTGCAGATGTTCAGCGCGTGTCTTCTTTCCTTGTTTGTTCTTTGCGTTATATTACATACAAATTTGTCCAATCGGCTGCAAATTAATAAACTCATCGTTGACAATGATGCTAAAGTATTCATAACATGTGGCAATCTCATCAAGATTATGTACAGACCCAATGTTTTGTACACAACTTTCAACTTCTACTCGAAAAACTACATCACTACGGCGAAATTTGCGATATCACAATTAGTGCCACACATGTCCATCTCTTTGTCAGAAACATTAGGCCTATCTAGCAAGTACTTCACTGTCACTTTTCACGTTATATTTGATACGCAAATTACCTACATCGTGCATATTTCCATCGTAACTACGGCTATCATCTTCGGTGTACATATGAATAATATCTTCCATTTCCAAAATTAGGTCTAATAATTTGCTAATTTTTAAAAAATTGTAATAAATCCATTTTTTCCCCGATCTCTTAAATTAAATATAAAACAGGAAGCTAAACCACGGATCTACACAATGGTCATGGTTTTTAATAGTCCCGGCGTAAAATAAAAATGTAATATCAATCACAACGAAACAAGTAACAAAAAATTGAACGGCAGCGGCTCGAAAATCGGTTAAAACTCCGCTAATTACAAAAAATCGTAATAAAGAATTTGTATGCCCAATTGTTTCGATTAAAACATAAAAAAAAAGGAAGCTAAACCACAGATCTAAGCAATGGTCATGGTTTCTAATAGACCCAGCGTAAACTAAAATGTAATATCAATCGCAACGACATAAGTAGAAAAAAAGCGCCAGCAGCGACTCAAAATCTGTTAAAATTCCACTAATTTTTAAAAAAAATCATAATAAATCAATTTTTTGTCCGATTGCTCCGATTAAAACATAAAACAGAAGCTAAACCACGGATATACGCAATGGTCATGGTTTCTAATAAACCCGGCACACACAAAAAATGTCATAGCGATCGCAACGACACAAGTAAAAAAAGCGGCTAAGAAGGCGCTCTAGGAGGCAGCAAGTAGAAGTAGTGCAGAGGCGCTCTAAGGGGGAAACGGTTAAGAACAACACATTATGAACAGATCAGAACAAGTTATAATTCTACGCCTAAGAACACGACACAACCGACTCTGCAGTCACATGTATACAAAGTTCAAGATTAGCAACACGGCCATGTGTACATGTTACAGCCATACCTAGAATATGGGTCAACTATATGTTGTCTAGCATCAAACAATGCATAACATGCACTAGATAAGGTACAAAACCAGGCACTTAGGATCATCACGGGGGTAATAAAATAAACACCCATATTAGAGATGGAGAATATGGGGAGGATACAAACACTGAGTGAATGCAGAGGCATGAAGGTGCTAATACAAGCAGAAAAGTTCCACTGTAGTCTATGCCAAGTCATCCAATAAAAGATAGATTTCAAAACTTAGCAATGGGGTAACTGAAAAGAAGTAGTTTTATCCATCAGGCTGTAGAAAATGACTAGAAAAATCTCTAACTTGCCTGAAGTTGGCAGCCCCTTTAAGTCTTACCAGAATGAACCCCATGCAGAGCTGATAGTGGATTATCTATTCAAATCCAGACTGACGTGGAAGGAATTTTCAGTGAAAATTAACAGAGTAGTGTAAAATGTAAGATATTTAGTCACAAAAGGTGACTAAAGAGGTTTGGAGGGTGGTTGTCCTATCCCACACATGTAATAGGGACTATGTCTAAACTAACACAAAATTATATATATGCCATGCTTAAGTTGGATTTGTCTGACTGAAAGTGCAGATCTTGCTGCTAAGCTGTAATCATTACAGTAATGTAAGTAAACCATGATACTGCTGATAAGCCATGATTAATGGATATATTAATGGTAATAGCGAATTATGTTCTACGGTCTACATCCTCAAAGTCAACAGGAGTTTGAGAACGAACCCAAAGGAAGTAAATATACTAGTATATTCAATATCCGGCCTAGTCCTAGTACATACAGCTTATTAAAGTATTATATTATATTTCATATTTGTCTTTTGTTTACCTTTTTTATTTTTAGTTCTATTGTTTAAAAACAACTCTAAATTTAAATTAACACACTTGTTGGTCAGACATTCTATGAATGATACTAGATTTAACTATGCAATTTTTCTAATAGCAATAAGAAATTAAATAATATTTAAAATATATTTATATTTCAATATGTAACTAAAAAATTGACTAACCATCAATTTCTTCCGTTCCTTCCGTAAGGATGTCTTTAGTTAAGTTTGACAGCTGGCCGGTGAGAGAGGAAATACTGCCTCCTAGCCATGACATGTTTGTTTCAAAGTTAAATGAAACGCTATTAACTCAGAAAGTTGTCTTTAACGCGTATTATCCTTCTGTGACAAAAATTCAATTACTATTGATAACAAATGTGACTTGTGTGTATCAGTGTACTGTGCATTTTTGACTAGCAGCCATGTTGTTTTCTTGACGTGTCGCGAAATAACTAAGGAGGGGACAATACTCTTGAAAAAATCTTACTTCATTCAATTCTTGCAGTATTTCCCACCTTATGTGTTATGCGACCAATTTAGACAGCCACCGGATAAAAGTTGCAATATCGGGTAACAACTCTATACAGGAAATGGGTGGATGAGGTAACACAGGGCAAATATCAAAATGAACAGAAATAGGTTTTAAGTGTTACCATCATCATCAAGTGCCGTCTCCGCAACGAAGGTTGGCTGCAACGTATCTCCAACATCTCTTGCCTTGGTGGTACACTCTGCTAGACTGTAACCTGTCCATCGTGTAATGTTACTCTCCCACTTGTATCTCTGCCTACCTCTTGCTCGCTTCCCTTTGACTTTACCCTCAAGTAAGGTCTTCAATAAGGTCTTTTAATGTGTCCAAAGTATTTTATTTGCCTGATCTTTATTTCTCTTAGTAGTTCTTTCTTCATATTAAGTGTCTTTAGCACCTCTTTATTTGTTTTCTTCTCTTTCCATGATGTTCTCCCTATTCTTCAAAGGCATCAATTTTGTCTTCTAATTGTTTATTTAGTGTCCATGTTTCTGAGCCATACATTAATATGGAATAGATGTAGCATTTTATAATTCTCATTTTTGACTTGTTTGTAATTTGTTTAGATGTTAGTATTTTCCTCATGTCATTGAAGGTACTTTTAGCCATTCATATTCTCCTTTTAACTTCTGTTTCACATCTGCCATCATTTGTGACTATGTGTCCAAGATATTGATACTGTTTTACTTGTTGTAGTTTCTCTCCCTGTATGTTTATGTTTACCTCCTGTTCTTCTGTGTCTTTGCTGATTATCATGGTTTTTGTTTTTTGAATGTTTATATCCAGTCCATATTCATTACTTGATTTATTGACTTGATCTATTAGTCTTTCTAGTTCATGTTCACTTTCTGCCAAAAGAACAGTGTCATCTGCATATCTAATGTTGTTTATTATTTTCGCATTGATCTTGAGTCCTGGTAATTCTTCTATATTTTTAAAGATATTCTATGTGTAGATATTAAATAGGCTTGGTGATCAAATGCATCCTTGTCTTACCCCTCTTCTTATTTCTATGTATGGAGAGTAGCTGTTTTCACACCTTACTGATACAGTTTGTTCCCAATATATATTTCTAATCAGCCTGATGTCTTTTCCATCTATGCCTATTTCTTGAAGACATTTGATTAATTTTTCATGTTGGACTCTGTCAAAGGCCTTGCTGTAGTCTATGAAGCAAATGTAGATACTTTTTTGGACTTCTATATATTTATCTATCACTAGCCGGATACTCAGTATAGCTTCTCTGGTTCCTTTGTTTTTCCTAAAACCGAATTGTTCTTCACCGACCTCCATGTCTATCTTGTTCTTAATTCTTTCATGTATTATCTTGAGAAGTATTTTAATTAGATGGCTCATTATACTTATTATACAAGATAAACGTAAACTTGTGACAGCTGAAATGGCATGCTTGCGCAGAATCCTAAGAATATCGCTAAGAGACAGAATGAGAAATGAAGACAGACAAAGAATCGGTACCACTACAATCTTGGAATATATTAAGAGACAAAAGATAAAATGGTTTGCACACATCAGGGGACTACTATCAGAGAGCATACCATAGCAAGCTATGCTACACAGAAACAGTGAAGGCAGATCTAGAGGTCGACCACGAAAACGATGGACCACCGAAATAAAAGAGGCGACAAACTCCACAATATGAGTGCCATCTCCATAAAACTCTTCCACCCCTGACGCTGAAAGGCAACAAAGGGTTCAGTGAATAGATAGATAGATTTACAGATTTAATCATATCGTCTTCAACATTACAAAAATATGTCAGCATTCAACCACACTTAGAATATGATTCTCCAGCATGAAGGTCAACATCAAACACCAACTTACAGAAACACCAACTTACAGAACTTGGACAGAGTACATAGTCGAACACTAAAAAACTGCGAATAATCACAGGATCATTGAGATCCACGCTAGTATTTCATAATAATTGACTGACTTTCCAGCTAGTTTTGTGAGCAAGGACCTATTTATGGATAGAAGTATAGAGCCCTTCAAATACAAGTGAAATTTTGCAAGTGAAAAGACGAATTTTGCGCATATACCATATTGTTCGTCCGTCGTAGTCGACGATGACCATTCAGCTCAACTAGGATGATGATAAAGATGACTATGTCTGCGGTGTGTCCGATTGTGATTAACGAACACCGTGTGTGCCTTGAATTGTCTACCACACTCTGTGCATGTGTGGGAGGAGTCTGTGGGACATTGAACAGCTCTTGTCTTTCTTTTAGCGCGTTTTTGTTGCCCAGCATGTCGTCTGAGGTTCTCTGTAGCTGCTGCACAATTGTGATGAATTCACATGACTTTCCCATTAATTTGTGTCTATTTTGAAATGAATCAGTGATGACATAAGCGTGTCTTTAAAACGCTTCTTCTATCCCACTGCCTTGCCGTAGCCAGTCTGGAGTTCTCCATATAACAACTTTTTTGGTAGACGATAAAAAGTATATAACATATAACCTCCATATAACACTATTTCATGCGGATCATGTGTCATGCCCACGGTTTCTGCGCCTTCATCAAGATCGTGTATATGCTTATATACTTAGATTTCTTCTGTACTTCACTGTCTGGTATTTTACCCCACCAATGAATGTTAAGTAACTTACGAATTTAGTCTGGTATTTTACCCCACCAATGAATGTTAAGTATCTTACGAATTTATCTTAGGTGGAAACTGTTGAGTCTTCTGGCATGTCTGACATATAGGCCTACTGTTTATGTTTCACAGGCGTAAAGAAGTGATGATATTACCTCTATCAAGTGGTTTGGCCACATCATGAGTATGTATCACGACAAGATGCTCGTACATGCCTATAGCCAAATGAGATCAGGGTAAAAAGCCAGAGGAAGACCACAGAAAAAAATGAATAGAAAACGTCAGGGACATCCTGAACAGACACGGTCATAGCACAGCCGAGGACACACATTTGGTTTTGGAACGCAAGATCGAGCTCCAACCACCCCTACGCTTAACGACAAGAGTAGATAACAAACCACCTGAGGAAAGACAGTAGATATCACTTCTGCCTAGTTAAAATTGAGTATGGTGGTCGTTATTTGTATAGAGATCATAAGACAAATGTGTGCGTAAACACTGCAGTAGAGGATCGTACAGTTTCACAAGAATCACTATTGTAAATTGTAAAACGATGAAAAATTGCGTGACTTGGACATGTATGCAGATATGAACCACTGTAAAAACGATATTATAGGGTACATTTTAGGGTGGAAGAAGCAGAGGGATGGGTAATATAAAATAATGGGCAGACAATATTAAAGACTAAACATGTCAAGATTTTTCCACGTTTATCCGCATCGCAGAAGACAGAAATCGCTGAAGGATTGCCTGTTGAGGCATCCAATGTAATACACATAGGGGCAATGATGAGTTATGGGTTTATTTATGGATATGGAGACACCAAAATAATGTGTTTTATAGAATTTTATTTTCAAGAAAATCTGGGTTTATTTATTGACACCATCTTCATCTTGAAATGAATTTACTGCCTTGATCAAGTCTGCTTTATCTCTTCTCAGCATTGTACCATATATCGCTGCATTACCTGCCAATTAGTCGGCTTTCTCGTTTCCTTTGACCCCAGCATGGCCATGGCAGTATATACATGTAATGCTCTGGACAAGTGAGTTGTTCAAAACACCCCACCATGCTCCTCTCGGCATGTAATTTTCTGTCTTGCGCAACATGCTTTGAGAGTGTGAGTATCACCGAGTTTGTACAATACTAGTCCATCTAGCAGCTTTTCTCTTTGTTGTTCCCTATCTGTTCTCCGCTTGATTTTTTAAAGTGGTTATTAAGTTTTCAAGCTCTGTTCTTCTCATCTCCCATGCACATGTCCTAGAAACATTGACTATCTGCCCCTAATGTTTGATACGATTGATTTTTTTATACCAGTTTCAATGAGAACTTCTGCATTAGTTTTCTTAGCTGTCCATGGTATTTTCATTATTTTCAGAAACCACATCTCTGCAGCCTCTAATATGCCTTGAATTATTTTTGTTTGTTTACAGTCCATGCGTCCTACTAATAGTTTCTCTCCACTGCTCATATATGCACTATGGCTTCTTTTTGCTTTCTCTCGTCTGTTCTAGTTATACTGGCCTCTTTCTCTCCATCCCTCTCTCATACCATCCTATTTTGCTCTCCCATACTGATTGTATGCTAATACTCCTTGCTTGTGGCCACTTTTGAGGTAAGCATCTTAATTTATCCTTCTTTATATTATTTTACTTGCCACCATACCTTACCTATTTTCACTCCTCGCCTACTTCTGTGCACTTCACCATCTGCCTCACTACTATGCTGCTCCATCTTTGCTTCCTTCGCTATCTATTTGCGATATCTCCTTTTCTCTCCTCCCTATCATAACCACGTTTGTCTCCATGTAAGATTCTTTCGTTTGTCATGATGAAGACTTTTTAGTCGAAACATCGTCTGTCTCTTGTTGTTATATGTTTTATTTTGGTAACACATCTACTTATTTTTGTTTATCTTGATATTGCCCGGTGTTACTCCAGCCACTTACTTCCTGTTTAGGGTTGTTACCCTACGCTGGGACATTATCACTTGAACATCCGGTTTTTGTGTTGTCGGGCCCGAAAGGGGAGCAAAGAATAGCAACACTGTTTACCTTTCATGCATGTCGTACAAGGCGGCTAAGGAGGTTATGGGATGGAGCTGGCTGTCCCATCCCATATTATAATAGGGTCAGTGACCAAAAGCCATGCTGAAGTCGGATGTGTCAGACCGAAATGACATATATCGCAGCAGTGCTGTAAACCATGACACAACGCAGTCCGTTGTCCGGACTATATCCTGCTGATCTGCAGGAGTTTGAGAACGAACGCAGAAGAAGAACTTGAACATCAATATTTATACAGCTTAACTTTGACGCATTCCTGTAAGATTTCCGGTTGCAAGGAAGGTAACTCTAAAGACTTTAATAAAATCCTGAGAAGACGTGCTTGAATTGACCTTTCGAAAGTACAACTTTTATTTACATTATTATAATGCGGCGCTTGACTTTTGCTGTTTTAAATATATCATGGGCTTGCACAAAACGTAAGTCGTTTTTTAAAGTATGAATATTTGTACAATATTTGAAGAGAAGAGTAGAGCTTATCTCAACATTGACCGATCATCAGGATGAAATGAATGATTAGGCATTAGGACAAAATTTTCAAAATGGGTGTACAACATTTTAAATACCACAGTTAGATAGCCCTTGAAAATTGCAATCCAACGATACCTCAACCAAGTCTCTACGTCAATTCTGAAAAAAGTTACGAATTTTTTTCGAATTAATTTTTGCCTCGAGATAATTACATGGAACATATAAGGAAATATGAAATGACAGTTGTCAAAAAGTTGCGGCCCTGCCTTGGAACTGAGCCACTAATTTATAAATATCAACGTTATTTGTACTAAAAAACCTAACAAATTATACATTTTCTTGTTCGGGAAGACAAGACGCACCTGATGATTACATTGTGTTAATGTTCCGACGCAGGCAGAGTTAATAAATAATTAACAATGGCGTCTAATTAGCATAAATGCAATTGTATGTTTAATATTCATTTCTCACATCTAATAATTATTTGTACTAAAAAACCTAATAAATTATACATTTTCTTGTTCGGGAAGACAAGACGCACCTGTTGGTTACATTCTAATAATTTTCCGACGCATCCAGAGTTAATAAATAATTAACAATGGCATCTAATTAGCATAAATACAATTGTATGTTTAATATATTACATTTTTAAATTATTTAGGATAAAATATATTGCAAACTGTACATTTTTGTGTTTGTGAAGACAAGGCGCATTTGTTGATTATATTGTGTTAATGTTCCGACACAGCCAGAGTTAATAAATAATTAACAATGGCGTCTAATTTGCATAATTACATTGAAATATTTAATATATATTTATTGCATTTTTTAATTATTTAGGATAAAATATATTGCAAACTAACATATTTGTGTTTGTGAAGACAAGGCGCATTTGTTGATTATATGTGTTAATTTTCCGATGCAACCAGAGCCATAATAATGGTGTCTAATTAGCATAATTAAAATCTCTTCTTTGCTCCCCTTTATGGCAACACGCATATGGCTGGCAATGTCATCTCAGCCCTCTTTGTATCGGAAATATATTTTATTATTATTATTACTGGCATTTGGTATCACAGGTACATAAACAATTCTATTTCAAAGGTATGGGTGAAATACTAGGTAGGTATGTGCACCAAATTTTCAAAATGGTTTGACATCATTATGAATATTTTTTTCCTATATTAGTGATATTTAATTAGCTCTATATAATTAAATACTTTATTATATATGTTTTGTAGTGTGGATATTCTTATGTAGAAAATTTTATGATAAAAAACAAGAGACAAAGATATCAAAAAGAATGAGAAAGTTTGGAAGATGCTGCAGTTGACGTTCTCTACATTGATGATTTTTTTAATTATTAGGTCTAATGAAAGGAGAACGCATCTCTCAAATTAAAATGAACTTTATGAAATTTCCATGAGAGAATTATAAGAATTGGACTTCATAGAACAATATATATTTAATGTACAATGTGTTTCTTGTATAATTATCCACATTAAACATGACGATTTGACTAAGAAAACACTTAGACTTAAGTCTAAGTCGTCATGGCGACTAACACAGGATAGCACACGCACCTATGCATTGTTTTGTACCAATAATTCGAATTATTTTACATATAAATCTTAGATTTGTTACTAGAATCATTTAAAATTGATCCAAAGAAATTAAAATTGGCAAGAATTGTAGTTGTTAAACGTAAATTTCTTTAAATAAGAGACATTTCAGAATTACCGACGCGGCCGGAAGGAATAGCGCGAAACAATATGGCGGCTATGGAACGCGTGATCGATCTGCAGTGGGTCTTTTTTAAATTCGATAAAAATTACCGGGAACTTCCAACAATAGTGAAATTTCGTATATAAAGAGAGAAATGATTGCTATATTTGTTAGACATATACAATTATACTATCACAATAAAATTAATTCGATAAACGTGTGCAAAGATGAAAATCACTTACCTGGGCTTGTTTAATAAATAACTGTAAAAATTATAGAACGTTTTTCCAATGGATAGTTACTGAATTCGAGGCACAAATGAATGAGAAAGCGTAAACAGTTGTTTTTTATAGGCAATAAGGTTGCGTTAAGTTACCTAAAGACAATTGCGTTGGTCAGTGTTTCACGTGATGCAAAAAATGGATTCTTGGACGCTATCAAAACAAGGGAAGTAATTTAAGCCACATTCACTTTCACGTCCCCTTACGATTTCCTAATGCCTAGAATGATTCCACTTCCACGAAGTGACGAGCAGACCCGTCACCCAGTGAGTGAGGCCAGTGTGTTGTGATGTTGTGTGCACTGGAGTTGGAGTCTGAATAAGTAGAACTCGTAGGGACCTATGAAAATTGTTCTATTTATCCAGACTGAACTGAGAATATACCACTACTACAGTGTGTGTAACTCACTGTGTAAGTGTACCATGCAGTGCTCACTGAGTAGCGCTGAGTAAAACTAAAACAATTATTCAATATATTGTACCATTTAGGAAACACCATAAAATAATAAATAATAAAGTAAAGTTGCTTTTGAATTTGTTGTGCTATAAATAAAATAGCACACTTTACATTTTTAACTAGCCGACGTCACGGATTTCCGTATAACACCAATTAATAGCTGCTGTCACGTCACATCCCAAGAAATATCACAGAGTTCAACTCCAGACACAGATGAACAATGAACTTATGCTACTCTGTTTAACTATTGTTTCTTTTCCATTTTTTCTGTAAATATTTCTGGCATTCACTGTGTATTATTTCATTTATAACTGATCCTAACCCTTACCCCCATCCCTAATATAAATACTATTACATACAAAATGAATATGCCTTTTTAATTAATATACCTTAATTATAAATACAAATTCTACTAATCATGCTGCAAAGATCAGGAAATACTACGAAATTAGGTGAACATTTTCACAGTGAATGCCAGTAAGAAAGATGCGCCAAATTTTCCAATGATTTGTACTGAGCGATCATTATTTCTGCATGCTACACACAGAGTGAGGTGTGCGCACACATTAGAAATATTATTTCTAAACCTAAACGTACTCTAAGTACTTAAGCTTGCCCAATCACTCAACACAGGTTAGGTAATACCTTGAAACTAGAGCAAAGGTCACAATGAAGAATTAAAAGCAACTTGTGCCAAATATAAGTAACTAGTAGTTAACCAGTAAATTACATGTAGCAATAGTATATAATAGTATAGTTAAATTTATAGGGTGAATTTCTAGTATAGGTCTCTGTTGGGCTATAAATAGTGCATTGTTTACATTAACTTCATGGATTTCCCTTGAAAAACTAATATCGATTCACGCCTTGGATGATTTTACGCCCAGGTTTTACGCCCTGCTATGGTATTAATATTCTGGCACTTGATATCATTAATACCATAGCAGATTGTTTATATCAAATGAAGGATTTTACTGAGAAATCAAAACATAGCAACCAAGATAGCAAAGTTATTTAACCTTTAGCACCAATACAAAATCTTTCCCTGTCACTGAGTTTTTTTTGGAAAAGTTTTGTAATTTTTGGTGGGTGTTTTGAAAATGCAATAACTTTTTTGTTATTCGAGATATTAAAATGTTTGCATATTTAAATAAAGATATACATACAGCAATTATGTGTTTAATTTCTTTTTAAATGTTTGGCAATGAATTATCTATAGACCTATCTATATAACTGAACATATTTTTGTTATTAAAATAAAATTATGTGATACAATTATCAGCTTTCACAGATTCACCAATGTCATTCTGTTCATTGACCACCATAAGTCACATCGGAGTTAGGCAAGATTTAATCAGTTTCATCACCAATTCTGTTTATCACATATATCGATAGCATTACGAAAAAAGCCAAGATGCAAAATGAAAATACCAAACAGCTACTCTTTGCCGACGATCAGGCTATAATAGCAAATGAAGAAACTGAACTTTGTCATCTAACATCCATGGACATTGAGTGCAAGAACAACAACACAAAGATAAGCATAGACAAAACAGAAACATGGCAATAAGAAGGATTACACACAATCTAAATATAACTGGAAAATCTAGTCATTAAACAAACCAATACCTTCAAATACTTAGGCGTAACTCTTCAGATGATGGATACCGAAATAGACATTCGTTGTGTAGCAGAACGAATCAAATTCTGGGTCAATTATCTCCTTTATTGCAACACAAAATGCTACCAATGACAACAAAAAAACATCTTATCCAAAGTATCTTCATTCCAACCTTGTGCTACCAATGTCAAACATAGTCCTAACAACAAAACATAAGAGACAACTGGTTAAAACAGAGTTGAGATATCTGAGAAAAGCCACAGGAGTGACCAGAAGACACAGAATTAGAAACCAGGTCATAACAGAAAGAGTGGGTGTCATATCAATTCTACAATACATACAAAACCAACAGATACAATGGTTCGGTCATCTGGAAAGAATGCTCTGTGATTCATTAGTTTATAAAGCATATGTGAAGAGAGGAGAAGCAGAAAGAAGAGCCAAAGGTAGACCTAGAGTACGCTGGATCGATAACATCAAAGAGACATTACACGAACACCAAATAACATTATCTGAAGATGCCAAAAAAGCGAGAACAAGAACACTATCTCTCTCGACACCCGTAAGGGTAAAAGAGGAAAGAAAGAAGAAGAAAAAACAAGTAAAAGGTGGATTGAGGAAGAGCCTGACACCTTAAGACTCCAAAACATCACTGTCTAACATGCAACCAAATGTGCTCTTTCCAGGATTCTTATCATCTAGGAGACTATAATGCTGCAAGGTACATGTAGCAAAGAACAAAAAAAAATAAATCAGATTAACTTTTTTTCATGTTATTTTCTTATTTGTTTATCCCCAATACTTTGTATACCTGAATATTGTTATTGCTGTATAGCCCCCAACTTGTATACCTGAATATTGTTATTGTTGTATAGCCCCCAACTTGTATACCTGAATATTGTTATTGCTGTATAGCCCCCGACTCACTGCCAGGAAAAGTGATAGACTCACACAAACAGTACTCTTACCATTCATAGAGTGAGATAAATGACAGAATTTGTTCTGGTGCCAATTTGTTGTGGCTGGGTTAGCAGCCTTGATTCTGGATTAGAAACTGGAATCATGGCATACAAGACATTTTCATAAGTACTTCACTCTCCATTTCAGCAGCCATCTAAGAGTATGCAGACTTGAAGTCTCAGTCAGATGTTTATTATGTGATCTTCGGATCTTTCTAGAGAGTACACCCTCTCACTCCTGAAAATAACCACAGCCATATGTTTTAAAAAAAAAACAACACTTCAACTGGGATTACACCTTGAACTAACAGACTGGAAGGTTATTTTCACTAGTCAATGAGCTGCTATGACACAGTTTTGTTAGTTATGCTCTGTCTTTATCATGTTTTACAAGTATCCTTCCTATACTTATAATGCTTTATTACAATTTTCTCCAATTTCAGTTAAACTGCTTCAAGCCCTTTCTGTTACTATCTAAGACGGTGATAAATAGATTACCATTGATGGCATTTATTCAGATTATATTTTAATTTCAGATGATCTTCTGTCATACTTTTCAAAGTTTGGTAAAGTAAAAGCAGTACAAATTCCTATGGTAAGTATCAGAAGTATTTTCTGTTTTGTAATTAAAAATACATAACGCAACTAGTTAAATAGGTTTTACACCCTACGGATGCCGGGGCCAGAGAGTGGAGCAAAGAATAACTACATTGTTTACCTTCTGGGCATGTCGTAATAGGCGTCCAAGGAGGTTATGGGGTGGATGTCCCATCTTATATATGGTCAGAGCATGGTCAGATCTTATATCATGATTTACAGAATTGCTACAATATTTGCGCATTTCAACCAGACACATCCAACTTCAATCATTGAATCACAATGATTGAAGTTGGATGTGTCTGGTTGAAATGCGCAAATATTGTAGCAATGCTGTAAACCATGATACAACACATTCCGTTCACAGAAGAATAAATAGGTTTTACAGAGAGCCTACAATTTGTTTGCACTATGGTTGTGAGCTCTCTGTAAAAACCCAATTACACCATTATTATATTTTAACAAACAATTATTTCTACATGGTTTCAATGCAGTTTCCCATTTATTCAAAGAATTTTGTATGGAGATTGTGAATGAAAACAATTATTTCTATAGACATCAGATTGCTCTAAGTTGACAATAATGAGCTGTGTGCATGGTAACATATTAGATGATATAGTCTTAGATAAACTCCTGTGCTGTTGTATCTGCTGGTCATTTTGTTCCATGTGGAGTCCTTTTTTATGTTAATAAATTCAATATTTACACAATTGAGACTTGGGAAATATGGAGTTCGGACAGTGTTATTTAATGCTTCACACAATTGAGATTTGGCATGTCTGATACATTTACTTTTGTCATATTCTAATAAAATCTAGATTTTCATAAGTTCCTCCAAACAGACATGGAATCTGTAAAAATGACTGGTTTTTGTTCCATTAGATCAAACTGTTGGTGTACTTTCTCAATGGCTGTCTGATGACCTGAGCTTCTGCTTCATAATTTGAGCAATTTTCACCACAAAAGTCACATAACTTGTAGGTAGACCCATCATGTAAAGTATATGGATGTCATTTCCTGCAAAACGTGGTCTTTAAAGTTGATCCATCAATGTAGGCCTTGATTGCTGATGATGGGTAGCTGTTTATGGTTTCTAGGACATGTCTTCAAGATTGTTGGTAGTTTCCCCTTTACACATATATTACACACATATATTTTTATATTAGTCTCAGAGCTTGCACCCGATTGACAAATGAAATAGTAGCACTGCTACCAATTATAATTGTTTTTCATCATTTAATATATAGAATACTGTGTGTTTTAGTAATGTTGTAGTCCTGTGTGAAATATAATAGTTCTTGTTTTTTTAAATTTTATTATTCCTTCTTTTATCATAAAATGTTGCTGTGTGCTTCTTCTTTCTAATGTGTAAAGATTCATTATTAATATTACTAACTTCAATGCAAGGTCAGTGCTTCAAGCTCTCCAGTCTGGAAAACTAACATTTACAAAAACTACTTAATGAACCGTCTTACCGGTATAGAGTAACCATGCAGTGGATACTCTCTCACTGTGGAATACCAGGAAATAAAAAGCAGACCAACTGGCTAAGGAAGGTGCTCCCAAAGACCAACCAGATATACCAATCACCTACCATCAGAAAAAAATAGATGATCAAGTCAATGAGAAAGCAACATCACATTATGAACAGATCAGAACAAGTTATAATTATACGCCTCAGAACGGGTCACAACTGACTCTGCAGTCACATGTACACACAAAGTTCAAGATTGGCAACACAGCCATGTGGATAGGCAGCACAGAGTGCGAAACATATACTTCAAGAGTGTTCTGAGCATGAAATGCAGAGACAGACATATTGGCCAGAAGAAATAACACTGGAATCAAAGCTCTATGGGACAGTGTATGAACTACAAAAAACAGTGAGTTTCATTAAGGAGACAGAATTACAGATATAGACATGTTTCAAGTGAATGAAAGAAGCAAACTAACTTCAAAATAGAAAAATTGAACTTTGCTTGACAATTTTGATGAATAATCATATTTATTTTCTTCATAATAGAATGAAACTGGTTTCAACCAAGGAACTGCATTTGTCAGGATGGTTCAAAATGAACAATTGAATGATAACATGTTGGGCGGCTATCATGTAATTGATGGAAAGGAAGTAAGTATTCAGCTCTTACATTCTTTAGAGCTCACATTGTATCATATCAGACATGGTCAACAAAATACGTAGCAGGATTCTTCTTCTTCTTTCGTTCACTTGAAACATGTCTATATCTGTAATTCTGTCTTCTGAATAAAACTCAGTCTTTTGTAGTTCATGCAGTGTCCCATAGAGCTTTGATTCCAGTGTTGTTTTCTCTGGCCAATATGTTTGCCTCAGCGTTTCATCCCAAAACACCCTTGAAGTATTTGTTTGATACTCTATGCTGCCTGTACACTTGGCCGTGTTGCCAGTCTTGAACTTTGTATACATGTGACTGCGGAGTCAGTTGTTTCCTGTTCTGAGGTGTAGAATTACAATTTATTCTGATCTGTTCATAATGTGATAGTCATCTTATGTTGGTGTTTGGCTTTCTTATTGACCTGATCATGTTTGTTTCTGATGGTAGGTGATTGGTATATCTGGTTGGTCTTCGGCAGCACCTTCCTTAGCCAGTTGGTCTGCTTTTTCATTACCTGGTATTCCACAGTGAGTGGGTATCCACTGCATGGTTACTCTATACTGGTAAGACAGTTCATTAAGTAGTTTTTGTAAGTTTGTTAGTTTTTCAGACTGAAGAGCTTGAAGCACTGATCTTACAACTTAGCAGGATAATTATACAAGGCCTTGAACTATCTGCTAGCACTTTCTCTTTTGCCGTTATACCTTCCATCTTTCTCCTCCATGCACCATGATCCATAGCATTTTGTTCCCATGATTCTCTAACAATGCCTATATCATGCTTATCCTGTTTCAATATGTCTTTGCATCAAAGTAGAGGTCAATCCTGATATCATTTCCTAGCAGAATTCTCCATAAAGTAGATATTTCAGTACTATTGTGTCATCTTCCTCCTCGAATGTCTCTGTCATTGGAGTCTGCATAGACTGAGCGTAGATAATATTGTGGTTTTGGCTGTTCTTTGCAATACATCAGTGTTAGTGATTTTGTCCTGCCACTGAACTCCATGAATTCTACATAGATGCAGTGAAAGCTATTTACTTACCTGTCCTGTTGCATATAGGTTGTCCATTTCTCACTGCTGTAGAGAAAAGTGCAGAGGACACATGCCCTAAGCCAGGAGTTTAGTTTTATAGTTGCCAATTGATAAGGACTTATAACCTGTAGCTGAATATCTCTCAATTTGATGCCAAGACCCATTAAGGCCAGGGATGAAGTATACCCTCCATAGCACAACTCCTGGACTGAAATATAGAGACCATGTGTTCATGAAGCAATATCCATGTCTCTGCCTGCTATCTTAACGCTGAATGAGAAGAAATACCAATAACTCTGGAATAAAACAAGTAGCAGGAGTTACCATATCAGCAGAACTGTGCTCTATCTGTCCGCCTGTTGGTGCAATAAAACAGTATATGTAAATAAAGTACAAGAAAGTAGACCAAGAAGATGAAGGAAGATCTAGAAGAACAAGAAGATGAAGGAAGATTTAGAAGAACAAGAAGATGAAGGAAGATTTAGAAGAACAAGAAGATGAAGGAAGATTTAGAAGAACAAGAAGATGAAGGAAGATTTAGAAGAACAAGAAGATGAAGGAAGATTTAGAAGAACAAGAAGATGAAGGAAGATCTAGAAGAACAAGAAGATGAAGGATGATCTAGAAGAACAAGAAGATGAAGGAAGATTTAGAAGAACAAGAAGATGAAGGAAGATTTAGAAGAACAAGAAGATGAAGGAAGATCAAGAAGATGAAGGAAGATTTAGAAGAACAAGAAGATGAAGGAAGATTTAGAAGAACAAGAAGATAAAGGAAGATTTAGAAGAACAAGAAGATGAAGGAAGATTTAGAAGAACAAGAAGGTGAAGGAAGATCTAGAAGAACAAGAAGATGAAGGAAGATTTAGAAGAACAAGAGATACATTTTGGAACACATATTAGGAGCACAGATGGGTGAAAAGGTATCGTCTCAACAATTTCTCTTCACCCATCTCTGCTCCTAGTCTTCTTCCCATCTTTGCTGCTAGTCTTCTTAAGAAGAACATCATGATGCTGGAGTTGGGTTGGACATGTCCCAAAATTAAGTACTTTAATTTTGATATATGGAGTCATTGCATGGCACTGGTTTTCAGCCTTGGCAGTTACGTCCTGACTGGACTATTTTGCTTTTTCAGTCCAGTGTCTCCATCTTTTGTCTTACTTTTGAGTCAGGGTGTGTTTCCCTAACCCTTACCCATCAAAGGATTGTTCATAGGGTTGTAGAGGTTTAATTTGGAGTTTTCTTTATCCTAGACAACTTACCAGGGTTAATGAGCACCATCTGCCTGTTTTTTGAAGTCAGGGTTCCCCTCTCCTAGGATAATTTTTTACCAAGGATTCATTATCCTGTGATCTGGTTCTTGTACACTGAGGCACCATGCACCCTGGAGTGATGTTTCACTATGTGTTTCCCCCTATCCCTACCTGCCCACCCTTACTCTCCCTGCATGTCCATGGTGTGGTGTCAGTAACCCCATATCAGCAAGTGAGCTTATAGCGGCTCATGCTTAATGTTGTCTATCGCTGAACTCATGAGTATTTCAGTGGAGGTAGCAGCGCTCTGCCCGATATCCTGCTCCATCCTGGTAGGCAGCAACACCACAGTTTGGTCTGGGACTGCTTATTCGTCCAGAGAAATTCCAGCTTAAATTGCAGCAAACCTCTATTTCTAGAAACTTTCCACAATCCGCCACCTGTGGGTCTGGTTTGAGGTCAGTAGCTCCCCCATGAAATGAAGTACTGACAATATCCTAAGAATATCATACAATGGACCCCAGAGTAAAAGAGAAAAAAGGCATTGAGGATTGACTTAATTGTACTCGGGTTACCACATATGTACTCTGTCATGCAATGGAGTGGCGCACTGACTGCCATTGCACATAACTATAGGTTCAAGCGATAATCACCTGAGATCTCTGGGGGGAAAAATAAACTTTATAAATATGCCGCTAGTGGGATCACGTGACATCTTGAGCACAAAGCAAACGGTTTAACCAGTATACCAGAGAGATCTCCTTGTTTTATTGCAGGAAAAGCAAAAATAAATGCATGAAAAGACAGACCAAATACAACTTGGTATCGTACTTCTTCTTATGTTCACTAATAATGTCTATATCTGCAGTGTTGTTTCTTATAAATTGGACAGTGTTTTCCATTTCCTGTTTTGTACCATAAAGTTTAACATTTCATCGGTTTATCAGGCGTCCAGTATGTGCATCGTAATGTGTCATAGTTTGCACATTCTTGAAGGATATGTTCTAAAGTCTGGTTGGCTTGTCCACAAATACACTTTGCTGTTGTGCCAATTTTAAATTTTGTATACATATGGCTGTTTAGTCTATTGTGCGCAGTTCTGAGTCGAAATATGATGACCTGTTCTTGTCTGTTAAGTAGGTGGTAGTTGTCCCGTGGAGGTAAGTTAGGCTTTTGTTGTGTCTTTATCATGGATGTTTTTTGGTGATAGCTGATTGGTACATCCGGTTGCTGCATGTTAGCACCTTCCTTGGCGAGTTGATCAGCTCTATCATTCCCTGCTATTCCACAGGGTATAGTACTAAATAGTCTGTTTCTGAGGTTGGGGTGGTACAGATTGCATCTGTGACAGTCAAGGTACGGAGTTCGATCCCTGCTACAGGCAATTGTGCATCCAGATTATTCAGAAGGCAAGGACAAACTACTGATTCTTGATTAGAAACTGGCGTCACAGCACGTGGGGCATTCCCATAAATGCTCCGTCCTCTGTTTCAGCAGCCATCCGACTCAATGGTGTTTCGAGTCTAATGCCGCCGAAACAGACGTTAACATCAGGGCACAACTCTGGCCTTTGCGACAGGTTTCTTTGTTGTTCCGCCCACCCAGTCGTGCCCATCCTAGTTCAAGCACAACATCGGCCTGTCGGAACAACATGGTAGCTGTTATCGAAGGTTACATCTACGGGATTGTATAGATGACATGCCATGAGACTTCTATAAGAAGATAACCTCAATATAAAGACATGTCATCTACTAAGGTTTCTGTTGCATGGGTGGTTTGTCTAGTGAGCCATTGGTAAAACCCACAGACGCAACCTAATGCGCAAAAAATTCAGATTTGAATTTTTCTTTATATATCTAGCCTGGAGTGTTAGTTGCCAGCCAGAAGAAATTTCAAATTTTCAGTTGTTTAAGTATTATATGTATATTTTATTGCAGACTTAGATTTTATAAGTAAAATCAGCATGCAATTATAATTGCTGTCAAAGATATCAGCTATATCTGTAATAACTTAATTATTTGTCTTGTATTTTTTGTGTGCAGGTGTTCATTAAGTTGAGAGAAGATATGATGCAAAGTTCAACTCTGAAAAGGATCTGAGATTGTTCATACACAAGGATGATTGTGATTTTTGTTGTTGTTGTTGGATGATAGATTTGCAGTTGTCAAAGAGAATGATGTACCATTAGGTGTTAAAATTATGTCATTTGAAAGTGTAAATTGTTAGAAGTTTGAAGTCTGTCATTTGAAAGTGTATATTGTTAGAAGTTTGAAATATGTCATTTGAAAGTGTATATTGTTAGAAGTTTGAAGTATGTCATTTGAAAGTGTATATTGTTAGAAGTTTGAAGTCTCATTTGAAAGTGTATATTGTTAGAAGTTTGAAGTCTGTCATTTGAAAGTGTATATTGTTAGAAGTTTGAAGTCTGTCATTTGAAAGTGTATATTGTTAGAAGTTTGAAGTATGTCATTTGAAAGTATATATTGTTAGAAGTTTGAAGTATGTCATTTGAAAGTGTATATTGTTAGAAGTTTGAAGTATGTCATTTGAAAGTGTGTACTGTGAAAGTTTGAAGTCCACCATTTTTAGCTGTATATTGTTAGGAGTTTGAAGTCAGTCATTTTGAACTATATTGCAAAAAATAAACTGAGGAAAACAGCACAGCTCTATGTTGTGATACACCTATGACCCTGGCAGATTATGTGTCTTATTGTTATTATTAGCCTGTTAGCCGTGCTGAGTAAAAAGCTTATACCGCAACTGCAGTGTGGGGAAATTTTAAGGGCTGTTAAATATTTTTCATCTAACCAATTTGCACAATGCATAAAGAATTGGAATGTTAGTCTATTATTATTGTTGACACATACACTGTGTCTATACTCTATTTTATGAATTTACAAGCATAATGTTTATTTATATTATGGAGGAGACGTAAAAACCTTAATATACATTCGTATCACAAAATGAAACATTATTTCAAACAAATATACCTAATCATAATAACCCGTTTGATTCCAAACGCTAAGTTTTTTCCTATCAGTGAAATGCTTGTCAGCATATTTATTTTCCTCACCACAAATATGTTGTATAATAGTATCATGTGATACACATTCAAAGATTCTGAAAACGTTTTCATGATCAGTGTTTTAAACTTAAACTTTTATTGACAGAAAACAAAAATATTTACCTTACCCTGTATTACGAATTTGAAACATGTGCGCTGCATATAGTCTGTCATCTGAATTACCAAAAATTAGTACTAGTATCACAATGCAAATTAACACTTTCTAAATCATTTCCTGAATCAGATAATGAATACTAGAATTATCTGAGAAACTTTCTTCCAAATGTTTATTATTTTCAAATTCATTGAGTGTATGTTTCGCCATAGTACTATCAAGTCAAAATGACTGCACAACAAAAGGCCACATGTGTCAACACACATAAAGTAGTAATTATGTTTCCAAACATGTGCAAATATGGAATTTCTATTGTTAAGTGACCTCTAGACAGCTTTAACTAGCCAGTCAGAGTATTTGAACACTTTGGGGTGCTATCAAGGATAAATTATATCAATACATGGCCCATCGTTTCTTAAGGAGATGTCAGCAAAATAGAGATGACTTTTCATCATATCCTTAAGGATGCCTCCACGGGGAAGGGGTTAATATCTTTTAAATACTGTGCCATCAGGAGAGTATTCATAATGGTAGCATAAAGCAGCTCTGCAAGTAAACTCAGTCTTACCCAGTAACATCACTTCCATCGTTCACTGAATATTTTCTTCCATATCACATGCATGCACACACACACAAATAAACAAAAAGTATCACATATATATATACCTGTATTTGCAGACTAGCTGTGAGTGTGCAGTTCACACTAGTATTGAGCCTCGACACTATCTTGTTAGCCTAGGATATAGTCTGAAGAAAGGGACTTTTACTAAAGATGAGCAGAATGGAAATAGATAGGAAGATGATTAAATGAATACAGGCCTTCCTGACAAACAGAACCATAGTTACCAACAATGCTGGTACATTATCCCAAAAAAGAACTGGAGAAGGGACTGCATCAAGGTTTTACTCTAAGCTGCATACTTTTCCTTATCTTCATTGACAATTTGTCAAAGCATTGTCTGCTGATGAAAGTGTGTGTCACCATTTAGACTATTCTAGAATATTTGAAACAGTAATCGCAGAGTATACTCCATACTACTTCGTGTTCACAGTTTTTAAGAATTTTACACCTGTACAAGTTTTTAATTGTTTTGGAATTAGACTGAGAGATGCAACTTTTTTGTGACATCATTCTGCCGGCACATATCAATGGCTGCTGTATTGTTGTTGAATTTGCCTTCCACCAACAAAGAAGCAGTTCTCTTGCTACAAATGCAAGGAGTGCTTGTGAGTGAAAAGATGTGTGCAGGGACATAGGATGATATGAATCTACTGTTCTAACGGATGGATTTGCTGGAATTTCTTAGACCGTGCAATAAAATGAAAACAATGTGAAAGTCGTCATACACTACCAATGAACATGTGCATTGAATCTTGTTTCGGTCACATCCTGCTATAATAATGAAATATAGGGGGTATGATTTGCAATTATAGTTGAAAATTTAGAAAAGATTCCTGACCACAAGTATTGTGGTTAAGTGCCTACTGCTATTGACAATGGATGATAAACTCTGAGAGCATGTGTGGAGGTAGCCACAGAAGTCATCATGAGTGAAGTGAAAAGCAACTGTACAGGTAAAAATTTAGTTCACAAGTTTAAAATTTCAACAAAAGTGACACATTCACAAGATAAAAGTGACATATGGAGAACTCTCACAGGCACTAGTGTGTCTTTATAATTGCTGAGATCTCCCTTGTAGGAAAGTTATAGAGTACAAATAGTTATTGATTGAAGTGTGATGATGCTAGCATGCAGACAATATCTCTCATCCATTCTGCTAATCAGTTGGCTATTAGCTGAAGTGTAATGGCACTAACATTCAAACATCTCATTCGTTTTGCTAGACAGTTTTCTGTTTGTTCTAAAACTTGTTAAATATTATTGTTCTATTCATTTATCTTGATGCCTCTTTCATATCTCTATCTGCTATTTGCTGTGAAGGAAATCACTTATCACAGACTCTGTTGGACTTTACTTTTCTCCAAATTTTCTAAATTGTACTTATCTGGTGTTTTTTAAACCACAATCTCCTTCTATTTTGTTCCAGTCATGCACTTCATACAATGGAATCCCTCTATGGTGCATATATTATAATAGATTTCCCAATTTAACAATATTTTTAAAAACCCGCAATTAAAAAAAATTGTATGTAGCAAATTTCTGTTATTATATAAATATTTTTCCGCCAAAGGCAGGTGTGTCGGGCCATTTGCACAAATAAAACGGAGACACAATGCATTTCCATTCTCTGGACTACATCCTGCTGGAAATCTAATAGGACCATGGTCCTGCTACAAGAGAGATCCAGCGGGAGTTTGAGAATAAATGCTGAAGAAGAACAGAAATATTTTGTTGGCCTGAATCAAGTTGCAACTGTACTGTCAAATTCCAGCATAAAAACTGGGTTGTTCATGAGAACTGAACATAGAGAAATATTGACAATATTGTAGACAAGTTGCTCTGAGGTGCTGATCCTGGTCTGAGATAAGAACAATAGCACATGGTCTGCCACAAGGATCTCCTCTGTCCCCAATGCTGTTTAATGTGTATACGTTACAAATTGCAAACCTCAAGCAATTGTAGAGTTCTAACATACGCTGATGATATCCTGCTATACAAAATGGGCAGCAACAGAACAGATATCACTGACAGTGTACTAGATCAATTGTTGATATGGTGCAGAAAATATAATGCTGTGATCAATCCCTCAAAAGCAAAGATCATCTGGCACTCCTTAAATAATAATCTGGTAAGTGACACACTGTTACATTCATTGAAAGAGAACAGGACCTTGAATATCCTGGAATAACCTTTGATAAAAGTCTCTCATTCACTAACACATCACAAATATGATTCAGAAGGCTAAAAGAGGGATCTGTGTTATCAAGGTTATGGCGACCTTTGACATGCAGCAATGGGTACTGTTTCTGCTTCTACAAGTGACGGTGCTATCTGTCATAGATTATGGCCTCGGCCTACTGTCACAGATACAAGTAGATAGATTGGGAAAAGTCCAAAATGAGGCAGTGAGAGCGGTACTAGAGATACACCCATCTCTGTAATATTCTGCTTGATCTCCCCAGTATTAAAGTGTGACATCAGGTAGGACAGGTTAGGTCATACCTTAGCGAACAGAATACAACCATCACCCATTACACCGACTTCTACATCAGTCAACTGCAAAACAAATCAAGCATGGTAGATCATGGATGGCAGAGGCTGAAGACATACTGTGAAGAGTATGTGAATTTGAAGAAATAGGAATGGGCAGTGAATGGGTGAAGGTGGACACAGAAGAAATCACGGACTAAAGTAATAATACAACTAGATAAAGTTAAAGTGTGTGGAAAATGGACGGGTTTCAGGGCCCAGGTTATAGTGCATGAACTTACCTAACCGAACTACACTCGAAACCACAAGACATATACACAGATGGCTCAATTAACAAATACAAATTAAAGTGTTTCACGTTTTGTTGGTTGAGAAATTGTCAGCATACTCCACTGTCACATCGAGCATGAGGATGGAGATAGAGGGAGTTACAGCAGCACTTAATTGGTTGATAACAGATACATAAACACACTCGGCAATACTCAGACTCAAGCATGCTGTGCAAGATAGAAAATTGCATGCTGAGAAATGAATGGTGGAACTTATTGAAAAACTCAATTGTTCAGAGTTACATGGATATACTGTAACCCTGGTCATGCTGGGGTTAGAGGAAACAAGAGAGCCGACTTATTGGCAGGCAATGCGGCGATAGACGGCACAATACTGAGAAGAGATAAAGCAGACTTGATCAAGGCAATAATAAATTCATTTCAAGATGAAGATGATGTCGATGAGGCTGAGAAAGTACACATACAGGGAATGTTAGGTATGGGAGTATCTAGAGGGGAGGGAAGGAAAAGTAATTTTTTTTCGGAATGCCCCGAAGATCATGTAATAAACACCTGACCAGGACTCTGAGACTACATACACTGGAATGGCTGATGTAAAAGAGGGCGCAGTACCCCACATGCTGTAAAGCTAGTTTCTAATCAAGAAATATTACTACTGAAAGACATAAACATGAAATACAACTCGACTGGATAGTTACCTTTTGATAATGTCATCATTCTCTCCCCCTAGTCTCAATTTACCAATATTTGATTGCACCTCCATTTTTTTATGACCACAGCTCTGGTGTATCCTGTTGACTAATATCCTAACAAACGTATTCTTCTTCTTTTCGTTCACAGTTTGACATTTCTACACAGCAAGTCCGGTTTTCTTAATAAATACCGCTGTATTTGAAAGTTCCTCGGTGCTCTCAAACAGCTATCTGTGGACATCCATCTCTGTTGGCCAGTGTTCTTCCCTTAATTGGTTTAGTGTGATGCAGTTTTGCAGGATATGTTTCGCTGTCTGTTCTGCCTGCCCACATGGACACAGAAGTGATGGGGAAAGCCCGAAGACAATTAGGCATGCTCAGAAAACCAGCAGGCACAAGTTGAGGTGTACTTAGAGGTTCGCTCTTATTTGCGCCAACGTACCGATACAAACTTCGGCATAAATGAACAATTAAGAGATTCTTGATTAGAAACTGGCTTCACAGCACTCGGGACATTCCCATAAGTGCTCCAGCAACCATCCTAGTGAATGTAGACTCAGAGTTCCGGTCAAGTGTTGATTGTGTGATCTTCGGGACTTTCCAAAAAATGTACTTTTCCTTCCCTCACATCTGAATACTCCCATTTCTAACATTTTCTGTATGTGTACGTTCTCAACCTCATTGACATCATCTGCATCTTGACAATTAAGAGATGTACTGGCTTAAACCTGTAAGCAACGATAAATAGAACTAAAGAAGAGCCAGAGACAATGGTGACGTTCATAAGACTTGTCTGACGTTTTAGACATTAGTTAGTGAAAGTAAGACTATACTCACGATAAGATATACATTTTTATTATTCATTTTGGGGGTTTTATTGAAAACATAAAAAAATAATAAACTTGTTGCTGTCCTTGAAACTTGTCTGATAAAGATGTCATCCAAATGAATCTGGGATGATAATGAGTGTATTACCCAGAGGCTTGCGTTTTCCTTGGACTGTACCATTGCATCATTGAGATGTGATAGCCTGGTTGTCATTTGTTTTCATAACTTCATTCATAAGGACCTGCTGTTTAGTGTATTCAATCCAACGTATTATTCTTCTTCTTCAGCGTTCATTCTCAAACTCCTGCTGACTTCTCTTGTAGCAGGACCATTGCCCTACTAGATTTCCAGCAGGATGTAGTCCAGAGAATGGAAATGCGTTGTGTTGCCGTTTTATTTGCGCTAATGGCTCGACATATCCGTCTTCGGCGAACAACGTATTCAAGCCTCCTTACAGAAGTGGTCGTCTTTGTAACGAAGAAGGGAATTCCCATGGATTTTATGACGGAAGGTCGTATTGGAAGGAGGATCGAGAAAACATCTAGGAATCTAGACATTCGATGCTGAGGAGAATCGTGAACACATAGTATGCAGGACAGGATACATCCACAACAAATTATTTCCACAGAATGAAGGACCTTTTGTGACCAGTGGAGAATAAATCTCTGTGAACTCCACCTGAATCCACAAAAACAAAGTTTTTCACAGAGACTTCATGAGAAATATTGACCATTCAGCAAGTTTCAGATTGAAGAAGGCATTTGCATGTCATTTTTTCGGAGGAAGATATCTGCAGCAAACAACCACAGCTATAGTGATATTCAAACAAAATTTACCATATGAGCTCGGACGTTGCCTCGGTTACCTTGGCTCTTGCAAGAGATCATTCCCTCTGCTCTTTGAGAATAATCAGCGAAGGGGAATCTAAATCTTCTACAACTCAGCATAGCAGGAATAATATCATTTAAATTATAAATTATACACTTGAAAGTGTTTCTCTGTTCATTATCCGATGTTGGGCAAGTCTGCAACAAGTGTTTCTCTGTTCATTATCCGATGTTGGGCAAGTCTGCAACAAGTGTTTCTCAGTTTAACGCCCTATATTGAGTAGGTCTGCAGCAAGTGTTTCTCTGTTCTTCGTCCTATGTTGTCAGGTCTGCAATAAGTGTTTCTTTGTTCATCAGGCACTTCTTGGAAACTGGGGTTTGACTGCAACAATTGTTTCTCTGTTCACCAGGCACTGTTTGGAACCTGGGGTTTGACTGCAACCATTGTTTCTCTGTTCATCGGGCACTACTTGGAGCCTGGGGTTTGACTGCAACCATTGTTTCTCTGTTCATCGGGCACTACTTGGAGCCTGGGGTTTGACTGCAACCATTGTTTCTCTGTTCATCGGGCACTACTTGGAGCTTGGGGTTTGACTGCAACCATTGTTTCTCTATTCATCGGGCACCACTTGGAGCCTGGGGTTTGACTGCAACTATTGTTTCTCTGTTCATCGGGCACCACTTGGAGCCTGGGGTTTGACTGCAACCATTGTTTCTCTATTCATCGGGCACTACTTGGAGCCTGGGGTTTGACTGCTACATGTGTCAGAGTCATTATAGTGGAAGTCTGAAAGCGAACAAAAGAGATAATATAAATTTAAAAGGAGGGTATATTTTCTGTTTTGTTTGCTACTGAAAGTTATGCTAGCTAGTCCGTAGATAAGAGGGGGAGAGGGTTTGGGTTGTTCAAACCCGCCTCTTAGGAAATGAGAACATGAGTTTTAGTACTAGAAATTATATTTAAAAAAAGGTAGGCAAACAACTCCCCAACCCATGTTCATAACGATTTCCGCCAAAAGAAAAAAAGGGTACTATCTCATGAAAAAAGTACTACACTACACGAAATGAGCGAATGACTTATGAAAAAAAACCAAACAAACTGGTAAACTCCCCCTTCCACTGAAGACATATCTAGGGCTCTGTATTCGCGCATGATCACAACTTCCTTGTCGCCGGTACAAACAATTGTCTGCGACCTCTGCATTTATTATTGTTATAAAGTATATATATTTTAAACACCAATAAGATCTCTGGAAATAAATATCAACATATGGCAACACACAGGATGTGAACCTCCAAACATGAGCGATAACAAAGGATAGCGAGTTAGGCTAGCTTATCTATAGTTAGGCTCACTTTTTTTGTGATGTGATTACAACACACCTTACGACTCTGTGATATTAAATATGTGGCGTAATCTCTTTCTTGAAGCTACGCTTTGTCTTTCTAAGTTTTCTAAACGATCATAGTGAAAGTATGGGTTGTCAAATGCAAACAACAGTGAACATTCTCAAACAGAATACACATAGGCTTACTCTGCAGCGCGACCGACGACAGTTATACTGTAGTCCGGACATGATCTGCAGGGGCATTTGGGGATGGGTGATTATCTTTAACAATAGTTATTACCTCGCTACAGTGGGTAGTTTTGCTCATTTTCTTGAGAATTTTGATAACCTTATAAACACAATTTTGTAGATTTCCAGAAGGCTTTCGATAGTCTTCGCAGACCTCTATGGAAATTATTACACTTTAAAAATTACAGGCATCACCCCCTTACCATACAGGCGAGACACTAAGACAATGGTACATGCAGAAAAGTACATGATCATGCCAGAACATCCAATGAGGGCCAGACACAGTGACCTAGCCAGTGGAAGACTGAAGAGGAGCAGTTTTATACACCGATCTAAACAGAAAATATAAGGATGAACTACCAGACATAACAGACAAAGAGGGATGTCACCAACACCTTTTCCAGTTCCGTGGGAGCAATACCCAAATCTCACTATCAAAACCACCATAAACAACTACCACACTATGATAGAACTGAATAATCTTCAAAATAAAACAATAGTATGCAACATGATTGAAGAGATGTACCCCAGAGAAGCATGGATACAAGTATATACCGACGGATCAGCAACAAGAGCAGTGTAGAATGGAGGTGCTGGCGTGTACATAAAATATCAAGAAAAAGAAAATGAATCCACATGTTCACCAACTGGATTATTCTGCTCCAACTACTCTGCAGAAGTACAGGCTTTAAACATTGCTGCAGAAATAATTAAAAACACAACAAGCCAATGCCAGTAGGTGGTATTTCTTACTGATGTTATGTCTGTCCTACAAGCCCTTGACAGCGATAAACTGCCAGACCTGAAGAAAACAATGCGAGAAGTGAGCATCCAAAGAAGGGTAGTACTACAGTGGATACCATCCCACTGTGGCATACCAGGAAATGAAGAGGCAGACAGACTGGCAAAGGATGGAGCAACAGAGGAACAAAAAGACCAAGAAATCACCTACCAAGAAAAGAATACCCTCATCAAAGCCATCAGGAAAGTCGACCACCCAAAAGACAAATACAACTATCTCAACAGAGCAGAGCAGGTTATTATCTTCCGCCTCAGAACAGGACAAAACAGATTAAACAGCCACTTAAATAGACTAAGATTGATCTCATCACCACTATGCCTTTGTGGGCAGGCAGCACAGACAGCTGAACATATCCTGCAAGACTGCAATACACCAAACCAGTTAAAGGAAGAACACTGGCCTACAGAGATGGATATCCACAGAAAGATGTATGGGAGCACTGATGAGCTTTCAAATACAGCGGCATTTATTAAGAAAACAGGACTTGCGACATAGGCCCATTGTTTACATTTTGCTGCACTCGCGGCATTCCTTTTTTCTCAATACGACTAGGGTCGTATACAACTTGGCTCAGTTGTGCGGGGAAACTGCTGAATTGGCAAGATTTCTGTTACTGGTGCGTTCTTCTTCTTCTTCGTTCCTTCCTCATTTACGGGTGTCGAGGGAGATACAATGTTCTTGATCTGCTTTTCTGGCAGCTTCAGATAATGTTATTTGGTGTTCGTGTAATGTCTCTTTGATGTTGTCGATCCAGCGTACTCTAGGTCTACACCTGGTTCTTCTTTCTGCTTCTCCTCTCTTCATATATGCTTTATAACCTAATGAATCACACGGCATTCTATCCAGATGATTTAACCATTGTATCTGGTGTTTTGTATGTATTGTAGAATTGATATAACACCCACTCTTTCTCTTATGCCCTCGTTTCTAATTCTGTGTCTTCTGGTCAATCATGTGGTTTTCTCATACATCTCATCTCTATTGTAACCAGCTGTCTCTTATGTTTTGTTGTTAAGGTCCATGTTTGACTTTGGTAGCACAAGGTTGGAATGAAGATACTTTGGATAAGATGGTTTTTTTTTTGGTGTTGTCATTGGTAGCATTTTGTGTTGTAATAAAGGGGATAATTGACCCAGTATTTGATTCCTTTTGCTACAATGAATGCTTATTTCGGTGTCCATCTTTAACTGGTGCGTTAAAACTAGAAACTGGAATATATAAACACGAAGTTGGTATATCGAAAAGTGTGACTTCTGGACCTCTTTCTAGGAAAGAACCGTGGTAATCATCTCAAGCTGACCACCATATTTTTGCACATTTTCAAGCAAAACCAGTATGCAGTTTCAATTAATTATCAACAGGATTAATTAGGATAATGACTTGCCTTCTCCATAGTATGTATGCATTGTTAAAACTAAAGTGGAAATCATTTTTTGATGATGGGTTAGTTGTGTTGAGACGTGGGATTAAACTTTATGTACAATATAGATTACAGATGATACAACTCAGAACTTTGTTTCCACACAGAAAAAAGAATGCTATCTAGCCAAATATTGAACTTTTTAAAGGTACGTTTCATAAATCAGCATTTGTATTTTCATTTAAATGAATTGTATATGTGTTTGTTATGTCGGGAGGGGGAACTATATAGAACTATAAGTATATATTATATTGTATACTAATTACGATATTAGTCGGCCCGTAGAGATCTCCATGGCGTATTGGTAAATTATCTGCCATACGTTCACGGCGAGGTCTCGTGTTCGATACCGGACCGTAAAATTGTGTTTAAAAGTGCATTTTTTGCAGACTTTAGGGAATTATCGCTTAAAGCTATATATTTATTTATTTTGAGATGTAAACTCGTTGATCGACATCCTGTTTGATGAGAGCTACGTACGTACGTTTGTACATACACGTACGTACGTTTGTACGTACACGGAAACCTGAGTACAATGAAATCAGCCCTCGATGTACTTTAATATTTTTTTTTAAAAACAGTAAGTAAATATCAATGATTTTCAAATCCTGTTTACTGTGTTGTTCCATGTTTTGTTACCATCAGATTTGTTAGTCAAGAAACTGGTGTTGAAGAATGATCGTATTTCTTCATTATCCTCTATTCGCATCAGGGAAGCCACCAAGAAGTTGGCGTTGAAGTCGTCTGATACATCACTCCATTGATCTCTGTATATAACAGTGTGGACTCCACGCTGGTCAATATCGATTTATAGATATCGCAGTGTATGCATGATGTGCTGCCCTGTTGTTGGAGGGATAAACACATATACAGCAGGTGGCCAATCTTATTCCATACGTTTTTGCATTCATACTATTGTCAAGTTATCCGTATGGTAATCAGCTGACATAACTGGTTGAGATTGTTGGTTGGTTGATTGCTGATCCAGCGGTCTATGGGCTCATGCCCTTTGGCACTATGCCATTAAATGGCATTATATTTCTGGGAAGTCTGTGGATTTTCGACCCACCCCAGGACAGAGCCAGAGAATAACTATCACACCTAAAGGATGGTAGGTTTCAACCTATGCACTGCTCCGAGCCACTGTAGCCAAGATAGGGTTCACTGTGCTCATTCCCCGCCACCAAATGACTACTGGTTATGCCGAACTTCTCTATTGCTCCAGGCATGCAACCAAATGTTCAAGTCAAAAGGACTGTCACGTCCTGAGTCACTGTGCCTCTATGATGGATCTCAGCCATAGGAAAAAACAGTGCTGTCAGTTTCTTCCTCCCCAGTGCTGCACAGTACATCTCTGGCTCCCTCCCAACCACAGAGGGTGCATACATATATTGAAGTAAATATGAAACACATTGCAACAACAAAATAACAGCACAATGAGCATAATTGTATAGATGACGTGCCATGAAGCTTCTATAAGAAGATAACCTCAATATAACGGCATGTCATCTACTAAGGTTTTCTGTTGCATGGTTGGTTTGTCTAGTGGGCCATTGGTGAGACCCACAGACGCAACCACATGCGTAACTGGTTGAGATCGATGCACTACTTTCTGATTGAAGTTTACGTGCGAGGGTACAGATACACTAGTAGTCAACAAAACCACTTGATAGTGCTACTTTAAAGTTAGGCCACCTACGTACTTTGATACACATAAACACCGAGCTGCAATTGGTGTCTGTGAGACAGGTGTTATCTAAGTGGACTTAAATTTGTTTTCTGTGAGACATGTGTTATCTAAATGGACTTGAATGTTTATGTCATTCGCGTTTAGGTAACCCACTCCCCCTATGCGATATACATACGTGATACAATGTGCCATCATCATCAGGTGCCATGCCAGCTAGCATAGGCGATCATGGCTCTGCACAGCTCTGTGAAGTGATCTCATTTCCATATTTCCGTTTGATACGTTTGTGTGTTGTGAAAATTTTCTTTCGTCGTCTTTTGATGTTTTGTCTGATAGTGTATCTTGATAAAGACCTTTTGGATGAAACGTTGAATATATTTTGTGTATTGTAATTTGTATGTTTTCTTGTGTACACATCATTACCCACTAGTTTTTATTATAGTCCGTCGTGTCTCAGTGAAACTATTATAAAAACCCGTGTTTTACGTAAGCACAATCCAAGTTATCATAGTACGATATATGTGGGGTTGTGTTAAGTTACACATAACATGTGGTTTATACTGTTCAAACAGCCTAAAAAAAGCAGGCAAATGGTATGATGCACCACAAATCAATGAAACCAGCATTCGTAGAAATGTGAGCAACCCATGTATTCACGTAGTGTGTAGATTAGATATTTATAGGCCCCTCTATGCACGTTCGTAAAAAACAAAACACAACAAACAAAAAACCACTAACGTTACCTAGAGTTTGAACGAGCTTCCCAATTGGCCACGACATAAGTAAGATATTTCTTTCTAATAGAAAATCTTTCTCATAGAAAAGTATAGGGAATGATCAACTGACCTGCACATGTGTTTCTTTAATTAAAAGCGTTCGACTGTGTCCAACACCAGAAACTATGGGAGATAATGACCAACTAATCCATGACCAGATAATTTCTTAAGACATCTGATTCATCTAATAGAAGAACGTACCAAGATGAAAAGGCTGCAGTGAAGTTAAAATGCGATCTCTCAGAGTGGTCCGTTTGAGGTAAAAAGTGGAGTAAGGCAGGGATGCATACTCTCCCCAAACCTTTTCAATATCTACGCAGAAAATATAATGAGGAATGTGAGAGATGACATACACACTACCACGCTTTAAACATCGGTGGTTTTGAAATCCCTGAACTACGCTACGCAGACAACACTGTGCTTCTTTTAAATGATATATAGGGATTGGAACAACTAATCAAGAACGCAAAGAAATACAGCAAATCACAAAACTTATATTTAAACGCGCAAAAAACAAAAAAATCATGTTAACAGATATAACAACACAACAACCAAAAATCAGAATAGACAATACTGAGTTAGAGTGTGTGGATAAATTAAAATACTTAGAAGCAAACATCAACGGTGCAGACGACTACATGGCAGAGATAAGGAAGAGATTTGAAATGGCACATTGAAAAATAGCACGGTTGAAAAACATGAAAAAACAACAAAATAGAAACGAAAGTGCTAATGCTACGAGCTTTTATTTTTCCGGCTGCATACGCCTGTGAAACATTGAAAGTAAAACACCGGCAAAGATGATCAACGCCTTTGAAATGAAATGCTACAGAAAGATACTTAGAATATCATGGAAGGAAAAAAAAATAGAACTCCAGATTCCAGAGTGTTAGTTACTAAGCACAGTAGCAAAAATAAAACGCCACCTGTTTGGTTATATAAAGAGACACACCCGTTTAGAAAGAAAAATAATGGAGGGTAGAGCACCTGGGAGGAGGAGGAAAGGCAGACCAAGAAGACTATGGACTGACGACTTGAATATGTTAGAAAATGCAATTCGCATAGCCTAAAACGGAGACGGGTTCAGGGAGTTCATGGGAAGACAACGTTCTGGAGAGAATACGTCACATGACACACCAATCTTTCTAATGCATAATGCCTTTTCCCAACTATGTTTATTTTCTTTTCCTCCATATAAGGAATTATCGTAAAATTGACAAAGCAACGTGACAGTAGAGATAAGCGCAGATCTAAAAAGCCGTGTACAGAATTTCTAACCCTTAAAATGTAAATTTATGCTCTTGTAAGAAATTTCTGTCATCAAGAGGTATCGCTTAGTGACAGATGGATCAGAGACAAGAAAATTGTAATCTTGTTGGAAGAATGTAACCACATGTATGATGTGTGTGTATAGAAAAATTTGCATGTGTAATCAGAAGTATATCGGCTGTGGGTTGTACGTGACATGCTGTTGTTACCACAGTTTAGCAACCAACTTCTGCTGCTACTTGTACTACTGCTGCTATCATCATTTGAAGGTGATATTTGGGTTGTTTCGCTATCAATTATAACACGTTTTAAAACTTTAAATCAAAACCTGAAATAATTGGCGTCCTTAGCAACAGCACCGACAACTTACACGTCACATGATGCAGTGTTTTTAATTTATGTAATAAATGTCAGATTTTACATTCGATGTCCTTTGATAGTTACAGAAAAATGCGTGGAAAAAGGTGAGTTGAAGGTTTATTCAGCTGTGTCACGTGAGCGTTCTCAGGTACGTTAACCTACATAATCTGATGTTAGTTTTGGCTCGGATGATGTCAAGTGTCACGTAGCACAAGTTGGTATTTTATAATCATGAATCTTGTAGTATGTTGATCTTTTAGTAGTTAATTGAAGCGTGTCCTGTTACAGGACATTGCTCTCAACTATTTGTCATTTTTAGGCAGTAGGTCTACTTATGAGTCTTATCGCATTTCTAGTGCAATATTGGCGGCACGACGTATTTTCGCATCAAACTTCGATTTAGTTTCGTGAGCTGAGCTTATAAGACAGTCTCGCTAACCCTTCTGTCGCTGTTTTATATCAACAATAAACAATTTTTAAAAAGAGAAGTATTCTAGTGTTTCCCTTGTTATTTTGTAGAGATTGTTCATTAAGCCATTCCTTTTATTCTATCTCGAAAAGCTCTGTTTGCAACGTGGAACTTTTTCGACGATCCCTGGAGGTTATCGCTCCTATGAAGCGCAGGAGTTACGTGCTGTGCGTGGTACTTTTGACAGGCGTAACCGCTTAATTGAGAAGTACGAAGTACATATGGGATAACAGAGTGAAATGAAGTCAATTCTTTACCCCTTTTCAATCTTTAAGGTAATCAATAATACCTATGTTTAAATTTAGTTAACATAATTTCTGTGCGTGATTTAGTCTGTTCTGGCAATAAACTGTTGAACTGAATACTTATTCGTGCTTCCACTTCTTCCATTTAGAGCTGCTACTTTATCAAGACACTGTCAGTTTTGTAGCCTCCAAACAAGCCCAAAGATAAGGGAAGGGTTTGGGGTGTTCAACCCCCCCCCCCTCCTTAGTAAATCTGAACATGACGTTTAGTACTAGAAACTAAATCAATAGGTCTGTAAATACCCCTCTCTGATCGATTTTTCACAAGAAAGGTCTTCAAGTTTCCCTTCATATCGTGAAATTTACACACGAAAACGGACGAATTACTTTTTAAAAGTAAAACCACATTCTTAAGATAATCATATCTACGGCATTGCCTCCAACTATGTGTGGACAGTTATTCTGTGTGTCAATGTTATTTCACTGATTGTTCGTTTCTGAACAGACGTCAGATCACTCCAGGATGATCCATAACTGCTCTGTTTCCTCCAACAGATATAAATGGGCATGCATGCTGATAGTACTTATTGCTCGCTAATAAAACACATTCATCACTCCGCTCTGCAGATAAAAATGTAGTTGTTGGTTTCAACTAGCTGCACTAGTTCGTCCGCTAGAATATAAACATGTAGATTGTATCTCTCGCCCGTGTGTTGCCGAGGCCCGAAAGGGGAGCAAAGAAGAGCAACACTTTTCACCTTCCAAGCAAGTCGTAAAAGGCGACTAAGGAGGTTATGGGATGGAGTTGGCTGTCCCATTCTATATAGCATCAGTGACCCAAAGCCATGCTGAAGTCGAATGTGTCAGATCGAAAGGAGGCAGATATCGCAGCAATGCTGTAAACCATGACACAACGCATTTCGTTCTCCGGACTACATCCTGCTAATCTACAGGAGTTTGAGAACGAACGCAGAAGAAGAAGTATCTCTGATGATAAATTCAGTCTAGTCTTGGCTTTCATGCATGCATGGCCAGACTTCTGGCAACACTGGCAATGATAATATGAAAATTGTGAGGAATGTCATGTTTCACATACATGTCATGTTCATGTTTAACTCTGGATCCATACCTATTGAAACCGAACTCGTAAATAAGAGAGGATGTTTTAACACCACCCCCCCCCCACTCCAAGTTAGGAATCAGAACAGGAAATTTAATACTGGAATCAAGCAAAAAATCGGATAGAACGAACCCCTTTCCCTTATGTATTTCATTAAACAAATATCATTAAAAACCTTCATAAAAATCTAGGATATCAGCTTTTATGTACGATATAGGTTACCACCCACACCCAGTTTTCGAAGACTTATCTGCGGAGCTCAATGAGGCGAAATTTTAGATCAGGACATTGCATTACTACATTCTACTGTTGTAATCCATTGTCGAAATCATACACTCAGTTCATGAATTATGTCTATCGATTATTTAGATGTGATTCAATTAAAGTCACGATTTAGCGCTCCAGAAGTTTCAATAACAGATACTACATCATCATCATCATCATCATGTAACCCATAATCCCTCAGGGTCATAGAAGTATCTCTTTAGAAATATAAAATAATCCCTCCAGTCTGTATGTTCTCTGTGCCTTGTTTGAGTGTGGAGAAACTTAATACTGTCAAGTGTTTGATATTAGCAACAAAAACGCAGAACTTAAGGATATAGGTGTATGTCGGTTTCTCTTATAGTAATTATGTATATCCTGGTTTTTGAGCAGTGGCGTAGCGAGAGGGGGGCGGAGGTGCAGACCGCCCGGGGGGGGGCATCATCGGGAGGGCGGCAAATTTATTTTCGTCCAGGCTTTCACAATCACTGCAATATTTTTTAATGTCACAAGGGCGGAAAATTATGATTCCGCCCCGGGCTCCATTGACCCACGCTACGTCACTGTTCTTGAGACCTCTTCTACTCCCCTTTTTCTTATGTACACGTGTTTAAGTTATTTATCCACTGAGGCACAGACGTCAGCACCGTCTCCACGGAGACTGCCATCCAGGAACATGTTTTGACCTGAAAAGTACAAGGGCACAGTGGGTGAAAAATTGTCACTGCGTAGTCGATACACATTAATCGCCTGACTACAGATAAGAAGGCTGTACCAGACTACGAAAGAATTGAAGGCATGACGAAAACAGATATGCTGGGCCTTAGATATGCTGGGTTATTCGAGGTGCAAATAGTACAACTCTGCTGTGGAACTAGCAGCACAACGTAGGCTTACGTTCCCCAGCGGAAATCACACGAACTTTCGTGCTGATGATCAGAGAGCGAACGTGGAAGAAGAACATGCGACATTGTACAATCGCCAACACAGACATGATATATGAAGCTGTGCTTTTTTTCCTAGGAACAAATGTGAGTATAGACCTATGCCTAGCTTGAGATGGTTGGTTGGTTGCTGATGCAGCGGTCCATGGGCTCATGTCCTTTGACCCAATTCCATTAAATTGCATTATATTGCAGGGAATTCTTTGGATTTTCAGCCCACCCCGGACCAGAGCCAGAGAGTAACTGTCACACTACCAGGAAGGTATGTTTAACCTATCCACTGCTCCGAGCAGCTGCAGCGAAGATTGCTTCCACGACACCAATTGACTACTGAATATGCCAAACGTCTATATTTCTCCACCTAATCTGAGATAAATTACCTACACATGTATTTTGATAGTGGTACCCCCCCCCCCTTTTTCTGAAATAACAAAAACATTTCATTACTTCGTTTGAAAATATTTATAAAAATGTTCGTATATGAAACGTACCTTTAAAAAAATTCGATATTTGGCTATAAATATTTTCCCCCTCCATAACTCGTCTGTGCGTACACTCAGTGTATGATTTACCTATAAACTAAACAAGCTATAGCTTAGTCCCCCCCCCCCCACTTTCTTGAGGCCCCCAATTTTTTTTATTTCACTATCAATATACTTCTTAATTGTTAAAGGGCCCCATATGTAAAACAGCTTAGGGCCTTATCAAGTCTAAATCCGGCGCCGTGTAAACTTATTTCTGAATTGTATTATCTGGAATCTAGATTCTACATAATGTTCAATCAAAGTCTCAACATAACTAACTTGTATTAGAAATACTTTCTACTTTAGCATTCACAATACATGCATGCAATGGAGAAGTCACGTTCTTACTCTAATTAATCATGTGCGCTGATCCAAACATCGTCACTTATCTTGGCTGATGCCTGTGATCATTGCCACTTTGCGTATACTTTGATTCATCAGCCAGTAAAAATCATGATTAAAAGTTTCATAATCCGAGATTAATGACATTGTTTGGAATCATCGCGCAAGATTACAACAGCAAAAGTCTTCGCGCGCTGACTACCAGAAAACTAGATACCCTGTTTTGTTTGGAAATGGGCAAAAAACCTTTGTTATAAATTTTATGGACATCGGTGAACTTGAGATTGTTACACATGATTTCTACACCGGTGCGGTATCCAAATGATATTTCTATAATAAAATTATGGATAAAACTGGTTGAAAATATAATGCAATACATTAACACTGTGATTTTCACGTTCTCATCCGTGTGTTGGTTTTTTTTCCATCAAGTAGTTTTGTTGCTGTTGTGGTTTCGTTTTACAACCTGATGAACAGAACTGAAATACAAGGATAATCATGAGGAAAAAAGTACTGTTAAAAAGTACAGAAAAAAGTACAGGAAAAACCTGTTACAGCCTATCCCTGCGTATCCTCTAAAAAAAAACACTGAATGAAGAAACGTGTATCCATGTATAGATATATCACAGTATCATAATCAAGTGCCGTCTACGCAAAGAAGGTTAGATGTAACAGACCTGCAACATCCCCTGTCTCTTGTTTTGGTTGTACACTCTGCTAGACTGTAACCTGTTCATCTTGTGATGTTAATCTCCTACTTGTATCGCTCTTGCTCGCCTCCCTTCGACTTTACCTCAAGTAAGGTCTTCAACGAGGTCTAGTAATGTGTCCAAAATATTTTATTTGCTTGATTTTTATTTCTTTTGATAATTCTTTCTTCATGTTAAGTGTTGTTAGAACCTCTTTGTTTGTTTTCTTCTCTTTCCATAATGTTCTCCATATTCTTATATATATCTACATCTCAATTGAATCAATTCTGTCTTCTAATTGTTTATCACAGTAAACATCACAGCATATATTTTAGTATATAAAAGATCACCGAATGGAGTGATGTTCATCTCTGTAAAGATCTACCACTGTGTACATTTTAATATATAAAAATGACAGAACAAAATGATGATGATTGCATGTGATGCAACGACTGAATATTCTAACATGTTATTACTGGGGGGAAATATCGAACAACTAAACCTACAATTAATATAGATCGAATATTATGTTATTATTCGAATAAGGAAAATAGTATACTAGTAGTAACTAAGGAGAAGGGATCAGGGCAACATCTAAGCACTAAATATAACACATGCAACAACATCAAACTACAATAGCACATTAAGATGATTCTAAAAGGACTGTAGAGAACTATATTTATGTGAAGAAATCTAAACTTGACCTCATTCTGGTTATTTACATGATTTTATTTATTTTTTCCCCTCATGAATTGCTGAAGGTACTTTCAATGACTTGAGAATACAACCAAACACAACACAAACTAAATACAAATTATAAGTATAAATGCTACATCTATTCTACCTTAATGTAAGGCTCAAAAACATAGATATGAACAAAGAACTAGAAGACAGAATTGATGCCTTTGAGATCTGAATATATAGAAGAATAGGGAGAACAGACGACATTCTGAAATTATGCGATGAGCGAAAGAAAATGAAAAAAGATCGAAGCTCTTAAAATGGTAGGGCAATATAGCAAAATATATACAAATATCAGAAGCAAAATGAAACAAGAAAAAGAAGTTTGGCTATGGGAACAATGTGAAACCATCAATGCGAGATTTAAACATGGAAACATCAAATTAGCATATGACACTGTAAGAAAGATAACACCAAGAGATATCTGCGATAGAAGGCAAACACGGACAGATGTTCAATGAAACAACATATATTGTCAAAATATGGACATATTATTACAAGGAGCTGTGTAACTTCAAATGTAATCCTGTGACTTTATTAGAGAATTCTGAATTTTGGCAATGGAGAAATAGGAAATGCAGAAATTCTAGTAAATGAAATAAAAGATGCAATATGAACATTAAACGGAGGGAAACCACCTGGTGTTGATAACATACTTGCAGAATTCCTGAAATATGGAGGAATTAAAGTGGTAATTACTATGACTAAAATATTCTAGATAAGATGTGGAGTATGAAATATTGTTCCGTTGGGAAATAATCACTAATAATATCCATTCCCAAGAAAGGAAATTAGAAAGTGTGTAAGAATTACAGAACCATTAACTTTATAACATAATCGAGTAAAATGATGCTACAGATACGCCTGAATAGAATAAAATACACAAGTCAGAAGACATAACCCCGCCGAAGACGGATGTGTCGGGCCATTGAAGCATTAAAAATGGCGACACAACGCATTTCCATTCTCTGGACTATATCCTGCTGGAAATCTAGTAAGATGACGATCTTGCTACAAGGGAGATCCAGCAGGAGTTTGAGAATGAACGCCGAAGAGGAAGAAGATGACACAACTACAGAAGAACAATCTGTCTTCAGAAAAAAAACCGAAGCACTGATGTTAATTGACAAAATATTGTTTGTTTGTTTGTTAAATGGGGGATTAAGCATCTTTGCTGAGGCACGACTCTTTCAACCTAAGACAGAAGTCTATTTTGGTTATATCAGGCCGTATATTGACAAAATATATTCAGCTCAAGCGCTATTTATACCACAATTTCATTACTTTGACAGAAGCATTTGACCGTGTCTGGCATGATGGTTTCTAGCATATACTGAGACAATTTAGGTTCGATACCATCCTCATAGACATTGTTGAATTACTTTACAGATTCGCAAGTAGTTCTGTCATTATCAAATAATACAATTTACGAGTTCTTTAAGACAAATGTGAACATTTGGCACCGATCCATAATGTCTCCAGTACTTATCACCACATGTTCATATCGACAGGAGGTCACCTCATCTGCAATTTGCTCTCCGTTGATGATATTGATATTATTAATCAATCAAGTGCCATGCCGAGTGCTGTAGGTGATAATACTTCTCCACAATTCTCTGTCTCTTGTGTTGCTAATAAGTTCAGTTTGTGACATTTTTGTGTGGAACAGTGACAACCCATCTAGAACTTTATCTCTTTGTCTTCTTCTGTCTATTCTCCCATTAATATTTCTGGTAGTTATTAAATGTTCATTCTCGTCGCATGCTCTAAAAAATATTGAATGTCTGCTTCTGTTTTCTTTTAAATTTGTCTTTTTAAATCCAGCATCTCTGAAAACATTAGTTTTCTTGTCTGTCTATTGGATTTTCATCATTCTTCTAAAAAAAAGCCACATCTCAGTTGTCCGCAACTCACATCGAGCTCTTCGTTTACCGTCCATGCTTCACATCTCTAAAGAAGAATTGGTTTAATATAATATCCTAGCACTCAAATTCGCGTATGCATTGATACTACTCCATTGAATAGAATGAATTTTCATCTTTTAAAATGTTTTTGATTTGTAGTATTGATACCTTCTGTCACTTACTAATGTTACAAAACGTATAGACTGGTCAGAACAAAAACTTTAAGAGTTAACAGCAGAATTGGAAAAAGTAACAAGCTGGCACAGAATGGAAATCAACCCCCAAAATAGCAAGATACTCGTTAACAGCGGACACAGAAGTACGGACAAACATCATGATGAATGAATATATACTTGAGGAGGTGAATACTTTCAAATACCTCGGATCCAGCATAATCGAGTCCATCAGAAATGGAAAATGCAAAGCAGAAAACTTATCCTTACAGATAAAGCTGGAGATGGCTTCAGCTGATATGTCTAGACTAAACCTAATTTGGAAAAGCAAAATCAGTGTTAGATTGAAAATCAAACTTTATAACTCACTAGTGCTTTTTATTGTGCTATTGATCCCCACCATATGCAATTGTGCATCAGAACCGTTCAGAAAGTAATAGCAAACTACTGAATGTATTTATATTGCCTAGAAAAAAATCACTACAGCCAAAAAATGCTTCTTGATGGCTACGTCCAGAATAGGATATGCTACCAATTTGTGTTGGCCCTATGGTTGTGAGACTTGGACACTCACTGCAGACATGGAGAAACGATTACATGTCTTCGAGTACAAATGTTACAGACGAATTCTGCGAATCTCATATAGAGTACATAAGACAAATGTGTACGTAAGAAGTAAAATACAGACACATACACGTCCACAAGAACCACTACTTTCAAAAATAAACGACTAACATTTGCATGTTTCGGATATGTATGCCTACACGATTCCTTGTCATAAACGATACTGCAGGAACAGTAGAAGATTAAGTGGAGGACAAGAAAAATCTTGACATTAAGGACTTGTCGGGTTCAGATTTTTCCACATTCGTCCATATCTATGAAGATATAAATTTCTGGAGGACTAAGTGTTGATGCATCCAATATGGTACACAACGACCTTCTGTGTCTGTGTTTTCTTTGTTTTTTTCCTCCCTTTCCTGCATTATCATTTTTCTTTACTAATAAATATTCGATGTTTCTATATTATATTATTAATTTATCCACGCCATATCTGAAGCAATCCTGTTTATGTCTTATTTCTGTTACAAGGGGGCCAAATTGGTTCTTGTAGTATTGAGGGATTCTGGCACTTATTAATGTTATTTATTTGTGGTTCTCGTGGAATTTACATACATGTACAGTGCGTGTGTTGATCAACCGGTCTGTATTCATGGCAGCTGGAGAATATACACGTTGGAAGATTTGACTAAAATCGTATATTTTTTATGGATGTGGTGTGGTCGACGACGGAGAACGTGTTGACTCAAGTTGCGAGGCGAGTTGATCCCATCTGAGTGGACCCTGTTCAAATTTGTTTTGTTTTGTTTTTGCATTATTTTTTTTCTTTAATAATAAACCCTTAATTGAAATTTTATAATAAGCTGCTGCCTTTGCACCTAATGTGAAGATGCTGCGGGAATTGTAGCGCAACGTGAATGTGGTGCACTGAATCCCAATTAGGGCTGTAGATTCGACTTTAGTGAAAGAGGGTGGTCAGTTCCTAAAAAATAGTAAAAACAAAATTAAAAATGTGCGAAAAAAGGGGGGCGGGTGTGGAGTTAAGAGATTTTGATAATCGTTTTGAGAAAATCGCTGTAAGGATATATGAAAGGGTAGTTTTGCTAAAGGGAGAAGGTTGAACCTATCACCACCTCCACAGACAAGCTGGGCGCGACTGATACCTAGAAGTGAGGAAATGCTATTCACTCAGCAATTTTCAATCAAGGTTTATATAACTTAGATATTTGTCAAGAATATACAAAGCAAACAGCGAAAAAAACCCAATAGAAACAGTATGAACAATGTTATCACAACAGACGCACTAGAACGCAAATATTTAAGCAATACGAAGTTCAAGGTGACAATGATGTACGTGTAAACATGTAGTAATGGAAGATGGTTTTGTTGAAAATGGGAACGGGATATGAGAACAGATTGAAACAATTATTACCAAAAACAACATAGACATCAATACAACAAGGACCACACCAACACACTTAAATGAACACATTCATTTAAACACATGAATGTTCGGAATTAAGTCTTTGAGGGTACCAATCTAGAAAATAAATCGATGTTCAAGAGCGTACCTAGATCTATCAAAGACTAGACTAATCATTTTCTAGACTTATAGTCATACCCTCTTTAATGGTTTTTCCGCTTCATCTTTCTCTTTTTCGTTTGTCATCTAGTACCCATTTTATTGCTTGTAGCAGCAGTCTGTTTTCATTCATTTTAAGTCCATCGTGTTCTTATTGTTGTAGAAACATATTGCTGTTTTGTGTGTGTCTTACTTGCTTGTTTGACATGAATTATTCCCAATAAATATTTAAGAGTTTTCTAAGACATTTATTTTCAAATGAATTTAATTTCTTCTCCAGTGCATTTATGAACACATAGCAGACATAAAATAATTACACGATTATTTCCCTTGATCAGCGGAAGTGACGTCACTCTGACCTGGTTGAAAACATCAACAAGGCTCAAACTTATAGATCGCCATTCGAATCTGTGCTTTTCTTAAAGTTGCTCTGTATATAAACATAATAATACGTGTCTGGTACGTGCTTTTATTGTAATTGTGTGTCTTTACAGTCAAAAGACATCTGGTCTGACATTCGTCAAGACGTAACTGACATAACATGAGTGTTTTCGTTGAAAGTGGATCTTAAATGGCGGAAGGAGGGATAACAACAGGCGTACGTGACGAGGTGAATGTATGCCAGTTGTGTGGAGCACTTGACAATCTTTCCTTGTGTGGGGGTTGCAAGGGTACATGGTACTGTTGCAAAGACCACCAACGTCAAGATTGGAAAGATCATAAACGGTCATGCAGGAAAAGTAAAACACAGATACAACAAAATTGTTCACTGGCTGTCAGGCGAGACATGCCTAACGTATTTGGGGCTGACGATAATACCGATGTTGATTCTGTCACCGCAGACGACAGCAGTAACCCTGCATCCCCTCTCAAGGTAATAGTCGACGATTCCGTTGCTCTCTCACATTCACGCTCATTTAAACAGATTAAAGCAGGTGATGGAACAGCAGAAGAAGTAGTCAACAGTACTTCTCAATTCACTTCATCAGAAAATAATAGTACTAATAGTAATAATAGTACTATTAGTGATGAAGAACATGTCATAAAGAAGAATGCCTTATTAGGGAAATACAGCCATACAAAGTCTTCCAAAAAGAAACATAAAAATGACTCTCAAGGAATTTTGGTTACAATTTCTGAAGATGGTCCACCACCAGAGAGATACTATTTAGACTACACAACTCATAGAATCAGTCTTCCTTCATCAGCTAAAACGGCCATATCTGGCAGCTCACAGTCATCCACTATGGGACAAGGTGACAATAAGCTGTCTGCAATGCAAACCAAAGACCAGTATCTTTCAGTATTGCGATCCCGGTTTGTTGTGTTGGCACAGTATGTGGTGGATTGTCTTACAAAATATGGTATTTGTGTCATCGACAAGTTTCTGGGAGATGTTACTGGACATGAAATTCTTAAGGAAGTTATGCAGCTTAGTTCAGCTGGGGTCATGAAACAGGGGCAGTTGGTTCATGGTCCATCATCTTCAAGCAACAAGTACATTCGTGGGGATATGATTACTTGGGTGGATGGCACAGAGCCCCGTTCAGAAAACATTCATTATCTTATTTCATGTATGGATGCGGTGATGATGCAGTGTGCCAGCAAGCTTGATATGTATACTATCAACGAACGCACCAAGGTAGATATTGTGTACTGTGTATATCACATATATTTGTCTAACTAATCTGACACTTCAAAATGAACATAAATAAATCAATCATATTCTTCTTACACATTAAGGTAAATATTTTTCTATATTTACTGTATTTGTTAATTTTTTTTTCAAACTCCTGAGTAAATATTAATTATATTTGCCTCACCTGTCTTGTGCTCCACAGTAGACATTCATATTTGTCTATTTTTTATTTTTACAATCTACAGTAAATATAAATCTTTGTCTCACTTTCTACACTCCAAGCAGATTTTATATATGCATATATTTATCTTACTCTTATACTTCTGTGTAGACATTATATTTATTTGTTCCATTATTCCTACATTCCAAGGTAGTTATTCTGTACATTGCACTATCTTTCTTATATTTAAAATTAAAATGCACATAGTATGTGCTTTGTATATATTCTTCTTACACTCCAAGCTAGATATAAGTGCACTTTTCACTAAGTCAGATTTCTGAAAAGACCTGAACATAGAAGAAAACTGACTCCTCAAAGCTATCAAAAAATGAAAGTTAACATATTTGGACATAAAAAACATAATGTGTACAATGAATAACAACTGAAGCAATACAGGCTTGTCGTGAGAAGTATTGCAGCCAACTCTTGTTGCGGAGACAGCACTTGATGATGATGGGGAGACTGGAGTAACTTGGTTACTCATATCTTCAGAAATGCTTGGAAAGACTATCCCAATAGATTGGTAAAGAGCCATAATATTACTAATATAGAAGAAAAAATGGAAGTAAGCAAGATTGTGGCACATACAGAAATATCTCCCTGCTTAGCCATGTCGGTAAAATGTTTGCTTCGATTCTTAAAAAATGGAAAAGACCTATTGTGGATCCAGCGTTTAGTCCAGAACAGTTGGAGTTTAGAAAAGGAAGAGGGTGTACAGATGCACATTTTCTGTACGACAAATTAGTGAACAGACAATAGAATACAAAATAAAACACCAAATGAAAATATTTGTTATAGATCAAGAGAAAGTTTATGATCAAATTGCTATGGAGTATTCTAGAAAATTATGGAATAAAATGACCATTATTAGACTGTGTAAGAACCATGTACAAAGATAGTGAAAGTGCAGTTAGAACAAGTGCAGGACTTACATATATAGTGGTTTTCATTAACATCAGGAGTTAGGCAGGAGTGTGTCTTATTACCATTATTATTTATATGGATATTACCAAATTCAATATGGGCAGCTGAGTCTACATTCCAACTTTTTAATATTATGTGCAACTTCATTCCAACTTTGTTATAGTATGCACAGCTTTCATGTCGTCACTAAAATCCCACCACTAGCAAACTGTGTTGTCACAAAAATAAAATGGCTAATTTAAGTGATGTCTGTTTACTGAACTTGCCAGCTACAGATAAAGATGCTGTACGTTTGTTACAAACTCAGTGAGTGTTACAAAATAAAAAAATGTGTGGCCAAGTCATCGGTGGGAGGGGGGCGGCTCTCAGTGAGTAGTGCACACATCTTTGCAGTTGCCAGCAGTCCTCTCAACCATAATGTGTGCTGTGTGTTGCATCTTTATCGATATTTATGCTAACACTGCTTATCTGCCCCTATTTCGTTTTTCGCTACATTCCAACACTTTAATATTATAATATTTCATTTTCTGCTAAATAATGTAGGCTTAGCTGCTCGTGTTGTACCTATTACCAAACAGTCAAAACATCACCAGATTACCATCTAAAGGACTAACTGAACTATTATTTTCTGATGATCAGTACCTACTCCATAGTTAAAGTGAAGAGCTTCAAGATCACATAAACCTACTTAACGAAAGCTTTCTCAATCACAATATGAAGATCAATACAGAAGTAATGTCTATAGACAAAGATCCCAATATAATCAACATAAAGATAAATGATAAATTACTGAAACAAGTGCAAGACTTTGAATATCTTGGAAGCATATTTTACAGATGACAAAAGAATGGACAGAGAGATGGAGACAAGATTTTAAAAAGCCAAATATGTAAATTATGAACTTACACCAATTTTGAAACACAAATCTATCCCAATGGAAACCAAAAGGCAATTGGTAAATTCAATCTTCATACCAATATTGTGTTATCAATGTCAAACATGTACCCTAACGTTACTAAAGAACAAGAGAGAAAGCTTACTGTGTGTGAAATGAAATGTCTAAGAAAAGCAGCAAACAGAACAAGAAGAGACCATGTGAGGAAGAAAGAGATTATACGAACTCTTTGAACAATGTATGTGGTCATTCATTCAATTAATTCTGCAACGCCTTGTAGCAAAAGAATAGAAAAGATACCCAGTAGATAAAATCATGGAGAAAACTTACAGGCAGGAGAACAAGAGGCAGACCAAGACTGATGGACATAGAATATGGAAGACCTTCTGAACATGACATTGGAAGAGGCCGGACAGCTTGCACAGAAGCAAGAGATTTACAGAGTGACAGCGAGCACAATATTCTGTAAAGGACACAGATAATTAATTAAGTTCAGGGACACATTTTTAGTGAGTGAAAAACAAGACTAACAGACTACCATAGTTGGTTCATTCTCCTTCAAAGTTGTTCCTGTGTGATTAGTTAGTTAGCTAGTTTGTTCCTTTGGTGCCAATGTGCGACGCATAGGGCAGAAGTAATGTTTCTCCATGCCTTGTGGTTCACTGCAAGCTGTTGGGGTGCAAAGGGAACGCATTGCTCTAGGCGGACCCAGGGTTAGCAGATAACCCAGATCCCAAATGTACCTCCATGCGGTGCACCCTGGAAACAGAAATACAGCAGCTCGAGCTGATTCTGGCCAAATCATTTGGGGATCGTGTCCGAGAATGTGGAGGTAGTGGATGGAAAGAGATTTGACTGCACAAGAGACAGACAATATCTCTGACACCACCAGCATCACCACATATAGCGACACTGTCGACATACAGTGAAGCTAGTCAGTCCAGTCCGAACATTGGAGGGGCGGCCAATGTAAAATGCACGTAAAGGTAGATGCATGGCGAGAGACAAATAGATTTCATACCGAATACAATGAAACAATGAAAGGGCAGAACAGCGCTAGAGGGCAGCGTGAACTGCAAATAGAAAGTGAAAAGTCCCTAGGAAAGGGGAACTACAAGCTGCGTCACCTCAAGATGAGCTTCTAGTTACCTGTGTTCCTTACAGGCAGAGACCCAGACCCATTCATTGGCGTTTGGTAAAGTAAGAAGACCTAATCCAACTCTAATGTCGAGCCTTCCTAAACCGGAAATATGCTCGCGAAGAGAAAGGGTTCTGTACCCGATGGGCTTAGGCAAGAAAGGGACAACGATGGTAGTCCTGGCCCAACTCTACTGTCAAAGTTTCCTATACCGGAAGTACACTTGCAGAGAGAAAGGGTTCCGTACCCGATGGGCTCAGGCACAAAAGGGACAACGATTTAGCCCTGGCCCAACTCTGCTGTCAGGTTTTCCTACACTGGAAATACACTTGAAGAGAGAAAGGGTTCAGTACCTGATGGGCTCTGGCGCTATTGGGACAAGGACGCTCAGCTCGAGAATGCCTTGCTCTCAAACGCGTGGTGTGAGACTCGAACTTGGACAAGGGGTACACGATGTCGGTGAATGACACCTTGGCTAAGAGGGCGAAAGAGCCAGAGTCCAACTCCTCTGTTGAGTTCTTCCCCTTAAGGAACCAGGCTCACGAATGAGAAACGGTTCAGTACCCAATTGGGCACAGGCACAGCACGTCCAATTACACGATGCAAGTTCATAGACAGTGGAACACCTCGTGCGAGTCAGACGAGAGCAAAAATCGTCTGGGCGAAGAGTCGCCACTACGCTTGCCTGGAGACAGATATAGAGGCTGTCACAGGCTAAGGGTAGCCCACCCGAATTGTCAAGGCATGCCGAAATCGGATGTGCTAGGCCTACAAGGCGCATAACGGTGGCACAACGTAATCATGCTCCCGGCGGAAATCACACGGATATCCATGATGGTTACAATGGAGCGAACGCAAAATAAACAAACAAACAAACTGCAAGCTGTTGTAGTTCTTGGGTGGTGTTAATACCCATTGTCATTGCCTCATTCTTGATTGTTCTTTGTAGTGTCCTGGGGCTTCCCCGTTTTAATTTTCCTGTTAATTTCCCATGACAGAGCTTGGTGGGTAAATCTATTCTTGTCTCATCTAAGATAATAGCCTAAATATTGCCAACGTCTTTTTATAATAATAATTGACACATATTCTTGTTTGAATATGGCTCTTATGACAAAATTGTTCCAATCTATGTTCAGGATTTTTCGTAGACATTCTCAAAATTATCAAGTATTTTTTCTATGGGTTTTCCAGCTTTCACATCGTTAGGTTAGTACAGGGATTATGCTGGAGTTGAAAAGTTGGATCTTGAATGTGTCTTCAAGGGTTTTGTTTGCCATATGTTAACTAGTTCATTGAAAGCGCTTGCTGCAAGTGCTATTCGTGTCATCAATTCTTTTGTCGCATCTACCTTATTTGATATTTCACTTCCCATGTATGTAAAGTTTTCAACTCTGTCAATTACTTGATTGTTTATTTTTCACAACTCCTGTCCTGTTGGTAAAGTCCATGAATTTCATTTGCTTTTTATTAATCTGTACGCCTATTTGTTCTATGGTGCTATGTAGTTTAGTTATTTTTAGTTGCCATGTGATTTGTATACATTTATTCCAGTTTTCCTGCCATTGAAGAAGCACCTTGGTAGGCAGTTTTGAGAATGGCCTTCATTTGTCTCATCGTGTTGGCTTAAATATTCTCAATTCTATTCAATCTGTATCCATCATTGTTATTTAAGATTCAGGAACAAGAAAAGTCACGCAAAGATTGTGTGTGTATGAAGGTCGTGGAAGCAATGGAATGTTGTGTTTCATCAGATCATAATCTGAGGGGGAGGGGAGTGTGCTACTTTTACAAATAATAATTTATGTTGTTGTATTAATGAGTTTTTGGGAAATATACGCAGGAGGAGTGCGGCTCCGAAATTTTTTTTTGCGTTACATTCTAGTACTAAATATAATACCATATTTTAGTTTCAGGTTTCAAATTCCCCCCCCCCCCCCCCAATCTACAGACTTGATGATGATGACACTTGCGTTCAGTCACATTATCATGATGCACAGTCCTATATCCTGTGCACTACACTGCATCCCGAACTATTTTTCACTTGTCACTGGTGTCAAATAGGCCAGGATGAGAGAGTACGGTTGACGAATAGCGCAACATTTCCTCACTTTAATCCAAATACAGTGCAAGCTACAGTTGAGATACCTTTATAATTAGTTTCAACATTGATGCCACATCCTGGGAGTCTGTTATTCAGAATTTCTGAGTGTGGCTCAGCAACACCAGAAAAGGTGCCTGCATCGCTGAAAAACTTAAAATATCCGAGGCACAGAGAAAACATTCTGCCAGAAAAGACAACACCAAACCCACAGATGTTCAGTCCTGATCATATGTATTTCAAATGTGGCTGGGGATTCTATGCCAGAATTGGACTTTTCTTCAGTAATCTCTGCATAAGTCAAGTCTGAAACTGTTGACATCATCACCTGCGATGGATGGCTGCTATTATTATTATCTGTGAGCTTTCAAAAAAATTGTGGGGAGCCCACAATGATCTAAAACGAACTATTCTATACATGACCAAAGTTGAATTGGATGCATTGCAATTGATCACATGCAGAGATTGCCACTCATAAAATATAGTATTGTGTCAAATATGATTTTTTTGGGGGCTCCAAGAAACTGGGGGCCCTAAGCTATAGCTTGTTTAGCTTATAGGTAAATCCTGCACTGATAATAAGAAATGAAAAAGGTTGATATCCTACTAGGGAAGGTTAAAAACACAATTTAAGAAACAATGGAATTAAGCATGGTCATTTTCAGAACTTTATGACCGCAACTACCTATGTCAAAGAATGAACGCTTATGAACAGACATAGCCGACAGAAGAGATCAAACAGGCACACATCAATAGTGTCGTTCTTGCTAATCATTTTTGTTGTTGTGTATGTAGTCTTGATAAAGGCCTTTTAGTCAAAACTTCCAATTTTTTTGTTTTTTATTATGTGTGTTTCTAGTTATTAGCAAAACTTCATTACCCTGTTCCAAGCTTTGCCTGTCAAAGTTTGAGACATATTTGTAAGCTTGTCGTTTTAGTTCATTATGTGCAAGTCACATCATTTGTCATGTCATCTCTACAGGATAGATGAGAAAAATATTATACAGACAAGTACGATTTTCAGTAGCGGAGAGTTTCAGTGCATATCATGGACTGCCAAGGTACCAGGTTAAATTTCCATCGCAGGCAGCTATCAACCTGGTCTTTTTTTAAAACAGGAACTGAACTTTTATACTGAATGTAAATATGGCCTAGAAAATAACTACAGCTAAAAATGTTGGGTTGATTGCTACATCCTGAATAGGATATGCTACAATCTTTTTTGTACTACTTCCAAACCCGTGAGTGACTTTAAACCAGTTGCACAGTTTATTAAACTACTCTTGCTGTTGTGTGATACTGTGTGTGATACAAAGAGTGGCTACTGAAGTATAAGTGACTGAAAAAGTAACAACAAATCTTCTGAATATGCACTTGCTATAGGGAACAAAACAAATAATTAATATATAATTATTGTCTTCAGTCTGGCATTGATGAGAATCATATTTATCCATAATTTCCACTTCCTAGTAATATTTGAAAATTATTTGCAGAATTTTCCATGTCTTCGTAAACTGTTGCCAGTTTCTTTTTTGAAACCTTTTTTTCCTTTTTGTTCTTGTTTTCAGGTTCCTTTTCAGTTATTTTTTAGACCTAGTTTTATTTTCATTCTCTATTTGATATATACTTGTTCGGCCAGAAACATCCTACATCAGCACGTCATTTGGTATCACTTTGACTTCCTCATCATGATAAACCATCTTATTCTTGATCCTGAACAAACTTATTCTGGTCAGTGGTGTGCAAACCTGGAGAATGAAATGCATTGTGGCATGGTTTACAGCTAACCTGCGATATCTGCATCTTTGGGTCCAACACATCCGATTCAGCATGGCTTATGAGTTTCTTCTACCTATGGGATAGAATAGCCAACCACACTCCCATAATATAATGTCATCCCAGTACATAAGGTTGCACAATTATAAAAGGCAGCATGCTTGATATAATCAAGATGGACTCTTGTCTTAGGTTGAAATGGCATACCTTGGTCGAAAGAAGCAAATCCCATATTTGACAGACAGACTTGCTTTCAGTAGTTATTTCTGTAGGTCATGATGACTGGATTATCAGAACCATGACCTCCACTATTTTATGATGGTTGAAAGCTCAGATATAGGCCTAACCAAATTGGACTAATGTCCATGGTTGAAATGAGAATATCTCACCATAAGAGGTACTTATTTATTTTAATAATTTCAATAGTAGGTATGCATGTCTACCTGTCTTGATGTAGTAAGACATTTAAGTAGTTGTCTGCTGTACCCTTATGTCTGTGAGAAATTTCTCACCTGATAAATTTTGGGCTCATCTCACACATTTGAATGTATTGTTAGTAGCATTTTTGAAACAAAAATGTTTTTCGCCTCATTATTGTTGCTCGTGTGGCAGCCAGGAGTTGTACTTCTAGTTCAGGATGCATAAAATAGGGTCACTGATGTCTTTTTAGGCATGTCATAAGAGGCGACTGAGGAAAGTTGGAGGATACTGTAGGATGCACTGACAACCTGCCGCCTGTGAAAAAAAAATTGCCACATCCTGTCTCAATTTCTCATGTTTGTCTTCAATCAAATAATTCCAATAGATGAAGAAGAATATTGCAGGCAAGTGAATATTGCACCTTTTCCCTCAAACTCGTAGGTGGCAGAGAATGCTAGATGTTCTATCACTGCGGATGGGTCAATAAATCTGATAGAAGAATGATGTGATAGTTGGCCTAGAAGTGTGTGCTGTGCTTCTGGCAAGACATGATAATTCTGGGGTACTGGCGCACTGGAATGCCTCCCTTTGGGGACTAAACGTGCATTCATAAACCCCCTTACTCATCTGTGCCTTTGAGACTATATATGAGTTTGGGTGTCGCCTCGGTTATACAACTGCGAAGAACCTGTGCTTTTGTCAGAAAGGCTGTTCAGAGCTCTACATGCTCACAGCTAAAGGGATTATTTCATCATCATCATCATCATCATCAACACCCCCTTATTGTTTAGCGTCTGTATTTCCAATCTATACCCAGTTACAGGTCTGATATGTGTGGTGATTAATCATTTTTAATAACTCAATACTGATGTTACTTGATGCTAGCAGATTTTCTTGATTGTCGCCGTCTTAGATTACATTTCAGTTTCAAAACATTTTCCTTGAATTATATGGCTCAAATAAGGAAACTTCAGCATTTATTCTATGATCTCTGTGTTGATACTCATTTGAGATTTATTTGGTAATTTCTATCATTTGTTTATCATGAACATTTATCTTCATTCCAAATACTTTGGTTTTATTGTTGTTTTTGATGAGCAGGTTTTTGTGTGGTATTTTCTTAGTCGTTTTACTATAGCAGGGTAAGCCCATATTTAAGGATATACTTTCTTTAAGGATACTTAATCACTATACTTCCAGAAAATTAGAGCATAAAATTTAGTACTAGGAAGCAAGTCAAAACAGTGGGTATGTCCTTCACCCCCAATGTAATTGAATAGGAGGCTTCTTATAACATTTCCTTCTTGTTGCGAAATAAAGTTCAGAAGGAACATCTCCCTTTTTTTGGTTTCAATTGCACAGAGGATAAGAAAACTCTTGCTCATAATTCCTGGCAATCCAAACAAACTCTATATAGTAAGTTTAATATGTTACTAGAAGACAGAATGGAGGCTTTTGAGATGTGGATATATAGAAGAATAGGAAGAACTTCATGGAAAGAGAAGAAAACAAAGAGTAGCAACACTTCATATGAAAGAGAGAACTATTAAAAGGAACAAAGATCAAACAAATAAAATATTTTGGACATGTTGAAGGACATGCCTTGTTGAAGATCTTAACTAAAGTTGAGGGGAGGCGAGCAAAAAGTAAGCAGTGATACATGTGGAAGAGAAACATCACACGATGGACAGGTTACAGTCTAACAGAGTGCACCATCAAGGCAAGAGACCCATTGCAGACCACTTTTGTTACGGAGATGACACTTAATGAATATGGGTTAATCTATTATTTTATGTATATGTAAGCACATGACGACAAGATATTTGGAAGGGACATGATTACCAGGTAGTCTACTTTTTTTGGTGGACATCCCTAACATGCTAAAGAGAAAATATTTTCATTTGATTGAAAAGTACACTGAAGAGATAGGATCAAATGGTTTTAATATTTACCTTTTGACATCCATGGTTAAAGGAGAATTAGTTCAACAGAGAAAATATATTATATGCCACTTCCATAATTTGTTCTGTATTCTGAGAATTTTTTCACGATATTAGATATAGAAAAGTTAGCATGTTCTATTTAGGACATAGCAATCAACCCAGCATTTTTTTATGTAGTGAATTCTTAGGCATATGAATATATTCATTAGGGGCAACATTGCTTTCTGAGCAGTCTGGATATATATTTACCTGTTGTAGGTTTTTGAACCTGGTACATTGGCTGTCTGAGACACACTCTGTACCTCTCTGCTACATAGCTGAACATTAGTTATAGAAGACAGTGGATATTCTGCTTAATTGTAGCTGATCTAACTTCAGGCTATGGTGGCATGCTATCCAGGACGAAGGACAAGATATGTTCGACATGTTGACAATCCAAACGGAGATGGTCGCTGCATTACATGTATATACTACCTCAATGAAAACTGGGATGTTCGGGTGAGTTGAACAGCTGAGAATTATAAATGTTTCTATAGTCAGTGTAGCATTGCATCATGTTTTTAGTATGGAATTCGCCCATATGTTGTTATGGTCTGAAAGAAGAGCAAAGAACCATGGGCTCATGCCCTTTGACCCATGCCATTGTGTGATATATGCTTGTGTTTGTAAATTGTTGTTTTGATCCATATAATGTGTTCCATTTATCTGGCCTTGGAGGGAGAAACATTTTCCTGACGTCATCCAGCACTGAGCATTCAAAAAGGTGTTGTCAACAGTTTCATAGGGATGAGTGCATAGCCAGCACCATTGAGTGTGTTATGCTTGTATTCTGTTCAGGTGATTGTTAAGCTGTACATGTTGTGTGCGCAGTCGGAAGATGATACTCTGGTCTTTCCTTCCCATGAGGTTGATGTTGTCTTTAGGATTTAGGCTGGTCGTGATTGTTAAGCTATACATGTTGTGTGCGCAGTCGGAAGATGATACTCTGGTCTTTCCTTCCCATGAGGTTGATGTTGTCTTTAGGATTTAGGCTGGTCGTGATTGTTAAGCTATACATGTTGTGTGCGCAGTCAGGCTGGCCATATATTTGTAGATTTCCCTCCCAGTGTTTCCTATGGCCCATCTGTTCATCTAATTCTCTTTGTTCTCAGATTTCAATATCATTTTAACTGTGTCCATGATTGTTTTTATGGCTGTTCTTGTTGTGCTCTCATCTTTGCTAGTCTGTCTGCCTTGTCATTGCCAGGTATGTTTGAGTGGCCAGGAATCTATAACAATGCTGACTTCATAAGATGTAAGCAGCTGGTTGACATGGTGATATATTTCAACTAGCTCAAGCTTACAGTGTCCATCACATTCTAGTGCTTGAAGAGCGGACATAGAATCTATAAAAAGCACAATGTCTTGGACTTTTTTATGGAAAGGCATCAATTATGGTCTTAGGTGATACAAGGCAACTTCTAGTGCTGATTTGTAGTGCTAAGTATCATCTTTTATTTTACTCTCCAATAAATGTGCATGTATTTAATTGTTACTTATTCAGAGTAGAACAATTAAAAACAATTCTGAACTTTTTTTGAATTTTTCTGTGGGCATTAAAATGCTTTTGTAGCAAGTTCTATAATGACCAGTGTCCTTAGTCCAAGCTATTGCATTCAAGTTGAGCTATTTTTAGACATAGGTGAAAGGTAATGTGTGTGAGCAGATAGTTACCATATGCTGCTGTGTTTACAATATCTGAAGGAGATGGAAGCAGAACATGCACTTGTTTACACTGAGAGCATGAAATTTTGTATCCGGACATTAGTTATCAGTTAACCTTTTTTAAAACTGAATGATGGAAGAGAAGTTGCTGAATTGTAGCATGGATAGATTTTTATGTGTACACGTTACAATGGTTGACTAGTTACAAAATTATGTTCTTGTGTGCTCACTGCAGTTTAGTTTTCACACATAAAAGGTGATGTCGAATAGTACCAAGATTAAGAAAAATAACAAGATTATTTGATTAAATATGGCTTTCTCAAAATAGTTCCCTGAGGAATGTATTCAGCTATTACATCACCACTGTAATGCTTTAAACGCTCTTCAGTTCTTTTTTTTTAAAAGGCTGGTCAATGCAATTCCATGTGGATATCTTTTATGGTGTAGAAGCTGCAAACCTTTAACTCCAGTTTCATTTAAAAGGCTGGTCAATGCAATTCCATGTGGATATCTTTTATGGTGTAGAAGCTGCAAACCTTTAACTCCAGTTTCATTTAAAAGGCTGGTCAATGCAATTCCATGTGGATATCTTTTATGGTGTAGAAGCTGCAAACCTTTAACTCCAGTTTCATTTTGAGAAACAAAGCAAGTCAGCTGTAATGATCATGTAGATGAATGCTGGGTTGTTAGTCCTCTCAGGGAGGTCCAGACACACTTCAGGTCAACACTGCTTCTGATCAAGTGTCAGGCGCCAGGAAAGAAACCTTGAAGTAAAAAAATAAATTTTTTCACTTCTAGATGAGGCAGACTCCATTACTGACTCTAGTCATATAACAGATCTATTGTTTGATGATCATTTTCATAGTTATGCAACCTGTAGTCACAGAACATGCGCCATTCTCCTCTTTTATGGTCTTTCCTACACACTAAAAGCTGTGAAGGCTCAATCATTGCACCTGTGTTAAGCAATCAAACCCCATCCAAATATTTAATCATATCGGCGTCCTTGGAATTTTTGCTTCTTATATAGTCATACAGAATAATCACTTCACACTTGTAATCATTTGATTTTGATTCAATTTCCTGTGTTTAGCAACATGGTGGATTGCTGAGGATTTACCCAGAAGGCTCAGACAGAGTTGCCAATATTGAACCAAAGTTTGATCGCTTATTATTTTTTTGGTCAGACAGAAGAAATCCTCATGAAGTGCAGCAATCATTCAGGGAAAGGCAAGTACTCTTTAGCACATTATTGCAGAATTAGAAAACCTGCTATAGCTGAGTTAATTTGTGTGTATTTCTTTCATATAGTATAATGAAAAAGACAAAAATAATGGCAACTGACAAAACTAAATCAAGACCCAAAATTAATATTGAGAACTGCAATTTGGAAGAAGTGACACATTTTGATTATTTAGGAACTAATATAAACAATGCGGGGGACTGGGCAGTTGAGTTCAAGAGAAGAAACTATGGTAAGATACTAACATAAGAACCAAATTGTGTTTAATACGAACATATGTATTTCCTGTGGCGACATATGGATGTGAAGAAGTGTTATAGAAGAGTTCGAGAATACCATGGACAGTAAAGAAAACAAACCAGGTGTTCGAACAATTAACGTCCAGGAAGGCTGGCTTCTGAACACCATATTAAAGAAAAAGCTAGTTTTTTTGGGTCATATTAAGAGACAAGACGGCATGGAGAGAGTGTTACTGGAGGGGTTGATAGAAGGCAACGGGCAAAGGCCGACCAAGACGCCGTTGGACAAAAGACATTCAAGAATGTCTGCTCATGTCACTGAAAGATGCAGGACAACTTGCTCAAGACTGCGGAGAATTTAAGAGATCCATAAAAAAAGAATATGTCACCTGATGATGATGATAGTAGATGTATATGCAAATTAAGTTGTAGTATAATTAATCTTCAACATATATTGATGAATGATGTATCATATTGTATACTTCTTCTTCTTCTGTGTTCGTTCTCAAACTCCTGCAGATTAGCAGGATGTAGTCCGGAGAACGGAATGCGTTGTGTCATGGTTTACAGCATTGCTGCGATATCTGTTCCTTTCGGCCTGACACATCCGACTTCAGCATGGCTTTAGGTCACTGACCCTATATGGGATGGGACAGCCAACTCCATCCCATAACCTCCTTAGTCGCCTTTTACGACATGCGTGGAAGGTAAACAGTGTTACTATTCTTTGCTCCCCTTTTGGGCCTCGGCAACACACTGGCGATATTGTATACAGATTACTACATTGTCACAGTAACTTATGTTAATGAATGATGTATCATATTGTATACAGATTACTACATTGTCACAGTAACTTATGTTAATGAATGATGTATCATATTGTATACAGATTACTACATTGTCACAGTAACTTATGTTAATGAATGATGTATCATATTGTATACAGATTACTACATTGTCACAGTAACTTATGTTAAAGTCAAATAGTCAGATTTTTCTTCACTGAAGGTAAATCTGCAGAGCATTTTCCATTACTTTTGTATACAGAGGAGTCATCATGCTCTTCTATTGTGATTGTACCCTGTTCGACCTATAGGTTAACTAGAATTTGGTTTATCATTACTGGTGAGAAATTTATATATGTCATATATACAGCGTTCATTGCTCATTTCTGTGATGTAAGCAGTGTGACTTATGTTGAAGGGGTTAAGTCCCTTTGAGGGCTGATAGGACAAAAAAAATTAGACTTTTTAAAAGTGGATCTTCCTGTATCAACACAGGTGTAGGATTGTGTGGAAGAAAATACAAGTAACACTATGATCTGCCATATGTTGTAAAAGGTGACAATGTATAAGAAATGAATAGACATAAAATAGAATGGTTCTACCATCTTATGTAAATAAAGTCCAAGTTTTCTTCAACGGCACTAAAATATCTCAGATAATTTGATTGATAAACAGAATAGCAACAAACATATTCAGAAACATTTTTTGAGTGAGACTGAGATTGCAGTAAAAGTGTGCATCATATGAACCATTTGACAAAAAAAGGGGGTTTTCTTGTATCAGCAACAATATCTGACCTGTGAGTCATGGTAGGTAGCCATGTAAGTGTAATGTTAAGTTATTCACCCACTGACTAGAAAGTTTGGGTTTTGAGTCCACTTGTTATTCTTGGCTTTACAAAAAAATTATATCTCTGTTGAAGATGGATGTGTTGGGCCATTGACTCAAATAAAATGGCAACACAACACATTTCCATTTTCTGGACTACATCCTGTTGGAAATCTAATAGGATCATGGTCCTACTATAAGAGAGATCCAGTGGGAGTTTGAGAATGAAAGCTGAAGAAGTAAAAATTACTCTTGTGATTCACCCAGCCATCAGGAAGTAGGGTACCAGGGTTCATACTTAAGGAACGTCGAGGAATGGCACCATTGCTACAGAGCAAGTGTGGTCAACCACTGACTTGGCAGCTAAGCACTTATGGGAAACCATGTGCTATGACAACTAAACTTACCTTTACATTTTTTTTTACCTGACCTAATTTATTAGAAATGTTAAAATTTTGGTGATACCAAATTTTAATTGCACAGCAAAGTTAAAGTTAAACAGAGAGTTAGTAAGCAATATAATGAAACTGTAATAGTTCAGTAATAATTGCTATAGTAGATCTTATTGAGGTTAATGGTTTCTAATAAGAATTAGTAGGCAATATAACGAAACTATTATAGTTCAGTAATAATTGCTATAGTAGATCTTATTGAGGTTAATGGTTTCTAATAAGAATTAGTAGGCAATATAACGAAACTATTATAGTTCAGTATTAATTGCTATAGTAGATCTCATTGAGGTTTGTGGTTTATAATAAGGTCAGTGGATCATACTGACATTTATTGATCATATCTGTAGTGGTTCACATTAAGGTCAGTTGTTAATTATGAGGCAACTGTTATTTTGTGAGTAATTATTAGGTTGGTGGGTTGTGGTTATTGTATGAACATTAGGGTAATAGGTTATAATGAGATAAGTGGGTGATTAGGGAGTCATATTAACATTAGTGTATAATTTTATTGAGTAAATGTGTCATATGTTAGTGGGTGATTATTGGATCAGTGGGTCATATTGAAGTCAGCAGGTAATTGTTTTGTCAGTGGGTCACATTAAGTTATGAATTATTGGGTCAGTGGATCATATTGAGGGTAATACACACAAGAAGAAGTTCTCTTGTATTTATCAGATGTTGTTCTCGTGTATGCAGTGATGTTTACCTTATTATCAGATTTTCTTTACTAGTATTTATCAGAAGGTGTTTACTAGTGTCTATCAAATGTGACTACTCATGATGCCATCTTAAACTGGAAACCACCCACTACACCAACATCTAGATGAGTCAAAGGGAAAACGAATCAAGCGCGAACGAGGCTGAAGACACACTGCGAAGAGTATGTGAATTTGAAGAAATAGGAAAGGGCAGTGAATGGGTGGATGTAGACACTGAGAAGAAATCACTGACTAAAGTAATATTACAACTAGACAAAGCGTGTCAAAAATAGACGGGTGTCAAGGCACAGGATACAGTGCATGAACTCACCTAGCTACACTCGAAACCACAAGACATAATTATATACACAGATTGCTCAGCTAACAGAAACACAACTGAAAGCGGTTTGGTGTTTTGTTGCCTACAGAAACGGTGTCAAGTTGGTTGAGAAATATTCAGCATATTCCACTGTCACATTGAGCATGAGGATGGAGATGGAGGGAGTTTCAGCAGGACTTAATTGGTTAACTGATACATCAACACACTCTGTAATACTCACAGACTCTCAAAGCATGCTACACAAGATAGAAAAGCACATGCTGAGAAAAGAATGGTGGGACTTATTGAACAACTCAATTGTCCCAAGCATTACATGAATATACTACCCTGGTCATGCTGGGGTCAGAGGAAATGAGAAGCCGATTTGTTGGCAGGCAATGCGGTGATAGACGACACAATGCTGAGAAGAGATAAAGCAGACTTGATCAAGGCAGTAATAAATTCATTTCAAGATGAAGATGCTGTCAATAAAGCTGAGAATGTACACATACAGAAAATGTTAGAAATGGGAGTATCTAGAGGGGAGGGTAGGAAAAGTAATTTTTTCTGGAAAATTCTGAAGATGACACAATCAACACCTGACCTGGGCTCTGAGTCTACATACACTGATATGGCTGCTGGAATGGAGAGCGGAGCACTTATGGGAATGCCCCACATGCTGTGAAGCTAGTTTCTAATCAAGAATCAAATCTAGTTATTTATTTATAATAGACTGTTGTTTACTTTTATTGAGCTATTGTTTAATTGTAATGGACTTGTTTTCTTGTATTGAGCTGTTGTTTACTTGTAAAATCTCAAATATTTTGTTTTTTACTTGTTCACCACATTTTTATTGTTTTTTTCATACCATGCTCATCTTTACTTGCAAAGGAGAAACATCATCATGACTTGTAATAGAGTGTTTATTGAGCAATTGAGCTGTTGCTATTTATTTCTATTGAGCTATTGCTTACTTGTAATAGACTGTTTTTTTTAATAAAGGATTTATTTATTTGTATTTACTTGTTGTTTACTTGTAATAGACTGGATGTAAACTTTTATTTAGCTGTTGTTTAATTGTAATGAGCTGTTGTTTATTTATATTGGGCTGTTTACTTGTATTGAGCTGTTGTTTACTTGTAATAAACTATTGTTTACTTGTATTTAGCTATTGTTTACTTATAATAGACTCTTGCTTATTGAGCTGTTATTTATTTGTATTGAGATGTTGTTTACATGTAAAAAACTGTTGTTTACTTTGATTTAGCTGTTGCTTAGTTGTATTGAGCTGTTGTTTGTTTATTCTTCCTCTTCGTTTGATTCCTGATAACCAACATAAAAGGGCATTTAATATCTGCTTGGAAGAGTGAAGTGCAATGTGCTGCTGGTTTCATAACAGAGCTGTGTTATTTTGCACCTTCCAGCCTAGCACATCTGTCTTCGCTATGACTTCTGTTTACTTGTAATAAACTTGTTTACATGTATTGATCTGTTCTTTACATGTAAGTATATGTTTAAAGTTCTTATAAATATTCATCAGGTATGCAATCACAGTCTGGTACTATGATGCAGAAGAAAGAGCTCAGGCTTTGAAAAGGTTCAAAGGTAGGTAAATCTGACGTTAAAGATTTTCTGCCAGTTCAAAATATGTTTAAAATTGTTTGCTAGTTTAATTCAGCCAAAATGTTAGGATAATCTACAAGGTGAAGATATTTAGAATGCCAGTGACAAAGGTAATATCAAAGGTGTGTATGAAGGGGTAAAAAAGTGATCAGCTTAAAAAAAAAAAAAATTAGCTTAAAAATGTATCTGGAGAAATCATCACTTACAATAGAAGGGTGGGTAGAGCACTATCTAGAACTCTGTTCTAATGAGACTAAGCTAACAGATGATGCCATTTAACCTACACTTAACCACCGGGATACGCTCCCAGCGATAGATAAAATTAATAATGACCTAGCTTTTAACAAGGCACATAGCAAAGATAAAATTCAAATGAGATCATCAGGAGAGGAGAGACATACTTGCACCACAGCTCCATCAGCTGACAACATTGTGCTGGCTTGAAGGACAGGTCCCACTGCATTTTAAACTCCAGCATTATAACTCTATACAATAACAAGGGGGGACAGGGGTGACTAACAGCTACATCACAGGAATTTAACTCCTTGCACTATTTGCAAAATACTTGCCAGAATTATACTGCGAAGACTCCCAAGTTATGATCCCAAGTTATTATCCCAATTATACTGCGAAGACTCTCCCAAGTTATGATCCCAAGTTATCCCAATTATACAGCGAAGACTCTCCCAAGTTATGATCCTAAGTTATTATCCCAATTATACTGCGAAGACTCTCCCAAGTTATGATCCCAAGTTATTATCCCAATTATACTGCGAAGAATCTCCCAAGTTATTATCCCAAGTTATTATCCCAATTATACTGCGAAGACTCTCCCAAGTTATTATCCCAATTATACTGCGAAGACTCTCCCAAGTTATTATCCCAATTATACTGCGAAGACTCTCCCAAGTTCTAGGTGATTGAGTCTATCCTGAATATACAATCTTCATGGAAAACGACCAACTACAGACATGACATTTTCATGGAAAACGACCAACTACAGACATGACATTTTCATGGAAAACGGCCAACTACAGAAATGACATTTTCATGGAAAACCACCAACTACAGACATGACATTTTCATTACATCAATTACACAAGAAGTGTCTTGAACAAAAGCAGCACCTATTGTTCATTGATCTTACAAAAGCATTTGATTTAGTAAGCTGTGAGGACTTATTAAAAGCACTCAAGAAGATTGGCTGCCTACTGATGCTCTGAAGTATAGTTGATTCATTCCACACGGTCATGAAAGCTACTATCAACTTTGAAGTTTATCTTCAGAGGAGTTTAGGATCGACAGGTACGAAAAATATGGCTGCATCCCATTCCAAGCTATTTGGAATATACTCACTTCTTTTAAAATAGACTTTTTGATCTAGAAGCGTGGTATATTCATCCATTCCCCTACAGATTATGACCTCTGCAGGCTAAGCTAAATACAGAATAAAGTAGGTTCTAATAAGAGAGTTGCTTTTTGTAAATGATGCTGCAATTACAACACGCTCAGAGGAGGAACTGCAAAATTTACTATCTGCATTTTTTTAATGTCAGCTGTGAGTTTAGACTATCAATTAGCAAAAATACAACATAAATTATGGGCGCAGGATGCCATCAAACAGGCGATGGTGATGAGCTATAGGTAGTGACCACATTATATATCAAGGATTAAAAAAGGTAATATCTCAGTGTTGAACAATGTACATTTAAAAATTAATATCTCAGCTTTGAACAATGTACATTTAAAAATTAATATCTCAGCTTTGAACAATGTACATTTAAAAATTAATATCTCAGCTTTGAACAATGTACATTTAAAAATTAATATCTCAGCTTTGAACAATGTACATTTAAAAATTAATATCTCAACACTTACCAATACATTTTTTTCTCCTAATATCTAAACACTGAATAGTGTCCATTTTTTCTGATTTCCTATTGACGCTCGACAATATACCAGGTACACATTTTTCACCAGATTATCACCACTGAAAAAGTAAGAATATTTCTTCATTACAATATATCAAGTGACATATTCTTTCCAGAAAGTTGTCTTCGTCTTGGATACTCTGAATGCCTCTCTGTCCATGGCAAACAGGCCTGCAGTGGTCAGAGACATGTGCATACATTTTCAATGTTGCTGGTCCATAGTCTTCTTGGTCTTCCTCTTCTTCTCTCGCCTGGCACTCTGCCCTCTAGAATCAGCTTTTCGATACCATCATGTCACTTGAAGTGTCCAAAATACAGTAGCTTCCTTCTTATGATGATATTTAGAAGCCACCCTTCATTTAGTTTCATAATTTCAAAATTTCAATGTTCTTCTTTTTCTCTGTCCATGATATTTATAGGATATTTCTAAAAAAAAATAAAAATGGTAGCATATCCTATCCAGGACGTAGCTATCAACCCAGCATTTGTTGGCTGTGGTGATTTTCTAGGCAATATAAATACGTTCAGTAGGTTGCCATTGCTTTCTGAACGGTCCGGATGCACAATTGCCTGTGGTGAGGATCGAACTCGGTACCTTTGCCGTCATAGACGCGCTCTGTACCGAATTTATTCTTGTGGATATTGTCTTGTTTAAAGTCCAAGTCTTGCATCCATATGTTGCCACTGGGAAAACACATAACCTTAAAAGGGTTACTTTAGTGTCATTATTACTACTTTGGCATAGCTTTCTCATTTGTGTTTATTTGAGTGTTGCAATTGCGAGTCTTCTTTTAACCTCGACTGAATAATCTCCGGAACTGTTTATATTTGCTTCTAGATGTTCAAATTTATTTACACATTCTAGTTATATATTGTCTATGTTAGTTATTGGTTTTATCTTTGTCTATCTCAATACTGACTGAAAAATCACAAATTTATCCTGATTTTCAACATCTTGTAATTTTTGGGGGGATTGAAGAATCAAACAATAGAAACAAATAAATCTAGGGAATAATTATACAACATTGTAGAAAAAATGTTGACCTTTTTTATGACATGTATGTTTGAGAGTTATTATTAGAGAACATATGAAATATTTGTATAGTTAGGAAATAGTTTTGTGATTCTAGCTGCAGTGTTTTTAATTATTGTAATGAGGCAGAAATCTAACAAGAGTGTAAGACAGTGAATTAAGTCATTGTGGGTAATTCTTCAACATTTCAGAATTAGCTTGTAATAATGGGCTTGTTATCAAGATATAGCAAAGTGAATAGAATGTGCTGTGTCATAGTTTACAGCTTGCTGCGATATTAGTAGTTTTCGACCTGACCCTTCCAATTTCATCATGACTTTGAGTCACTTTGACCAATGGGATCGGACAGCCACCTCCATCCCACAAACCTCCTTAATTACCTCTTTTATACGATGTATGGAAGGTCACTGTGTTAAATTCTTTGCTCCCCTTTTCAGATCATGACAACACACAGTCACAAAAAGAGTACCACTTAGCAGAGTGTTTGCACTAACAATTTACTGTCAGAATTTGACACTAGCAACAAAGGAAATAAAAATATAAATGTAAAAAATGAAATGTTTATAATAAATATATATTGAAGAGTGATAGAATAAGAAATGATGGTATCAGAAAACAAGTAGACATAGTTGTTAGTGCTGAACTATACTAAGAAGTATGAGCTCAGTTAGTTCAGACATATAGTATCAGCACAGTTAGTTCAGACATATAGTATCAGCACAGTTAGTTCAGACATATAGTATCAGCACAGTTAGTTCAGACATATAGTATCAGCACAGTTAGTTCAGACATACAGTATCAGCACAGTTAGTTCAAATATTTATCAGCTCAGTTGGTTCAGACATATAATATCAACTCAGTTGGTTCAGACATATAGTATCAACTCAGTTAGTTCAGACATATAATATAAGTTCAGTTGGTCGCCCACGTTATGCCGGGGACCGAAAGGGGAGCAAAGAATAGCAACACTTTTTACCTTCCACGCATGTCGTAAATGGCGACTAATTAGGTTATAGGATGGAGTTGGCTGTCCCATCCCATATAGGGTCAGTGACCCAAAGCCATGCTGAAGTCGGATGTGTCAGGCCGAAAGGCCCAGATATCGCAGCAATGATGTAAACCATGACACAACGCATTCCGTTCTCCGGACTACATCCTGCTAAACTGCAGGAGTTTGAGAACAAACACAGAAGAAGAAGTTCAGTTGGTTCAGACATATATTAACTGTGGGGAAACAGTAGGCACAGAGCATAGCTAAATGTTCATGTGGAGGTCAGAGAATGGTATCTAAGGAAAATCATTAATGTCAACATTGTGCAAGTTATCTGTTCTGAAAGGAATATTCATTCATTCATTTTCCTTTTGCGCTGCAGTTAGTGCATAGGGCAGAGGTCAGATCTCTCCAATTCTGTCTGTTCAAAGCTATTCTGTGCAGTTCTTCATATTGATTGTTTTACTTTCTCTAAGTATTGTTCTTCTGAGTGTTTCTTTTGGTCTACCCCTGGCTCTTTTGCCTGTAGGTATCCATTCAAAAGATTGGTGGTGTATTCTGTTGATGTCTGCGCGTAGGACCAACAGCATTTTCTGATAACATCTGTGATGAAATTTTGATGTGTCTCTTCTCTGATTTTATCATTCGATTTGAATTCACTCCAATGGGTGTTAGTTATCCTACGAAGACATTTGATCTCGAAACTCAGTAATTTCTTTTCTGAAGATAAGGAGCTTTTCCAGCTCTCATATCCATATGATAGCACCGGAATAATGCAGGTATTAAATAAGCACATTTTCGTGCGTGTGCTGATTGACTTTGACTTCCAGATATTAGACAGTCTGTTAAAGGCACTTGATGCTAGTGAAATGCGAGTGAAAGGAATATGTGCTGAAAAAATGCATGAAATTATTTTGTCACTGCATCTTATATGTTTCCTGCTCTGGGGCCTAGCGACAATGATAGAGCAGACAAACTTACATTCAATGCATCCACAGTCAAAGAATTTAAGATGGATGTGCATATTGTACTGATGTTTATTAACAAGTGCCTATTGAATATAGACAGTGGTTGATGACATGTCTATATGGTGATTGGTGAATTTGAATTTAAATGTGAAGTGAGTAGGCATTTGCACCTGTGGGACAAAGTGACCAGCTGTGGGTTGGTAAATTTAAATGTGAAGTGAGTAGGCATTTGCACCTGTGGGACAAAGTGACCAGCTGTGGGTTGGTGAATTTGAATTTAAATGTGTAGTGAGTAGGCATTTTCACCTGTGGAACAAAGTGATCAGCTGTGGGGCAGTGTGTTTAACCAGTAAACCATGGACACATCAACATACATTTCCTTCATACCTGTGAGAGGAGGCTGTGCACCTATGTTGTAACCATAATGCAATGACTTCAATTTATTACTTCTTGTAGTAGGTGTTATTATTTTAGTATATAGACTATTTGATTATCAACTTTTTGTTTCTTTTATCAGGGGACTCTGATTCCAGCAACATAAAACCACAAGCTGTTCCGCTCATTAATGGAGATGACCATGGATTACCAGAATAAGCCATATCATCGTCTTTCAAAGTTTAAAGTTGTGTTGCCCTTTGGCCATTTTCGTATATTCCGGTCTTAGGATTTGAGAAAGACATGTGATACCTCGGAATTCCTATAACATTTACTTGTGATTTGAGACTACGGTGGGAATTTTCCAGAACCCATCTGAACTGTCTTAAATGTAATGTGTAATTTATATCAGCAAAAGTGAAGTGGTGACCAGGTCCAGGTGTTTTATCCAGGAAGTGAAACCAAAGTTTTGACTTGTTCCACTATTAGGCCAGAGTTTTACAGACAGTATTTATAATCTGCACCAAATAAAATATTAATTTTTCCAAAAACATTAGTGTAGAACTACAAGAACTACAGTAACTTTCACTTCAGTTGAATTAGGATACTTCAGAAATGGACCTATTCAACACATATGGCACATCCTGCTACTGGTTCTATGATCTATTGTTCCATTCATGAATGTTTTAAAAATGGTGCTAAGTAAGATTTTTCATTCTATCTATGAATGTCTGAAAAGTACATATTTACTGACCTGGCTTTCCACGATTGACTGTGTAAAAAGTGTTTGATAAATGTTCAAATGGGCTACCATAATTGATTGGTAATGCAATGTCTGTAAATAAAATTTAAAATAAGTACAAATGGTTTTTTACTTGATTGAATTATTAAAATCAAATTTTTAAAATGCAAGTGGTCTCCCATAATTTATTGGTAAAATGACATTTGTAATAAAAAATATATTTGAATAAATGTACAAATAGTATGACTTAAAAATGATTCATATGAATTTGTAAATAAAATTAAATGTGATTAAATCTTATGAAATGTATACTATATTTGATTGTCATAATGTGACATTTGTAAATATAGAGTAATATTTCAACCTCGGGGAGTATTAAACATTAACCAAAGAAACCTGTAACACCTCTAAATGACATGTGAAAGTATTGACATTAATTATCCATGTGCTTTTATTGATGTGTTCACATAATATTGTAATTAGTTTGTATTAGTTTTTGTATAGTGTGTTCCATTGGAGATATACACAAGAGAAGTTTGTAGTCTAGGAAGAAAGAATTCTTACATGTGTAGTCCTCTCAATGTTTGAAATGTTTAGTTTGTTATCCTTGCAAGAGGCTATCTCTAAGTAGTAAGCTTTCTCTCAAAGCGTAGCATCCCACTGTCTTCTGGGTATGAAAGTAAGCACTGGAGGTGCCACTTCAATGCACATAGCAAAAGAACCCAATTGCTCGTAATTCCTGGTGGTTGAAAGAAACACACAAACAAATCATTGAATGCATGCATATATGTTTGTTAGGTTCAAGCATGGATGGCACAAACTGTGTACATATATATGTATGTAAGGTGCAGCATGAATGACACATGGTAAAAGCATGTGTGTGTTAGATGGTGCTTGAATGGCAGAAGCTGAGAGCATATAAATATGTTAGGTGCAGCATGGAAAGCAGAAAATGAATACATATACACTGTGTATGTGTGTTTATAATAATAGCCGTCCTTTTCAGGCGATGATGACAACAGTTTCAGACTTGTGTGATCTCTGTATGATTGTGCAGGGGTGACTGAAAAGTCCAATCTTGGCATAGAATCCCCTGCCACATTTGGGACACAAATGAATTGAATGTCTGTGTGTTTGTTGTGCTGTCTTTTCTGACAGCACATTATCTTTGTGCCTCTGAGATTTGAGGCTTCTCCGTGATACAGTCACCTTTGCTGTGTTACTGGTTGGTTGCAGATCCAGCGTCCATAGGCACATGCGACTGCACCACAGACTCCCAGGATGTGACCTGGGTTTTGAAAGATCTATAGAGACATTTTGAGAATGTCCTTGAAGCGTTTCTTCTGTCCACTAGCCTGTATTTTTCACTTGAGGAGCTCACCATAAATCAGCTGTTTTGGGATGTATTTTAAAGTGTGTTGGGTTTAGCATGAATGGCACAAGCTGTTAGGAAGATGATTATATTTACAATCATACCAAAAGAAGAAGAATAGTTTCTTATTGATAGTTTTATACCAATCTTTTGTAAAAATACATTTAACATTAGAAGAGACTACATATTGGCAGGAATTCTGGAAGTAGCCACCAACCCAGCATATTTTGGCTGTACTGATTTTCTAGACTAATAAATGTATTTTTAGTAGGTTGCCATTGCTTTCTGAACAGTCTGGGTGAACAATTGTCTGTGATGGGATTCGAACCCGGTATGTTACCTTTATAGACTGCTCTGTACTGTACATATTAGGGCTATGGGAAAGCAAATCTCAAAATTATTATCCTGGTCACTTCACTGATAACTTTTGGGATAATGATGTCACTGTATTTATAGACAATGTGGTGATAATTCTAGCTAGTCTTCTAGTTAGCAAATATAATATTACCACTCTACAGTAGCTAGTAAGGAATCTATTTAATAGAGTAATTATCATGGCCAGCTTTCAGTTTGGGTTAGTGCATGAGAGAATGGCATCTTCTGATGGTTTCAGTCTGTAGTCTCATCATCTAGATTCTGTAATATTCAGTCATTCATGCTATTCAGAGAGAGACTTACTGTAGATATTTATCAATAGATGTATTCTTGATTAGAAACTGGCTTCACAGCGTGCGGGGCATTCCCATAAGTGCTCCGCCCTCTGTTCCAGCAGCCATCCCAGTGTATGTAGACTCATAGTTCCGGTCAGGTGTTGATTGTGTGATCTTCGGGACTTTCCAAAAAATTTACTTTTTCTTCCCTCACCTCTAGATACTCCTATTTCTAACATTCTCTGTATGTGTACGTTCTTAACCTCATTGACATCATCTACATCTTGAAATGAATTTATTACTGCCTTCATTAAATCTGCTTTATCTCTTCTCAGTATTGGTGCTGTCTATCGCCGCATTGCCTGCTAATAAGTTGGCTCTCTCGTTTCCTCTGACCCCAGCATGACCAGGGCAGTATATTCATGTAATGTTCTTGACAGTTGAGTTGTTCAATAAAGTCCACCATTCTTGTTTTCAGCATGAACTTTTCTATCTTACGCAACATGCTTTGAGAGTCTGTGAGTATTACTGAGTGTGTTGATGTATCAGTTATCAACCAATTAAGTGCTGCTGTAACTACATCTCCATCCTCATGCTCGATGTGACAGTAGAATATGCTGAAGATTTCTCAACCAACTTCATGCCACTTCTGTATATCAATAAATGCCTTCTTCGCATTAGATGACCAGAGTGTATATCAAATAATTAGTTGGGGATGGCACATCAGGGCCAAGTGGAAATAGAAAATGAAGATGGATAGGGCACGCTCTCAGAAAGAAGCATGACAACATAACCACACAGGAACTGCAACCCACAGTGAAAGAGGAAAGTTGAAAGACAGAGAAACACCTGGAAAATAATGATGGAGGAAGAAACCAAATAAATTGGGACTATGTGGGCACAGTTAAAGAAGACAAGGCAGCACATAATTTGTTGGAAAGTGACACTTCCAGCCCTGTGTTCCATAGGAAACTGAAAGGAAAGTAGTAGAAAGAAAGAATTACATCAAAAGCATTTGCAGTCAGATGGATAAGCAGTTGCTTTGTGCCCCTTGGGTGAGAGCGCAGTAGTTAATAACTGAACTGTGATTGAGGAAATAGGGCATCAAAAGCTGCGCACCTATGTGACACAATAGGGGGAGTGATTAAGTAATGAGCAATAAGAACTATGAGCATTAAGGATATCAGACATTTGCTAGGGAAGACTGAACTTGATCTTGGGTCTAACTAGAATATTATGAAAGTGCTTAAAGAATTAGTATTACGTCAAAGTGTGCGCTTAATAAACGTACCAGACTGCAAACTGTGTACCAAGACAGGGATGTACTAATGTTTTAGCTAATAGGAGGTTAATTGCTCTCATATTTTAAAATATTATTTGTGTATATTTAATAGATATCAAATTAATGTAGATAAAATAGTATTTCTGAAACTCATTAATTTAAAAAAAATACAATATATATTATACCTATTCTCTTGATTCTACCATTATCAATAGTTACTATATACATTAATTTTCCATTAGTTATTTTAGTTTGTGTATGATTATGTTTTGATACTTAAAAAAGGGTTTGAGTCTGAATCATGTCAGTTTAAGTAATTACCAAAATAATATTTGTTTGTTTTTTGTCTTTTTAATATATTATGTGTTTTGTATGTTGAATTGATTTTGTTATGATAAGATGACCTGATGTTTGTTAGCTACTTTTGATACACTGAACTGAAAAACAACTGCTATGAGTTATGACTGCAGGTTATCATCAGCGCACATCAGACTAGTCCATATGTGCTCCAACCCATCTTAATAAATCCATCAGTGTAGCTGCTGACAGTTCCAGTTTGATGCTCATCTATCAGCCTTTTCATATATCTATTATGTTTCTCTTTATGGGCTGTACCGATATTTACATCAATCTCACGCAGTCTTGAGAGCGATTATGATGCATACTTCTGAAAACCTGAGCGGATGAGGTTATGATGCAATAAAGTGTTAGATTGTTGCATAATTTAATTTCTGTTATACAGTTAATTTTATTTTTATCCAATATAAGTGAATAATTTAGTTTCTTACCAATCATAGAGTTGGATCATTTAAGTTATGGGTAATAATTTGTTAATTTGACATCCTCATCATACATTTAGATAATTTAAATTATTTATCACATAGTTTATTAATTTCAATTTTTTATCCTTGATAAAACACTTGTTTGATTGTCACCAATCATACAGTTAGATAATTTATGATAAATAAAATATTTATCATTAATTTTTATATTTTTTTTGTACCCATCATACAGTTGGATAATCTAAGTTTTCTCATAAAGCTCAATATATTTATTTATGCCCATTACAGTAAATATTTTCATCCAATTATACAGTTATATTATTTGATTTTAAAAAAATTAGTGTTTTTATATTGTTATTGTTGTGTCAGACTCCCAGTCCATGCTGTGAAAGATCTAATATGGCATGTATCAATATGAGCAAATGGAATCTATAGCTACATCCAACTTCCAGAGCATCACATAGATTTACTGACCAGGACATGCTGTGTTCATGGTAATATGGTAATGAAAGAGCAGACAAACTTGCATCCCAGACATCAATAAACCTAGTGTTGGCAATGGATAAGGGAAATGGAATGAAATGACTTTATGAGCGCCTGCTAGATGCGGACACCGTGATTGATGAAACATCGACGCTGAGATTTGAAGAATTTTGTATTTCTTCTTCTTGTTTTGTTCATTTGAAACATGTCTATATCTATAATTCTGTCTCCTTAATAAAACTCACTGTCTTTTGTAGTTCATACAGTGGCCCATAGAGCTTTGATTCCAATTTTTTTTTCCTCTGGCCAATATGTCTGCCTCAGCGTTTCATACTCAGAACAATCTTGAAGTATATGCTTGGTACTCTGTGCTGCCTCCCCACATGTTCACAATGTCCGTGTTGCCAATCATGAACTTTATGTACATGTGGCTACGGAGTCGGTTGTGTCCTGTTCTGAGGCGTAGAATTATAACTTGCTCTGATCTTTTCATGATGTGAACTGTTCATCTTGTGTTGGTGTTTGTAGCTTTCTTATTGACTTGATCATCTGTTTTTTCTGATGGTAGGTGATTGGTACATCTGGTTGGTCTTCGGCAGCACCTTCCTTAGCCTGTTGGTCTGCTTTTTCATTTCCTGGTATTCTACAATGAGAGGGTATCCACTGCATGGTTACCTTATACTGGTAAGACAGTTCATTAAGTAGTTTTTTCCAGTCCGTTAGTTTTCCAGACTGGAGATCTTGAAGCACTGACCTTGCATCTGTCAGGAATACCACGGGCTGTGGGACAGGATTGGAGTTCAGCAGTTTTTTAGTTGCTATGCTGATTGCCTGAATTTCTGCATCATAATTATTGCAGAATTTCCCCGTTGGTGTTCTGATCGTATCTCTAGACTTGTGTGGATATTCTATATATACACCTGCACCTCCATTCTGTCCTGACCCATCTGTGTATACTCTGACCCATATGTTTTGTGAATATTTCTGTGGATCGTCCAGGAAACTTAGAGCGACTGTGAAGAATTTGGTATTAAGTGTGGTGTTAGTAAAACTAGACTTGATGTCTTGCAGGGATGTAACATCAGTAGGCATACCCTCTGTCATCCACTAGGGGAGACTGAGCACCAATGGGTCTACCCAGAGTGCAATGATGTCAGTTCATAACAAATTTTTCAGTCTGCTGTTTTTAAAATGGAAACATCAATTTATTATTTCAATTGTTTCAAGAAAATAATATAGAGCTGCTATTTTGTTTGCTTGCTTTTTGCTGGTATTTTGAAGGTGCTTATTTTATGGTTCTGCCATTTTAATTATATAACATAGATACATAACATAGCACATTGTCAGTGAAAAATTTGTCCTAAAATGGGGCCACAACAAAAAATTGAGAACCACTTGCCCATGCCACTTGACATGGTACTTGATTGATCAGAATATATTTGGATGGATGTTATGGCTATAATTTATAATTGTTATACTTGTAGCCAGCAGTCATTTATAATTAATGATGAGTGAGTCTAATTAGTTCAGTGGTTAGAGCACTGACTTATCAATCCGGTGATCTGATGTTCAATTTTTAGTTGAACTGAAAATATTCTTTTAATCACCAATGGATCTTAGATCAATTTGGCCTAAAGAAATTAGTTTCAGGCCTCTTGTTAAAGTAAAGGTGAAGGACATGATACTGACCACAGTATCCCTAAGTACTCTGTTAGGCAATAAAAAATACAGGCCTAACACTGTGTGTGCGTGCGTGCGTGCAATATGCCTCAAAAAGTGCAAAATGGAACTTATGTACTAATTGAATATAATGGAACTGTGAATACAAACAGGAAGAATTACTTAAGACAACACTCATAAGTGTGTTGCTGAGCCTGAAAGGTGTGCAAAAAATAAGAATATTGTGTCCTGCTATGCATGTGACTAAAGAAATCTAGAGTGAGGGAATTTGCTGGCCTATCCCATAGGTAAAAGAGATCCAAAAGTCATGCTTAATGCTATAGTATGTGGCTGAAATGTACAGATATTTCAGCCAAGCTGTAAATCATGACAACACATTCACCTGACTACATTCAGCTAACCAGTAAAAGTTTAAGAGCGCAAAAGAAGAGTATATGTTATTTATTGATAAAATGAATAACATTGATAATTTCAGCGAATGGTATGGATCTATCTATCTATATGCTGTGGCCCTTGTTTGCCTTGCGACGGCAGGATAAATTCAGCGATTGAACTACTTAACTACGCTGTATGTATTGCCTTTTGTGTCTTGCAGACGGTCATTTAGCAATAAGAAGAAGTAATCCGTTGAATATTTTCTCAGGAATATGGACTTTGCAAGCGATCATATCGCAGCAACAGAAGATATTTGTTTGCGTCTTTCTCTTTTTTTCTTCCATGAAAAAACACTGATTATCACTTTTGTCAGCTAGGATCTAGTGAAGTCTTGTTTTGATTTATTATTTCTTTAAATGGAGGCAAATATGAGATATCTTTATATATTAGTTAAGACTTAACATAAATTCTTATATATTAATGTTTGTTTTCTTGTCTCCTTTTGAAAACAATTCTTGCATTTAAATTTGTTTTATGTTAAAAATATTAAATGGTTCATATTTTAAAAAAATTTGTACGATACAAATATTGTTTATGTTACACACTAGATCATTATCAGGTGTTGTCACATTTATTCCACTTTTGGTCTCCATGATTGAAGAAATGTGCCATAAAAGATTTGTTATCTAATCTGGGTACTGCTTGCCGTGAGGACCGCAGGTTTCTGCACTATTCTATATATAACATGATTGCGCATACACACACTCTAAATATATTATGATTTCACATGCTAACATGTCATTTTTGTGCACTTTAAAAGGTGTCACTGTGAAAGATGTCTATGACAACAAATTTACCAGAACTTATTCGCTGCTATATAGCAAATTTTACAAATAACACATCAGAATCGTAATCCTAATAATTTATTCTCAAATCCTATCCCTAGTAGCTTATTCTACAGCTAATACAGTCTAATTCTAACCCAAAACCAGAATAAATCCGTCCAAAAACAATCCATCCTTAAACAGTCCATACCAAAATACCTACTAGAATTAACATTTATGATTGAACACCATCAACCATACACATCAACTAAAAATAAATTAATGGAATCAGCGCACCAAATAACACTCCAATAGACAGTTGTATGTACACTATAGAAAACTTCCTTTGCATTTTATTCTATGACCAACAGTATAGGATATTTGCAAAAATGAAGTCACAATGTTTTCTACCACCGTGGTCACAGTAGGCACAGGACCATAATCTATAATAAGCTGCCTACATAATTTTTAAATGTGTTTCATTCACCTTGGAATTATGATAGTCATAAATATATATATTGATTTTTAATTCATTGTTCTACATGACTTGATCTTTTAAAGAATGCTTGCTCTTTTTTGACATTCCTTAACCATTTCATTTTAGTCAAGATATTTTGTGTTCTTTTCTGAATCTAAGATAAGATTGAGGTAATACTGTTTATTGAGAAAGATAGAGCTAATATTGAAGCTTATCTGATAGGCCTCTAATATAGAGATAATGCTGAAATTGATTGGGGATAAGATAGAGCTAACATTGAAGCCCATCTAATATAGTATAGAGGCTAGAGCCAAAGTTGAAGTTGATTCAAGATAATATAGAGCTAATATTGAAACTCATCTGATAGAAAAAATACTGTGGTCGATTGAGGATAAGATGGAGCTAACGTTGAATCCCATCTGATATAATATAGAGCTAATGCTGAAGTTGATTAAGGGTACGATAAAGCTAATATTGAAGCTCATCTGATAAGGCCAATGCTAAAGTTGATTGAGGATAAGATGGAGCTAATATTAAAGTACATCTAATATAATATAGAGCTAAAATTGAAATAGAGTCAATACTGAATTTCATCAAATAGAAGATAATGAATCTACTGTAGTTGATCAAAGATAAAAATAAAGTTTATACTGCAGTTGATTAAGGACAGAGCCAATATTGGAATTAATTAAAGATAATTTAGAGTCATTGCAGAAGTTAATTAAGAATTAAAAAAGTTAAAGTGAACTAAAATTGATGCAACGTAAGTTACAGTTAATACTGAAGTTAATACTGAAGTTAATACTGAAGTTGTTACTGAAGTTAATACTGAAGTTAATACTGAAGTTGTTACTGAAGTTGTTACTGAAGTTGATACTGAAGTTGATACTGAAGTTAATACTGAAGTTGATACTGAAGTTAATACTGAAGTTGTTACTGTAGTTGATACTGAAGTTAATACTGAAGTTGTTATTGAAGTTAATACTGTAGTTGATACTGAAGTTGATACTGAAGTTAATACTGAAATTGATACTGAAGTTGTTATTGAAGTTAATACTGTAGTTGATACTGAAGTTAATACTGAAGTTGATACTGAAGTTAATACTGAAGTTGTTACTGTAGTTGATACTGAAGTTAATACTGAAGTTGTTACTGAAGTTGTTACTGAAGTTGATACTGAAGTTGTTACTGAAGTTGTTACTGAAGTTGATACTGAAGTTAATACTGAAATTGATACTGGAGTTAATACTGAAGTTGTTATTGAAGTTAATACTGTAGTTGATACTGAAGTTAATACTGAAGTTGTTACTGAAGTTGATACTGAAGTTAATTAAGTTGCTGTATATTGGTGGCTGTTTTAAAATATAGAATTTCAGTGTGCTCCAGATAGACCTATAAATGCTTAGTATCTCTCAAACTCATATCTTTTGTTTGTAGTTCTCAATATCCCCATAGGTCGTGTGGATCAGTAGTTCTCCCTGTAGTTCCTTTCTGGGATACATTTTTTCCCCACACCTCTTCCCACCCCCAATTGATATTTTTTTAAAAACCTGTCAACTTTCTGTAAAGATGTATTATTGTGTGCCTTATTGGATATTGAAATAGTTACCTTTATATGGCCCACTACACAGTATTGAACTTTTACACCATGCCTCTCAGCAAAATTATGTGACACCCAAGAGAACCAAATGGGCCCACATTGAGAATTACTGGTATAGATAATCGAAAGCCCTCACTAAGCAGCTCCGTGCTGTTAAATTATCTCACATTGTTTTCTTTTCCCCCATATCATTTTCCTGGATACCACTATCCCACGTGTTTCTTGGCCTGCTCTCACTCCTCAGGATTCCATGACTGATGCTGGCCAGGATTTTTCCTGTTATGTTACCCATCCACCACCCTTCTCTCTTCGGATTGTTTCATCTGAGTATGTCATGTATTTCCTATAAGTTTGTCATGTATTTTCGTATAAGAATCTGTCATGTTATTTCCCATAAAGTTTTTTTATGCAAACTCTTATGTTTGAAAACCTGCAGTCTCATAATGTGTTTGATTGGCTGTTCATCATAACACCAACCCATGCAGAATGATAGACTTCTCATTGAAATTAAAAGATCCTTACTATTCAATGTTATCATGTTTGAGTGAGTTAATATTTTTAAATATGTTAGATAACTTTCTGTCTTTTTCTTCTATCCTTGTTTTTGTGTTTATTTCACTACTCACTGTTTTGTTTAACTACACAACCTGAAGCATGCTGGAGCAATTTTGTTAGCAGCACTAGCCATTTTGTCTTCAGGATTTTCATCTCCGTAGCCAACTACTGATAATTGTTGTTGTGGGAGATTTATAATTGGTTTCCGTTTCACATTTTTTACTGCCATTTATTGTCATTGAAGAGGTGAATACCTTCAAATACCTCGGATCCAGTATATGCAGCGATGGTAAATGCAAAGCAGAACTAAAAATAAGGCTGGAGATGGCTTTAGCGTCCTTGTCAAGGCTAACTGTGATTTGGAAAAGCAACATCAGAGTTGGAGTGAAAATCAAACTGTATAGGTCGCTGGTGCTTTCCATTGTGTTGTATGGTTGTGAGAGTTGGACACTCACTGCGGACATGGAGAGAAGATTACAGGCTTTCGAGTATAAATGCTACAGAAGAATTCTACGAATTTCCTATAGGGAACATAAGACCAATGTGTACGTAAGAAATAAAGTAGAGATGTGTGCAGGTGTCCAAGAGCTATTGCTTTCAATAGTGAAACGACGAAAACTAGCATGGTTCGGACATGTATGCAGGCACGATTCCTTGTCAAAAACAATACTGCAGGGAACTGTCGAGGGTGGAAGAAGCAGAGGAGGACAAATAAAGACATGGACAGACAACATCAAGGAATGGACAGGGCTAGATATTTCCACACTCATCCGCATCGCTGAGGATAGAATTCGCTGGAGGACTCTGTGTGCTAAAGCTTCCAATGTGGTACCCCTACGACCCTGAAGGGTTATGGGTTTTATTGATTGATTGATTGTAATTTGGTGTAGAGAACTTTCAGGAATATCTGTCCTCAAAGTTTTGCATTTGAGTCACCAGTAAGGCATGTTGCAGAACCATTGAGAGATCAGAAATTGACACAACTAGACTGGAATTCACCATCCTAAGAAATAATTATGTCAATTTTGCACATAAAATAAAATTACAAATAGATCTATCATCAATTTCAAGGCAGTCAGATCCTACTTAAAGCGGTTTTCTTTGTTGAATGTTGTCTTTGTATGTCAGTGAGAAAGCTTTTGACAGAGTGGATAGAGCATAACTATGGATAACACTACAGACGTATGGAGTTCCCCAACATCTGATAAGTCTATGTCGAGAGTATATACGCCCCTAATCAATAGTGAGAACAGGCACATCCGATAATTTCCAAATTCACTCTGGAGTACAACGGGGATGTGTACTATCCCCCCCTCCTTATTGTTCATAATATACATAGATCACACCTGCAAAAGTAGCAAAGTCAACACAAGAAAATAATCTGAAGGATGACAAACGAATTGCCATTTGCAGCTGACTAAGCACTAGTAGCATCATCAGAAGAGCAACTACAAAGACAAATGGACAGATTACATTAAACATGTCAAACCTTTAACATGAAGATAAATATAGAAAAGACCGATGTAATGAAGATAGGAAGAACAGAAAGAAACACCTATATATATATATATATAAGGCCAATATATATATTGGAAACAACAGACTTAAACAAGTGACAGAATGCACATACCTAGGAAGCAATATAACAACAGATGGCAAGAGCAGCAAGGAAATGCACAATAGATGTAGTAAAGCATGCTAAGTCCTAAACTTCAGAAACAGAAATGCAGATTTAAACAATCATTATCATCATCAAGTGCCGTCTCCGCAACGAAGGTTGGCTGCAACGTATCTCCAACATCCCCTGTCTCTTGTCTTGGTGGTGCACTCTGCTAGACTGTAGCCTGTCCATCGTGTAATGTTACTCTCCCACTTGTATCTCTGCCTACCTCTTGCTCGCTTCCCTTTGACTTTACCCTCAAGTAAGGTCTTCAATAAGGTGTCATGTCTTTTAATGTGTCCAAAGTATTTTATTTGCCTGAACTTTATTTCTCGTAGTAGTTCTTTCTTCATATTAAGTGTCTTTAGCACCTCTTTATTTGTTTTCTTCTCTTTCCATGATGTTCTCCCTATTCTTCTATATACCCACATCTCAAAGGCATCAATTTTGTCTTCTAATTGTTTATTTAGTGTCCATGTTTCTGAGCCTTACATTAATATGGAATAGATGTAGCATTTTATAATTCTCATTTTTAACTTAAACACTAAAATAACACTATTCAAAAGGATTATTATGCCAACGCTGTGCTACCAATGTGAAACATGGACAACGACAGCACAAGACACACGTACAACTTGTGGCAGCTGAAATGGCATGCTTACTCAGAATCCTCGGTATATCGCTACGAGGCAGTTAGGAACGAGAGCATTATGCAAAGAACCGGCATCACCGCAATCTTGGAATATATTAAGAGACAACAGATCAAATAGTTTGCACACAGCAGACTACCATCAGATAGCATGAACATAAAACCGTAAATGACATGCCGTTATATTGAGGCTCTCTTATGGAAGCTTTGTAACATCATCTATACAATTATAGACCTCCTCTGAGTAGAAGGCTCCTTCAATAGGTATTGCACTAAGCCGAAAGCTGAAGTCCCCTGGGTATGAGAGAAAGCTAAGAAAAAATCGCCCCACTGCACACAGGAAGTAAAAGCTAATCACTCGTAATTCTTGGGGTTCTCAAACAAACAACAAACATCTCAAGATATTTCAACTGTAAAACTTATTACACAGCTGTCACTAGTGCCTGGTTTGCTTTGACTTGAATCAACTACTATCCCAAGATATTTCAAACTGTATAGCCTATTACACAGCTGTCACTAGGTATGTCTAGCTTGCTTTGACTTCAGTTTAACAACAGTGGATCTCCCTGTCATAGTGGTTAAGGTGTTCGATTTGTGCACAAGAGGTCGCAGGTTCGATTTCCACTCATTACGTCATGTCTACAAATTGGATCCCTGGGAACTATTTCTTGAAGATACCTTGAGTTACTTGTGACGACTGCTACATACTACAGTGTGCCGCTTTGTTGAGAGGGACGGAGTATATATGGAGTAATTATAGTACAATCACGTCAATCCTCTACGCCTTTCAAATCTTTTTTCACAGATAACAAAATAAATTACTAAATACGAAAATTAGAAACGGTCGCATTATTAGAGTAGATGAATTGAGATATCATGAGATCGCTTGATAAGAAACCCATATAACTGCCACAGGAAGGTAGCTAGAGGAATTGAGATATGAGATCGCTTGAAAAGAAACCCATATAACTGCCATAGAGGTGTGCAAAGGGAACGCATTGCTCTTGGCGAACCCAGGGTTAGCAGATAACCAAGATCCCAAAAGTCCTCTTGGCGCGCCCTGGTAACAGAAATACGGCGGCTCGTGGTGACTCTGGCTAAATCTTTTGGGGATCGTGTCCGTTAATGTGGAGGTAACGGAAAGAGATTTTACCGCAAAAGGACAGGCAATATCTCCGACACCTCTGTGCCAACACATGAAACAACACTGTCGACACACAGTGAAGCTATTAAGTTCGGTAGAAGCATAGGAGGAGCGGCCAATGTAGTCGTTGCGAAGAAGGCAGATGTCTCAATAAAAATAAAAGCACAATGAGTACACTGAGAAAGATGAACAGCGCTAGAGGGCAGCGTCATGTGCAAAGAGACAGGAAAACGGTTCGATAAAATCGGAACTAAAGCGTTGTTTGCTCGAGACAAGCTTCTTGTTACCGATGATCCAAGCAAAGCCCAACTCTACTGTCGAGTTTTTCCTATACCGGAAGCATGCTCACGGAGTGAAAAGGTCCAGTACCCGATGGGCACAGGCATAGCAGTCTTAGGTGACAAGCGACTACAACAAACGCAAGTCCCTAACGCTCCTAAATATGTGTACAGATGCAGACTTGGACGAGGGGCTCACGACGCTTTTGAGCAACGCTTCGGTTAAGAAGGCGAAGAGCCCGAGCCCAACTCTTCTGTCAAGTTCTTCCTAAACCGGAACCAGGCTTGAGGACGAGTAAAGGTTCAGTACCTGATAAGCATGGGCACAATACGTCTAATTACATGAGGCAAGTTCACTGGTTGCGGAACGTCTCGTGCAAGACAGACGTGAAGGACAAACCGTCTTGGCGTAGAGTCAGTACACATTCAGTATGCAAATACTTTGTAACATACAAAGAAAGTCAATTATTTTTTTAGACTTCATGGGGTGCCATGGAGAAAAATGTGTGCCACAAATTTCCCACATGCTAAAAAAGGTTGAGAACCATTGATCTAGTTGAATATAAAACCGCTATGACTATATTACTAAGACCTGGAGCAAAAAAAAATCTATCAGATCAACTAATCTCCGGAGGTGGGTCGTGGAGGCTGTGTTACAAGAATCCAATATTTGTAATGTCGCTCATTTTTTGCCAGTCGTTCAAACGTGGCCATCTACTTTATAAAATATATTGGCTAATAGAAAATCCAGGCTTCTGAGTCATTTTGACTATTCCCTTGATTTTCCTTGACTGTTTCCCAAAGTATAATCATAGTGGCGAATGAAAATCACGGGAATAGTCAAGTAAATTCAAGAAGGAAGCCAGATGATAAATTAAAGTTAGGATGAATTCCCGTTACTCTCGGGGATAGTCAAATCCGTTATTAAGAAATCTCTCCTGCTACTGACCTTCATGCGCTGATTTTCTATTATTATTTCTTCTATCGCACATTCAATAAATCTTCTTGCACATTTTCACACAAGAATTCCACTGAAAATTATCTTGTTTATTTAGCATGTGTACAAGCCAGTGTACGACTGGTCATGCTTTCACATCTTTTCTTCCCTCATTACCTATCTGCTATTGTCCTCCTTATTATAACCCTATTTGTCTCCATGTAAGATTTGTTTTATTGTGGTCATTTGTTTGTCCTGATGAAGGCTTTATAGTCGAAACGTCGTCTGTCTCTGTATCTCGTTGTTTTATGTTTAATTTTGGTAACACACCTACCTATTTTTGTATATCTTAAAAATGGGTGTCATCACGTGTTAGGTGTCTCGTCTAATTACAGATATAATCAACTAGCCTGTCTTACAAGATTAACAAACCACATCCAATTTAGCTTTTAAATAACTCGAAATCAAGCACTGGTATCATTTGATAAAACGTCTCATTTGTTGGGAAACAAGCGGTTCTGGAAATGAGATGGCTGTAGTAACACATGGAAAATAACATGTAATTTGATGAAGTTGTTGGACTCAGTGTGGCTGTCAGGTGTTGCACCATGACCTGATCAGTTTGTATACCTAACTTACAGAAGTTGTTGGACTCAGTGTGGCTGTCAGTTGTTGCACCATGACCTGATCAGTTTTATATATCTAACTTACAGAAGTTGTTGGAGTCAGTGTGGCTGTCAGTTGTTGCACCATGACCTGATCAGTTTTATATATCTAACTTACAGAAGTTGTTGGACTCAGTGTGGCTGTCAGTTGTTGCACCATGACCTGATCAGTTTTATATATCTAACTTACAGAAGTTGTTGGACTCAGTGTGGCTGTCAGTTGTTGCACCATGACCTGATCAGTTTTATATATCTAACTTACAGAAGTTGTTGGACTCAGTGTGGCTGTCAGTTGTTGCACCATGACCTGATCAGTTTTATATATCTAACTTACAGAAGTTGTTGGACTCAGTGTGGCTGTTAGTTGTTGCACCATGACCTGATCAGTTTTATATATCTAACTTACAGAAGTTGTTGGACTCAGTGTGGCTGTTAGTTGTTGCACCATGACCTGATCAGTTTTATATATCTAACTTACAGAAGTTGTTGGACTCAGTGTGGCTGTTAGTTGTTGCACCATGACCTGATCAGTTTTATATATCTAACTTACAGAAGTTGTTGGACTCAGTGTGGCTGTTAGTTGTTGCACCATGACCTGATCAGTTTTATATATCTAACTTACAGAAGTTGTTGGACTCAGTGTGGCTGTTAGTTGTTGCACCATGACCTGATCAGTTTTATATATCTAACTTACAGAAGTTGTTGGACTCAGTGTGGCTGTCAGTTGTTGCACCATGACCTGATCAGTTTTATATATCTAACTTACAGAAGTTGTTGGACTCAGTGTGGCTGTTAGTTGTTGCACCATGACCTGATCAGTTTTATATATCTAACTTACAGAAGTTGTTGGACTCAGTGTGGCTGTTAGTTGTTGCACCATGACCTGATCAGTTTTATATATCTAACTTACAGAAGTTGTTGGACTCAGTGTGGCTGTTAGTTGTTGCACCATGACCTGATCAGTTTTATATATCTAACTTACAGAAGTTGTTGGACTCAGTGTGGCTGTTAGTTGTTGCACCATGACCTGATCAGTTTTATATATCTAACTTACAGAAGTTGTTGGACTCAGTGTGGCTGTTAGTTGTTGCACCATGACCTGATCAGTTTGTATACCTAACTTACAGAAGTTGTTGGACTCAGTGTGGCTGTTAGTTGTTGCACCATGACCTGATCAGTTTTATATATCTAACTTACAGAAGTTGTTGGACTCAGTGTGGCTGTTAGTTGTTGCACCATGACCTGATCAGTTTTATATATCTAACTTACAGAAGTTGTTGGACTCAGTGTGGCTGTTAGTTGTTGCACCATGACCTGATCAGTTTTATATATCTAACTTACAGAAGTTGTTGGACTCAGTGTGGCTGTCAGTTGTTGCACCATGACCTGATCAGTTTTATATATCTAACTTACAGAAGTTGTTGGACTCAGTGTGGCTGTTAGTTGTTGCACCATGACCTGATCAGTTTTATATATCTAACTTACAGAAGTTGTTGGACTCAGTGTGGCTGTCAGTTGTTGCACCATGACCTGATCAGTTTTATATATCTAACTTACAGAAGTTGTTGGACTCAGTGTGGCTGTTAGTTGTTGCACCATGACCTGATCAGTTTTATATATCTAACTTACAGAAGTTGTTGGACTCAGTGTGGCTGTTAGTTGTTGCACCATGACCTGATCAGTTTTATATATCTAACTTACAGAAGTTGTTGGACTCAGTGTGGCTGTCAGTTGTTGCACCATGACCTGATCAGTTTTATATATCTAACTTACAGAAGTTGTTGGACTCAGTGTGGCTGTCAGTTGTTGCACCATGACCTGATCAGTTTTATATATCTAACTTACAGAAGTTGTTGGACTCAGTGTGGCTGTTAGTTGTTGCACCATGACCTGATCAGTTTTATATATCTAACTTACAGAAGTTGTTTGGCTCAGAGTGGCTGTCAGGTGCTGCGCCATGACTTGATCAGTTTTCTACTCCAGAGGGGACTTTGCTGTGACTTTCATGTAAGATGCAGAAATAGATTACATCCCAGTATTGCATGCACGGATCTTCCATCGGCTTCATCACAATTGAGATCATGTCGATTGTTTCCTCATTAAATGACATGCTTCGCGAAAATATGATTGTCTAAGTGTGAGTTCTGGAAGATACGAATTAAGGTCTTGACCAGCGTGTCTTGAAAGATAAGAATTAAGATCTTGAAAAGTGTGTATCATGAAAAATACTAATTAAAGTTTTGGTCAGTATGCGTCTTTGGAGATATAAATTAGGTAGCCTATTGGCCAGAATGAATCCTGGGAGATATATAGGTATTTGTCAGCATGAGTCCCGGAAGATATGAATTAAGCTCTTGATCAGCATGGAAAGATAGGAATTATGGTCTTGACTTCTGGAAGATAAAAATGAAGGACTTTGCTAGTGTATGTCTTGGAAGATAGGAATTATGGTTTTGACCGGTATGAATCCTTGATACGATTGTTTAGTTTGCTGACATCGATCAGATGGCACCACATTTTTAATCTTTGCTTCGCTGATGATATCGATCTGATAGCGATAACAGACTCGGAACTACAACTGAGTTAACAACAAGACTGGAAGTATCTAGCAATAACTTGGCATGAAGATCAATGCAGATAAGAGTAAAATTTTGGTGAATGTGGTTTTGTAATTTAGTTCTAACCAATATAAAGCTTAAAATAATCGAAGGCTTGAGGAGGCTTCGACATTTACTTATCTTGGAACCCAGATTAGTGGTGATGGTGAATCAACGGTTGAAGTTAAGAAAAGCCTGAGAATTGTTACCATGACAAGATTAACCACCAGTCAAGAAAAAGTAATATCACCACCCGTGTTAAGATCAACTTATATAAATCTTTAGCTTTGTCAATATTTCTATATGGCTGTGAGCTATGGACTCTAGCTGCGGCCTTATACAAAAGAATCCAGGCGTTTGAAAACAAATGCTGTAGACGTGTGTTGCGCAGTTATCTGTTACCGAGAACATAAAACCATTTTGTTTGTGCATGATATAATTAATTTATTAGCGGGAAAACAAGAACCACTGTTAACAGTTGTGAAAGTTCGCAAACTCCGGTTGCACGGGCACGTGATGAGACATTACCCGATGCCAAGAGATGTTCGTCAAGGTTGGTGGAGGGTGAAGAAAACGAGATGGAAGAAGAAGACATGGCTGGAAAACATCAAGGACTAGACAGGATGTGAAATTTCCAAACTCATCAGTATGGTAGAGGATAGAGATGTGTGGATATCTTTCTGCATGGAATGTCTCAATTTGATACACCTACGACCAGACAGGTTATATATTATATTATTATTATTATTATTATTATTAGTATTAGTATTATTGCTGTTGCTGTTGTTATTATTATTATTGTTATTATTGTTATTGTTATTATTATTATTATTATTATTATTACTATTATTATTATTACTATTATTATTAGCTTGTTGAGTGAGACATAATTAATGATTTATTTATAGAAGGGTTATCTTCTTGTTGTCCTACTTCTTCTTCTTCTTCTTCTGCGTTCGTTCTCAAACTCCTGCAGATTAGCAGGATGTAGTTCGGAGAACGGAATATGTTGTGTCATGGTTTACAGCATTGCTGCGATATATGCGCTTTTTGGCCTGACACATCCGACTTCAGCATGGCTTTGGTCACTGACCCTATATGGGATGGGACAGCCAACTCCATCCCATAACCTCCTTAGTCGCCTTTTACGACATGCGTGGAAGGTAAACAGTGTTGCTATTCTTTGCTCCCCTTTCGGACCCCGGCAACACTCGGGCGGTTATCCTACTAAATGACGTGCATTCTTCATAGCGCTTCCCTACTAATAGAACAGCATCGCCAAAGGAGGACATGACTTATGTGGTCCTGGCTTGAATATAGCATGTCTCGTATCAAGGTACTGCGGTTTTGGTTTGAATGCAACTGTTTCGTTTAAGAGTTTCATCCTGCAATGAACTAGTAAACACAAAAATAATACAATCAGTCAGTGTGGCAGCGTGTTGATTAGTGCTAAAGCTATATTATACTGTTTCCAAAAAAATTGTCAAACGTGTAGCTAAATTTTAATTAACGGAATTAATGTTTCAACCTTGGCATGAAGAGCCTTTCAGACGTTAACAATGAAATGATGTTCATTAAACTTGGTTTGGACTTTTATCATTGCGACTGAGGCCACCGTTTCATTAAGGTGTATGGCCTCATCTGGCCTCTATTAGATAACGACATCTCCTTGATATGGATGCGATTAGCCTTTGGATCTGTTGTGGGATGGCTGTCACCCTGTGATTCATGTCTGGCCACGGAATGGTCTGGACGTTGTTGTCAGCGAGGAACTGGGTGGTGAATTGTGTCACATGAGGTCGATCGTTATCCTGCTAAAAAATCTACCATCGTGCAGCCACAATTGGAAGGAAGCGAGGACGAACAATTTCTGCGACGTATCGTTCGGCACTGAGGCGTCCTTAAATTTGCACCAAGAAGATGCAACTTCCCATGAAGATGATCGCCCCTCACATCAGTACACATCCACCACCATGTGGAGGAGCCTCAAGAACGCTGTTTTGGGCGTTCACGGACTCTGCGGTAAACTCGTCTCCTTCTATCGTGTCGTTGTAACACACAAAATGATTAATTACTAAACCAAACTCGTCTCCATGGATACCAAAAGACTCCCCTATCAAGCTTTTATGTGGTCACCAAGAGGCAAGAGAAAACGAGGAAGACCAAGAGAAACCCTACGTAGAACTGTTACAAGAGACTCCTTCACATCGGTGTCAGAAACAATGAAGACCTAAAACAAATTGCAATGAAACTCGAGACATGGAAATCTATGATATCCACCCTATGTGCCGTCTTTGGCATTAGAGGAATAACTCACTTAACCCCCGTAGTCGTAACCATCCATAACAGTTACCATGTTGTTCCAGCAGGCCAACGTTGTGCTTGAACTAGTTGCGGGCACGACGTGGGAGGGTGGAACAACAAATAAACCTGTCGCAAGGGCCAGAGTTGTGCCCTAATGTCGACGTCTGTTTCAGCGGCATTAGACTCGAAACACCATTGAGTCGGATGGCTACTGAAACAGAGGGCGGAGCACTTATGGGAATGCCCCACGTGCTGTGAGGCAAGTTTCTAATCAAGAATCAAGAATCGAGAACTAACTTAACTTTACCCTCCCTCGCCGGAGCCTCAGTGATTGTGAACTGTTACTGATATCTTCCAATGTGCTTGTGTTTGTCACGATCCACAGTGTAAGAGATTCCAACACAAATGGATATTGTCAAAAGATTTCAGTGATACTGGGCATAATATACACACAAAAAACCAAAGGCATAATAAATGCATAGAGTATATACCTACATAAAAATATATTAAGCAAATAATTTTAAAAATTACAAGAATGTCACACACAAAAAAACAACGTATAACATGAGAGTAAAAACTATCCAAACGATATTCCGATGTTAGGTGCACCAAGTACACCCCGCCATATAACAGACAGACTGCACGTATCACTCTTTAATCAACACGTACGCGTAACACTAAGCCAATCCAACTTTCAGAATCACAAACAGGAGAAACAAAATATATTGTACGCCCACGAACTTTGTTTTCGGTGGAAAAACAAATGGTTTTCCCGAAGCGCACACACTTGCTAATCACGTCTTTTAAAAAAAATCATTGTTTGACCTAATTTGTTTCTTGCGGTAGACTTCAGGAAAATAGTCTGCAGGTAAGCAGTCATAATATAATGGTATAACATTAGCTCCCAACGGATAACGTGCTTCTAGCACCCATAAAATATTGGTGGGAAAGATACAGCTATTGATCTACAGATCTAAATGTGAGTGACATTATATAGCCTACCATTCAAAATACGTTAAGGACCAGTATCTGGAAGTGAGCCCCAAAAATTATTTTAAAAAATATAAAAAACGCAAACATATATTTCATAACCAATCAATCTAAAATGTATTATCCAGAACAACAAACATTCAAAACGTGCTACATGTGCCAACAGCATGTCATATAACTAGCATTAATTATTATAATTATTATAATAATTAATACTTAATATTAATAATTAATATTATAATTATTATAACTAGTACTCAGCACGCATTCTGAAAAAAATGTTAACAAGTCGGTAGTTAATGAGTTTGCCTCTCTTTTGGAGAGGCGTGCACCTTTCAACCAGCGGACAAAGTCCAATTAGGTTATATCAGGACAGACTACCATAAAATATTAGAGGTAACAAAGACCCCATCGATATATATATAAGTTAACAAGTCGCTAAAATATTGGTGTTTTTAAATGATGCCGGAGCAAACAAAACTTAGTAAAAAAAACGTAATACGTTTGGGGGAATATGGTGTTGGGCGTGATCTAACCGTCAGCTAAAACGTAGATTAAACATTTCTACTGGTTAGTCATTGCTATTTTTGGCATGCGACTCCAAATATGTAAATAGCGACCAATCAGTCCCAACAATAATAAAAAAAAACGTAACAAACGGGGTCCACATTAATTCAGATACAAGGCCTGTAGTACGAGGCTCGTAATTTCATTGACTTTACCCTCAGTGACCCAAAGCCATGCTGAAGTCGGATGTGTCAGGCAGAAAGGCGCAGATATTGCAGTAAACCATGACACAGCGCATTCCTCTCTCCGGACTACATCCTGCTAATCTGAAGGAGTTTGAGAACGAACGCAGAAGAAGAAGATGTTCACCTATAACCTCCACTTTAGGCGTAGAAGCACAAAATCGAAGGTCACTGTGTTAAATTATCCGGATGTGGTCCAAGTTCAAATCAGAATATTTTTAAGTTGGTGGACAACTTTTGCTATAAGTTTATGACTAAAGGGAAAGTGTTGGGAGTCAGCAATACCATATATTACGTTTTCCAGAGAAACATTGTTTAATAACCTTGAATCGAACATTTGAGATTCTCAACCAAATCTTACCAAAACCTCGATGAGATAGACGTGCGAGTTCTTCACATTATAACTCATGTAAATGAAGTTTTTCGAGACTAACGAAGAATTAAATTAACAAAAACAACAATAACAACGGACATTTTAGGATTAAATTGAGGAGGGGGGGACGTATACACGCGTACCCCCAGAAAATAAAGCAATGAAGGCCATATGTATAAACTTGTTTACGATGTACAGAGTACGAGAACCACTGCTCTACTTACGCCCGGATATTCTTGTATTATATGCTCTTATTGGTATTTGGTTTGGCTTCATTCTCATAAGGTGGCCGAACCATTTTACTTGCTGTCTCTCAATATGTTCGATACATGATATTATACCAACTCTTTTCCTAATTTCTCCATTTCTTATTTTATCTAGTTTGGCAACCATGGCAGCTTTTCTCAGACACTTCATTTCACATGTGACGATTTTTCTTTGCTGCGAAGCTGTTAAAGACCAAGTTTGACATTGGTAGCACAGTGTTGGTATAAAAATTGTAGATATTATTTGTTTTTTAATTTCCATATTGATCTTTGGATGAAGAAGCAATGGTGAAAGTTGGTAAGTCACTGTGTTTGCTTTCTGGTACCTTGTTTCTATTTGTTTCAATAGGTCCAGAAGTCTTTATTGAGAGTTAGCATATCCGTTGTTTTACAGCTCGCCAATTTAAAAAAACCAATTTGAATTTTGTTACGACTGTGGGTAAACATACACAAGAAAACGTGAATTCGTCGTAGGGTGGCGTAAAAGGCAAAGAAAGAATATTAATCTAGACTTAGCTAACTAGTACACAATGGTTAGTCAGGAAATTTGTGTTGATGTTTTGTTATTTGAAATCTTCGTCAGTTTCGAAAAACTTCATTTTCATAAGTTATAATGTGAAGAACTCGCGTCTATCTCATCGATGTTTTGGTGCGATTTGGTTGAGAATTTCAAATGTTCAACTCAAGTGTATTAACAGTGTTTCTCTGGAAAACGTAAAATAGGGTATTGCTGCCTCGCAACACTTTCCCTCTAGTCATAAAACGTATAACAAAAGCCGTTCACCCACTTATAAATATTCTGATTTTCACTTAGACAACTTGTTCAGATACAGGTGGTTCTTAAGTGTGGTGGTTGGTCATCGGTACCAACAGTCATAAGACGGAACTACCACAAAGGTCACCTTTGTGTATTATTTAATGTATACAGTTCAAATTACGAGCTGTTAGATTTCAAGACCGGTGAGAACTATGTAATATGCTGATGACATCTTGGTATATAGGCAGAGCGGAGATAGAAAAACGAGCGTCAGGAATTTGTAGAGGGAGCTTGATCGTATAGGGGAAGAAAAGCGAACGTCAGAAATTTGTAGAGGGATCTTGATCGTATAGGGGAATGGTGCAGTAATTTTCGAGCTTTTGTTAATCCATCAAAGGCATCGATAACATGGTTGTCCCTGAATAATCACATAGTAAATACGTCCACGCCATCGGTTACCTTGAACGGGGATGTCCTCGAGAGAACCAGTGCCGGATTTACCTATAAGCTAAACAAGCTGTAGCTTTGGACCCCCCAATTTTTTTTAATTTCACTATCTATATATTCTTAATCGTTAAAGGCCCCCGTATCTCAAATAGCTTAGGGTCCCATATCTCAAATAGCTTAGGGGCATATCAAGTCTAAATACGGCCCTGGAGAGAACCAGCACCATGAAGTACTTTATTCTCAAATTCAAAAGCACTGGCTTCAGTCATGTACACAGTATTAGGGGGCTGTCCATAAATTAGGTCAGCATTCGTTTGTCACTATTTACCCCACCCTTCCCGCTATGAACAACTGTCGCAATTCAGAGACCACTACTGATTAATTAAGTCAATTATTTACCCTCTCCCTCCCAACACAAATAATTATTCTCGCAGAAAAAAATGACAAAAATAACGAAATGATTTCTTTCACATATTTAGATAATGTTTCAAATTCAAGCAAAACTAATATGTGTATAAAACATTTTTGTTGACGTCAACTTTTTTCAACCTCTTCCACCATCTTGTCAAAAACTGTCAAACCTTTCCACTCCCCCCTTTCCCTAATTTTTGACGCAATTTATGGACAGCTCCTAAGACCTTAGGGACTGAAGGAACATAAATAGACCGACAGATACATGTATTGTGACTTTTTTTTAAATAGTCAAAATTGCTTCTTGTATATCCAATGTGTGATATTGCACTGTACAAGCATATCTAGTCTAACAGTTATCTGCAACTTGTAAAAGCTCTAGTAAACGTACTATCAAAGAGAATACTAGAGTAACTCCACTGAAGTTGAACGTGAAATATCACGCCTATTTTTCTTTTAATAACATAAGACACAAGTGATAAATTCTCAACTTATTCCGCATTCTATCATTATCATTTGTTGTTTGGCGGAGTTAAGATACATCGTGTTATGTCAGTTTGATACGCGCTAGTCGAGAATTTGCTCCGCGACCGACTATAGAAGACCTGTTCTCTGAATTAATTAGGCTTTCAATAGCTCGTTTTCTTGATTATTTCCGTGTTTTTTGTTGGTAATATTTATATTATTGGAATCACATGCCAAAAATAGTCAAGATACTCTAAGTATATAAATAATAACCAATAGAAAGCGTGACAATAATAACAATTCGTACCGAATGACTGCATGTTTAAATTTTGCAGTTAGGTCTTTTAGTTCTGTATATGGTCACGGTTTGCTCATACTGACGAAACAAAACGATGATACTCATGGATGGAGAGACAGACATATAGATAATGGATGTATTGATAGGAGAATAGATGTATGGACAGACTAATGCACAGCCGCAGATACGTCTTCGGAAGACGGGGGGGGGGGGGGTTACTAAAAACAATCTAACTTCTTGTGTACAAGTCCTCCTTTTCATACGACGTGTGATGATTTCTTGTGTGAAAAAACGTCAGGGATTAGGGAGGGGATGAAGGGATAACCCCTTCCCGCTTTGCAAAATTTTAGTATTATGTAATTTTCTGATTTTGCTTTTAAAAGTAAAAAAAGGGGGGGGGGTTGATCAACGCCGATGACACCCCTTGATGAATGAAAGACGGACATACAACAAATATTAAAGTCAGAGTTTAACAATTGCAAATAATACTACCAGTTACAGACCCTGGCAAAAATCCCAACTATATCAATCCCGCCGGCATAAGTTCCCGTCACCTCAACACTCACGTGGCGTAGTCCTGTTTGACTACGTGCAAGCTGAAACGATCCCACCTACTGACGGCGCCCTAGATAAGCGCGTGCCCTTTAGATCCAAATCCTAGTATTTTATTTGTTTGCAGACATCTCCCACCTTTTTTTCCACCGTGACTTAAATTGTATTTTCTCCATAAATAATGACAACATCGTCTTCCAAGTTCAGATACGTGGACCGGTTATCTACAGAAATATGATATTCGGCTATTATGATATTTATATATGATGGGCAATCGAAAATATATTATGTCGGCTCTGTGTCGGGACGGTACAGAGTTTGATCTCCGCCACAGGCAATTGTGCTTCCGGACCATTTAGAAAGCAATGGCAAACTCATAAACGTATTTAAATTGCCTATAAAATCACTACAGCCAAAAAATGCGGTGTTTATAGCTACGTCATGAATAGGATACACTACAAATTATTATTTTTTAAATCGAAAATAATCGATTCCCTCGGTGGTTATTATACAGTCCCGTGGACGGAATCATCCTTCAAAAGTGGCGCTATTTGAACTCATGATTTAATGGGCTGTTGACACAAAATATCTGCAAATATAACATCGACAGTTCCCGCGGTCTGCCGTAAAGCTACGCTGACTTTCTGGGAGTAGATTTTGTTCTAGATGATCATTTAAGCGGTTGTGCAGAACTCGGTCAAGTATTTTACCAGAAATCAACAGGAGAGAGATTCCTATATTGTTGTCATAAAACTGACGAATTACCTTGCACTTGTAAAGGTGGACGATAGTAGCATCTTTCATTTTTTCATGGAACAAGAACAGATCAGTCCAGTTGTATGTGATTTGTTGCAGTGCCTGAGCTGTAGCTTGTCCTGTATTTGGATTAAGTGAGGATATGTTGCGCTATTTGTCAACCTCACTCTCTCGCCCTGGTCTATTTGACACACGTGACAAGACAAAGTCGAGAAGAGGCCGTTGTTAAGACTATATCCTGATAATCTGCAGGAGTTTGAGAACGAACACAGAAGAAGAAGAAGTCATGTAGGAACTTATATGTGAAGATGTGAAGAAAAAATAACAAAACTGGACGAAGAGAGACTTATTTGTCTGTAGATTTATTTTTCTATATTCGCTTACTAACTAATGCATATATTTACTGTAGTCTTCAGTTCATTCAATATTGTAACTGAATTTTGAGAACAAGGAAGGGGCGGATGTTTACCCGGTTTTATGACTTGCTTCCTTGTTCTAAATTTCTTGTCTTCATTTCATAATATGGGGATTCAGTGCTTAGTCCGGAACAGTATATCTCATACGCCTATCCCATGTTCGTGAAAACTTGACAATAAAGGAGACATAGGAAAGAAATTAAATGCATTTAAAAATGTCGAATAAAACTTGACTGGAAAAGAAAATTATATGACAAACAAGTACGTACGATAGGACACAAAAAGGCAATAGTTTCTATAACAGTAAGAACAAAGATAACATTTATTTCGAACGTGTATTTAGAATGGATGAAAAATAAATAAAACTAAGCAATTCAAATGGGTGTACCAAAAGGTCCTTAACTATCTACCTAACTACCTTCCTGCCTATCTATCTATGTACCTACCTACCTATTTCTGTATTGCCATTTCTTTGCTTTTGGTTTTAGTGTCCCAGGATTGAACGACGATCGATTTTCTGTTGGTAGCTCTTTCAATCCACCTTCCTCTTGGTCTTCCTCTGCCTCTTGTTGTTTCCATGTTCATGTTGTATGCTCTTTGTTGGCCACTAAGGGTTATTTCTTATATTAAATGACCGAACCATTTCAGTCTCTGTTTTTCAATATATTTGATCACAAACGTTGTTCCAACAATTCTTGCAATCTCATACGATCTCGTCTTGTTCTGTTTGCTGCTTTTTTAAGACATATAATTTCACACGTGGTAAGCTCTCTCTCTCTCTCTATCTATCTTTCTTTCTCTCTCTCTCACATCATCATCATCATCTTTAGTTATTTCAGTGTCTGACATTGATAACATAATGTTAGTATGAAGATTGAATTTACAATTCTCTTTTTGATTTCCGTCGGGATCGATTTGTGTTTCAAAATTGGTGAAAGTTCATAAATTACGTAGTTGTCTTTTACAATTCTGGTCTCGATCTCTCTGTCCATTCTTCCGTCGTCTGTAAAAATGCTTCCACGATATTTAAATCCCTGCATGTGTTTCACTAATTGATCATTTAAATTTATTTCACTAGGCTCACTGCTTATAGACATTACATCTTTTTTTCTGTGTTGATGTTCATGTTGTGATTGAGACATCTTTCATTGAGTAGGTTTATGTGATCTTGCAGCTCTTCACTAGAACTATGGAATAGACACTGATAGTTAGCAAAGAGTAGTTAAGTTAGGTCATTTAGATGGTAAGCGTCTGGTGGTATTTTTTTTACTGCTTTCGTAATATTATCCATATAAATAATAAATAAAATGACGATAAGACATACCCCTATCTAACTATTGATGTTACTGAAGGTCACTTTGTAAGTTCTACACTTGTTCTAATTGTACTTTCACTATCTTTGTATTATCAGGAAACGTCGCAAAATCCGGTGTTACAGACACGTGTGATGACATCAATGATAAAAGATATTCTTTTAGGTACGGTGGAGGGTATAAGAAGACGAGGTGGTGAGAAGAATAAAACATAGCTGGATAATATAAAAAACTGGACAGAAGGTGAAGTTTCTAAACTCATCAGGATGGTTGAGGATAGAGATGCGTGAAGATCTTTATACACCAAATATCTCATTGTGTTATCTATACGACACAGTGGCATAGCGTGGGTCAATGGCGCCCGGGGCGGAGTCATAATTTTCCGTCCTTGTGACGTTTAAAAAATATGTCAGTGATATGAAATGCTGAGGCAGACATATTGGCCAGAGGAAACAACACTGGAATCAAAGCTCTATGGGACACTGTATGAACTACAAAAGACAGTGAGTTTTATTCAGGAGACAGAATTACAGATATAGACATGTTTCAAGTGAACGAAAGAAGAAGAACAGGAAAATCAAACTGCAACACTTTAGAAAGATGTTTCCCAAGGAGTTAACAGAATTGTACACTTGATGAGAGCCACGATTTCCAGCTAAATGAGAGTTCTAGTGGGAGTTTGAAAATGAACACTAAAAATACTTCGTGAGAAGACACCGAGGAGCCATTGAGAGGACAGATTGGACCTCAAGTTAAGAATCAATGTCTTAGTGATTAAAGGACCTTAGTTACCAATCTTCCGCACCCTCTTCTCCTTATGATGCAACAAAATCTATGGCACTAGTATCTAGAGGTCTCTGCTAATGCGCTTCACCCCAAACCTAGTATCAGATGGAAGAAAAAAGAAAGAAAGATAAAGAGAGACTCTCCATCAAGGCCAACTCCTTGACGTGGAGATAGGGCTTAGTCCAGCCAACAGAGGCTGGAAACTAAGATTGGTCGGGCCAACCCAATATCGAGCAGGGTCACAATCCTGCCCAAGCAAGCACAGGCGCTGAAGTCAGAGATGCCAGGCCGAGAGGCGCACCAGCAACCATAGCATCATGCAAACCGAATAGTTGACAGTCACATCACCACTGTGCCCTTGTGGGCAGGCAGCACAGACCACTAAACATATCATGCAAGACTGCAATACACTAAACCAGTTAAAGGAAGGACACTGGCCCACAGAGATGGATATTCACAAAAAGATGTATGGGAGCACTGAGGAGCTTTCAAATACAGCAGCATTTATTAAAACAGGACTTGCTGTGTAGACATGTCAAACTGCGAACGAGAAGAAGAAGAAAGAGAGACTCTTCGTAGAATAATAATCAAAGAGGACATGACTATGGAACCAACAACTTCAAAGATTACACTAAACAACATTACATTGCAATGTTAGAAATAAAGAACACTGATTTTTGAACAGGCATCTAGATATACACAAGAATTACTACGGGTGCTACAGTGAGGGGGCCAATGATCATTACTGGAAATTCCCGTATTGTGAATATCATGCCCTCCAGAATACTCAATTCTACTTGCCGATCTCACGCGGCGTTTATCCATCTTGACTGATGCAATTGCTGATCATTAGTCACTTTGACTTTTGTATCGCTAATCAATGAAAAGTATGGAGATAGTTGTAGCATGATAAATGAAGAGACTAATCCTTCGCAAAACTTTTTTCATGGGACACGATTCGTTTTCTAACTATAGGGCCTACTAGTGAGAATTGATTTAGGAAGACAAATACCGAACGAAATACGGCTCTGATTATCGAGAACCGCCCCTAACTATAATGTCGTAGTTAGAACTTGCTAATATATATAAACGTACGTGGTTTATTTCATATGGCGTATTCTGAGCTGCGGTACGTGCAAGGAACATCATCATCATCAAGTGCCGTATCCGCAACGAAGGTTGGCTGCAACGTATCTCCAACATCTCCTGTCTCGGTGGTGCACTCTGCTAGACTGTAACATGTCCATCGTGTGATGTTACTCTCCCACGTGTATCTCTCTACCTACCTCTTGCTCGCTTCCCTTTGACTTTACCCGCAAGTAAAGTCTTCAATAAGGTGTCATGTCTCTTAATGTGTCCAAAGTATTTTGGACGCATTAAACATAGTAATGCAACATAAGATAAACAGGTTACTAGGAATACCTAACTATGAACATAAAAAGGTATAGGTCTAGATAAAAAGGTATAGGCCTATAAGAAATATGCAATAAAACAAAAAATGACAATTTTCCTACGTTGCGGTCTTATTGGGACCTTTTTAGTTGTTTTGTGTGTGTGTTTCTTAGAAAAGGTCCCAATAGGACCGCAACGTATGAAAATTGTCATATTTTGTTTTATTGCATATTTCTTATATACCTTTTTATCTAGATATGTTCATAGTTAGGTATTCCTAGTAACTTGTTTATCTTATTTTGCATTACTATTTGTTACTTTGGTTACTGCGGCACTCTCCACTTTGTCGGACTCCTCCGACCATTTGATTATTTTTAAACATAGGCCCTATATAATATAAATAAGTATAAAAGGTGGCTTCGAACGAACAATGGCTTCTGTTTATTTGTGTAACTATTAAGATAAGAATCACAACAATCAAGAATTAACGTTAACAGAATGTTAAACATTTATTTATATTTTTAGTAGTCCTCTCTAAAAGCAATAGTTTATGTTGCTATTAATATCTCGACGTCGTTGTTATACGCACGTTCACCAACTGTGTTTACGGACCAATTCCGTTTCGTTGAATTCATGATTCATAAATACGTGCATGGCCTCGACTTTGTCTGTAATAAAAATATTCAAGGTCTCTAAAACCTTGAATTTTTGTAAACAGTAATTCCCTGATTGGCTAAGCTTTGCCGGAGTATTTTTATCCGTGGCTATATCGTTATACTATTACTGTCAGCAGTCACGTTATTATCAAGATATTTAATACACTACACACGCGCCACGCATACACCACACAAAATCATATCTGATCCATCATTCTCAATATTATCTGTTGTGTATAGAAGGCGTACTAGGTCCATATCCAAATATTAGTTTATAGAAGACTACGCTACTTGAAGATCATTAATATTTTGAACATAGTGGCTAATGTTTATGTGAATTCACTTCGTCAGAGGTCACAATATCCAACAATTTGCCACCAGGAAGCCCAGTACATCACCTGTTCTACGGTGCATTGAGATTTGATCGATCGTCCCTGGTCCAGTCATGAGTCTTCAATAAACCCGTGACTTTTTCAGTGATCAATAAATCCGTGACCTTTTTCAGACATGGCAATCTCTGTTTAAAACCTTTCAACAGAATTAATTACATCATTCCTTACGTTTTTGATTACAGTTAAGATTTCAGTTGGTTACTATTTACATACTTGAAATCGCATGCCAAATATAGCTAAGGCGACTCCAATTATATAAATAGTGACCAACCGAAATCCAAATCTAAATAACAGGTCTGTTCATATTAAGCTATTTCTTACAGAATTAATCTCATAAATGATTTAACCAATGAACTTTTTCTAAAGGCGCATATAACGCATCATCCATCGATCTGCGGGAAACGCATCAAGAGCCCCCTCCCCTGGAACATCTTGGGGCGGGGGTGGGGGGGTGGAGGGTGAGCTCTCATTGCGTTATGCTCAGAGAGAATTAGCGTTAACAAACACTTCGCGTTTACGGAAGCTCAGTGAAATAAAACCTACTATTTAGCCGAAGACGGATGTGTCGGGCTATTGGCGCAAATAAAACGGGACACAACGCATTTACATTTTCTGGACTACATCCTGCTGGAAATCTAGTAGGACCATTGTCCTGTTACAAGGGAGATCCAGTGGGAGTTTAAGAATGAACGCTGAAGAAGAAACCTACTATTAAAAAATTAATAAACAACCTGAGATATGCAGATGACACTGCAGGGAACTGTCGAGGGTGGAAGAAGCAGAGGAGGACAAATAAAGACATGGACAGACAACATCAAGGAATGGACAGGGCTAGATATTTCCACACTCATCCGCATCGCTGAGGATAGAATTCGCTGGAGGACTCTGTGTGCTGAAGCTTCCAATGTGGTGCCCCTACGACCCTGAAGGGTTATGGGTTTTATTGATTGATTGAACATGAACTACAAAGATTAATAGATCAAGTCAATAAATGAAGTAAAGAATATGGACTGGATATAATTATCCAAAAAAACACAAAAACCATGATAATCAGCAAAGACATAGAAGAACAAGAGCTAAACATAAACATACAGGGAGAGAAACTACAAGTAAAACATCAATATCTTGGATACATAGTCACAAATGATGGCAGATGTAAAACAGAAGTTAAAAGGAGAATAGGAATGGCTAAAAGTACCTTCAATGACATGAGGAAAATAGTAACATCTAAACAAATTACAAACAAGTTAAAAATGAGAATTATAAAATGCTACCTCTATTCTATATTAATGTATGGATCAGAAACATGGACACTAAATAAACAATTATAAGACAGAATTTATGCCTTTGAGATGTGGGTATATAGAAGAATAGGGAGAACATCATGGAAAGAGAAGAAAACAAATAAAGAGGTGCTAAAAACACTTAAAATGAAGAAAGAATTACTAAGAGAAATAAAGATCAGGCAAATAAAATATTTTGGACACATTAAAAGACATGACACCAAGACCTTACTTGAGGGTAACGCAAATGGGAAGCAAGCAATACAAGTAGGCAGAGATACAAGTGAGAGAGTAACATCACAAGATGGGCAGGTTACAATCTAGCAAAGTGCACCACCAAAACAAGAGACAGGGGATGTTGGAGATCTGTTGCAGTCAACCTTTGTTGCAGAGATGGAACTTGATGATAATGTTTAAAAAGATGGATTGTTACCACGTGATGACACCACATTTGCGTAACATGTACCAGTATGTCTTACTGAAGACTGCCGTGGTCCAGAGCTTGATTCTTGATTAGGTACCAGCGTCACTGCAGGGATATTCACATAAATACTCTACTTGCCATTCCGCAAGCAATATAAAAGTATATAATACGCTCAGTGTTCCAGTGAGTAGTTGTCTGTGGGTTCTTCTGGTCTTTTCAGTGAGGCCACACTTTTCCCAATTTCCCTGGTTATTACCATTTATATCATTCTCTGAACATGTACATTGTGTTTTTTTCTTCAGTATCCCAGTCATCATTTTGTGGTGTATTCATGATATTTGGTGCTTGAGTCACAAATGAGGTGATTTAGAAACATTTTTTCTTCTTCTTCTTTAGCGTTCATTCTTAAACTTCGGCTGGATCTCTCTTGTAGCAACACAATGCTCCTACTAGATGTCCAGCAGGATGTAGTCCAGAGAATGGAAATGCGTTGTGTCACCGTTTTATCTGCGCCATTGTCCTGACACATCCATCTTCGGCTAGGAAACATTTCGATGTGACCACAATCTAAGTCAAAAGCACAAAACACCATATTCTTGTACAAAGATATTAACATGTGGATTTCACGGTTATGACTCATGAAAATTCTGATGGTCTTTGATATTTGGGCCGCTTCTAAATTACAATAATACAAGCACATTTAAAAAAAAAAATGTAAAATTGTAGTGTCTTTAGAAATACAATTATACTACTGCACCCAATGCACACTCAGTCGTTCTTTGAATCGGTGCTACAAAATGTTCCTGGCCCTACATTTAAAACACGGCAATGTATTTCTTCATTCTTTTCTCCAAAGTTCAATGTAAAAACAAAGTAATGAATTATATGACCTAGATTCAATAAGGTTTAATCCCAAGTCTTAGCGTAACTAACAACAAAATAAAATGTGGTCTATTTTAGCATTTAATGTATGCCAAGTCATCCAATGAAAGACAGATTTTAAAACATAGCAATGGGACAACTGAAAAGAAGTAACTCAAAAGTAGCTGAAAAGAAGATAAATCTCAGACTTGCCTGAAGTTGACAGCCCCTTAAAATCTGTACCAGAATAAAACTCTTAGAGAGAGGATAGTGGATTATCTATTCATATCCTGATTGAGGTGAAAGGTGAGAATGAACAGAACAGTGTGCAATGTAAGACGTTACTTTCAGTCTACTGGATGACGAATATCCACAAGACACATGGATCATAGAGTATATACATATGGGTCAGCAGAGAATGCAGTAAAAAAATGGAGGAGCAGGAATATATATAAAGTATTCAATTAAAGCCACATCGCCCAAGACAGAGAGGTTCAGAGAGTTCATTGGGAAGACAATGTTCTGAAAGGAATACGTCACATGACACCATTCAATTAATGTTAATGATGCAATCAAAGTACCAACGGAGAAATTCTGTCATAATTCTATCTATGTGACGTGTCATTTACAGACGTTGTCATCACTGCCACTCGGTAAGCTGCTTGGTTCTGTGCAAGCTGCCCAGCTTCTTGTGGTGTCATGTTCAGAAGGTCTTCGATGTCATATGTCCATCGTAGTCCTGATCTGCCTCTTATTCTCTTTCCTGGAACTCCCCCCCCCCCCCCATGATTAATCTTTCTAAACCATTCATTGAGTTACTTGGCATTGTATACATCTCATTAGTTTGCCATTGCTTTCTGAGCAGTCAGTGTTGGTCGATTATCAGTTCCGTCCTTAATACGTCCTCAGCCTATTATGAGGCCTTTCCAACTCCATGCTGCCCGTATCTGTATTAAAGCTGGTACACAATATATTTGTCCATAAGGATAAAACATCTATAGCTCTTGTATCTGTGTGGTCCAGTAACAGAATTTTGAATACCACTCTTTGTATCTGGTCCAGTGACAGAATTCTGAATACCACTCTTTGTATCTGTTTGGTCCAGTGACAGAATTCTGAATACCATTGTCTTTGACAGATCTGGTATCCCTAGAAGTGACACTATTCTGATGCAAACACAGATTCGTTAGGCAGGTCATGTGGTATGTAAGCCAGAACACTGCCTGCCAAAGATACTTCTCTATGATAAGTTGCAGAAGGGCATAAGCTCTCAAGGTGGCCAAAAGAAGTGCTACAAAGACTCATTAAAGACCTCACTGAAAGCCACTGAAATAATCAAAGATATATGGGAAGAACTTAAACAAAATAGAGATACATGGTTCTCTACAGTCACAAAACATGCAGCATTTTGTGAAATAGGAGAAATGCAGCTGCTCAACAACAGAAAGTAGATAGATTGTCACAGGTAGACCAAAACCATTTATAGTGTTTCATCCTATGCCCAAACTGTCCAAGAACATTTGTGGTAAAAACATGACTTATTAGCCATCTATGAAATCATCATCAAGAACATAGCTCTAACTGAATTTTAAAAGTGGATGTAACAAATGGTCATCATCACTTGTGATGGATGAACAACAATACCAGGGATTAATCACAACTGAAACTATTAAAACACAACATGCAGTATTATAAAACTTAACTCTTTCAACAAGTGATTTCCCAATTGTCACTCCCTCCATCACTAAAGACAAGTGGAACAACTTCTCCAAAAAGTTGATATGATGATTTTAAAAATGAATTTTCTTTAAAACCGTTTATCTTATCGCACTCAGACTTGGCAGATCAACAGAAAATGAACAGTCTTGCATGAAACTATATCAAAAATAATTTAATACTTATATATTTTGTAAAATAAACTGTCAAACTGAACATAATGTGGCGGAAATATTTTTTCTTACTTTGGGTTGCTGCTTTGTGGATTCATTGAGATGAAAATATTGAGATATTTTCTCAAATATTCTTCTGAAACATTGAACTGTCATCTGTACTTCAATGCATTCCATACTCAGGCAGAATATCTATGCCCATTATAATATAAATATGAAAAACATTTTTTTTATTTCACTGGCAGTTACAGATGTCCAGAACATGTCTTCTGTGCTTGCTAGTTCTTGGCATTATGTTATTACAAATTTGTCTGATCGTCTGCAAATTGATAAAACTTCTCATTAACAATGAGGCTACAATATTCATAATGTGTAGCAATCTCATCAAGATTATGTACAGGCCCATCACTGTTTTCTACAAAATTCTCAACTTCTAGGCCTATCTACTAGAAAAACAACATCACTCTGATGAAATTCGTGATGCAAATTAGCACCACAAATTTCCTCCTCATTGTCTGAAACACTAGGTCTATCTAACATTTAAGACTTATATTTCACTTTCTACAGCATATTTGTTCGGTACGCAAATCACCTACATCTGACATATTTTCATTGTAGCAACGGGTGTGTCATCAGTGTAGATAGGAATAATATCCTCCATTGCAAACAAATTGTGCAAAAATTCGGCAAATGTTTAAAATTTTGAACAAATCAGTCAGATGTGATATTCTCACAATGTAAAAACAAAGAAGAAGCGTTAACTCTGAACTATGCAATGGCTTAACCTTGGGCATACTCAAAATATAATATGGACCTTAGCGAAGCAAGAAAAAAAAACCCATACTCAGCTACTCTAGTGTTCTCCTGAGAGGTGACAACAACCGAAGACTCTAATTGTCAAATGATTAAACATACAAAGAAAATCAAGGGAGAGCATTTTATATCACACAAATACTAGCAAGGACCTAAGTCAAGATCATGATCTCCTGCATAGATTTATTCACAGAAATTAATCCCAAAAATACTCATAAATAAAAATTTAACATTAGGAAATATTCATTAAACACAACATAAAAATGTACTCTCAATAAAAATATGCAGTGTTTGAAAACTGCTAAAATTTGACAATATGTTACATTTCCAATCTTCAAGTATGCATGTCAACTTGAATGTGTTCAAAGAAATCATTGATTAGACAGAGGGTATTATTGTTTCTGAAAAGTGTGTCTAGGAATAAAATCAGCTATGGCCATCATACTCTTTGGTAAAAAATATAAACACAGGGTAATGAAGTTTAAAAAAAAATCATTTTTGACAAAAAAGTCCTTATCAGTATCAAAATCAAATGTGGTCTGTGATTAAATAAAACCCCTTTGTTCAAAACATCAATTTTGTGTTTTTTTAGTGACTGATACAATTTAATTATCCTGTTTTCACTGACTGGATTAGTTCTACTGCAGTCTCAATTACTGTTGATGTATCGTATCTCCTTACTTTTTCCTTCTTTCCTATCTGGTGTAATGAAGTTAACATATCAATGGGAGATTTGAGAAGAACTGTAAAACATGAAATCCCAAATAAGATTTTTTTTAAAGTATTGCACAGATGGCATTTTTTATGACAACATATAAGGCAATTGGATAATCATTCATTCATTTATAACAAGGGTGGGGTATAACTTTAGGTTGGCAGATCATTTTCTGTTGCATTTGTTCTCAAACTCCTGTAGATTAGCAGGATGCAGCCTGGAGAATGGAATGTTTTGTATCATGGTTCACAGTTTTGATGTGATGTCTACGCCTTTCGTCCTGACACATCCGACTTTAATATGGCATCTTGGTCACTTGACCCTCTATAGCTAAATCTACCACCAATACGTCTTAGTACTCATACGACATGATACATGTCCTAACATCATTGTTATTCTTTGCTCTTCTTTCAGGCCCCAGCAACACGCTGTTGGCAGTGTTTCCTATGAAGGACTGGGCTAACAAGTTGTTTTTAGTCCTTTGACATTCTACAGGTTGTAGACAGTTATACCAATTCAACAAAAACTCATTCTGCTTATGAATTGCTTCATGTTGTAATCAAAGGTTTGCAGTGGACAACACAGTTTTCTTTAGCTAATAGCATCACATTTTTTACATAAAATGTCCTTCTTATCACTGTTTAGGGAACACTACGGTAGCTCAGTCATTAGTGCACTGGCTTGGTGATCTAAGGTTCAATTTTTCATCAACAAGCCATCAACCTTAAGGAAATAATTTCCAGATCAACAAGCCATCAACCTTAATGAAATGGGTACCAGATCATCTGGAAAAGTAAATGCAGCGGGCATGATGCTGACAACATAGGTATGCCATTGGTCAATTAAAAATATTGGTCGAGCACTCTATTCCTCAGATATGCCTCATGTGTGAATAAGGGAAACTATCACTATTTAGCATCATATTTTACAGTTTGGCTCAGATATCGTGTTATTTAATATTTTCTAAGCTCAGAGACTAGTGAGCATAGTAATTTTAAATCAGCCCACAGCCAGTAAAAAATGGCTTGACGAGCAGTATTTTTCTATCTCTGATTTATAGCAAGGGAAAAAAAAGCAACAGCATAAATTAACATTCAGGAAAATACAATTTCGTTCTATTTGAGGATAATATTACACATGTTTAGGAATATATGAATCAACCTGTAAAGAATGCAGAATATTACATATAAATTGAACTGATAAAAATATCAGTTATCAAATATGAATACTAACAATAATAAAGAAGGAATTGGTGGCAACTAGCATGAGTTACCCAAATTCTGTACATATGTTCATGTTGATATGGCCAAAGTCAATACAAATTATGTTTATATGTTCATATTGGCATGGCCAAATCAACATACAAAATTACATACTGATTGCACCAATGGAATAAATAATAACTTTGTCACATGATTTTTGCACCTTACAACAAACTTACACACTTGTCACTGTGAGTTTCTTCTCACACTCCTGCAGATTAGTAGGACACAGTCATGAGAACAGAATGCATTATTTTGTAGTTTGCATCTTGGTTGCAATATTTGTCCATTTTGGTCTGACATAACTGAATGTTGCCAGTCCAAATGAGGAGCAAAGAATAGCGGCACTGTTACATGTCATAAGAGGTAACTAAGGAAGAGTTGGAGGGTGAGGTTGGGTGCCCCATTCCATAGAGGTTCAAAGTGAACCTAGAAGCCATGCTGAAGTCAGATATATCTGGCAGAAAGTCATAGATATTGCAGTCAAGCTGTAAACCAGGACACTACATATTTGGTTCTCTAGACTGCATCCTGCTAATCTGCAGGAGTTTGACAATGAACACAAGAAGGTCCGACATGTCTTCAGCACATCAAAAAGCCCTTTCTATACAATGGGTTAGTCAATACCATGACCTACCTCCCCATATCGCCTCTTATGACATATATGGTAGGAAAGTGTCAGTATTACCGGTATTTGTGCTTCTTTCAAATCCTGTAACACACAGGCACCGACCCTGTAACACATCAGCACCAATTCTGTAACACATCAGCACCAGCCCTGTAATACAGACATCTTGTTCAGCTTAAGTACAAATATCAGCAGATAGAAGAAACACCAATTAAAACCAACAAAGATGCACTAAAACAAATCAAGACACAGGATAAATGTCACTTTTCTACAAAACAAACATGTGACTATGTGCAATAAAAGAGCAGCATACAACACAATTTTCCTGCAGACATTGCTACTTAATTGTATATTAGATACCATCATCATAGCAAATGGAATACTCCCGTAAGGTGATCCACTCTCCATTCAAGCAGCCATCAAAGAGTATGCAGAATCAAAATCTGAATCAGATGTTGATTATGTGATTTTAAATCTTTTCAGAAAGGACACATTTTTTCTGCTTAAACCCTAGGACATTGAGGCAGTGTGTTCTCGGAAGATGGGAGACTAGATGAGAGAAATAGAGACAAGATGTCAGAAAGCAAACACTTTATATCAATAAGCACCACTGCCGAAACACCAAAACATTGACATGATTTCCAAAATAATGTTAATAAACACAGTGTTCATGCAGAAAATGCTACCAATGCCAGACCTGGACCATGACAAAGAAACTAGAACAAAAACTTGCATGTGAAATGAAGTGCATAAGAACAGCACTGCGTGTTAAAAAAGGGATATAATAAACAATGACACTATAAGTCTGGTGAAAACAATACCGTACAAAGAATACATAAAAGATCAAATGGTTCGGCCACCTAATAGAATGGAACAAAATTTCATTCCATCAATAGCCTTCAATAAAAGATCATCTGAAAAGAGAAACAGGGGAAGATCCAGACGAAGATGGATAGATGATATTAGAGAAATACTAGAACACCAAGGCTGCACCATAGCAGTAGCATCACAATTAGCTAAAGAAAGAAGACTTCAGCACTCCACAATGTTTAGCGGTACCCATGGATAGGATACGACAAGACCCTGGTTACTGCCAGGTTATTAGGTTGGACCTATCCCTTCTTAATACTATGCCATAAAACACAATTGTGCCTGCCAATGACTCTGCTCCTTCATTGCCTCTGATACTTGCATGACCAGGACAGTATACACATGTAATACTTTGGATAACTGAGTTTTTCAATAGCATGACCCTTTTTTTTCTTAACATGCACCTTGCTATCTTGCATAATACATTTGGGAGTCAGAATATCACAGTGTGACTTAGTATTTCACCAACTGACTGCCACCATCACTGCTTCTGTCTCCCTTTTCATGCTTGATGTGGTAGTGCCAAGCTTGAATGCCGGCATCAAATGAACAAAGATGCCGCTTACAAGTCAAATGAATTTTGCCTGTACAAAATACTAGAAAAAAATATGTAAAGACCAGTTCTAAAAAGATGAGAGAAAACAAGTGGGTACCTTACTTATATCAAAGTTATCAAAAAGATAAATTTAATGGTTTTATTTCAGATTACCATCAGATAGTGCCATATATAGAGCAATGTTATTAAGATTTAATATATTTAACACTATAAAGGGTATAAATAAGTGGGAAGCTTCTAAGAATTACGAGAAAAATTAAATATTTCCATCAGTCACCAACTGGCAGAAGTGTGATACAAAGCATTTTTATTAATTCAGTCAGTACCAGGTTTGAGTCTTGTGTGCAACTGTCTAATAGATTGAAAACCAGAGTCCACCCGTTTAATAGATTAAAGGCACACATAGACAAGTTTTATGTGAATTTGGGCAATGTTTTAAAACAGGTTTGAGAACCACTGGTTTAAAGGATTCCCAAAACATCTATAACAAAGTGACAAGAGTAAACATATCTTCTGCCATTGTTCTCAACTGCTGTTGACTTGCAGGATGTAGTCCAGATAATGGAATGCATAACAGGTCACTATCTTTCCATTGTTTACTATCCTTTCAATCTCCAGCAAAACATGGAAAAGAGCACAAATATTACAGCGGTATTTTTTGTGAATAAGATAAAATATTGTTTAGTTACAATGAGTGATTCTCAAGTCTAGATATGAGCTCTAATTGGCAATTAATCAATATGGCACATGTATAAATGACAAGACTGTCCAACAACATCACCAGGTACAACACCATAACAATGATGGCAAGTTAAAAAGTGATATCTGAAGCTAAAGTTATTTAATCCTTTAGAATAAGATATTCCAAACTTTTATTTCGTTGTATTATGTAACAAACTTAAAATAAATTTGTATAGTTTGGTGACAGTACACTTAGAATTGTGACATTGAAAACATATGAAACAATTAACCCATAACAATTATTGATATGTGTCATGTGACGTATTCCTTCCAGAACGTTGTCTTCCCAATGAACTCTTTGAACCTCTCTCTTTGTCTTGTTCCGCCAAAATGGCTGACTAGAACGAATGTGTTCTCTTTACGGTGCTCGATTAACGGTTGTTCCTTCCCGAAAGTAATGGCAACCTACAGGAATATTGTGCCTAGAAATTTCCAATGGATTATTGATATTGGAGTATAAATTGTTAGAGGTCTCACAAGTCCTTAATACGGAGGTGCAGTAGCCATATCTCTTTTTCCTGCTATTTTTTTCAATCTCAGTTCAATGAACAATTTGACCATTTTTCAGCTGGATCAAGTAGTAAATAACTAGAGAAGACAATCTAATTTCTTTCGATTTCAAATCTTGTGGTACCTCCTGATGCATATCAATCCCTTTTCGCACACTTCATAGTGCCTTTTAACACACTTGAAATCCTTTTAGAACATCACATTCCCACTTGATCCTTCTCAACACACTTCATGATTCCTTGCACAAAATATATAAATATCCTGCCCATGTGTTGCCGGGGCCTGAAAGGGGAGCAAAGAATAGCAACACTGTTTACCTTCCATGCATGCCATAAGAGGCGACTAAGGATGTCATGGGATGGAGTTGGCTGTCCCATCCCACATAGGGTCAGTGACCCAAAGCCATGCTGAAGTCGGATGTGTCAGGCTGAAAACCATGACACTACGCATTCCGTTCTCCGGACTACATCCTGCTAATCTGCAGGAGTTTGAGAACGAACGCAGAAGAAGAAGATATAAATCTCCATTCTCAATCAACTGTTAATTTGTGTTTTATCTTCTTCCTCTAATACATACATCTGCTGTAATCAGATCATTGACCACACTATATCACCAATTCTATCACCAAATAGAAGTCAGAATTGTGTTTCAGCTTCAGATGTATGCTATATAATCTCTATAACAGATCTACACAGAGTGACCAGGTCCAACATAAATTATTTCTACTTCTAATTTTTCATCAATAGATGTGCCTGTGTAGAACATGCCCCTGCAGGAGTGAAGATGAATAGATAGTTACTCTGGGTCATCATGAAGTATAAGTATGAGGTCACTATTTCAAATTCTTCTTCTTCTGCGTTCTCAAACTCCTGCAAATTAGCCCGGAGAACGGAATGCATTGTGTCATGGTTTACAGCATCGCTGCAATATCTGCGCCTTTTGGCCTGACACATCCGACTTCAGCATGTCTTTGGGTCACTGACCCTATATGGGATGGGACAGCCAACTCCATCCCATAACCTCCATGCATGAAAGGTAAACAGTGTTGCTATTCTTTGCTCCCCTTTCAGGCCCTGGCAACACATGGGCGATTTCAAATTCTAATTCATGAACCTAAAAAAATGTGACACTGATTACTCACATTTTTGTAATTGCCATACACTCTCAAGTGATCAAAGTAGGCTCACATCTACAATTGGAAAAGGAATTTCTCATGAAAATGAAGCTTCAGTCTTACTCTAATGTAGTTCCATGTGGATATTCATTTATATGTGACATTATAAGCATGTACTGGTGAACCAGCAGTTTGCAGCCATTAGTTCTGTAGAGTCTCTAAGACTGCTGTGATGAACCCAAATTCCCAAAGGATGAATGTACCAACTATAATTCACAACCTGGATAAATCAGGAAACACATGTATATGTACATAAAACAACTGGACCTTGTTGATCCAGCTAGATAAATAAATAAAATACAGAAGACATTATTTCATAACCCAATAAAAGAAAAAAAAACTGACAATTTATTAGAATCAACATCACTGCTCCCAGACCCTCACCTGTTTGAAGCCCATTTTCTTTTAGCCTGTTCAAAATGCCAGCATTGGTACACTTATGATACCCTAGTGTTGCTGGGGCCTGAAACGGAAGCAAAGAATAGTAACACTGTTTACATTCCATGCATGTTGTATGAGGTGACTAATAAGGAGGTAATGTGGTGGAGTGCCTGTACAATCCCATGTAGGGTCAAAGTTATCCAGAAGTCATGCTGTAATTGGATGTGTCAGGCGTAAAGACACAGATATCAAAGCACAGCTGTAAACCATGACACAACACATTCTGTTCACTGGACTACACCCAGATAATTTACAGAAGTTTCAGAAAGAACAAAAAAGAGAAGAATTACACAATAACTAAGTTGATGAAGTCAAAAGTCAAGTAACAACATTTCATTGAGTGGACTGGAGAGCTGACTGTACAAATAGTTGTATGTTTGATATGTTAGTGTGTCGCAGTGTAATTCCTACTCGTCTTTTGATGTAATGTGTTTGTTATCTTGATAAAGGTCTTTTGGTCGAAATGTCAATTATGTCCTGTGTATTGTTATTTGTATGATTATATCCTGTGTGCTGTTGTGTGTATTCTTTCAAATTAGCAACAGACAGTGATAATGTGTTAGTTGTCATCCAGTAAGACTACATTACCTGTGTTATACGTAAGTACTATTTTCATACAGTTTTACAGCAGTATTACCATTTATTGATTGTCGTATATGTTTGATACTAAAATACAGTTAACTGTTACCACTATGCTGCTCTGAAAGTTGAACCCCTATATGTACGCTGGTAGAATACAATTAACTGTTACTACTATGCTGCCCTGAGTTTATAAAATTTCACTTTTTTTCCTGCAGAACACTTCAAAAATATTTCCCATTCTATTGTCAATGACAATCTTTTATATAATTCTACTTCATACCTTCCAGCTCTGTGGTTAGTGGGATAATCTCACAAACACAACTCACTCAAACATGCTCTTGATTCAAAAGTTGGCCATCCACAATGTTACTAGAGATGTAATTGTTTGTACTAGTAGTTCTCAAAAACTCTATAATAATTGAGTAGTAATGATCTATAAAGGATATGTTTCATTTATTATTAGTCAACATATACAGTCTGACTGTGTCAAAATGTGGAAATAATAAGAGACATGCAGATCTACTATTGAAAGAATTGGGAATTAAAATTCATGAAAAAAGAACAGACATCCAAGAAATATTTATAAGCATGCACAAACAAGGCAAAGACTTGCCTTGTCTCTCAACGTGCTGTAGAGAGTTGATGATAACAGAAGGGTGATGGGTAGAGTGATTTGATAGCACAGATCTCCCAACTAACCTGATAACAGAAGGGTGATGGGTAGAGTGATTTGATAGCACGAATCTCCCTTTGATAGCACGAATCTTTCTTTGATAGCACGAATCTCCCAACTAACATAGAAAATGTATGATCAGACTTTAAAACTAGACTCTGGATCAACTGATAATGACGAGATAATGTAATGGTATGATCAGATGACATCAACGTCAGTTTCTGGATTGAATAACCTTATGTAGACAAGGAACACTGAAATGACATAATCCGGCAATGCAAACACCAGTTTAATGAAAGAGTATATATTACAGTAAAAAATATGTAAACTGTGACAGGGAGATTGATGTATACACCAATGGACTGTGTTTGCTTCTAAGTACAGTTGACCCTCCAAACAATCACCTGAAAATAGATATGCAGACTATCTGAAGTGTCAGAAAACTTGGATTCATAGCTGGACCTACATCTTAAATGTAATGCTGCTGCTAAAGAGGCAGATAAAGTATCCTGAGGGCACAGAGGCCTGATTCTTCACAAAAGTATTCACCTTCTAATCATGTAAGACATTAGAACAGCTCAACACATTATCCACAACAACTGTAAACAACAATGGATGGACCGCTGGGCGACTGGCTCAAAAGGAAGAGTGCTATATGCAGACATGTCCCAACCAAATCCACATGACAGCATAAATAAACTACACCGCAAAGATCAAACCACAATATTTAGGCTGTGAACAAAACATGTAAAAATTAACAAAAATCTACAAAGAATTACAGATGACCATACACTATACTGCAAAAGACAAGAGGAGGAAACAGAAGAACACCACCTTATTAAATGCCCTGCACTATAAGACCTACAAAAGCAGCTTTTACCACCAAACTCCTCCATCATCAATAGAAGGTGGTACTGCTAGTAGAACATAATAGAAAATAATAATACTCACGTGGAAGACAGGTAATGAAGTCCTACTGAATGACGACTAAAACACCACACACTATCACTAACGGATGTAAATATGGTACGTACAACAAAACAAAACACAGAATATAATCATACAAATGACAATACACAGGACAAAGTCGACGTTTCGGACCAATAGGCCTTTTTCAAGATACGGACATAACATACAAACATAAAAAAAACCACAAGTAGAAATGTATGCGTATCCGAGTGAAATGTGGTAGTTAGATAGATACCGGAAGCATACGAACAGGAAGTACACAAAGACGATAATACAGGTGGAACGAGAGGAACAAAACGATGACGTAACAAAGACCAATACGACCGAGAACTAAGCGAAAGAGTGGTTGGAATTGAGTCCAAATGGCTTGATGGTACCCAACTTGAAAATGAGATGATTTTCTAGGGCGTACCTAGATCTATCATCGGTGGTGCAGGATCTGATGGCAGTGACACCACGGTGGCCATCGCCATTGAAGTGATTAGCCACAGGAGTGGGTGTTCTGTGTTTGATAGCATGCAGGTGGTTACAGAAGCGGTCGCTCAGTCTAAGGCCAGTCTCACCGATATATTGCTTACCCCAGCGTTTACATATGATCATGTAGAACACTCTTTATACAGACACAACACAGCTGAAAAAGGCATGCACCTACCACAGGGAAGAAAGAGTGAACATTCGAAACCCTGGGGATGAAAAATTTTTAAAATCATGTATAACAAACATATAATTGACATTAAGGTGCTTTCCAGGATACTCACTGCAGAATATGCACTGTCCTGATTAGAGGGGTGTAACTCTTTCAATAATTCTGTGCAGTAGCAATATGACATATTTTAACATCCCAGTAACATCATCTCCATGGCCTTTCATTGTCTATTGTCTTTCCCCAGGTGGTTCCCCAGATGGCATTTCATTCATATGGAAAATTGAATGTTTATTGACAACTTACAAATTCTGTATGTTTCCTGACAAATGACTGTTTACTAATTTTACATAGAATTTGTTATGATGATGTAAGGATTTACTATTTTCACTTGTGGTTATTATGATGATGCATGGATATTATTCATTACGTATTAGTTTCAAGTTCATTCATATTGGTTACATGGATGGCTTGTAATGTGCTATGTCTTTAAGGATGGTGCTGAATATGTGCGCTGTTATCTGACAATAATGCAAGATATTGTGATCATGAAGGAATGTAATGCACTTTTTTAATCTTCAAGATACTGTAGATCTTCATGTTTCATTGTTATAGTGACAGACATATTTCTGGAGTTATTTATCACGGAACACAGCTGGAATGTTTCAACATATACTTTAACACTCACTAAATGGGCAGTCCATGTTCTGTGGTGGGTATCCTGAAAAGCATCAACATTAATATTTATAACCACAACCCTATATCTATAGTGTACCCTGTTGTTCAACTTCTGTTAAGTATTATGGTATTCATGATCAGAACATGGCACACTAGAATCATCCCGAGACATCCACCATTGACAAATGTAATGAAGACATTAAAAGTTCAAAACATATTTTCAGAATGACATTAGTATTTTTCAGTTTCAAGTCTTGTGTCTGGATGTCCTGATTCTGATATCTGTGTAAAGCTTGGCTTCTTCCCACCTGCTCGCACTTCAACATCAATAGTTGATAAGCCCTTGGACTCTTCAAATAATTTCTGATCTCTTTCCTGTTCCAGATGAATCTGAGAAATAAATAAAATAGAAATCATTATAATATACGATATAAAATCTGGTAGCAGAAGGAAAGCAAGCATTTGAGGCTATATGGGTAATATATTTATGGTTGAGAAGTTGTTTCAAACCCTAGGAATTATGAGTGATTAGCTCTTACTTCCTATGTGCAATGGGAGCTTACTCTAGAGCTTTATTTCATACTTAGAAAACTCCAACTCTCAGAGGTGTGCAATGCTTTGAGAACTCTTATTCAGAGGATAAATTCTATGGGTCTTGTAGCTTTTCTACCTTTCTGCAACATGCAGAGTTGGAGTCAGGAGTTTCAATTCCTCTGCCAAGCATCCTTTTCTGTCAGAGGTGTCAATAGCAACACATCTCTGGATCATGGTCACTACAATGGGTAGGGCAGTCAAGATACATGCCCTGTCATCCAAGGTAATTATGCATGGTTAACATATTTTATAGATTCTGGGCTCTCCCAGGCAAATGTCACTTTCTGCACAGAGTTACTTTTCATCACATCCCATGTGTTCATAGCCAGGGCACTATGCACATATCACAACTAGGGCCATGGTCAGACATGGAGCTCATCTGGCTTTTCCTGTGCAATATGTAATGCTGGGTTCTCTGAATATTGCCCCGCAAAGAGAAATGTAACTGTACAAATGAAATGCTGTGGGACTTCCACAAAAGGAAAGCCATATAATATTAACATGTCACTTACTGAGAGTTTACTATTGCATAATGGTAAGTCTGATAGAGATAAGTGAGACTTTCAAACTTTCTGCATGTGGATGGTAGAGAAGTAAAGCAAGCATTTTAGAACACTCAAACAAATAATAACAAACTATGAAATTAAATGAAAATATTACTTATCTGTGAAGTACTGCAAGAGACAATGTCTGTTCACAAAAATAAAAATAACTTTAAAAAAATTCACAGACTTCAATGGCTTATCGGTTAATAAGAAAATAAGAGAATCCTACCAATTGTAAACTAACCATAGGTTTACCAGCAGAGAAGCAGTGCTGTTCATGTAGTAATGGCAATATTACTGAATGTATAAATAAATTCAAAAAATTTAACAATATTTAAAAAAGCAATGTATGATACAGGACTTGCTTCAATTGCAGGTTATCAAGAACCACTTTTGACAGTGGTGAAATCGCATAAACTTATTTGGTTTGGACATGCAAGGAGCAAGACACGCTCACTTTCTAAAGTTATTTTGCGATGAACAGTTGAGGTTGGTAGAGGAACAGAAGAGGTGGACAAAGAAAATCCTGAATTTACAGCATCAGGGAATGGTCTTGCCATGATTTTTCTACACTCGTCCGAATAGCAGATGACAGGTGATTGGAGGACTTTTTGTGCTAATTTCTCCAGTGTGGCACCCCTATAACCCTGACTGGTTATGGATCTCATTATTAATTATTATTATTACTATGCATCAATTATATATGTTATAGTTTCAGTCACTACAGAGAAGAATTGGGTCTGCTCAGTCACTAACACACTGACTTATCATCCAATGCCTAGAATAGACTTAAGTCTTGGGACGATCAATCTTCAATAAACCCAGCTGTACAAATGAACACCTGACACACAGTTGGAAAAGGTATACACAGAAAGGAAAATAAATTCTTCTTCTTCTTTCGTTCACTTGAAACATGTCTATATCTGTAATTCTGTCTCCTTAATAAAACTCACTGTCTTTTGTAGTTCATACAGTGTCCCATAGAGTTTTGATTCCAGTGTTGTTTCCTCTGGCCAATATGTCTGCCTCAGCGTTTCATGCTCAGAACACTCTTGAAGTATATGTTTGGCACTCTGTGCTGCCTGTCCACATGTACACATGGCTGTGTTGCCAATCTTGAACTTTGTATACATGTGACTGCGGAGTCGGTTGTGTCCTGTTCTGAGACGTAGAATTATAACTTGTTCTGGTCTGTTCATAATATGATAGTCATCTTGTGTTGGTGTTTGTGGCTTTCTTATTGACTTGATCATCTGTTTTTTCTGATGGTAGGTGATTGGTATATCTGGTTGGTCTTCGGCAGCACCTTCCTTAGCCAGTTGGTCTGCTTTTTCATTTCCTGGTATTCCACAGTGAGAGGGTATCCACTGCATGGTTACCCTATACTGGTAAGACAATTCGCTAAGTAGTTTTTTCTTCTTCTTCTTCTGCGATCAGTTTCCTATGCTCATAAGTCTATACAGGAAGGTGGGCCGCCTCCATGAATTCAGTCGTCAGCAGGAGGTCCTCACGGTTGCCCCACAGCTTCACCTTCAGATCTGTCTCTTGAGGCCATATAAGTAGTTTTTTCAAGTCTGTTAGTTTTTCAGACTGGAGAGCTTGAAGCACTGACCTTGCATCTGTCAGGAATACCACAGGCTGTAGGTCAGAGTTGGAGTTCAGCAGTTTTTTAGCTGCCACACTAATTGCCTGGATTTCTGCATCATAATTATTGCAGAATTTTCCTGTTGGTGTTCTGATTGTATCTCTAGGCTTGTGTGGATATTCAATATATACACCTGCACCTCCATTCCTCACGGCATTCTGTGCTGACCCATCTGTGTATACTCTGACCCATATATCTTGTGGATATTCCTCATCCAGGAAACTGAGGGTGACTGTCCTTCGCTGCACACTGTTCTGTTCGTCCACGCTTAGTATTCCTTTCACATGGGTCTGAATGTATATTGGCATTCCATGTCTTTCACTCCACGGGGTTTGTTCTGGTACAGGCCTTAAGGGGCTGTCAACTTCAGGTAGGTCTGTACGTTGTCTGCGGAGTCGTTTAGCTTGATGGATAAAGCTGCTTCTTTTCAGTCGTCCCATTGCTAGATTTTGGAATCTTTCCTTCATTGGATGACTTGGCATACACTGAAACTTTTCTGCCTGAATTAGTACTTTTGTGTCTCTGCGTTCGCCAAGTGTTTGCATTCTTCCCATTTTCTGCATCTCTGCTATGGGTGTTGATTTCATTGCTCCCAACATTATTCTAAGTGCCTGGTTTTGCACTTTATCTAGATCTTGTAATGTGGTGTTTGATGCAGGACACCACGCAGCTGAACCATATTCCAGGTGTGGTCTTATGCCTTGCTGGTAAACTTTACTGAGTATATTCCCACTGGCTCCCCATGTGGTTCCACTTAGTTTTCTCAGGATAGCTAACTTCCTCCTGGCTTTTGTTGTTGCTTTGTTTATATGCTGCTTCCATGTCAGTTTATCATCAAAAGTAACTCCGAGGTATGTGGGTTGTTTGTCCTCTTTCAAGAGCTCTCCATCTATTTTGATATGACCGACTTTTTGTTTTGGTGAGAGGGTAAAAAGTGTAGTGCTGCACTTATCTGTGTTAATGCTGACGCACCATCTATTAGCCCATAAGGTTAGGGCATCGATAGCTCTTTGTATTTGTTTAGTGGCCACTGTCGCATGTTCTTCTGTGCACCAGATCACCAGGTCGTCAGCATACATTGCCACTTTGATCCCGTGTGGTAGTTCAGCAACTAGGTCATTGATGTAAACCAAGAAAAGTGTGGGCGACAGGACTCCTCCCTGGGGGACTCCATGACGCAGTAGAACTTTCTTGCTCTTGCGACCATCTAATTGTACCCTGGCTCTTCTATTATGCAGGTATGCTTTTACCCATTTGTACATTCTTGAGCTAACCCTGCAATTTCGCAATTTCTTTAGGAGCCCTTCTTTCCAGACCTTATCAAATGCTTTTCTGAGGTCTATCCATGCTGCTAGTACCAGTTTCTTATCTTGGAAGGCATCCTCAATCTCTTGGGAGAGGTAGGTTGCCTGATCTTCAGTAGAGTAGCACTGTCTGAAACCTGCTTGCTGTGATACCAGAAGGTTTTCACTTTCAAGGTACCATTGCATCCTAAGATTGATAATGCGTTCCATTGTTTTGCATAGACAGCTTGTGAGGCTGATGGGCCTGTAGTTGGAGACTGTGTTTCCATCTTTTCCTGATTTGAGGAGTGGTATCATTATTGCTTCTCTCCACACCTGTGGTACATTACCCGTGGACCAGCTTGTGTTAAAGATCTGCAGTAGCTTTGCTCTTGCTGCAATTCCCAGGTTTCTAATCATTTCATTGGACACTCCATCAGCTCCAGGGGACTTTTTCATTTTCAATTTGGATATTGCATGCTCCAGTTCTCTCATTGTGATTGGTGCCTCCATGACTTCAGGTATAGGTTCGCCTTGTCCAATGTTTTGCTGGTTCTCTCGAACCTCCTGTTGTTTGTCTGGGCTGACTTTGATGTTATTGTCTTCTGCAAAGGAATCTGCAAAGTAATCAGCTGCATGTTTACCTGTTCAAATGTTTCTATCTTTATAAAGTGTGATCCTGGTATTTCTCCCTGTACCTTCATCATTTAGTTGTTTTACAAGTTTCCATAATTTCCTAGTATCTCTTTCTAGGTTCAGCGACTCTGTTTTTTCTTTCCAGCTACTCCGTCTGGCTTGTAACTTGGATCTTTGAAATTTAGCCTTTGTTTGCTGATATTTGTTGTGATGTTCTTGGCTAGGTCTGTTCTCAGCCTGCTGTCTAGATGTTTCCATCTCATTTTGCAGCTTTTCCAGTTCATCATTCCAGTAGGGTTTGTAGTTTTTGCGTGCCCCCCTGGGTATGGTTTTACTAGCAGCATGTAGTATACATCTATTAAATTCACTCACTGCTCTATTGATGTCTTTGTCCAAGTTCATGTCCTTAGCTAGAACACTGGTTAAATGCTGGTACATTTTCCAGTCTGCCCTCTTATAGTTCCACCTAGTGAGCGTGCTGCTGTCCTTGGTAAATTCATTGTGGATTTTCAGAAATACTGGTCTGTGGTCACTACCCCCAAGCTGCTTTCCAACGACACGTGTGATGTTCCATTCCAGGCCTGGTGAGTGGAATGCCAGATCTGGTGTAGAGGTGGTGTGCCATGCTCTCGAGTAGAAGGTTGGTGAGTCAGCTGGCTGGTTAATAAGGATGAGATTATTTTCATCCTGCCAGCTCTCAAGTTCCTCACCTCTCTTGTCGATATGATCGTAGCCCCAGCTCTGAGAGTGGCTGTTGAAGTCACCACACACCATAAGTCTCTCTTTATCTGGAATTGTGTCTAGTGCCAATGGTTTATCATTTGGGCAGTAGTAGTTCAGGAGATGGAATTCTGCACTGTCTGTTTTTAGGTGGAGCATCTGGTATTCTGCCCCTTCCATATATACTTCCAGCTGACATGCGCTGATATTGTTTTTAACAAGTGTCAGAATTCCACCCTTTCGCCCGTCCTCTCGGTCAGATCGGTAGCACAGGTAGCCTCTGATTTTGATTGCTATGTCGCTGCTGAGGTGTGTTTCTTGGATACAGCATATATTAACTTGTTCTTCACTGAGGACATTTTCAAGTTCCAATTTTTTGCTGTATCCATCTCTTTTACTGTTGACACCCTCAGCATTCCAGTGCATTATTTTTATTGGTCGTTTGTTTGTTTGGCCAGTAGCTCTATTCCCTTGCCTCCTGGCTCCTCGAGGCAATTGAGAAGGACTTTCAGTAACTGAGGTTGGGCCCTTTCGAGGTATAGGGCCCGGCACCGTCCCTGCCTGAACGGGCAGGTACCATAACTTTTTATAGATGTAGACATGTTTCCATTGTGTTTTGTGCGTGGCATCCTGATTATCTGTGCGCCTTTTGGCTGGATGCCTCCGTCTTCAGCACTCTGCTTACTTGGGCAGTACTATGGTCCTGCTCGAATGGGACTGCCCGACCAGTCTTAGTTTCCAGCCCCTGATGGCTGAACTAAGCCCCATCACCACTGCAAGGTGCTGGCCTTGATGGGGGGAAAATAAATGATCCGTTACCTGAGAAGTTAAGGTTTTAGCACTGTGAGGGAGAATATGCCTAGTATTGGTCCGTCTTACACAAAATAGTACACAAAATAAGGAAAAAACACTTAGAGGCATAAAAACTCTCAAAATAAAATAGATATATGGATGATTGCTTTAACTGGAAAAAATCAGCCCTACTGTAAATATAAGAATGAATAAAATACATGATATTTCTAAAGAAATAAAGTGTAACAAACTACAAATGAAGAGATTAAACCTGATGCAGATACAGAAATGATTTGATTTAAAAGGTTGATTCATGAGTGTCTGAAAAATTTAAAACATGAGGAGCGCGGTAGCCTAGTGGATAGTAAGCTTGCTTGCTATCATCTCGTTACAGCATGCCAGGTTCGAAACCAAGTCCGGACATAAAAAAAAAATTATCCGGGTTGTGATTTCTCACTTGACACAACCACTCCTCCAGTCAACTCAGCTGTAAATGAGTACCTGATGCATGAGTTAGAGATGGTAAAAAACAGCACGGAAGGGAACTGTCCACCCCGCCTAATAGTTGTTGTGGCTTAGTACATGAAGAGTTATCTTCATCCCCTACAGCAGATGCCATGGGACCTACCCGTTAACCACATATGCAGCAGTATAATATATTTTTTTATATAATATATCTTGACATAATTTCTGCGTCAAAAGAACAATAGTCTTTCCAAGTTATTTTAGGAAACCACTAACACGTACAGATACCATAATTTCCTAATATGATGATAGTCAATAGATGAAAGTACGACACTAATATAGTGTTATGTTAACATGTCAAACAAAATGGAATATTGGTGAGATATCTGCTGCATTAACAAAGGTAGACACATTGAACATATGTTAAGTAAAGAATTAGAAGACAAAATTGATGCCTTTGAGATGTGGGTTGAGACCTTTGAGAAGAACAGGGAGAACATCACGGAAAGAGAAGAAAACAAATAAAGAGGTGCTAAAGACACTTAATATGAAGAAATAACTACTAAGAGAAATAAAGATCAGGCAAATAAAATACTTTGGACACATTAAAAGACATGACACCTTATTGAAGACCTTACTTGAGGGTAAAGTCAAAGGAAGGCGAGCAAGAGGTAGGCAGAGATACAAGTGGGAGAGTAACATCATACAATGGACAGGTTAGTCTAGCAGAGTGCACCACCAAGACAAGAGACACGTTGCAGCCTACCTTTGTTGCGGAGACGGCACGTAATGATGATGATGAGTAAAGTATGTAAAAATAAAAACGCTTATAGACTTTACCTATATTTCAGTGTAATCAAATGTGGTATATGTTGCTTTTTCTCTGGTGGTAAAACTGTTTAATATTTCAGAGACATGAATCACCTTGTTTTAAAATTAGCAATAATAATAAATACAAGATTCATACTTCTCTTTCCATTCTTTTATATTCCTCAAGAGCATAGCCATATTTAGGGGCTGTGATTCCAAAAAACCAAGCTAACTTTTCTCCACATAACTCTGCAGCTGAGATGATATTCATAAAATCAATATGATGCAATAATGGAGTTGATATGAAATGTCCAACACTAACAATAATTAATATTCAAACTTTTTCATTATCAAGGGTTGAGATATCATAGTTTAATGTCTTTATTTTTTTGGTTCTCTTGTGTTTGTTGCGTCATAACTACACAAGTTTCCATAGTGCAAAGTGCTATGGCGTGAATACACATAAAAAACATGGGTACTCTTAATATGTATATGTCATCACTTTCTCTAGGGTACTAAGGGTGCCTCATTGCTCTCAGTGGACTCAGGATTAGCAGATAACCAAGATCCCAAAAGTACCTTCTCATGGTGAACCCTGGAAATAGAAACACATTTGCTTGTGTTGTATTCCTGGTCAACACTTCTGAAAGAGTATCTGTGAACGTGGAGGCAGCAGACGGAATGAGAATTGACTGCAAAAAGACAGGCAATATCTCTCACACATGGGCCAACATATACAGTATCACCACCGACACACAGTGACGCAAGACAGTCCAACTCGAACATTGGATGGGATGGACAATGCAAACATCACAAAATGGGTAGATGTCAAGATGAATAGTGAGAGTCGTACTAGCCTCTGTAAGGATAACATATTAAGTACAATGAGAAGGCACCACAATATGCAAATAGAACAGGAAAATGTTAAAAGGAAATCATAACTATAGTTTGGTTCAGCTCGAGAACAAGCTTCTAGTTTCCAGTGCTCCTAAAAATGTGTAGAGACTCAGACTTGGATGAGGGATTCACAGTGTTGGTGAATGGCACCTTGGGTAAGAGGGCGAACGAACTCGGGTCCAACTCTACCGCCAATGCTTTTCTATACCGGAATTATGCCTGCAGAGAGAAAAACTTCAGTACCTGATGGGCACAGGCACAATACGTCTGATTATGCAAGACAAGTTCACTGGTAGCAGAACACCTCATTCGAGATTGATGTAGTCAACCCCAAGCTTAAATCCTTGATTACCGCTTCTTCAGATACTACCACCCAGGGACATGTTTTAGCCTGTAAAGTCCAAGGGCACAGTGGATAAAAAATTGTCACGCCATAAAGTTGATACACATCCATCACCAGGTGACAGATAGGCTGTCATAGGCTAGGTAAGCCCACCAGAATTAAAGGCATGCTGAAAATGGTTGTGCTGGACCCTCCATGGGGCAAAACAAAACAAATCTGCTGTGAAACAGGCAGCACAATGTACTTCATGCTACCCGGTGGAAATCAAACAAACTTTTGTGTTGGTTATCAGATAGCGAACACAAAAGATGAAGAAGAATTGCTTTCTCTGCCAGTTCTGCTACTAGTTGTACACAATCTGATAATTTGTCACTTTCTATTTTTCTATTCATAGTGTTACAATGATTAATTTTGTTTAAAGCCTCAACTTATTAAAAATATTTTATTATATTGACAGTGTTATGATTATTAGTTTTATTGATTCTTTCCTGAAATATAGACATCATTAGTTTAATGAAACTATTACAAACGCATGTGATGTTTACGCAAACGAAACGAAATATAAATCAAGATAAGAGGAAAATAACTTGTACAGAACAGTAGTAGTAGCAGACAGTGGACACTTCATTGAAATATATATATATATATGAGACTATTTATACTCATGATTTCCTTGCTGAAAGAGATGTGTAGCAACAACTGGAAAATGTCACAGACAGTGACTCACAATGTATTGAGTCTATGATTTTTTTGCCAGCCATCATTGTTCTAAAGGTTAGCAGAACAGATTTCTGCCTGCTAGGAGTATTGCTCAGAGTATCTCAAGTGATAATCCCCAGGGACCTCCAAAAATGTTTCTGTAAAAAAAAAAATCACCTGACCTAATTTCAAATCCCACAACCAGGGTACAAAAGAATTTTTTTTGCTCTCGTGTAATTCCAGGGTAAGGAGATAATGAAGTTCGTAAAAGCACCTCCTCATGGCACACTCTGGATAGCATTTTATGGATCATCCGTGCAATGCAGACTGAGATTAAATGAGAATTTATTGCACAAAGCAAATAATATCTCCGAATAACAAGGCACCTCTTGGTTTCCACAGCCAAAACACAGTCACAGCATAGTGTAAGACAACAGATGGTCAAGACTGCTGGGTTATCATGTCCAAAATCCAATGACAGCAAAATTAGTGAGCAAGTCTTCTAAGAAGTAAGAAACTATTGCTTGCCTATTGAGTACATGTGAAGGTAGCACAGTACTAGAGGGCAGCACCATACGGGAGAAAAAGTGAGAAAACCCAAACCACAATGAAAGCAATGTTCATGTCTGAAAAAAAAAACCGCTTTCAGTGTCTTCTAATAGCAGGTTGTGTGGAAAAGGAAAAATCCTATATAATCCTAGTTCTAAGAAAAATGTATGTAGCAGCTCAATATTTTATGAGGTGCTCACAATGTTGATGAACGAAACCTTGTCTAAAAGGGTGAACTAATCATAGTTCAACTCTACTATAGAGTGATTCCTATTCTGAAACCGGGCTTACAGATGAGAAAGGTCCAGTACTAGAGGGCAATGGATTGTCTACTTACACACGACAAATGAGAAGCACAAGACAAGACAAATTCACTGGCAGTGGAACACCTTGTATAAGATATACGTAGTTAACCCACGTCCAAATCCCTGCTTAATGTCTCCTCGGATATTGCCACCCAGGAACATGCTTTGGAATGTAAATTTCAAGGGCACAATGGAAGACAAACATAGAGTTGATACACACAAAGTAAATGGCACAAAGCCATGCTGAAGCCAGATATGTCAGGCCAAAATGTGCAGATATCACAGTCAAACTATAGACTGTGACACACACATTCTGTTCTCTAGGCTACATGCTGGTAACCAGCAGGAGTTTGAAAAGAACACAAAAGAAATCCACAGGTAAGATGCATGTCCTTAGAAGTTTTACTGAAATGTTTGCTGATGTTCTGCCAATGGTCAATGATATTCTATAATCTCTGTATCACCATACTTGCACTTATAACAAAATATTTATAATATAAATATTGACTCAAGTTCAGAGACGTCTTACCTGAAAATGATTTTCTTGCAACCAAAGATAAATAATACATGCACCATGGGCTCCATGTTAACATACTCTGAAGGAGAGAACAATTTATAAACTTTATTTAAATAATACATGCATCAAATGATCCAGTCTGAAAGAGAGAACAATTTATAAACTTTATTTAAATAATACATGCATCATATGATCCAAGTTAAAACAGTCTGAAGGAAAGAACAATTTATACACTTTATTTACCCCCTTAGCTGCAGAGGCATTCTTAAGGATATGATGAAAAGCCACTGTCATTTTATAGAGATCCTCCTCTTCTTAGCCTCCCAGGAAAAAAACTGTCTGGCTGCTTATAATAAAGCATTCAGACAAATTGTTTCCCTGGACCCCGGAACACATACTTCAGGACTGCCTAACATACAAAGAGCAGAGACAGTAGACCTGGCCAGAGGATACAGACTTGAGGTAAAAGCTATGGGGCAGCCGCTCTGACCTGGAGAAGATGGTGGACTTCGTCTTGACGACAGGCCTGACCACAGATGCTGAACGCAGAAGAAGAAGTTTCCCTGGGAAACTAAAAATAAGAAGATCTCAGCAAAATGGCAGCAACCCCTCATTGCATCCTTAAGGATACCTCTGCAGCTAAGGGGTTAAATAATACATGCACCATGGGGTCCAAATTAACATAATCTGAAGGAGAGAACAATTTATACACTTTATTTAAATAATATGATCATGCAATAAATTGAAACAAGTATTCAGATATTTAAGAACCCACATCATTGCACTCTTGACAGACCATATGTGCTCAAATCTTTTTCAACAGAATGTGAAGAGCATATACGCTTGTTGTTCCTATCATATACTGACTTTTCATCTAATTTGACTCACCAGACTGATCACTTATGTCTGTTTAGGAGTTCACAAATTAATTTGCTGACAAAATATGATAGTAATCAACGTAAATTGTGGAGTGCAAAGGGTACCGCATTGCTTTCGGTGGACCAAGTCATTAGCAGATAACCAAGATTCCAAAAATACCTCCTCGTGGTGTACCCTGGAAACAGAAATACAGCTGCTTGTGCCAATTCTGGCTAAAACTTTTGGGGATCGTGTCAGTGAATGTGGAGGCAGCAGGTGGAAAGAGAATTGACTGCAAAAGAGACAGGCAATATCCCTGACACCTCTGTGCCAACACCTCTGTGGCAGCACTGTTGACATACAGTGACAGTGGTCAGTTCGGAGGAAGCATTGGAGAGGCAGCCAATGCAGATGTTATGAGAAATATAACGAGTCAGTGCATCAGACTCCATAAGGATAACATATTGAGTACACTGAGAGGGCAGCACAGCATCAGAGAACTGCACCACGTGCAAAGAGAATCGTAAAACATTTCAAGAAGATATGAACCAAAGTAATGTCAGCTCAAGACAAGCCTCTGGTTACCGGTGCTCCCAGTCCAGGCCCAATTCTACTGTCTAGTTTTTCAAATACTGAAATCATACTCATGGAGAGAAAAGGATCAGTACCAGATTGGCACAGGTAAAAATGTCCAAGGAGACAAGCTCTGTTCAGCTTGAGAAAAAACTTCAAGTCCCAGGTGTTCCTAAATTTGTGTATTGACTCAGATTTGGACAATGGTTCACTACATCTGTGAACAACTCCTCGGCTAAGTGGGCGACTGAGTCCAGGACCAACTCTTCTGTTGAGTTCTTCCTAAATTGGAACCAGGCTCATGGATGAGAAAAGGTTTAGTACCCAAAGAACACAGGCACAATACCTCTAATTACATGAGACAAGTTCACTGGCCGTGAAAAACCTCGTGCAAGATAGACGTGAAGGACAAACAGTCTCGCCATACACATTAACTGCTTGGCGACAGATAGGACTGTAACAGGCTACGGTAGTCCAATAGAAATGTCAAGGCATGCTGAAATCAGCTGTGCTGGGCATACAAGATGCATAATGGTGGCACAACGTAACTATGCTTCTGGTGGAAATCGCACAAATCTTTGTGTAGATTATTATGGAGCGAATGCAAGGGAAAAAAAAAAAGAAAATTGTCTAATAGTCAACAATTTAACTAGCTGACAAAATATTATAGTAATCATAGTAAATTGTTTGATCATCCATGTCCGTACCTAGTTGACAAAACGTTACAATTAAAATAATTGTAGTGTCTGATACGTAATATAAAGATAATTCTGCATGATAGTTCATACTAACTCACTGGATCAATTCTTGTTCTGACAGGTGACACATCTTCTTCGCTCTCATCTGAAGAATATTCCTCTAAAACTCCATCACTGAAATGAAGGACACGTTTTGGCTGTTTATTGCCTTTATCTTCCTGTTGTACATCAACTGCATCCATAGTGAGGGTGCTCTCTACTGGCTGTGTGTGTCATTGAAAGGAAAATAAGACATCAATAAGATAATACATAAGTCATGATAATGAGTTGAATAATTAATTTTATTCTTCTACGGCGTTCATTCTCAAATCCCTGATGGTTAGCAGGTAAAGTATAAAGAATGGAATGCATTTCATAGTTTTAGTTTCAATTTCGTAGCTCATCTTTTAGTCCACCCAGGCTTCAGAATATTTTGGTCATTTGATAGCCAACTCCATGCCCAACTCTCCTTAGTTGTCGCTTACAACAGCCATGGCAGATCAGTGTTACTATTCTTTGTTCCTCTTTCAGTTACTGGCAAGAAGCTGGCCTTAATGGTGTGAGGAGATCTGAGCACTGATGGACAAATGGTTCAATGTTTGAGGATGATCTATCGTCTCTTGTCATATAAAATTAAAATAACTATCAAAACATATCATTTTATTTCTTCTTCTTCTTCAGCCTTCATTCTTAAACTCCCGCTAGATCTCTCTTCTAACCGAACAATGGTCCCTACTAGATTTCTAGCAGGATGTCGTCCAGAGAATGGAAATGCATTGTGTTGTCATTTTATGTGTTCCAATGGCCCGATACATCTGTCTTCAGCAGGATCATTTTATTTGGATGGTCAGAATAGTACTTTCATTTGCCTTCACAAGGACAAATAAAGATATGTTACCAGTTGTTCCACCAATGACCATCAGAGGAGAAAATGGAAATGAAATTAATTGGGCATATGCCACAGTCTGTTTTTCAATTTAGTAGCTAATGTCTATTTACCTAAACACCTAACAAGAAAGCTGTGTTTTTTTGGTCAAATAATGAGATATAACAGCATGGAAAGATTAATCACTGAAGGCAGAGTTAATGGAAACAAGGAAAGGTGCAGTGATATATTAGATTGCTTAAACATGTCTCTAGCTGTGGCAGGTCAACTCTCCCAGAATAGTGGAGTGTTCAGAGAATCCATAAGGAAGACCACATTCTGGAAAGAATATGTTACATGATGATGAGCTAATGTCTACTAATGTGTTAAAGTGGTGACTGGTAACAAGTTAAAGCTGCATCTCTAATTTAGCCATCCTATAAATGAGTATGATCAAAGTGAGAATGTAAACATTGTCCTAAAAATTCACCCTTTAAGTGAGTATGTAGCGGAAAGCATAGTATCCACAAATAATAATAACAAATAAAATAAAATGCAAGTTTCATGGCAGCCGATGATAGAAGAATAGGTTTATAAAATATACATTTATTTATTAGTTATAGGAATTATATAGGTATAGTAGTAGTGCTAGTTATAAATAAATTAATTAGATAAAATGAAAATGTAACTGTGACATAAATAGCGGAAATATTTATCTAAGATAATTATAAAATTCAACATATTTAATATTACACACAATTCGAAATAGAGTGACGTTATTATTATTTATATTGTTATTGATTGATTAGGCTTGTAGCCTTGTTGATCGATTTTGGTGAGGCAGGCCTGTTCTCAAACAAAAAGAAATCTTAACTCTAAATAAAGAGCTGATTATTTATTAAAATTTTCATTAAATATGATCAAGTGGATATACATAAACTAATTAGATACAACTTTTAAGATCACATACATTCGAAATTATTATTTATGAGATTACATTACGAAAGAAGGACGCATATTTCACGTATGAATCACTCACCAAGCTAGGATGTAAGACAATGTCAGCCATGTTGCCACAGACGCAGTTACTACCAGATTTCTTAAACTATATACAATATTTTTTTCTAACTGTGGTCAAATATATCGAAAAACAGAGATTGAAATTGTTCGGCCACTTAATGAGAATGAACCCGTCTTGACTAGTGGCAAGAGCATACTCCTACAACATATAAATGGGAACAAAGGACGACCACGAAGAAAAGATGGATAGAAAACGTCAGGGACATCATGAACAGACACGGTCATAGCACACATCTGGTTTTAGAACACAAGCTCGATCTCCAACAACCAACTGGGGAAAGACAATAGACCACGAAGAAGGTGGATTGAAAGAGTTACTTCAGTCACCAACATTCTGAGACGTCACAATGTTACTGTATATCAAGCGTGTCATAGACAGAAAACTGATCGTCATTCAATCCTGAAACTTCTTACAGGAAAAGCATAGAAACTGAAAAATACAGATTGATTACAATATTTTTGGCATTAGGGGCATAATTCTCCCTGTAAGCTCATTCTCAAACTCCAGCAGCTTAACGGGTATAGTTCAGAGAACGAAATAATTTGGACGGAGACGCTAATTTACCTAGGTCTCGATCAATAAAGTGTCATGCTGAATGGCGTAGGTGATCAGTGCCGGATTTACCTATAGACCCTAAGCTAAACAAGCTATAGCTCAGGGCCCCTACTTTCTTGGGGGCCCTACATTTTTTTTAAAATTTCACTATCTATATATTCTTAATCGTTAAAGGGAACCATATCTCAAATAGCTTAGGGCCCTATCAAGTCTAAATCCGGCCCTGTGGGTATCATGCTTCTCCACAACTCTGTATCTTGTTTTGTTAATAATTTAGTTGGTGAAATCTTTTTGTACCATAGTGACAACACATCCACAAAATGTCTCTCTTTGTCATCCTTTGTCTCTTCTCAAATTTATCTTGCCGGTGGTTACTAGATGTTCAAGTTTTCCTTTTATCAGCCTACGCCCTAAAAATCTTGATTGTCTGCTTCTATTTATTACTAATTGCATAATTTATCGTTTTAGTCCTGCATCTCTGAAGGCTTCTACATTAATTTTCTTGGTCGTCCATGGAATTTTCATTATTCTTCGTGTAAAACCACATCTCAGTTGCCTACAGCGTATCTTGGACACTTTTGTTCACTGTACATGCTTTGCATCCATATAGAAGGATTGACCCAATATAACATCCTAGCACTCGAACTCGCGTGCATTGATATTACTCAATTGCATATAATGTTTCTAATTTTGTTTTTGAAATGTTGATTTGGTCTGAAGGCCCTACTATCCTATTCTTGATCTCACTGGAGCACCGGCCATCTGATGTTTAAATGGTGCCAAGATATTTGACTTTATCCTCCTGATTTAATTTGACCAGATACAGAACAATCAACTAGGGGGAAACGACAAATAGGTTGTTGTTTGATCCATGCCTTTTATCGTGACATTTGATATTCAAGATTTTGCGGAGACATTGTAGATGAAAGATGTTACGTCTTCTCTCATGTTTTGTGTAGGTAGTCCATTTTTCGGATCCGTAGTAGGCCTATAGTGAAATAGACCAAGATACACGGGAAGAACTTTCACAAAATAGATCTACATGGCGTTCTACGATCAAAAAGAGAGCATCATCTTGTGAAAAGAGAAAACACGGAGCAGCTCAGCAGGAAAGAGTAGCTAGAAAGTCACGGATAGACCAAGATCCGTCTACAGTGGTCATTTCATGCCCGAACTGTCCAAGGATATGTGCAGCTCGAATGGGGCTCATTAGCCATCTACGAACTCATAATCAAGGGCATAACTCTAATTGAATTTTCAAAAGTGGATGTAACCAATGATCACCATCACTTGTGATGGACGAACAACACAATATAGAAGAATAGGGAGAACATCATGGAAAGAGAAGAAAACAAACAAAGAGGTTCTAAAATACTTAATATGAAGAAATAATTACTATAAGTAAAGATCAGACAAAAAAAAATATTTTGAACACATTAAAAGACATGACTCCTTATTGAAGACATTAATTGAGGGTGAAGTCAAAGGGAAGAGAATAAGAGGTAGACAGAGATACAAGTGGGAGAGTAACATCATAAGATGGACAGGTTACAGTCTAGCAGAGTGCACCACCCTAAACTAGAGACAGAGGATGCTGGTTATCTGTTGCAGCCAACCTTCGTTGCGGAGACGGCAACAAAAACGTTGCGAGAGACAAAGTTTCTCCAGTGTGCTGACGGGAAGAAAAGAACTAGAGCAAAGAATAATAACACAACACTACTGCATACCATGCATGTTTTAAGCAGCGATTAAAGAGATTCGGTGTGAAGTTTACAACCGAATTCCACGATCTTCGATTGCTTCCTAAAGACATACGGGAGGTGTGTCATATGTCTTTGCCCTGACCATGTAGGAATAGGAGGAAAAAGTTGAAATTTATTACAGCGATTACTCCTCCTCAACTTAACGATAACCATAATTTATGCAATCTCTGCAAAACATTTAAATAACTTTCAAAATAAAATAACCTATTTTTCAAACTAAAGCAGTTATCACAAGCCAGTACGACATCTTAACTATCCAAATTATTTTATTTCACATTTCACAGACTGAGCACCTATGTGGCTGCAGTGGACCTTCAACATCCCCTGTCTCTTGCCTTGGTTAGCACTCTGACAGACTGTAATCTGTCCATCTCGTGATATTTCTCTCCCACTTGTATCTCTGCCTACCCTTGCTCGCCTCCCCTCAACACTACCCTTAATCAAGTAAGGTCTGTAATAAGGTGTCATGTCTTTTAATATGATCCAAATACATTATTTGTTTTATCTTTATTTCTTTAAATAGTTCTTTTTTCATACAAAGTATTTACAACATTTTTGTTCGTTGTCGTATCTTTCCACGAAGTTCCCCCTATCCCCCCCCCCACACACACATATACATACACACACACACACATATGTGCGTGCGTGCGCGCGCGCGCGCAAGTTCATGATGGTCAAACAGTCCCTTATGTAAGCTTAAATATATGTATGGGTCATCAAGGAATCATTTTTATCAAAACATATTTATGTAATAAATTTATGTTTTGTGATCCTCATGTTTCATTATTACATTGTTTGTACCTCACTATTTTATTATTATAATTAGGGCTCGGATTTTTATGACCTAAAAATCCTGAAATATGACCTGCAAATATGACCTAAAAAAGGCAAAATATGACCTAAAATATGCTAAATATGCCGAAATATGACCATAAGGTTTTTCTCATTTATGAACCAAAAAAACAGCAAATTATTATTGTTTGCATGTTTTACGCATTACATAGTAGTCATAGTACCTACATAGTAGTAATACTTAACAAAGCATGTATAAAAACACTTACCACATTTATTCCTCAGTTTTCATTGTTTGTACAATTGCAACCGACAACAACATGAATTTTAGAGTTTCAAATTTGAACGATCGTCGATTGTCACTGAGAATTGTTTTATATTTTGAAAAACTTCGTTCTACATCACATGATGTCACAGGGGCAAATCTAAATAATGTCAGATCATTTTTCAGGTTCATCCTCTTGAAATGTTGCATGTTTACCACTAAGGGAGGGGGAGTCAATAAGTAAGTCACAAATTGATGTTGGATGGCAGGAAAATGCAGTAGGTGGTTTCTAAAGCTGTTTATAGTTGATATCATCATAGAACTTTATGTTTATGTTCGCTAGATGGCGCTAGCTGTACCTTGCGCATGCGCAGCACAAAAAACAAAATGGCTACTGTACTTACAGAGTGTACAATCAATGAACAACGTGCTGTTGTGCGTTTTTTATGGGCAAAAGGACTGCCTGCAAAAGACATTCATAAAGAAATGCTTCCTGTTTATGCTGACAATTGTTTGTCCCGTAAAGCGGTGCACAGCTGGGTAAAAAAATTTTCTCAAGGACGCTCTAAAATTGTTGACGAAATCCGATCTGGTCGTGCTGTTGAAATTGCAACAGACGCATCTGTGCAGCGGGTTGAGGAGATGATTCGAGGTGACAGACGAGTAACGATAGACGCTGTAGCAGCTGCAATAGGGTGCTCACATGGTTCAGCATACAGCATCATGCATGACCGATTGAAATTTAAGAAAGTGTGTTCAAGGTGGGTGCCCAGACAATTGACGGACGAACACAAAATGAACCGATTAGGCTTGTCATTGGAGCATCTCTGTCAATACGCAAATGAAGGAGAAGACATGATGAACAGGATTATTACTGGGGACGAATCATGGGTGCATCACTACCAGCCTGAATCAAAGCGTGCTTCAATGCAATGGAAACATCCTTCTTCGCCTTGTGTCCAAAAATTCAAGGTTACACCATCAGCAGGGAAGGTTATGCTGACAGTGTTCTGGGATTGTCAAGGAGTGCTTTTAACCAATTTCAAAAAGAAAGGTGACAATGTGAATTCTGAATCATACTGTGAAGTTCTATCAGTGCTTCGGGATGCAATTCGAAGAAAACGTCCAGGGCTGCTGACTAGAGGAGTGCTACTCCTTCATGACAATGCTAGACCACATACGGCTCGATTAACTCAGGAGAAAATAAAAAATCTTGGTTGGAAAATTCTGGAACATCCTCCTTACAGCCCCGATTTAGCCCCTAGTGATTTTCACCTTATTGGTCCACTAAAAACCCACCTTGGCGGGAAGCATTTCGCGACTGACGCAGAAGTTGAATGTGAAGTGAAAATGTGGCTTAAAAAGCAGAGCACGCAGTTCTACGCAGCAGGTTTGGGAGGACTCATAAAACGATGGGATAAATGCATCAATGTTGGTGGAAATTATGTTGAGAAGTAAAGGGATAATGTATGTGTAAAAATAAACAGTTTTCAGGTTTTTATCGTCTTCAGTTTTTTTCTAAAGAGCCATTTGTGACTTACTTATTGACTCCCCCTCGTATGTCTGCAATTTTGCACAATGAGAAATAACCAGAATTTCTATGAAGAACACTTTCTAATTTTACTTAAATCCTGTTGCTTACTTCACCACGTGATCCATTTATTTCTGTTTGAATTTGTTTCACAATATCTAATGCATCATAAAGTGCAGTCCCTTCGCTTTCCAGACGTTTTATTGCTTTTGAAATTGCCGAAAAGTTTGACTTTATATAAGTCAGATTTTGTGATAGTCTGGTAGAAAATAAGCTTTGCACTGCTTGTATTGATGTTGCGTCGTCTTTGTCTAGGGCATTAAATATTTTAATTAGTGTTGAATAGTTGTCACAGTAATACTTTACAGCGTCCAGCCATGTACCCTAACGTGTAAGGGAAGGTTGTGGAGGAAGTGGTAGTTGAGGAGCTTCTTCTTTGAATTTTTGTACTCGAAGAGGAGCCTTGATGAATATTTTTTTCCCATTTGAAATGAGCTTGTCCACATCAGGAAAATTACCCCGAACTTCCTCAGCTACTCGATGCAGTGCATGAGCAATGCAAGTAATATGGATCATTTTCGGATAGAGAATTTGAAGTCCTTTAGCAGCCTTTTTCATATAGGGAGCAGCATCTGTTATTAATAGAAGGATATTATTTCTTTCTATTCCATTTGGCCACAACAGCTTCATGGAATTATCAAATAGAACAGCTATGGGGGTATGATTTGTTCTTTCAAGAACTTCACAGTTAAGGACAAATTTTTCTCCTGGTTGATCTCCTTTTAAAGTTCCAACTATAACATTTGCGACAAACCTGCCATCTACATCAGTAGTCTCGTCTAAGGAAACCCATATCTTGTTATCTACAATAGAATTTCTAATTTTATTTAACATGTCCTCATATCATTTGGAGAGATAATTTTTCCTTAAAGTAGATTCATCTGGGATAGGATGGCTTGTGTATTTCTCAAGAAATTGTCGGAAATATTGATTTTGCAATTTATTTAAAGGGATATTTGATGAAACCATCATATGACACAAATCTTTATAAAAACCGGTCTCTGTGTTTCCCGAAGAAGAAGAGGAAGTAGCAGAACATTTTTCAAGTAATAAACTTTGTCTTCCTTCCATTTTAGAAAGACTACTTAAACATTTCATATGTTTAGAAGTATTGCAATGTTGTTGCACATTAAACCGTTTTCCAGCTGTAACCTTGACCTCACACAATGTACAGTACAATATTTCTCCATCGGTACTAAATACTTTTGAACCAAATTCCTGCACAAATTTACGCAACTTTGCACCATTAGAATTAGACACTTTAGGCATTGTAAAACAAAGTTATTCCAGTGAATCAACCATAAACAATATAAAATATAACACTATTATTAAGACTATTATATAACTATGAGCTAGAGCACGAGATCATGTAGTCACTGTTGCAAATGGCAAATTAATAATTGTAACATACAAATGGGCGCCAAACGGTTTAAATTGAAACTGGAAGTTTTAACAAATCCAGTAATATTCGCTCTTGACGTTGAAACATTTGAAATTGTTTCCTACCATTTACTTTCGAAACAAACCCAGAAAATTCTTTTGAAGTATTGAGCGGATGTCACTCCCTTTTTGATTCTCAGATGCCGACTGACATCAACGAGTTGACTGATGTCTTCCCTTCCCTACAGTCGCATGAAAGACACACATGCATATTCACTAATACACACATTCAGAAATATAGCCAATCCTCACAATTTGTCTCTAAACATAGTTTAAGATGTGCTAACATTGATAAGCAAACGGAGTACACCAGAACGTTGAGTACACCAGCAAATATGCAAAATATGACCAAAATATGACCTAAATCTCCAATTTCAGGCAAAATATGACCTCATCAAAATTATGGTCAAAATATGCATTATATGACAAATAAAAACAGCTTAAAATTGTTCAGAAATGCTTGAAACATGTAGAAATTAACTTAAAACTGAAAATATGCTTCAGGAAAAAATATGACATTTCATGAAAATCCGAGCCCTAGTTATGACATTTCAGAATGTATGTAACACCTTAAATCCACCATCTTCCTGGTCTTTCTCTGTAACTTGCTGTTTCTATTTTCATGTTGTTATGCTCTTGCCACTGGCCAATAAGGATTCATTCTCATAAGTGGCGGAACCATTTCTGTCTCTTTTTTTTCCAATATACTTGATCACAGATGTTGTTCCAACAGTTCTTGTAATCTCTTTTTGTTCTCATTTTGACATCTCATTTTACACATAGCAAGCTTTCTCTCTTGTTCTTTAGTTGATATGAAGATTGAATTTATATTTGTATTTTGGTTTCCATCGGGATAAATGTATCTTTCAAAATTGGTGTACGTTCATAATTCACATAGTTGACTTTTGAAATTATTATCTCAATCTCTCTACCCATTTTTCCGTTGTCTGTATACCCAGTATCTAAGATATTTTTGACTATAATATAATTCTTCTGCGTTCATTCTTAAACTCCTGCAGATTAGAGGTTCTAGTCTGGAGAACACAGTATGTTATGTCATGGTTTACAGCTTGGCTGCGATACACGACTTTAACATGGTTTCTGGGTCACAAATCAAGGCTAAACTTGATTTGGAAACGCAACATCAGTCGATTCATCTATACGCTGTGGCCCCTGTTTGCCTTGTGGTGCTAGGGGTGGAAGAGTTCTCTGGAGATGCCTTCCCGTGTGCTGTTTGTAAGCTTGTTCTTGTGGCTTCTTTGATTTCTGTGATTATCAAATTTCGAGTGAAAATCAAACTTTATAACTCACTAGTGTTGTCGAATATGCTGTATGATTGTGAGAAATCATACAAATATTACAGACCAATTCTACAAATCTCCTATAGAGAGCATACGACAAATTTGTATGTAAATAACAAGAAATAAAATATAAATGTATGTAGGTCTACAATAACCATTTCTTTCAATAGTGAAGCGGCGAAAACTTGCATTATTTGGACATGTATACAGACATGATTCCTTGTCAAAAATAATACTGCAGGGAACTGTTGTAGGTGGAAGAAACAGAGGAGGACAAATAAAAACATTGACAGACAACATCAATGAATGGACAGAACTAGATATTTCCTCAATTCTCTGCATCGTTGAAGATAGAAATCGCTGGAGGACTGTGTGCTGAAGCGTTCAATGTGGTACTCCTACGACCCTGGCTGGTTACAGCTTTATAGCTAGATTATGAAGAAATATCTTAAGAGTACCTAACTGCAACATATAATGATTTATCTAGCTCTGTCATAAGTGGTGCAAGATTTTATTGTGGTTACCAGAATGCCACAGCCACCAATGATGATCAGCGCCATTGAAATGTATAACAACAGGAGTATGTGATTTGTGGTTGATGGCATGAAGATGTAGGCAGAAACAATCATTTAGTGTTTTGTCAGGTTTGCCTATATTTCATGTCACAGCATTTACATATAACGTAAAAGTTATCATTTGTAATCATTTATGTTGCTGGATTTACGTGTAAAGACATTGTCGATAGTGAAAGTATATCTATCTATACGCTGTGGCTCATGTTTGCCTTGCGGCGTCAGGGGTAGAAGAGTTCTCTGGAGATGGCCTTCCTGTGTGCTGTTTGTAAGCTTGTTCTTGTGGCTTCTTTGATTTCTGTGATTAATCTTTTACATGGTCTGCTTCTGGCTTTATAGCCGTTATGTCTATGTGTCATGGCCTTCTGTGGCATGCTATCTGTTGGTAGTCTGGAAGTATGTGAAAACCACTTGATCTGTTGTCTTTTGATGTGTTCCAATACTAGTATTGTTTTGGTTATCTGTCTGATGTTATCGTTTCTAATTCTATCTCTTAATGCACTTCAAGTATTCTTCGTAGACATGTCATTTCTATTGTCACTATTTTTTCTTTTGTCATGTGCTGTCATTAGATCGTGAAAGTGGCATTAGGAAATGACAAGGAGTTGATTTACACTACATAGGCACCGTTTTCGTCATATCAATTTTGTTAATAGTAGTCGGTATTTGTAATGCATATTTACTTATTCACTATAATTAATTCTGTTCTCATTATTCACCACGTCAGGTCTTTTTGCTATCGTAATAGAGCTTCCATACATTTGTGGACAAATTTAAACAAGATCATATGTGAAAGTAGATATGCTTTCAAAATAGGCAAAAAATTGCCAAATATTTCTTTTTCTGCGTTCGTTTTCAAACTCGATTGGTAGAATGTAGTCTAGGGAACGGAATGTATTGTGTTATGGTTTAGAGTTTAGAGTCTTGTTGAAATGTCTGCACCCTTCGGCCTGACAAATTCAACTTAATCATGAACCAGATATTTCGAAAGGCAACCATGTGAAAGAGATAGAAGATGGAGATCCGTTGCAGTACCGGTAGATATCCGAAGACTAGACTTGAAATAGCCTCGGCTGCAATGCCCATATTAAATACCATATGGAAGAGCAGAATACGTACAGCAGTGAAGATAAGCCTGGATACCATTGTAGGCCTACATAGGCTACACACAGCCGGTTTGTTAGAATATCGCGATCTCCCTCGAGTTTATATAATGGTTTCTATCACCTTTTTTCGCATTTACCTAAGTTTGTAAGCTCTCATTCTTCTTCTTCTTCTACGTTCATTCTCAAACTCCTGCAGATTAGCAGGATGTAGTCCGGAGAACGGAATGCGTTGTGTCATGGTTTACAGCATTGCTGTGATATCTGCGCCTTTCGGCCTGACACATCCGACTTCAGCATGGCTTTGGGTCACTGACCCTATATGGGATGGGACAGCCAACTCCATTCCATAACCTCCTTAGTCGTCTTTTACGACTTGCGTGGAAGGTAAACAGTGTTGCTATTCTTTGCTCCCCTTTCGGGCCCCGGCAACACACGGGCGAAGTTCTCATTCTATTGTCTAGACGTAAAACGTATGTTTCCATTACACTCACTAATGTAAGATGGCCAGATAAACTGTACACTGATGACATTTCGTTGTCCCGTAGTTAGGTCTAGGCGTCAGAATACACTAAGATGTAAAATCTGTTCTTTTTTCACATGGTTAGTATCACACATTTTTTTTCCACATTTTGTTTCACTTATTGATTTTTCTTGTGTGCGCTGATCTCTCTCTCTCTCTCTCTCTCTCTCTCTCTCTCTCTCCCCGCCCCAATTGCTTTTATCTTTGTTTCCCCATCAAATATACTAACCATGCCCTCCACACTTTTCTTTTCATCCATCTCTTGCCTGGCCTCACATATCGTCTTTTCCTCTTGTGTGTCTGCTCTTTATACACCTAGATTCTTCACTTTGACGGCCTTAAAGCTGTCCAATTATTTCTTGACAGACGCTCTGATCTGTACATTGCGAAGTCAATCGTTATCCGTCTGACGGAACTTGTCAACATTAACTCTTTTTAGTTAAATGGATAGTTCTTTGAACAGCTATGGGCACTAAAATGGGGCCCAGTTATGCGTGTCTCTTCATGGGTCATCTTGAGCATCTAATATGAGGGAGCTATTAGAGTCCCTTCCTATGATATATCGGAGATACATTGATGATGTCATTGACAACATTGATATATCAGCAACGGACATGATCCGATTCACCGACTTAACCAAGTGGTTTCATCCAGCCATCCAATATATTTCCTCTATATCTAACTCTTCTGTGGACTTCCTAGACATCACTGTCACTATTGGCCTCTCTGGACTCCCCCACATCGGTTCACTGTAAACCAGTGGCGTAGCGAGGGGGGGGGGCGAAGGTGCGGACCGCCCCAGGCGGCATCATCGGGAGGGAGGCAAATTTATTTTCGTTCAGTCTTTCACAATCACTGACATATTGTTTTAATGTCACAAGGGCGGAAAATTATAATTCCGCCCCCGGCTCCATTGACCCACACTACGCCACTGACGAGAACATCTCTGTTTTCTTTTGGAATTTCAGCGGGAATGTTGTCTGCTCCTATTGCCTTTCCGTTAATTAGTTTATTTATCGTCTCAAGGATGTCAACCTCTGTGGATTCATAGTATAGCACTGTCATTTCAGGTTAACTCTCAAGTATTTGATTTATACTGTTAAAACAGTATTAAAAAAGCAGAAGATACCATACTCAGAGTTTGTGAGCTGGAGGAAGTAGGAAGAGGATCTGAATGGGTGACATTTGGCAAAGAGAGGAAATTATTGACAACAGTCGTGATACAGATGGGAAGAGAGTGCCTATACTGGGCTGCCAACAGAACAGAGGAAATGTTTGTTTGTTTGTTTTGTTTTGCGTTCGCTCCATTGTAACCATCACGGATATCCGGGAGATTTCCGCCGAGAGCGTGATTACGTTGTGCCACCGTTATGCGCCTTGTAGTCCTAGCACATCCGATTTCGGCATGCCTTGACAATTCGGGTGGGCTACCCTTAGCCTGTGACAGTAGTGGCGACTCTTCGCCCAGACGATTTTTGCTCTCGTCTGACTCGCACGAGGTGTTCCACTGTCTATGAACTTGCCTCGTGTAATTGGACGTGCTGTGCATGTGCCCATTGAGTACTGAACCGTTTCTCATCCGTGAGCCTGGTTCCTTAAGGGGAAGAACTCAACAGAGGAGTTGGACCATGGCTCTTTCGCCCTCTTAGCCGAGGTGTCGTTCACCGACATCGTGTACCCCTTGTCCAAGTTCGAGTCTCACACCACGCGTTTGAGAGCAAGGTGTTCTCGAGCTAAACGTCCTTGTCCCAATAGCGCCTGAGCCCATCAGGTACTGAACTCTTTCTCTCTTCAAGTGTATTTCCGGTGTAGGAAAACCTTGACAGTAGAGTTGGGCCAGGACTACCATCGTTGTCCCTTTCTTGCCTAAGCCCATCGGGTACAGAACCCTTTCTCTTCGCGAGCATATTTCCGGTTTAGGAAGGCTCGACATTAGAGTTGGATTAGGGCTTCTTGCTTTACCAAACGCCAATAAATGGGTCTGGGGCTCTGTCTGTAAGGAACACAGGTAACTAGAAGCTCGTCTCGAGCTGACGGAGCTTGTAGTTCCCCTTTCCTAGGGACTTTTCACTTTCTATTTGCAGTTCACGCTGCCCTCTAGCGCTGTTCTGCCCTTTCATTGTTTCATTATACTCGGTATGAAATCTTTTTTTGTCTACCTTTACGTGCATTTTACATTGGCCGCCCAATTTTCATTATGTCATTGTACTCATAATGACATATATTTGTTTCTCTCCATGTAACTATCTTTACATGCCTTTTACATTGGCCGCCCCTCCAATGTTCGGACTGGACTGACTAGCTTCACTGTATGTCGACAGTGTCGCTATATGTGGTGCTGCTGGTGGTGTCGGAGATATTGTCTGTCTCTTGTGCAGTCAAATCTCTTTCCATCTGCTACCTCCACATTCTCGGACACGATCCCCAAATGATTTGGCCAGATTCAGCTCGAGCTGCTGTATTTCTGTTTCCAGGGTGCACCGCGTGAAGTTACATTTAAGATCTTGGTTATCTGCTAACCCTGAGTCCGCCTAGAGCAATGCGTTCCCTTTGCACCCCACAAAGGAAATTATCCAAGAACACATATTGCAGTACTCGAAGCCACACGATACAATAATTTACAAAGACGGCTCAGTAACGCAAGAAACAAACAGGTGTGGTTGGGGTTTCGTGGCCTATCAAATGACAAGAAATTAGCTGAGAAGTCAGCTGCATATCCCACTCACTACAACATCGAGTATGAGAATGGAAATAGAAGCGGTGACAGCAGCTCTCACTTGGTTGGCGACGCAACCACCAACTGACTCAGTGATTGTATCGGACTCTCAAAGTATGCTGCGCAAGATAGAAAAGTGTATGATCAGAACTGAATGGATTACTCTTCTCGACAATGCTCAGAGCATTAGATGGATTTTCTGTCCTGGTCATGCTGGGGTCAGGGGAAACGAAAAAATGAAAGATGTGTTGGCTGGTAAAGGTTTGGTGAACGGAACGAGATAAGAAGAGGTCTACCAATTCAAATATTTAGCTACAACGATTACAGCAGATAGAAGAAGTTCAACAGAAATAAGAAGCAGAATAGGGCAGGCAAAAACTACATTCAGAAAAATATATTATGTAATATGACATTGTCATTAGAGGTGAGAGAGTTCTGAAATGTGTTATATAACTCATATACTAACATATGGATGCGAGTCTTGGACAATAAACGAACTGGAAAGTGGGAAATTAGAAGCAACAGAAAAGTGGCTCTATAGAAGAATGATGAGAATACAATGGACTGCCAGAAAAACTATTGTGGAATTGTGGAAAGAGTCAAATGAGAAACGGACTTTAATCAATAATATAAGAAAATGACAATCTTCATTTTTTGGCCTCTTCATGAGACAGGGATGTTTGGAGAACATAGTCACAACAGGCAAGATTGAAGGCATCAGAGAGAGAGGGCGACAACGTGAGAAAAATATTAGACAGTTTAACAATCTGGTACGGCAGGGAAAAAACAAGAATCTTGATACATGATACTGTGGACCGAGAGCTGTGGAGAGCTATGATCTCCTACGTCAGCCGGCATGGCACCTGATGACGATGAAGGTCTTCAATAAGGTGTCATGTCTTTTAATGTTTCTAAAATATTTTATGTGCCTGATCTTTATTTCTCTTAGTAATTCTTTCTTCATATTAAGTGTTTTTAGAATGCCTTTGTTTGTTTTGTTCTCTAATCATGTTCCCCCTATTCTTCTATATACCCACATATCAAAGGCATCAATTCTGACTTCTAATTGTTTGTTTAGTGTCCATGTTTCTGAGCCATACATTATTATAAATCAATTTTACCTTACATTTATTGTCGTATTATATAGAATAGAGGTAGCATTTTATAATTCTCATTTTTAACTTGTCTATAATCTGTTTAGTTACTATTTTCCTCATGTCATTGAAGGTACTTTTAGCCACTCCCATTCTCCTTTTAACTTCTGTTTCACATCTGCCGTCATTTGTGACAATGTGTCCAAGATATTGATAATGTTTTACTTGTAGTTTCTCTCCATGTGCAAAGCACATACGAAACTGCGAATACCAAATTCATGAAATCCTAGCTTTGCTTACTGTCCTCCGCGACCAAACATGTTTGCATATGGCTTCCATATAAACATATTTTCAAAAGTTTGTGCACACATTTGATTCAAAGTTTGTTGCTTAACTATGCCTCCATGGAGCAGAGAAGCAGGCCCGTTGAGCATAGCGCTGAAACAGGGAGATCTGCTGAAGAAAAAGGTAACCTTTCTGTATTTATTTAATGTATTCACACACTGAAAATACTTTTACAAAGCCAACAAATAGGTACTTGGACAACCGGGTCGATCGCGGCATCAATTCTTCGCGTAGGCTAGCATTAAACACTGATATTTAATATGTCCCTTTGTTAGTGCGAATCTCACCAATACTACTGGGAGGAGATGCTGTGTATTTTAGTGTTGGGGGGGATTTATGGTTAGGGGTTGGTTTGATGTTTAGAATTTGGGAGAGGACCGCTTTCACTTTTGGGGTTAGGATTTAGAACAGTGTAGCTGATGGGTAGAGACTTGTGTTGGTGGGTACATATTATGGAGAGGGGCGGGTGTTGATGGAAAAGGGTGGCTACACAGGTGGCCAGTATCTGTTAATTTCCTCCAATATAGTATAGAAAGGATTGACATTGTTCTTGAGCCTAGATTGCCACATGAACTCTGTTCTACATACACACGCTCAAACAAAAACTGATAGCAGAAAAGCATGGTGAAATTTTTGTGGTGATGTTTCCAGATTGACACCCCTATGACCCTGAAGGGTTATGAGTTTGATGATGACACTGAAAATTGATTATATTCAAATAATTTCTTTCATATTCTAATTCAACATTCTATCTATCTATTTATCTATCTAACTTATATCTGTCTGTCTAACATCTATCTGTCTGTCTAACTTCTATCTGTCTGTCTAACTTCTATCTGTCTGTCTAACTTCTATCTGTCTGTCTAACTTCTATCTGTCTGTCTAACTTCTATCTATCTATCTAACTTCTATCTGTCTTTTTTTTGCTGTAAGGTGTCGCAGGATTGAATGATGATAAGTTTTCTGGCTATGGCACGTTTGGTTGCTTGATGTGCAGTAATATTGTGTCATCTCAGAATGTTGGTAACTCCATGGACAATGAACAAACAACTAGAAGACAGATTTGATGCCTTTGAGATGTGGATATATATAGAACAATATCACCAAGATAACATGAAAAGAACTTGAACAAAATAGATCTACATGATAGTCATAGGATGGAGCAAAATCCTTCAACAGTGGTCATTCCATGCCCAAGCTGTTCAAGGACATTTGCAGTTCGAATAGGGCTTATTATCCATTTATGAACTATTAGGCATGGACATAATTCTAACTTCTTCATCTTTAGCATTCATTCTCATTTTCCCACCGGATCTCTTGTAGCAGGACCATGAATCTATTAGATTTCAGAGACAGTTGGTCCATTTACAGCCAACCTTCTTTGCAAAGATGGCTTTTTATGATAATGGTGATGAGGAAGCAGTGACCAAAAAAAACCATGCTAAGGTGGATGTTATGGGCTGAAAGGCACAACCAAATTGTAAACCATGTCATAAATGCACTCCATTCTCTGGACTACATTCTGCTGGTCTGCAGGAGTTTGAGAAGAAACAAAAAAAGAAGTTGCAATGAGATTTTAGTTCATTTCAGAGCATTTGTAGGTGGATGAAATCATAGCATGATAGTTTAATACCACACCTGTAACTTCCAGAAGATACTTTCTGTGCATCCACCTGAAATAACTCCTAAAATGATGTTTTAAAAAAATGGGAAAAATGCGTTTAAAATATTGTAAACTCATTCATGATTGAGTTGTTATATAGTTCAACATTTTTCAATTGTATATACCTGTACTATTCTGAAACTGTATTCATTGAAATATAACTCGGTATACATAGATTAAAACCGTCTTTTTACAAACTATTTCTGAGACTGCTACTAAATGCCAATTCAAGTGGCTTAATGTACAGATTTGATTTTAAAGTGCTGTATTGTACTCCAAGAATGACCCTCTCTTTATACAACATTACTATATTTACACTATTTCTTTACCTCAGCTGTATATTACCTCAGCTAACAAAATAGAAACGAAAGTGCTGATGTTACGAACTTTTATTTTTCCGGTTGCAACATACGGCTGTGAAACATGGACTCTAAGTAAAACAGCGGCAAAGAAGATCAACGCCTTCGAGCTGAAATGCTACAGAAAGATACTTAGAATATCATGGAAGGATAAAATCAGAAACTCAGATATTATAAACACACTGAATATTCCAGAGTGTTGGTTACTAAACACAATAACAAAAAGAAAACTACGCCTGTTTGGTCATATAAAGAGACATAACTGTTTAGAAAGACAAATAATGGAGGGAAGAGTACCTGGGAAGAGAAGAAGGGGCAGACCAAGAAGACGATGGACTGACGACATTAAAGATAATATGAATAAATCGCTAGAAAATGCAAGCCACATCGCCCAAGACAGAGAGAGGTTCAGAGAGTTCATTGGGAAGACAACGTTCTGGAAGGAATACGTCACATGACACAGCTGTATATTATAACATGAGCACATATTTTGTTTCTCTCATTTATAGTAATTCCTGTTTTATAAAAATTCAATTGACCATAAGTATGATCTTTGTGTTCATAGTTGATAAATTTCTGATGCAGGATAGAGTTTTCATAAGTAATATTTACAATAACTTACATCCTACAGTTTATTGCAGACCAGTTTTCTTTCTTTCTATTTTTCTATTTTTCTTTTGTTGGCTACGATGTCTACGTAGTTAAACAAATTTTCTGGATGAACTCTACCATTGTCTGAAGTTCTTTGATTACATATATCTTTACAGACTTGTTTTCAATTCTGTTACTATTTCTAACAATTGTAAGTACTCCATAATATGGCTATAAAATGGAGTGAATTGCACATGATTGTAGAATTGTTTATGTAGCTAATTATATAGCTTTTTTTAGTGAACGTGAAGTTTGTAGCATCATCATGTGTAATCATTACCAATACAAATATTGGTACTAGTGTAGTCCAGTAGTCCATCAACTAAGTTCATTGCTTGTTTGGTTTCCATGATCACCATACTAGCAAACCTGTTTGCAAGTTTATTTCCTTGGGACACAAGGTAGAGTATGGCAGATTGTTTGTTTAGATAACTTGAACACCAAACTAGTACTTCATCATGGATTGTGTTTCAAAGCTGTGTTTCAATTGGTTATAAAAATATATAATGAAATTGGCAGCTTGATAGCATACTTAGTTTTCTTAGAAATAGTTCACTCTGTAGAATCATGTGCCATGTGGTAATTTGTGATGACATTTTCAATATTTGGGCTTTTTAAAAATATTAACAGGTGGACCAAATTGTAAAAGAGGCTACAAAGTTGATCAACAATAAGAAAGTTGTAGACAGAGATGTAAAGTTGGATCAGATGTACAATAAGTAAGCTAACATTGAAAATATCTATCACAACAGAGATAAATAACTTATTTGTGAAACATTTGAGATTGTTTGGGTTGAGAAATTTATATAGGTGTATGTGTTCAGATTACTTTTAGACATTTAATGGGCATATAGGGTATATTAGTAGGAACTGGGTGTAGGAGTGAGAAGGGCACTATGTTTTTGTGGTGTTGTATTGTTATATATATATATTGACAACCTGCATGCGGGAGCACTGTTGTTCAGAAACACTATGCTTAAGATATGGAAAAAAGAAGAGAAAGACGCAAATAAAATTCTTCTGTTGCTGTGACATGATCAGTTGAAAAGTCCCCTTTCCTGAGAAAATGCTCTATGAATTGCTTCTTCTATTTGCTTAATGACCATCTGCAAGATGCAAAAGGACATACAGAAATTGGTAACAGCTAAATCAAGCATTACATGTGAAGATAGGATTGATTTACACTGTTAGTTAGTTAGTCGTCGGATCATCATCACTGCAAACTGGACACATCCATATTTACACTGTGATAATGGGAAAGATTTCTTGGAAATGAGGAAGAGAACAGTAGAGGGAGAGGATCAAGGTATTTTGGCATGGTGGGCTGTCAAATTAAACTTATCACTGACATGGGAAATATAGAATTGTGGAGATCAACAATTGATTCTCTAGCAAATATGGTTCATAAATAAGAACACTATAGAAAATCACAAAAAGATTTGTGACATCTTCATTTAGTCATCAGCACTAGTCATCTCAACTTGTGTAGTAATTTATGTTATATGATACAGTTGTTAGTCCCATGTGCAACTCTCCTTAGTTATCTCTTACAATGGTAGCTTCTTTAGCAATTTATCTTGCATGATGAATCTGCTAGTCTCATGCACAACTCAGAGTCTGCAGAACTGGAAGAAGTAGAAAGAGAATGTGAATAAGTGGATGTAAACAACAAGTAAATTCAAGTAGGAAGCATAAGGATAAATGAAAATAATTATTAAAACTAACGGGAATTGAACCAGGTGCATTCTAGTTACATTGAATCGCCTTGTAACTCAAGTAAACAGGTTTTCCATTCTTGACCAACCACATCCCCCAAAAAAGATGTGATCTGGTCAAGACATTCAAACTATGTACTCAAGTCACTGAGAACAAACCAATTGATACAAGGACTATTACAACAACAACGAACATCCCATACAAGTATTAAAGTATCCTGTCTTGACGAGATCACATTGTTTTGGGGATGTAGTTGGTCAAGTACGGAAAACCTGTTTACTTGAGTTACAAGGTGATTCGATGCAACTAGAATGCACCTGGTTCAATTCCCGTTAGCTGTAAATAACGAGAGAAAGTCCTTGACAATTATTGTGATACTGCCAGGATGAGTATGGCAATTGAGCTGCAACCAAGACAGGGTATACAAGAACCCATGCAGCAGTATTCAAAACCACATGATAGTTATTTACACTGACGGCTCAAAAACAAGAGAAATAGAAAGGTGAATATGGAGTTTTGTTGCTTACTGTAATAGGAAGAAAGAGGTGGAGAAATCTATTGCCTATCACACAACATTGAGCATGATAATGGAAATGAAGGCAGCTACATCAACTCTCACTTGGCTGATGATGCAAACAATATGGTTCTATCAGACTCTCAAAGTATGCTGGGATATAAAAGATATACAATTTCATGAAAAGAAAGAAATGGATTAATCTTCTAAACAACTCCCACAGTATCACATGAATTTACTGTCCAGGTCATGCAGGAGCCTGAGGCAATGTAAGAACTGATTCATTAACAGGTGAAGCTATAGTCAAATCAATGAGAAGAGACAGGACTTAGGTAATTAGGATAGTCATGGATATACTACAAAAATGATGAAGAGGATGCTGAAAGAGACATTCTACATGCACAGAGAATGATATAAATTGGAGTGACCAGGGGAGAGGGAGAGGTAGAACTCACAACAAACAACTGACTGAGACACTGAACAAATATACTCTAAAATGACTGACAGAATGACAAGAAGAACACTAATGGGAATTCTTCAGGTGCAGTGATGCTTGTTTCTAATCAAGAGCATAGTAGTGAAGAATGAATTTTTATCAATTTCTAAATAAATGTATCGTATATGATGATGCAAACCAAGAGAAACATGTCTCAGAACATGCAAATCTCTTTGTGAATGTTTCTTACAGGTTTGATGCTAGAGTGGTTTGTTGAAATGGTGTCCCTATATTCCTATTTGAAAAAAATATAAATAATTATTGTATATAAATTGTTTATCAACAGCTGCATAGAAACTAAAACAATGGTACAGAAACAGTATGACATCATTGACAAACTAAAGGAGGTACTAAGAAAGTTATTAAATTGCTTATTTTTGTGTGTTGTGTAGTCCGATTTTTATGTGTATTTATTATTATGCTTAGACATTGAGACTCAGCATTATTTCTTACCTCAAAGGTTAAATGTTTGAACATCAGTTATTTGTGCATTGCTGCAGCCTGAAAGGGCAGCAAAATATTTTAACACTGTTGCCTACTATGCATGTCATAATAGGCAATTAAGAAGGATTAAGCGTGCTGTTAAAAAGATTCACAATATCAGATTTGGCAAGAGCATGCAGAATTGATTCAGAAACCATGGTGTAACTATCTAAATCTGAGAAAAAAATGAATTCTAATCTAGTTACTGGTTTGAAGATTTATAATCACCACAGACATGAGCACTGAAGAAATGTATATGAGGGTCATTGTTATGAATAGTCTCTAGTATTCATTCATTCATTCATTTTCCTTTTGGGCTGAGGTTAGCGCATAGGGCAGAGGTCAGATCTCTCCAATTCTGTCTGTTCAAAGCTATTCTGTGCAGTTCTTGAATAGTATGAATATTGATTGTTTTACTTTCTCTAAGTATTGTTCTTCTGAGTGTTTCTTTTGGTCTACCCCTTGCTCTTTTGCCTGTAGGTACCCATTCAAGAGTTTGGTGGTGTATTCTGTTGGTGTCTGCACATAGGACATGCCCAATGTAGGACCAACAGCATTTTCTGATAACATCTGTGATGAAATTTTGATGCGTCTCTTCTCTGATTTTTATCATTCATTTGAATTCACTCCAATGGGTGTTAGTTATCCAACAAAGACATTTGTTCTCGAAACTCAGTAATTTCTTTTCTGAAGATAAAGAGCTTTTCCAGCTCTCACATCCATGATAGCACCGGAATAACGCAGGAATTAAATAAGCGCATTTTCCTACACATGCTGATTGACTTTGACTTCCAGATATTAGACAGTCTGTTAAATGAACTTGATGCTAGTATACTAGTCTCTAGTATAACAACCTGTAAAGACTATATCATATGTAGAAAGAGGAGATGGGTAGGAAACGTCATAAGAAGATAATAAGTGTTTAACTTCCGCCGAAGATGGATGTGTCGGGTCATTGGCGCAAATAAAACAGCGACACAATGCATTTCCATTCTCTGGACTACATCCTGCTGGAAATCTAGTAGGACAATGGTCCTGCTACAAGAGAATTCAGCAGAAGTTTGAGAATGAACGCTGAAGAAGAAGATGTGTTTAACTGAATTGAACCTATATAAAGGAAGAAAGTGGGGAAGAGCAGTAGAAAAAGAATGTAGACTCAGTGTCGGAGAAGAAAATTTAGCTAAAAATAAAATAATTTACAAATGAAAACTTGCTATAATTTTAAGGTGTTTGTAATAGTAGTAGTTATTTAAAAATAAATTATGTGAGGTTTATTCTGTTTTCAATGTAATTATTGTTATATTCTAAACTAATAGTTTTTTTTATGTTTTTAAAATTATAATAATTTTTATTATGTTTACAAAGTATAATAACTATATGGCCTATATAAAATATATAATGTTCTGTTAGAAAATATAGATAACTGTGAATGTTATATTTTAGTTGTGAAACAAACACTCATTTGTTATTATTTATCAGGATGAGGAACCAAGCAAGATAAAAGATTTTGATAAGAAGAAGACAGCAGAGCTAAACAGGATGATTTTAATGAAGGTCAAGAATACATAACACATGCTTATTCTTTGTGTTGTGTTTGCTTCCTGTCCTTATTAATTTTGTTTTAAAATATTTCTTTTATTTCTCATCTACCTTTTTCTAGTTATTTTATTTTACCAGATATTTACTTGTCTTTTTTTATATTTCTCCTTTAATTATGTCTCATTTCATCCATGTCCATCTGCTCCTTATTCTTATCATCATTTTTTAAATGTAGTTCTTTATTATGCATCCATTTTCATTGAACTTGTTTCTCTGGCACCCCTATCTCTTGCTCTTCATTTCTTAAAATATGTTTTACTCATAAGATTTGTTCTATTCACTTGCTTGTGTACATATCTAGCATTATTGTTTAACATCTGAAACATAGCTGTCAATTTCTACAGGATGACCATATTTCCTCCATTTTCAGTTAACATTCATTGTTTCTGTTAATCCCTTTGTGAGGTGCTCATAGACAGTTGTGTGTTATGTTTTATTCTTTAAGAAGTTCTTTTGATTTAAATATCTTATGTGTTTTCCTGTATACTTCTAGTGGTACATATTTTCGATATTTCCAGTGATTTGTAAAACTTAATTTGAAGTAGTTTGATGGTTTTATTTACTATATATCATCATCCTCATCAAGTGCCGTCTCCGCAACGAAGGTTGGCTGCAACAGATCTCTAACATCCCGTCTCTTGTTTTAGTGGTGCACTCTGCTAGAATGTATCCTGTCCATCTTGTGATGTTACTCTCCCACTTGTATCTCTGTCTACTTCTTGCTTGCTTCCCTTTGACTTTACCCTCAAGTAAGGTCTTAAATAAGGTGCCATGTCTTTTAATGTGTCCAAAATATTTTATTTGCCTGATCTTTATTTCTCATAATAGTTCTTTCTTCATATTAAGTGTTTTTAGCACCTCTTTATTTGTTTTCTTCATTTTTCCATAATGTTCTCCCTATTCTCCTATATACCTACACCTCAAAGGCATCAATTCTGTCTTCTAATTGTTTTTTTAGTGTCCATGTTTCTGATCCATAAATTAATATAGAATAGATGTAGCATTTTATAATTCTCATTTTTAACTTGTTTGTAATTTGTTTAGTTGTTACTATTTTCCTCATGTCATTGAAGGTACTTTTGGCCATTCCTATTCTCCTTTTAACTTCTGTTTCACATCTGCTGTCATTTGTGACTATGTGTCCAAGATATTGTCAATGTTTTACGTGTTGTAGTTTCTCCTCATGTATGTACTATATATATCAGCCTGTGGGTTAAGAAGCATTGGTCACAGTCTGGTGGTTGAAAAGCACTGGCCATGTTTCTCGCCATGTATTCCTACGTTTAGCACCTGTTCTTCTGTGACTTTTCTGATTATCATGATTTTTGTTTTTTTGATGTTTATATCCAGTTCTTATTCCTTACTTTATTTATTAACTTGATCTATTAGTCTCTGTAGTTCATGTTCACTTTCTGCTAAAAGAACGGCGTCATCTGCATATCTCAAGTTGTTTATTATTTTCCCACTGATCTTGAGTCCAGGCATTCCTTCTATACAAAAAAGATTTTCACTGTAGATATTAAATAGGCTGAGTGATAAAATACATGCTTGTCCTAGATAGGTTACCTCCTAATTGAATCAGTGGTATTTTATTTTATTCTTCGGGTAATATGATCGTAATTATTTATATAATTTTTATTTTCATATTTATGTTACTACAACCCACACCTAATTGTCAGATCTTCTCTGGTTATCTATTAATTATATAAAGCTTCATTACCCAATGTATTAACATTTGGCCTGTCAGATCATATTTTTACTGCAGTCCTACCTTTTATTAACTTGGTTGTTAATATTTATGTGATTTGTTAGTTAGTTATTCATCAGAAAATCATCACTGCAAACTGGACACGTCAATAGTTGCTCTGATCTCTCCCTGAGTGTATCCGCCATGACACTTCTGCTGACAGTACCAGTCCTGTGCTGGTTGACCATCATTCTTCTGCGCCATCCAAAATGTTCACTTCTAGCAACACCGTATTTCAAACCCTGATCTTTAATTCTGGAATCATCATCCATACTAGTCTCACTCTCGTGTGATCTCTTAAGGAGTTCAAAACATCAGCTCAATCCATTGCCATGCCACCCTGTGTCACAATCGCGCATGACACCAGTTGATCTGCTCTTTCATTGCCCTGAACACCCACATCTCCAGACACAAAAATAAATGTAACAACTTTCAAGCTCGCCTACTTCATTGTGATTTATATTTTGTGTTGATGTTTACATGTCTCATCTTACAGACTCAGTTGACAGAAACCATGGCAAAGTTACTTCCAGGTACAGACGAAACAGAATATATTAAGTGAGTCAGAGTAGTTTCATTTAACTGTTCTCAAACCGTGATCTAGAACTGCAAGAATAAATTCTTAATACAGATATCATCTTTGTGAAAAGTCACATATTCTTGTCATTATAATCTGTTAGTGATACTAAAAGGGATTAAAAAATAGAAATCTGCTTTTCGTAAAATCAAATAAATAAGTACAGTGATAAATGATACAATAAATGATAAAAACAATGATGTTTTCGAAGTTGCAAGCAAACAGCCTTTAAAAACGAAATAATTTCATTATCATTTGTTCTGTTCATGATTACTAGAGCAATAATGATGTGGACTATAAGTTCGTTCAGGTAAAAAAGTTTAAAATATTCTTTAATATTGTTTTCCTATATTTTCATCTGTTGATCTCACTTTCTCATCCCAGATGCATGACTCTGCAAAATATTTTCCTGCAGAGTGTAGATCTGCTCCATGTCATTTCTTAAGGCCACTTTCACTATCAGAGATGTCTTTATATGTAAATCCTGTAACATTATCAGTTGTAAATGCTGTGACATGAAATATATAGGTGAAATTGGCAAATACTGGGTAACCATATCTGCAAATATCTTCATGCCATTAACCACAGATCACCTACTCCTGTGCATTTCAATGTGGCTGGTCATTGTGCTCGTGATATTCAGGTCATTGCAAATAAAATCTTGCACCACAGATGATAGAGCTAGGTATACCCTTAAAAATCTCTATATATTGCAGTTTGATATCCTTAAGCCATTTGGTCTTAATACAGATCATTCATTTATTTATATTTGGGTGGTGGGGCATGTGTTGTGTTATCATTCATGTTTTTTTTTAGGTATAGCTGTTTTATTCCGTTCTCATTCCTCTTAACTTTTAATGTGCATCTCTATGACAATACTTGTATATACATATGTCACTGTTACCTTGGATGTCTCAAAAGGTTGAAACATTGAAACTGTCTCGTATACTGTAATCTGTATTTTTTCATACTCATGCTGAAAAGTCTGATAGTCTGCGCTTTTATTGTAAAGCTGATTGACTTTGTGTTTTACATATGTACTATTGTTATACAGTTTTACAGCAGTCTCACATATTATCGAAAAATTAAGTTGACAGTTTTCTCTCAAAAATATTGAGTCCTAGACACAAGTAATGATAAAATCACAACAGGTAGTATAGCGATAAATATGAACTGAGTTTAGAGCTTTTTAATGTATAAAAAACAGTTACATTTTGTTGGACTTTTCTTGTTTTTTTTTCTAGTAATATTGACTTAAGATTAAAATTTTAATCTGGCAACCTTGCTCAAATTTTACAGTAATTTGTGTGTATCTGACTTTGAATATTTATTAAGCACATGTGTTGCTGGGGCCTGAAAGGGGAGCAAAGAATAGCAACATTGTTTACCGTCCACGCATGTCGTAAAAGGCGACTAAGGAGGTTATGGGATGGAGTTGGCTGTCCCATCCATATAGGGTCAGTGACCCAAAGCCATGCTGAAGTCGGATGTGTCAGGCAGAAAGGCGCAGATATCGCGGCAGTGCTGTAAACCATGACACAACACATTTTATTCTCCAGACTACATCCTACTAATCTGGAGAAGTTTGAGAACGAATGCAGAAGAAGAAGAATATTTATTGTATTCTAATCAATTTTAATACAATACACTATCTGTGTTTCTAGTAAAGTTAAAGTGGAATTTAAAAAACAAAAAATCTTATATAGCATTAAGTTTCCCTCCAAATCTCAAAACAGCTATAAAACTGACATGTCACAGCATGATTTCCCCAGAAGTTATTAAAATTAGCAAACAAATAACATTTTTAGTTTTTGGAAAATGGTACCAAATTAATGAAAGAGTCATATGTGACCAAACATGATTCCATTGGTAGAGAATGAGGGACAGCCATGTGTGACCAAACATAAGATTCTATTGGTTCAGACAGAGGGGGGGGGGGGGGAGAAAAATGTTTATATGACCATTGATTCATTAAAGTCTTCATATAAGAAAATGCTGCCCCCCCCCCCTTCCAACCAAATTTAATTCTGTATATTTAATTTTTGCATAATTTGCATCAATACATATCTATCAAATCAGGAGGTGCTAAGCACAATCAACGTCCAGGAAGGCTGGCTTCTGAACACTATATTTCTGCCGAAGACGGATGTGTCGGGCCATTGGCGCAAATAAAACGGCGACACAGCGCATTTCCGTTTTCTGGACTACATCCTGCTGGAAATCTAGGAGGACCATGGTCCTGCTAGATTCAGTAGGAGTTTGAGAATGAACGCAGAAGAAGAAGAACACTATATTAAGGAAAAAACTAGGTTTTTGTAGTCACATTAAAAGACACAACAGCATGGAGAAAGTGTTATTGGAGAGGATGATAGAAGGTAACAGGGGTATAGACTGCACATGATGCCATTGGACAAAAGACATTCAGGAATGTCATATGCCCTTAAAAGGGGCTGTACAGCTTGATCAAGATTGGAGAATTCAAGAGATCCATAGGGAAGACTACGTTCTGGAAAGAGTAAGTCACTTGATGATGATGACATATCTATCAAAGAAGACATGTCACACATGTATATCAGTATTAAATATCTGTATTCAATGACAGGTCTACTTCTACGATACTCCAATTACTTGACAGTTACGTCACTTCATCCTGGCATTAAAAAATAGGTAGTTATAACCTGAACATAATACCTTCTGTAAGTGACTGATCAGAAATAGACATTAATGATAATAACCCTCCAATATTTTCTGTTATATTTTAAAGAGATGTTTGTTGACCGTGCTCTTGTTTGGGGCATAATTTTATAGACTTTTAACAAATATCTTAAAAAGCAAAATGTGTATTTGCAGACGTCATCTTCCTGAAGTAAGTGATGGAAAAGGGAATGCTGAAGGCGAGGCCAAGAAAGGTTTGTGAATAGAATAACTTTATAAATTACATTATTATGACTTCAGTGGTAGAAAGGTTAATCGGTTCTTTCCTAGTACGCGGGTGCCGGATGTCACACTTTTCAACATACCGACTTCGCGTTTTTAATAATTTATTCCGGATTCTAGTTTTTAACGCACCAGTTGCAACAACCTGTTGTCAACCAAATCATCATCATTAGGTGCCGTCTCCGCAACGAAGTTGGCTGCAACGTATCTCCAACATCTCCTGTCTCTTGTCTTGGTGGTGCACTCTGTTAGACTGTAACCTGTCCATCGTGTGATGTTACTCTCCCACTTGTATCTCTGCCTACCTCTTGCTCGCTTCCCTTTGACTTTACCCGCAAGTAAGGTCTTCAATAAGGTGTCATGTCTTTTAATGTGTCCAAAGTATTTTATTTTCCTGATCTTTATTTCTCTTAGTAGTTCTTTCTTCATATTAAATGTCTTTAGCACCTCTTTATTTGTTTTCTTCTCTTTCCATGATGTTCTCCCTATTCTTCTATATTGCCAACTAAAACATTATGCCTAAGTTGCGAAATTATTGTTGCCAAAATTAACAGCAAAATTTAAACATGACAAAACTGGTGAAGTTACCTGTAGTAAAATGGCATATAGACCTAACATTAGGCCTATGTTGATAGTGCAGCATAACATTAGGCCTATGTGAATGTAATGAAAGCGGGAAAATGTAAACATTGAAAGAGTTGGTATATCATGTCTTGAGCATATCGAAAGACAGCAAGTAAAATGTTTCAGTCAAATTCTACCCCTTCCCACATCCCACCTAACTCATATTCATTTACTCACATTCCACAGCCAGTAGTCATAATCATTGTCTGCTACAACTGTTTTCCAATACCAGTTCTCTCCCCTTACCTTGACTTGTATTTCGCTACACATTTCGTAAATGTTGGGTTTAATTCGTTAAATTACTGGCACCCGTGTACTAGGAAAGAACCGGTTAATCTGTCAATGTCATATGAAGAGAGAATGGAAGACACAAGAATGATAAAATAGGTCTATGCCAATAAAGTACAAGGAAGAAGGCAGAGTTAAGCATATCTTTTGTCATCTGCTAGGGGAGACTGAGTCTTTATGGATTTTCCTGGAGTACTTTGATTTTAGTTCATAATTAGCAGCAGTTGTTGATAAAAATAAGTGGTTCTGTAATCGCGAAGCATATCCCCTATATTTCATTATTATAGCGGGATGTGAACGAAACAAGATTCAATACACATGTTCATTCTATCTATCTATGCGCTGTGTCCCTTGTTTACCTTGCAGCGTCAGGGGTGGAAGAGTTCTCTGGAGATGGCCTTCTTGTGCGCTGTTTGTAAACTTGTTCCTGTGGCTTCTTTGATTTCTGTGATCCATCTTTTACATGGTCTGCCTTTGGCTTTATAACTGTTATGTCTATGTGTCATGGCCATTTGTGGCATGCTATATGTCGGTAGTCTGGAAGCGTGTGAAAACCACTTGATCTGCTGTCTTTTGATGTGTTCCAATACTGGTATTGTTTTGGTTATCTGTCTGATGTTATAGTTTCTAATTCTATCTCTTAATGACACTCCGAGTATTCTTCGTAAACATGTCATTTCTGTTGTCACTATTTTTCTTTTGTCTTGTGCTGTCATTGTCCAGGTTTGGCACTGGTAGCATAGTGATGGAATAATAATAGTCTTGTATAATGCAACTTTAGTGTCTATGTTTACATTTTTGTTCTTGAAAATGCGTGTCATCTGTCCTAGGATCTGGTATGTTTTGTTGCATCTATTTTGTATCTCTTTACTGGTTTTCCCTTCACTCGATATAATGCTTCCTAAGTAAGTGAACTCATTTACTTGTTTAAGGTGTTTATCATCGATGGAGATAGTGATATTTCTTTCTTTCTTTGCTATTGCCATTATTTCAGTCTTTTCAATATTAATCTTCATGTTGAATTTTTGACATGTTATGTGGAGTTTGTTCATATGGTCTTGCAATTGTTCTTCTGATGTCGCTATTAGTACTTGGTTGTCTGCAAAGAGTAGTTCGTTCAATTTGTCTTTTATGTTATCTTCTTCGTCGGCACTTGTTAGTTTACAGATGTGGTCGATATATGTTATAAAAAGTAGAGGGGATAGGACACACCCCTGGCGAACTCCTGATTGAATTTGGAACTTATTGGACACACCTGCATTTGTTCTTACTGCACATTGGCTATTTGCATAAATGCCCTTGCATATGTTGATTAAATGTTCTGGTACTCCGTATATTGATAGTGTTTTCCATAGTTGTCTGTCTGTCTACTCTGTCGAATGCCTTTTCTTGGTCTACGAATGCGAAATATAATTCTTTGTTGTTTTCTGTGGCTCTTTCAGTTAGTTGTCTAAGTGTAAAGATAGCATCCGTACAGCTTTTGTTCTTACGGAAGCCCATTTGGGTGTTTTGAAGTTGTGGTTCAATATATGTTCGTAGTCGTTGCTCTAATATTTTGTGAAAAATTTTTTCTGTGTGGCTTAGTAAAGATATCCCTCTGTATTTTGTGCAGTCTTGTTCATTGGTAGTGTATATTCATGTTCTATCATGTTTGCACATTGTTTTTATTTTATTGCATGGTCTAAGAAATTATGTCACTTGCAGAACGTTAGTACAACTGCAGAATAGTGCTAGATTTTAGGACACTGGGAGGGGGGGGGCAGGGTTAGGTATAGTGTTTAAAATAAGTCTAATGCTAGTACATGCCCCACCCCTTTGTGGTGAGGGTGACAAACAAGTGTGTTCCTGACAGTATCTTTCTTTCTTCAGATCAGAGCTCAAAAGATGAAGAAGATGATGATGAGGATGAAGATGAGACTGAAGATGATGAGGAAGTTACTGATGAGGAAGATAATGAAGAAGAAACAAGTAGAACAGATCAAAAAGCAGTGTGAGTTTAACATCTATGTACTGTGATCATGTTATGAAGGTGGCAAACACTTGGTAGTTGGTGCCTTCTGATCCTTTTTGAAGATGGCAATTACTTTTTGTCTACTTTCTTGATTTTATCTTATATCTTTTATTAATTCTGTCCCAGTCAATCAGGAAAAAAACAGCTTAACATACACCATTCCAAATACAAATTATATCCTTCTGCACGTCGGACTCCTATATGACAATTATGTAATACTCACATGTTCATGTCCGAACACCTCAAATGCCCTTCCAAAATGCTGGCTGCTACATGATATTTATAATGTTTTTTCATAACCAAACTAATATGCTCATCTTTTGAAAATAAATAAATCACATTTTGTCTTCATAACCTGCCATAAAGTTATCCTGCTATGCTGAAGCACATTTTTGAACATTTGTAATCATTATAATATTTGAATTTTTGTAATTTCTCCCTCACTATACTGTCTGTCTCCATGAACAATTCTGACATCAAAATTTTCAGAAAAGGATAGGCAATAAGACTCAGTTTAGTTTGTTTGCTTACATACAATATTGTGTTAGTTATGAAAAATTTAAGAATACGGGGAAAAAAACAATAGAAATGTGTACATACCCAAGTTTGTATCGCAGAAAACTGAATCATAATCCATTTATTTTGAAATAAAAACACATCTGCATATATCCTGAACCATTTTGTAATGCATACATGTATTTATATATATACAGAATTACTTATAAATATCACATTGTCTTGATATAAAAAAATGCATACAAAATATGCATTTTCCATAAAATGTTCTATTCTTTAGGCCTATATTTGAGTTATTACACAAGACTTATTTAGATAACCTTAGATATATATATATATAAAACACAAATTTCTATGCTTTATATAAAGGTCTGAGTATTCACATCTAAATGTAATACTCCAAAAATCATGTTTTTGAACATAGATAATTGTGATAGAAATATATATTGCATTGGAAATGCACCCCAGCTTCAACACTCAACTCTGAATCAGAATTTCTATCAAAGTCAGATTGTAATAATTTCATTAGGCCTACAATAGCCATCTTATCTAATATCAAAAACATTGCCTAACGTATTTTGGTACATTTCAAAAGCCTTACTAGCTGTAAAACGTTGAGGATGTCTAGATTTCATTACTTCAGATACGAGTAGCAATAAGTTACACAAAATGAAAATGTAAACACACTTGTTCATATGAAATTAGTGCTCAAATACATCCATTATTATTTCTAACGAAGCATGCCTTACTAGATTGATTATCTCTGAAACGGAAGTACAGCAAATAGTAATGGTTCGTTTGATTTTACGGACATCATGATAGTTTATAATTCAAGATGGTAATTTCATATCAAAATGTAGATTTAAGCGGCTCATTGCACGAGAGGAGTTAATATAATCTGTTAAATAAAAGACACTTAGTAGTCACATACTTCTCGATCCAATCTTGACTAGATCTAAAAATGTGTAGAACACATGATGTGATTCCAAATTATAATCAATGCAACATGTCTCAAAACCTAATGTGGTCTATGTTATTTCAGAACCAAATTAACATTTCATTGTAAAAAATTTCCTTATAATAGAAAAATAATCCATACAAATTTCACTAAAAATGGCTTCGATTTCAACTAGATTGCATTGATTGTAACACTTCAACTACAAAGAAAAATTTTTTCTCAGACTTATCATTTGCTTTGCACACAACCATGTCGAGAGAGGAAGCTAGATTTGCTAGCACTGTTACCACTATTTTATTTGAGGACCCCTGAAAAAACCCCCCAAAAGTAAAACTTTTTATCATAGCTACACAATTGCGTAGTGACAGTCTCAATTCTGCGACCACTGCATTGTGCAGATACACTCAGACATTTGTGTTCATTTGCACTGATGGAATAGTGCAGGAAATGTCTTCCACAAGGGAAATAACTCTGCACAAATGAGAAGTGATTATGTAAGAAAATTAATACAACATGCAATTTGTAATACATTTCTGTGATTCAATGTCCAATTTACAGATAAATAGAAGAGGCACTTATCTATGAATATGTCTTTGTGAATATCATATAAAACACTTTTACATGCAAGTGGTAAAGGGGTATAATGCAAAAAGAAAGAAGTCTCATGTAGAAATAGTGAAAGATAGGCCTAGGCCTAATCAAAAGCAGAGTAATCTGGATCAATATCAAGATCATGCAGGATCTGATTTCTCACAAAATTGTTCAATATTGGCATAGCTCAACTGTTTTGACTATTTTCTATCAGTACTAGGTCTAGGGTGTGGTGGTGAGTGGGGTGCATGTCACCATCTATGCTTTTAGATTATCAATACTTTCATCCCCGATCTCCAGAACTACTGATTCCTTAGCAATGTCTCAATCTCACTCTCTTAAATTCCATCATACATTCCCTATCAACCTCGTCTGAATCATAAGTACCGGTAGGCCCATTCTGACTAAGTTTTCAAGGAAATTGAAAGCAATAATAAACAATTCACAACTTGGACACCACATTGTTAGAAATGATAGGAAAATTGCTATTGAAGCCACTATTGTAGTTAATGTGGGCTAAATTTAGTATGTCTCTTGACTATGTTTGTTGTTGGCTACAAATGACCAGACTGGAAATAAATTAATAGTGGCAAGGATGGGAGTAATTGCGTTAAAGAGATTCCTTTTGTTATTGTCATTACACTCACATGTGAACCTTATGTATTAATTTGTCTCAGTTACACATTAGATAGTTCATTAGGTGAGACTAGTTAATATCTCATAAGGCACATTCATTCAGACGTGTCTATTTCTGGTATACACTAACTGAAAAAAAAATTATTGTATCTTAGGTGCATACTCATAGAAAGACCTGGAGTGAAAATCCAAGGATAGGTAGACTGGAGAGCATTTGTCTGTGCCATTTTCTCTCATGAGGGCCAGGGCCTTGATTGATTGATTAATGGCATGGGCACGGCTTGTCCATATTTTTTTTCTTGAACAATCTGCACAATCAGGCAATTTCCTTTTGCCTTTCACAAGGCTGCTACTCAGACTTAATTTTGTTAAAAAATGTTTATGAATTAATATTTTGTTCTTATTATTATATGTTCATACAGACGAAGGTATTAGATCATAACATCACATATATTTGTCTTTATTTATTTTATTATAATTGTTTTTAATCATCTTTTTATTTGTAGTGGTAGGCATTTGTAACACATTTACTTATTCACTATTATTACTATGGTATATATATTGCTGCAGCCCATACATGATTGTTGGATATTCTCTGGATTTTCGTTAATTATACATTCTCCAACATGCTGGATAAACAATTAACTAGCATATAATTAAACTTCTATCTTGCCTGTTTCTATGATAAATAGCCTGAAGTTGCTTTAGGATTACTCATATAACTATGAAGCTCATAAGAAAACAATCTGAATCATATTCCTTATGTGTCTGTTTCAGACACACACTAGGCAAGACATTTTTTTAGTTTGTTGTTATTTTTATATCTTATTTAAGCTCCTTCTATTACATGTCTGTTTCTATAATAGTTGTTTGTTAATTTAAATATGTTTATTTTGATGATTTGTTTCAGGTCTCATACGAAGCCAAAAAAAGGTGACGATAAGGAAGCAGAGGAAGAATCAAAGAAGGATGCTACAGTCCGGCAAGAGTAAGACATATCTTTTTTATTTAACCTTTAGCAAGCCGGGTTAATATTACGCAATCTTTTTCCTGCCACCAGATTTTTTATGAAACTTTGTGTTGTTTGGTGGGTGTTTGGAAAATTTAAAAAACATTTTTGTTATTAGAGATTTTAAACAGATATTTGCATAATTATATAAAAAATTGCATACTGCAAATATGTGTGCAATTTTTTTTTTTTTTTATTGTGTGATACAAAAGGTGTGAGGAAGTGGTGAGATGTTTTTAAAAAGAAACAAAAAAACAACCAATCATGGGTGTTTGGAAAACTCAATAACTATTTTGTTATTAGAGATTTATAAATTTAGTTTAATTAATTCAGTTAAGAGTTGGTTCATGTATAACTTATATTTTCTCTTTGTGACTATTTAAAACAGGAAGAAGAAAGTCAAAGTTGATGATGATGATGATGCTGTTGATGAGGCAGAAAGTGATGAGGATGAAGATGATGATGATGATGAGGATGATGATGATGAAGAGGCTGACGAGGAAGATGAAGATGATTCTAGAAGTACTGTAAAGAACACAGAGGAAAGAGAACAGAAAGCCAAAGATGAAGATGACAAGGAAGTCACTCAGTCAGTAAGTTGCAAGTAATAGCTTGTTATAGAAAATGTATGATTTATAAAGAAATTTGTCTCAGCATAGGGTGCTTTGAGAAATAGGGGTCTTGTGCTTCAATAAAATAGTCTGATGGAAGCAAACTAAATAAATCAATAGCCAGTGATGTAAATTCTGCCAGTGATGTCTACTGTCATCATTCCATGTCCGAAATGTCCAAGGACATTTACAGCTCGAATAGAGCTCATTAGCCATCTACAAACGTATAATCAAGGACATAACTAAAATTGAATTTTCAAAAGTGGATGTAACAAATGGTCATCATCACTTGTGATGAATGAATAACAACAACAATAAACTTCAAGACAGAATGTGAAGCTATCAAAGAGGTAGCATTTTGGTTGTAGTGGTCAACACACCAGGAGGAAGTCGGTATAGAAATCCTGACCAGTGCTAAATCGGCTGTGCAAATCCTCCACAACCATCTGATCTCTCCTATCTCAGCTAAGCTACCAAACAAAATAAGTAGTCTCAAATAAATTCTGGGGCATTCAGAAATCAGGGGAAGGAGATATATGTTCCATCACCAATATTGGAAGCCAAAGCCAGCAACAACAGGTAACAGAGCCAGTATAATTTCCAGAATTAAAGTCCATTATAGAAATTGTTAAGATCAATAAATGTCGAAGAGGGCTGGCTCCTTAATAACATCTTAACAAGAAAGCTGTGTTTTTAATGGCTATATAAAGAGACAAAACAGCATGGAAAGATTAATAGCTGAAGGCAGAGTTAACGGAAATACAGGAAGAGGGCGCCCAATACGACGATGGTGCAGTGATATATCAAATTGCTTAAACATGTATCTAGCTATTGCGGAGTGTACAGAGAATCCATAAGGAAGACCACATTCTGGAAAGAATATGCCACATGAAGATGATAAAAAAGCTCCATGGACATGGAATGAAGCTTAACTCACAAATGCAGTCAAAAATATGCTGCCATCCACAAGCCTTGAAGAAATTAAAAATCATGACTCATGTTCAGGAGGTTTGAGGCTGGCAACACTGATATGTGCCCATGTGGACAATCTGCAGAAAATGGAGAACATATTCCACACAACTTTCCACTGTCCCACAGAACAAGAAGAAAGCTGTGGCCATCTGAAACAGCTCTGACAGACAAGCTCTACAGCCCTGTCTTGGGCTGGTGACCACTTTACAGTTTTTTAAAGAAATCCATTTCAATATATTACTCTGACTAGAGAATAAGTAAGAGAAAAGGTGAAATAATTTAAAATTACAAAATTGATAAAATAACGGGTTAACCTATTATTTGGTAATAGAATATGTAGAACTGGGATATGTATGATATAGACTTTAATATAGAATTTGGTATAGCATTGAGGGATAAAGCCAGGAGTTGAATATGGACAAAAAAGAGAATGTGATAGCTGATAGGTCGGTAACTGAACAAAATATTCCAAGACAAAATATATCAGAGAGAATGCCTTTGACAAAATATAGCCACAGCAAAATGTCATCAGACAAAATATTTCCAGACAAAATGTCACAAAAATGAAATATCTCAAGACAAAATAGATCCCATAAAAAGTCGGTTCATTACACACGGTAATGTTCAAAACACATTCTGTATTTCAAGAAAGTAATCAGATCTGCAGATATGTTGAACCATTGTTTTAATAACATCATCAACACGTTGGTAAACCTGTTGTTTCTTTGTTGTTTGACCAGCACCAATCTGACTTCTGAATAAGGCAGTTGTATGTTGTTGTTGCTGTAAGTTCTTGGCAAGTCATGCTGATGTTGGATAAGATACGTTCTCCATTTAATTAAATGCATTGTGCCAACCTTCACAGCAGTGTTGCTTCTTGGTAGTTTATTCGTGACACACTTGTGATGATATCAAAGGCTCACTGGAAATCGCAGTTGTAAACAGCTACCACGACGAACCCATCTAATGTAGAAATCTTTGAAGTGGGCGATGCGGAAATCCAGGACTAAGAAACTATCAGTATTGGTGAGTTGTTCGAAAGTAGAAATGACATCAGTTTCTGGTGAGAATTCCAACACTATCATTTGTTTGACTACTTGCATAATTATTATCTACCTTCAATGACATGAGGAAAATATTAACATCTAAACAAATTACAAAGTTAAAAATGAGAATTATAAATTCTATATCTACTCTATATTAATGTATGGCTCAGAAACATGGATACTAAATAAACAGAAGACAGAATTGATGCCTTTGAGATGTGGGTATATAGAAGAATAGGGAGAACATCATGGAAAGAGAAGAAAACAAATAAAAAGGTGCTAAAGACACTTAATATGAAGAAAGAACTACTAAGAGAAATAAAGATCAGGAAAATAAAATATTTTGATCACATTAAAAGACAGGACACCTTATTGAAGACCGTACTTGAGGGCAAAGTCAAAGGGAAGTGAGCAAGAGGTAAGCAGAGATACAAGTGGGAGAGTAACATCACAAGATGGACAGGTTACAGTCTAGCAGAATGCACCACCAAGACAAGAGACAGGGGATGTTGAAGATCTGTTGCAGCCAACCTTCGTTGCGGAGATGGAACTTAATGATGATGATAATTTTTATCAGATATGTAGAATGGTATTTTATTCTCAGATTGTAGTTTTTGCTAAAATTCTGTCCAAAGTGAAAATAACATCCTGCTAGTTCAACATGAGGAAATGGACTTTTGAAAGCTTTAAATGCAGCAAATTCGAATCAGTAACTTTTGAAGATAGAGCGCATTTCTGTTATCTTAAAGTTCAATGATATGCTGAAGCAGGTGGTGGTATATGACTTCACTATGTCTAGACAAACAAGCATACACACATGGCATCATTTGATCATTCTCAAATGCATGGATTATATCTATCTATATCTGTAAACTCGTAACCCATCTGAACCTTATGTGTGAGACTTGTTCGTTCTTCGAATAGCTATTATGTTTCTCATAATGGACTATTCCAATCTTGATACTAATCTCCTGCAATCTTGATAAAATCATGATTCACACTTTTTTAAATCTTCTGAGTATCTTAGTATATTGACTATATCAGATTGATCTATTCTTCTTCTTCTTCTCGTTCGCAGTTTGACATGTCTACACAGCAAGTCCTGTTTTCTTAATAAATCCTGCTGTATTTGAAAGCTCCTCAGTGCTCCCATACATCTTTCTGTGGATATTCCTCTCTGTGGGACAGTGTTCTTCCCTTAACTGGTTTAGTGTATTGCAGTCTTGCAGGATATGTTCAGCTGTCTGTTCTGCCTGCCCACAAGGGCACAGTGGTGATGGGACCAATCTTAATCTATTTAAGTGGCTGTTTAATCTGTTGTGTCCTGTTCTGAGGTGGAAGATAATAACCTGCTCTGCTCTTTTAAGATAGTGGTAATTGTCTTTTGGGTGGTCGACTTTCCTGATGGCTTTGATGAGGGTCTTCTTTTCTTGGTAGGTGATTTCTTGGTCTTTTTGTTCCTGTGTTGCTCCATCTTTTGCCAGTCTGTCTGCCTCTTCATTTCCTGGTATGCCACAGTGGGATGGTATCCACTGTAGTACTACCCTTCTCTGGATGCTCACTTCTCGCATGTCTTTCTTCAGGTCTGGCAGCTTATCGCTGTCAAGGGCTTGTAGGACAGACATAGCATCAGTAAGAAATACCACCTGCTGGCACTGACTTGTTGTGTTTTTAATTATTTCTGCAGCAATGTTTAAAGCCCGTACTTCTGCAGAGTAGTTGGAGCAGAATATTCCAGTTGGTGAACATGTGGATTCATTTTCTTTTTCTGGATAAGATCGATCTATTGATTTATCTTTTACTTTGATAGGCTTACTAGAGTATCAGCTCGCTCATTTCCCTCAACTCAACACTTGCATGTCTATGCACAAATATAAAGATAATCTTTTTAGATATTGCGTAAGCAACTCCACCCAGTGATGGTAGACAACACCAGCTTCAACCTTGCGGTATTTTAAAGTTACAATAAAGTATGTATGCATGAGAATAGTCCTGTATACCACCAATGACAGGCTTTCTAGAATAGTTTTATCTCTATTGTATGACTGAATGTGATGAGGGCACTGCTGGATTGTTTTACTGTTTTCCCATTGGAATGTGAAGAAAAATATCAAGTACAGTGTTGATTGCAAATGACTTACCCATCAATTCTTCAGACATTGACAACATATTGATGAAAAAATTATTAAAGTATATCCTGTACAGGATATTGCATATCAACTATTGTTGAGTTTTTAAAAAACACTCATGTATTCAATTGCATTGCCAGTAAAACATGAATGGCATTACTTTACTGTGACGATTTGCTTAGTTGAGAATATAGGAAAATTTAATGAACCCTTACACAACAGAAACAGGCTGTCAGTGCTTGAATGTTAATGTCCTATACATGTCACTCAATCTATCATGCCCTTGAGCCTTTAGAATCTTTTGCACATACTCTGGTGCATAAGCCATGGACACAGATTTTCCATTTATCTCATATCTTGGATATGTTAACCTCATTCTGTGAAATTGTTATCTATATCTAATCCTTCATGGTTTCTTTTCTCATTGTGTTCCTAAATCTTCTTGTTTTTTTTGCCCTGTGAGTTCTATGTCATTGCCTTTCTAGCTATATCTTATACTTCTATACCTGTCACAGGTTGAATATTTATATATTCCATTCAGTTTTTAGTAGCTCTACATCTGTTGCTATGTGAATGCTTGCAAGCTCAATACCTCTCATTAAGTTAAAAAAATTCTACACATAATTTTTATTGTTCCTTAACATGACATCTCAACCAACAAGATATTGAACTCTGCAAAAATGACATATTCAATATCCTCAGTCTCAACGGTTTGTGGCTATCCAGGAATATGAAGGTGAGATGGAGGGTGATCTAGACTTTGAGAAAGGAGATATATTGACTATCATAGAAACCAGGTAACACTTCTGTTCTTGAAACTGTTGTTGCCTCATTGTGGGTTCTGAGAGTCTCTGGTATGTTTTGAGAGAGCAATCCTCATATAGTGTTTGGTATGCTCTGAGAGAAAAGTGTCTAATATGCTCTTAGACGCCCGTGTGTTGCTGGGGGCCTGAAAGGGGAGCAAAGAATAGCAACACGGTTTACCTTCCACACATGTCGTAAAAGGCGACTAAGGATATGGGATGGAGGTTATGGCATCCCATATAGGGTCAGTGACGCAAAGCCATACTGAAGTTGGATGTGTCAGGCCGAAAGGCGCAGATATCGCAGCAGTGCTGTAATCCATGATACAACGCATTCTGTTCTCCGGATTACATCCTGTTAATCTGCAGGAGTTTGAGAACGAATGCAGAAGAAGAAGAAGAATGCTCTGTGAGTGTTTTGTGTGTGTTAATTTATTTTAAGGAAATATACAATGTGAATTATTCTATGATTCAAGTGTTCATTCAAATATGACTCTATGACAAATCCAACAACTGATAGGAGATTTTTATTGTTCACAAAACTCAGATCTAGATATTGTGCAAGAACTTAAGGAAATTAATAAATCCATCAAAGATCAAAATAACAAATCACACAACTCAAGAATTAACCCACCAACAAACAATATCAGAACAGTTCATATCAGAACATAGAATGTTTGTGGCCTCAGTATTAAAAAAACCCAGAAATAGTTTAATTTATAGTCAGCATAAGGCACAACACATTCAACATAAAGATAAATGATCTAAAATTAAAACAAGTAGAAGAGTTCAAGTGTCTTAGGAGTGATTTCACAGCTTACAGAAGATTTAACAGAGAAACTGAAAGAAGAACCCAACAATCCAACAATGTAAACTATCAACTTACCCCATCTTAAAACACTCTTGTACGAAGACAATAAGGAAAATCATAAACTCAACCTTCATACTGACTTTGTGCCACCTATGTCAGACTTGGACATTAACCAAAGTACAAGAGAGAAAATCTACATTGAGTTAAATGAGATGTCTAAGCAAAGCAGCAAGAAAAACAGGAAGAGACTGTGTGAGAAATGAATATAAGTAGGAAGCCAGAGGACAATTTAAAAAAAAAATTCTTGAGACTAACGGGAATTTAACCAGTCCGTTCAACGGCAAAAAAATTATTTGTATAACTAATACAGATATTATGTTATATGTTTGTTGTTACTGAGGATATTTCAATACCTGTACGGGATGTTTGTTGTTGTTGTAATAGTCCTTGTCTCGATCGGTCCGTTCTGGTGACTTTGTGTGCACGGTTTGAAAGGCTTGATGAAATTGCATCTTTTTTTGGAGATGCGGTTAGTCAAGTACGGAAGAACGCGTGTTCAATAGTTGCTATGCGATTTGGTGCAGTTGAACAGACTGGTTCAATTCCCGTTAGTCTCAAGAATTTGTGAGAAATGAAGAGATTACAAAAACTGTTGAAACAATGGCAAATTGTCAAATATATTGAAAACCAGAAACTGAAATGTTTTGGAAACTTAATGAGAATGAATCTGAACTGATCAGCAGCATCAGCATACAGCATGAGAATAGAATCACAAATAAGCAAAGAAAGACCAAGAAAAAGATAGATTGAAGTAGTCAATGACTTCCTAAAATAGCATAACATTGCTGTATATCAATCGACAATGTGTCATATAATGAAAACTGATCATCACTTAAGCTGCAAAAATACTTAACAGCATAAAACAGAGACAGACAAATGAAAGAAAGTGTGAAAATTCTGAGGATTCGTTGTGAAATATTTGTTTAGTTTTTCATCATATTTTATACTTTATCTTAAAAATCTGCTTAAATTATATAGTCAATTTTTTACTCTAATGAATGGCAAACACTAGTTTGATTACTTTTCTTATTTCCACAGTGGAGCTGCTTTTCACATTTATTAGGGACTGTCCATAAATTAGGTCAGAAACCAGAAAGGGGAGAGGGTGGTCTAAGCAAGTTTGATAGTTGTTGAAAAGGGGGCCAGTTTGACAAAAGTTGACGACAACAATACTTTTATCCACACCCATAAAAATTGTTTGTATTAGAAATTTGGTACTATGATTGCAGTCCAACCCCTATTTTCAGTCTTGTTTCCCAATAGTGCCCATCTACGCATTTTGTGATTAATTGATCTAAATGTTTGTTTGTTTTGCGTTCGCTCCATTGCAACCATCACGGATATCCGTGCGGTTTCCGCCGGGAGCGTGATTACGTTGTGCCACCGTTATGCGCTTTGTAGGTCTAGCACATCAAATTTCGGCATGCCTTGACAATTCGGGTGGGCTACCCTTAGCCTGTGACAGCCTCTATATCTGTCTCCAGGCACGCGTAGTGGCGACTCTTCGCCCAGACAATTTTTGCTCTCGTCTGACTCGCACGAGGTGTTCCACTGTCTATGAACTTGCCTCGTGTAATTGGGCGTGCTGTGCCTGTGCCCATTGGGTACTGAACCGTTTCTCATCCGTGAGCCTGGTTCCTTAGGGGAAGAACTCAACAGAGGAGCTGGACCCTGGCTAATTCGCCCTCTTAGCCAAGGTGTCATTCACCGACATCGTGTACCCCTTGTCCAAGTTTGAGTCTCATACCACGCGTTTGAGAGCAAGGCGTTCTCGAGCTGAGCGTCCTTGTCCCAATAGCGCCTGAGCCCATCAGGTACTGAACCCTTTCTCTCTTCAAGTGTATTTTCCGGTGTAGGAAAACCTGACAGTAGAGTTGAGCCAGGGCTAAATCGTTGTCCCTTTTGTGCCTGAGCCCATCGGGTACAGAACCCTTTCTCTTTGCGAGCATATTTCTGGTTTAGGAAGGCTCGACATTAGAGTTGGATTAGGTCTTCTTGCTTTACCAAACGCCAATGAATGGGTCTGGGTCTCTGCCTGTAAGGAACACAGGTAACTAGAAGCTCGTCTCTAGCTGACGGAGCTTGTAGTTCCCCTTTCCTAGGGACTTTTCACTTTCTATTTGCAGTTCACGCTGCCCTCTAGCGCTGTTCTGCCCTTTCATTGTTTCATTGTACTCGGTATGAAATCTATTTGTCTCTCGCCATGCATCTTCCTTTACGTGCATTTTACATTGGCCTCCCCTCCAATGATCAGACTGGACTGACTAGCTTCACTGTGTGTCGACAGTGTCGCTATATGTGGTGATTCTGGTGGTGTCAGAGATATTGTCTGTCTCTTGTGCAGTCAAATCTCTTTCCATCTGCTGCCTCCACATTCTCGGACACAATCCCCAAATGATTTGGCCAGAATCAGCTCGAGCTGCTGTATTTCTGTTTCCAGGGTGCACCGCGTGAAGGTACATTTGGGATCATGGTTATCTGCTAACCCTGGGTCCGCCTAGAGCAATGCGTTTCCTTTGTACCCCATTTATCTAAATATTATGTCAATAAATAATCAATAGTTAATTGAAATATTCATTGTTTAGGAATACGGGTTAGGGTTAGTCATGCATGGTACCGAAATTTAAAAACAAAATAATGTAAAACAAAATGTATTGTTATTTACAAACATTTTTTTATTTAAAGAGGCAATGATTACATTTTGTGGATATAATTTAGCATAGAGTGGATGTACTCGAAATTTGACAGTTGTTGACATGGTAAAAAAATTTCCCCAAAAATTGTTGACATAATTTATGGACAGCCTCTTATCATATTCATCACGTGAAATTGTTTATTTAACTTGTAGTGGACCAAGTGACAACCTATTTGTCAGTTTTCCCTATATATACATATTGTTCCCTGTCCACTAAGAGTTAAGCCTTTATTTAATACAGTTTTATGAATAGACATAATTTAATAAAAGAAGGGATATTAAGACCAAAAGGCGTTTGCCTTTGATAATTTGCCCAAAAGGCCTAAGATAGAAATATTATGGTTTTTTTTTTTACTGTAGACTTCTGTATATTCATTTATTTACTCCTCATATGTTAGCAGATCTGTTATATCTATTCTAGAGTAGTATTATCTGAGATAATATTTGGCTGTAATGTTTACTCCTTTCTTGTTTGTGCACATCTGTACATGCATATTTCATATATTTAATTTACTTTATTTATTCTAGGGAGGATGGGTGGTGGATAGCAGAAAATGAAAAAGGAGAAAGGGGTTTGGTACCTTCAACTTTATTAAAGGTATGTATGTCAAGCCAGTTTTATACTCAACTTTATTAAAGGTATGTCAAGCCAGTTTTATACTCAACTTTATTAAAGGTATGTCAAGCCAGTTTTATACTCAACTTTATTAAAGGTATGTCAAGCCAGTTTTATACTCAACTTTATTAAAAGTATGTCAAGCCAGTTTTATACTCAACTTTATTAAAGGTATGTCAAGCCAGTTTTATACTCAACTTTATTAAAGGTATGTCACGCCAGTTTTATACTCAACTTTATTAAAGGTATGTCAAGCCAGTTTTATAGTTCCTTTGGAGGTCCCTGTGGATTATCGCTTAAGCTATGGTTACATTCTCTGAGTGACACTCTAGACAGGCAGCTTGTTACTCTGTTAAAAGATTGTTGCTGTGTGTGCTCTAATCTGCACAGCTACAGTTCTACTCCCAGTTCTGGCAGTAAAGCCCAACCTGAGTTTTTACTGGAAATTACAGAACCATCAGTGTATGAAATAACTCCATCTACTGTGGTGTTATCACAAAGCAACTGTTGTATTTCAGGTTCCACTTCCCTATTGTACCATGTTCTGCAATGTCTGCCCAGAGTAATAATGATTTGCATATAGTTTTTCATGTCTTCTCCAGTGTTTATCCACTCTTATCCTCTAACTAAAGAATCAACTGTGGTTACTAGGGAACCGTGTAGCGCAGTGGTTAGCACACTGGCTTCACATATGAGCGGTCCTGGGTTTATTCCCCAGTTGAGGCAGAAATATTCTTCAGACCGCAACGGCTCCTAGGTCAACCCAGCCTTAATTGGGTGCCGGATTAGTTCTGGAAGTAAAGACTGCGAGGGAGAGGAGATGGCTACTGCTGTCATATAGCAGAGCTACTGAAATTGAGATCATTAACATCTCACATCCCTACAGCATTAATAAATGCTTTCAGTTAACTTTACTTTACTAGTGCAATAGTTGCATCTGCGTGCACCATTTATAACATCTCCCTCTTAAGCCTAACACATCTGATTTCCATAATGTTTCTATTGAGTGGATGTTTTTTGTAACTGACAACTCGCATGCATGTCTTGGCCTGGACCAATATTTGTCACAATTTTATAGATACTAGACCTAGCACGTATCTCATTACCACATTCTCTAGTGCATCCCAGGACTACTCACATTCCTTCATTCTGTATTGATGCAATATATAAGGGTAAACTGAGTACAATGAAGTCAACCTTTTATGACTTTTGATATCATTTGATTTACAGTATTAAAATGGGTATTAAATAATTAATTTTTGGTTATTAATGTAGCATATTGTGTTATAAATCTGCAGCATATTAATCACCTGACAATCAGTACTAGACTTAAGTATGAGAGGACATATTCAGTTTTCTGACTATCTTAGTTTTTGAAGTTGAGATGGTTTGTTTTCTGACTCATCTTAGTTTTTGAAGTTGAGATGGTTTGTTTTCTGACTCATCTTAGTATTTGAAGTTGAGATGGTTTGTATTCTGACTCATCTTAGTTTTTGAAGTTGAGATGGTTTGTTTTCTGACTCATCTTAGTATTTGAAGTTGAGATGGTTTGTTTTCTGACTCATCTTAGTATTTGAAGTTGAGATGGTTTGTTTTCTGACTCATCTTAGTATTTGAAGTTGAGATGGTTTGTTTTCTGACTCATCTTAGTATTTGAAGTTAAGATCATCAGTTTTCTTATTCATATTAGTATTATATTAGTATTTGTAGATTTTTTAGCCAGTTAAAATCCTTGGGCAGTCATAGATTAGAATATCAGTTACTTGAATATCTAATATGGTGGTTTTTTTGTGTCTGCTTGCTTGTTTTTCTTTTTTTTTTCCTGTTTTTCTCCCATCAAACGTGTTTTAGTATTTGGGAACGAACAAAATAGAAAATAGAACTCATTACAGACTCCATCTGCATAGCAGGCTTTCTTTTCAAAACAATGTACATTCAATGATGGTTGGGATCTTTAAGGCATGATAAAAAAAGATTAGGAGACAGAGGAGATTAAAATATTGATGGAGTTATACAACATCAAAAAAATACTTGTGTGTTGTTTGGGCCAAAAAGGAGAGCAATGAGTAGTAATATTGTTACCTGCCATACATGTCATGGGATGCGAATGAGGGTGTTTGGAGGTAGATTAGGCTGTTCTGTTCTATAGAGGTCAACGTGACCCAGAAGCTATGATGAAGTTAGATGTGTTGGGTATGGAGGTTCAAATATTGCAACCAAGGTATAAACTATGACATAACGCACTCCATTATCTGGACTACATCATGATAATCAACATATATTTAAGAACAAATGTAAAAGAACAACAACACAATAAAAGCAAATTTACAGCTAGGTTGATTGAAGTTTGCCATATCTGAGATCATTCCTCCATAACTTTGTGTGTAGTAAGGAAAATAATAATAGATATAGTTAGAGAGTTTAAAGATTTCTCTGTTTTCTTTTCACTTCTTTGAGATGTTCATTCTAAGATTACAAAATGTATATGATAAGTTGACTGCTAACAATATACATATATGAACCTTTTAGTCATCATTGTTCATTTCTATTCTCAGATTTACAATCAATACAAAAATGTTCAACAAGATGATGGTAAGTCTTCTCTCCTCAATCATCATCATTATCATCATCTCTACCACCACTATAACTACCACTACTATCAACACCACATAATTTTTCATTATTAATAAGGTAATAATAGTGCCAGACTGTTGCACCTATTTCTTGTTTTCAGATGTGACAGTAGTTACAGTCTGATAAAAATTCCCCTTCTACAAGTGGGGAAAAAATGATCAGAATTAGACAATTGTTGTTCATTATTTTAGAAAGAAGTGTTCTTTTACAGATTGGTGCACCTCTAGTGGTGTCACTTTATCTTACTGGGCCCATGAGCTTTCCAGATCCCAGAGGAGTTGTTGATACCGATACTATTTGAGCCCATGCACTCTTATACACAATAATTTCACTCCTCAGTATCTCAGATGAGCTATTTATTACTCTAGCTATTTGCTATGGTAGATGTGAAACAGAAGTTAAAAGGGAATAGGAGTGGCTAAAAGTGACATGAGGAAAATATTAACATCCAAACAAATCACAAACAAACTAAAAATAGGAATTACAACATGCTACATCTACTCTACATTAATGTGTTGCTCAGAAGCATGGACAATGAACAAATAACTAGAAGATAAAATTGATGCCATACATATATATATATATAAGAATAGGGAGAACTTCATGGAAAGTGAAGAAAACAAGGAGGTTATGAAAAAGAACTACCGGAATTAAATGAAATAAAAATTTAAAAAAATATTTTGTGCATATTTAAAGACATGACACCTTGCTGAAGACCTTATTTGAAGTTAGAGTCAAGGGAAGGTTAGTTAGAGGTAGGCAGATTGTATATAAAAGTGAGAGGGAAACATTATGAGATGAACAGAATATAGTCTAGCAAAATACATCACTAATGAAAGAGACAGAAGATTTTAGATGACCGCTGCAGCTAAAATTTGAAACAGAGATGACACTAGATGATGATGAACTGTTTGTTACTGTTAAAGCTAAGAGATAACATATAGTTTTAACTTGGCATTGTATTTAATTCATGTGTTTCATTTATTATTTGTTTGCTTGTATATTGCTATGACACAAATAGAGAGCAAAGATTACCAATTGTCTGGCATGTCATAAAATGTGATTAATGAGGTTTTGAGGGTGAGGTTGGCTGTTCGATTGGTCTGTGGGGTTCCATAAAGGGTCAAAATGACCAAGAAGCTAAGCTTTAGTTGGATGTGTCTGTCCAATAGGCACAAATATTATACACAATCATGATACTGCACATTTCATTCTCTGGACTACATTCTGCTAATCTGCAGGAGTTTGAGAACGAATGCAGAAGAAAAATAAGAAGTATATATTATGTGGACTCAGTTCTTGAAATCGTTGTAACATGAATATATTATGTTTTCTGCCGAAGATGGTTGTGTCTGGTCATTGGCACAAATAAAACTGTGACACTATGTACTTCTGTTCTCTGAACTACATCCTGCTGCAAATCTAGTAGGATCATTGTCTTGCTACAAGAGGGATCCAGCGGGAGTTTGGGAATGATCACTGAAGAAGAAGAATATATTATGTACAAAATTCAGAAAATCTGTGTATGAAGGCTGGTATTGTTTTGTGATGATTGTTTTTTGTGTATTCATTCTCAAACTCCCTCTAGGTTTTTATTAGAACAGGACAACAATCCTACTAGATTTCCAACAAGACATTGTCCAGAGAATGAAAATGTGCTGTCCACCATTTTTGTTGCACCAATACATCTGACATAAAACAAACATTGGTAACTAAAACGTTCAGTGTTTTTTACCACTTCCATTGAATGGTGGATGGCTGTAACCATATCGCTAGTATAGTAGGCCAGCTGTACGGAAGAACTAGTTCTCGTACTTACACAAGATCACCAAGTTCAAAGCTAACGACGGTCATGCATGATTAACCTATGTACCGCTATCTTGCATCACTATTGACATAACCATAGACTCCATGATCATTTTGAATCCATTATTAGTTTTACTCTCTTTTTGTTATTGTGTGAAAATTATAATGGTACAGTACAAGTAGACGCCCTCACATAGTCGAGTTATTTCCCTGGTCTGTGTTTGTAAATTTCATGTTCCTCATTTAATAATTTAAATATTAATTTATTTTAGGGTTTGGGTTATGGTTAGGATAGTTGTGTTTTACATAATTAATCCCAACCCTAAATAAATATTTCAATTATTAAATGATGAACATGAAATTTACAAACATAGACAGGAAAATAATTAAACATGTGGTGGTGTTTACTTGTACTGTACTATTATAATTCCTATTTATGTTTGTTGTCTGGACAGAAGAAGAAGATGAAGAAGACGAGGATGAAGAACATGAAGATGGGGAATCACCAAGACGGAGGTAATTTATCTTCAAACATTATATTTCTTTTGTTATTCATCATCAAGTGCCATATCCGCAACGAATGTTGACTGCAATGTATCTCCATCATCCTCTATCTCTTGCTTTGGCAGTTCACTCTGCAAGACTGCAACCTGTCCATCTCATGATGTTTCTCTTCCAATTGTATCTGCCTACTTCTTGCTTGCCTCTTCTCGACTCTACCCTCAAGTAAGATCTTCAACACATCTTTTATATCCAAAATATTTTGTTTGGTCTTTATTTCCTTTAATAGTTCTTTTTTTCATAAAAAGTGCTGTAACGATCATTGAATGTTGGAAAAATAAAATATGGCTAGCTTTAGAACAGAACTTAGCAACTATTCTTTATTCTAACTTATTTTTCTGATTAAAATTACTTAAACATAGTTTTAGTGTTTTATAATTTTCATATAATGTAGCTGTGTAAGGACGAGCAGTGAATCAATTATTTTGCAGGTTTTGTAAATTCTCCTTTGATTTTGTAATGGTTTGTATCACTCTTGGGGCAAAGATTAGCATTTACATATGTTCATAAAAACTCATTCTATTGTCTACACGTAAATGTTATGTTTTCAATATCCTCACTAATGTAAGATGAATGCAAGAGCTATACATTCATAATGTTTTTTTTTGCTCAGTAGTTAGGTCTAGGTCACCATTTTCTTGAAGATCACTATTTTCTAGGTCATCATTTACCAGCGACTTCACTATGATGATAATTTGAGAAACAAATAAGAATACACTCAAAAGTGGAACATGCAGATCTTTGCCCCACCATGTCCCTGTCAATAGAGGTCACAAAGAAAGTTCTTCAAGTTACTACATAACACCAATTCTAACATATGGATGCAAGTTGGATAATAAATAAACAGGAGAGTGATACAATTGGTGGCAACAGAGATGTGGTTCTATAGAAGAATTCTGAGAGCACCATAGACAGCTAGAAAAAGTAACAAGGAGGTGTTGAAAGAGTCAAATGTGAGATGAGGGTTACTTGGATATGTTATGACACAGGAAGTCTGGAGAATATAGTTACAACAAGCAAGATAGAAGACAAGAGAGATCAAGGATGATTATATCAGAAACAAATTATTATATTGTAAATATGAATCATATATTATATTTCTTATAGCATAATAATAATGCTATCATCTGGAAAGACTTAAATTTGCCTAGTATATGTGCTATTCATACCTTTTTTCTGACTTTCTGTTACAAATAGTCACATTATTTACATGTAGTTACAAATAATCACATTGTTTACCCTAGTGTTTTACTTTTAGCCTGTAAAACTGGTGACCCAATTGTGAATGTTCTACTTTGAAATTACTCTTTGTTTTTTTTTTTAGTGGTAAAGCCCTGTGGGGTAGCATCAAGAAAGCAGTGAATGAGGTAAAATATGAAGAATAGATTAGTTAATGGTCTATGATGTTATAACTTGCAATGCTAGAAAATGAACAGCTAACCTCATGTCAAAGATGGAGGATCAATTTAGAAGGTTGATCATGATATCATCATCATCATCATCAACAACATCATTAGCAGCAGTATTAACATCATCAACAGCGTCATCAGCAGCAGCAGCATCATAAACTCTTATGACCCATAACTCTTCAGGTTCATAAGGGTGCATCAATACAAAAATCCCGCTGTGTCTTTCTGTTCACATTTCCTTGTTTAGGTGTGGAGAATTTTAAGCCTGTTAAGTTTTTAATATTATCAATCTATACTTCGTCCTCTTCGTCTTCTCTCATCCTCAACTTTTCACTGCAGGTTAGCTTTGGAAAGGAAATCATGGAGAATCATTACATGGGGAAACCACACAAATGTGCAATGTTTCACTGTTGGTAGGTCTTGTGAACCTGCTTGATATTTATTTGGGTACAATGGTAGCAATTGAATACCTATTCCGTATTGGTTTGTTGTATGTTTGTTTGTTTTCATGTCCTTGATCTCATGCCGAATTTCACACAACAAATGATGACATCATAGCAAAATATGTCGTAGTGGAACTGAAATGAAAATTATATGGTAAACGGTATCAAATTTGTCAATCATTGACTAGGCTATTGCACGCCATCTCTGTTGGCTGCAGAGATGTTTCTGAAAACTAGTACTTGGCAATGTCTCCCAGAATAGCTTCAAAAGCACTAGATTGTGCAAGCAATCTGGAGCGTCAGTTTGTTAATAGTGGTTATGTTGTTAGAAATGGTGCTGTTAGTCACTGCACTGTCATGTTCATTGAAGGTGTGTTTCCTGCTGCCCTGTGTTGCATTAATGATTCAATTTTTGTCCCACAAAAAAATGGAGGTTGAACTGCGATCATTGTACTTTTATTTGTTTTTCACGTATACATTGGTTTTATGTTTTGTACAATTGACGTGCAGTACTCTTCTGTAGCATTTGTTTTCAAAAACCTGTATCTTCATTCCTGAAGAAATTCTAATCTGCTGAAAGTGTCCATCTGTACAAAAACTTGGGAACTATTAAAGATTTATTATTGTTTGATCTTTACTTCTGTACTTATTATTTTCTTCCATATAGTATTTAATCTGGACATTACAGTCAAGGTTATTTCAAGTCCTATCTATATGATATCTCATTTAATGTATACAAATATGTGATGAAAGCAGAATATGAGAAACAGTGGAAGGACAGACACACCTGAGATCTCTAATACTAAATTTCATGTTAACAACAAACCATTTTCTTTGGACTCTGAACAAGACATGACATAGTGAGAATTTCAAGGTACAGAAAGTACAAATGATAAAGCAGATTTGAGGTTAGCTTGGAAACTGCAGCATTCTTCGTCCAATCAAATTTAAGGGAGGAGACAGATTGTGATCTACAATTATTTTGGAATATAAAAAACTTAATGAATTTCCTGAAACAAAATATACAGTTTATTGAACATGTTACTCAGGACGTGACAATCCTTTTGACTTGAACATTTGGTTGCATGCCTGGAGCAATAGAGAAGTTCGGCATAACCAGTAGTCAACTGGTGGCGGGGAATGAGCACAGTGAACCCTATCTTGGCTACAGTGGCTAGGAGCAGTGCATAGGTTTAAACCTACCTTCCTGGAATTGTGATAGTTATTCTCTGGCTCTGCCCCGGGTGGGCCGAAAATCCACAGACTTCCAAGCAATATAATGCCATCTAATGGCATTAGGTCAAAGGGCATGAGCCCATGGACCGCTGGATCAGCAACCAACCAACCAACCATTGAACATGTTAGTTCTGTGATCCAGTGGCTCACATAAGAATAATAAAGAATGTTGGCATTCTATATAGCAGAGTGTGATATTCTTCTGCCTTTTTCCGAGAATTATAGCATATTTAACATCTGTGCAATATTTTTAACTTTTATAAATTTTAACAAAAAAAGTTACTTCCTATATCAGGGACAGGAAGATGTGTTTGTGCATCCATAAATGATGTTAAAATTCTAGTTCATAGGAGATTCTTCAATCACGAAGATGAAAATGAGTAGTCAGATAGAAGAAGGAAAATATTTGAAATCATCACTAGAGCTATTGTTAATCTCTTCTACAGGCACTCAGCAGCTTTTAGCTGAAAGGGACTGAACACTATAGGGGAGCATGGACATTAATTATTTCCAGTTTGCCACATTTAAACCATATTTTCTGCATAGTAAAAAGTAACTAAATTGATACCATCAAATAGTTGTAGGCTATGATATGATTTAGTCCACCGAAGGCGGATGTGTCGGGCCATTGGCACAAATAAAACGGCGACACAACGCATTTTCATTCTCTAGGCTACATCCTGCTGGAAATCTAGTACGACCATCAGCCTGCTACAAGAAAGATGCAGCAGGAGTTTGAGAATGAACGCTAAAGAATAAGAAGATATGATTAGGTATCTGCATATACAGCTATGAAAATGATGACATGCATACATACATGCATTAGATTCACTCTGAGTATGTGACTTATTCTCAAAGCATTATCTATTGGAAGATGCCCAAGAAAAAAACAAACAGCCTTCAGTTATTCTCTGCACAACTTGGGCTTGAAATCAACACTTCCAGAACAAAAATATTTGACCTTACCAACAAACCAACGGACATCAAACTAAACGACAGCACTCTTGAAAAAGTCAACAACTTCACATACCTTGGCAGCAAGCTATCAACAACTGGAGATTCAACAGAAATATCACACCGTATTGCACTGACTGCTAACTCATTCAATAAACTATCAAATATCTGGCATTCAAAAACACTAAGAAATAACATAAAACTCAAAATCTTCAACTCATGCATAATTCCAACATTAACATATGGATGCGAAAGTTGGAAAGCAGCATAAAACTTAGAACAATGATTAAACACTTTTGAAAATAAATGTATTAGAAGGCTACTGAACATATGTTGGTCAGACTTCAATACAAACACAGTTGTCAGACAAGAATCAAAACAAGAATATGTATTCACTTATATTAGAAAGCGTCGCTGAAATTACATTGGATATGCGCTACGAATGGATACTGAAAAACCCCCTGTCAAGCTTTGATGTGGTTACCAAAGGGCAAGAGGAAACAAGGAAGACCAAAAGAAACTTTATGTAGAACTATTATAAGAGAACGTTTCACCATCGGTATCAGAAACGATGAAGATCTAAAGCAAATTGCAATGAAACGAGAGACATGGAAATCTATGACATCCGCCCTATGTGCCATCTTTGGCCCTAGAGGAATAACTAACTAAATGCCTATTACTAAGAGTTGGAGTCTTCTTGGTATGAAAGAAAACTTTGTTTGGAGAACTCCCTTGGAGCACAATAGAAAACAAGAGATTCATTGCTTTAAATTCTCGGGGATTGAAACACACAAAATAAGTCTTCCAAGTGACTTTCATGGTTGATGTCAACAACATATTTTTGTTTGAAGTCTCTCTTATAATTTAATTTCAGACCACTGTTTCTGATGTCCTTCATGCAATGGGTGCTGTGCCATCAGGTTTCCGACTATCAACATTGTGTCGCAAGTTTAATGAGGGTACGATATTTCAGTGGAACAAAGAAATAAATCTGTGATTTATGTTAGTGGTAATATTTTGTAACAGGGTAGACTGCAGTAAAACTGTGTACCTTTGGTAAAATGTGAATTCATGAAGTGAAGTAGTTTTTCAAATAAAAAATAACATACTGAATTAGTATGTTTAATTAAAGGTCTGTAACAAGTGCAGGATAACAAGAGTGGGCAAAACACAAGACTAGTGGGCTCCATGTCTCACAGCAGTTAAGAGGCTCCATGTCTCACAGCAGTTAAGAATTCATATTATGAAATAGTAAAGTAAAAAGGCATAAGCCATAAGAAAATAAATGTTATTAAAAACCCTAGAGAATGAAGATGAACAAGCATATCCAATGAGTTGACTTCAAGCTGAAGATGAACTTGATGAACAAACATATCCAATGAGCTGACTTCATGCCGATGATGAACTTGATGAACAAACATATCCAATGAGTTGACTTCAAGCTGAAGATGAACTTGATGAACAAAAATATCCAATGTGCTGACTTCAAGCTGAAGATGAACTTGATGAACAAACATATCCAATGTGCTGACTTCATGCTGATGATGAACTTGATGAACAAACATATCCAATCAGCTGACTTCATGCTGATGATGAACTTGATGAACAAACATATCCAATCAGCTGACTTCATGCCGATGATGAAATTAAGAACGAACATTACCAGTGACTTGATTCTGATGATAAATTTGAGAAACAAATATGACTTAATAAACTGACTGCATTCTGATTATAAGAAAAAAAAGAGAAATGACTTGACTTAACCGCTATAACCCAATATCCCAAAATATCAGGACTCAAAATATTGCTACCCTGTGATACAGATGTTTTGGTATTTCAACTTCACAAAACAGTACCTCTTAATAAATAATAAATAAATTTACATATTTTACCGATGTCACCATGTATACATTGCATTGTGGGATAGCTGCTTAACAAAATTGCATACATGTGTTGGTGGTAGAGGTAGTATTTTAAACCAAATTTATCGGTAATGTTAAAAATCTGGATTTGTGTGTTTAAAAACAGGTGAACAAATTGTTGAGTTTATGCTTAATGATTCAGAAGACATTGAATTATATTTAGATGATGACTATTCTATAAATGATATGGAAATAGACTCAGATGGATCGTTTGAGCCTGAGCAAATATTATTCATAAGTAAGTTACAACAAATCGTAGTAAAGACTGGACAGATTTTTCAAAAAAAAGAGAAAGACCAAATTTTAGTGCAATTTTTGTACCACTTATTTGTGCATAAAGGAAAGATCTACATTTCGGATGGACTGACACATAAAGCAAAAACATTGGACAGCATAAGGTCAGTCAATATTACATAACATAACATCATTTTATGTCTTATTTCTGTTTAAACAATTAAGATGTGTTGGGGTATTGTTTTGTGTATTTTTGCTCAGGAGTCCAAGGGAGGAGGCTTTTAAGGGAAATTTTGCTAGGATTCAAGGGTTCATTCTGATGGTAAACTATACATAAAATGTGGAGGTCATTTTATGCCTGAACTAGATAGATATATTATCGTGCCAACCAGCTGCTTACATTTAACCAGATCAATATTGTTATGTAATGGATTCTTGACCATTCAAACACACTTGGCAATGACAAGGCAGACAGACTAACAAACAAGGAAACAAGACCATACAATAACCATACACTGTTACAACCATATTAAAAAAAATGTTCAATACTTAATTTTTCCCATTAGGGAGTTGCAAGGAGGTTTTGAGTGACTTGAGTGATAAAGGCTGCACGCCCTTCCTGTCACCACATCATGTTCAGGATGAGTTTTTTAAATTACACTGATAAAAAAAATGCAGTTCTTACCCTGCAGTTCTTGACTGTGAGAACAATGCTCTAATCACTCTGCCATGTGCCACACACAACAACCATGAAAACGGTTAAAAAGATATTGAAATCTGTGAACAAAGAGACATGGCTGAACAGATGGGCCATGGGAAAAAGTAAAAGAGAAATCTACACATATATGACCAACCCAAATTCCAAGGACAACATTAACCCCTGGGTAGGAAAGGCCAGAGTACCATCTTTCGACTACACACATGTACAGCTTAACAATCATCTGAATGGAATACAACCATAACACACTCTAGGATGTCAGTTGAGCACTCGTTCTTAAGAAACTGCTGTTAACTGTCTTTTTTTTTTATGTCTAGTGTTAGATGATGTAGAAAAATGCTTCTTCCTCCAGGCCAGATAGATGGAACACCCTATATGAAATAAAAAAGAAGCTCACAAACATATGCATATATCAAATATTGGTATTGGGTCAAATGGCATGAGCCCATGGACTGCTTGATTGGCAAGTGACCAACCAACCATGATACACTTTATGAACAAACATGAGCAATGGCCTGACTTCATACTGATGATAAACTTGATGAAATAACAGCCAATGACTTGACTAATGCTGATGGAAAATTTGATGAAATAACATAACCAATGACTTGACTAATGCGGATGGCAAATTTGATGAAATAGCATAAACTAATAAGTTGATTTCATTCTGATGATAAACAAACATGACCAATTAACTGAATTCATTCTGATGATAATCTTGCAGAATTTAGAGCGACTAATAACATGAATTTGTTTTGATGACAAACTTGAAGAAAAAACATAACTAGCGACCTGATTTTTTTGCATTAAGTAACACAATGAACAAGCATGATGATGACATGAGCACAAAGAAAGAAGAATTTATACTAGCACAAGAATTTTTAATAATATCTCATGTGGAGGTTCTGTATTTACACAGGTGACACTTACAGGATGGTTAATTATCTAGAACCTAAACTTAGCAAGTCCAACTTGGCATACAGAGATCTGTCCTTTGATCCAACTACAAACAAGGTATGTACTTATATGTTTTTGTATGTTCTTTAAGGGGGAGAGAAGAGATGTGTGCACACTGAATGTGTGGGTAGTTGTAGAGAAAAAAGGAAGATGGAACATGAATAATGACAGAAATACTACAGTATGTTGTTATTCATATTCAAATGCTAATGAATAATTCTACTCTTGTCAGCACAATGCTATTCTTAGAAAAGTGCAGGTCTTCTGAAGTTGACTTAGTGATCCATACAGTGAGTTAGTGACTGTTAAAGGTGTCTGTAGAAGTTTTTTTCCGGCAGTTGAATGGTAAGGGCAATCAATTAGTAGGTGTTCTGCTGTTTCATTGTGATAAGAGCAGTGTCTACAAGCGGGTAGTTGCTGGGGTTTGATACTGTTTAATGGATTGATCCTTGCATGTCCTGTTGAAAACTGAAAGATAAAGGATTAGTTTCTCCCGCAGATTTTGTTTATATTGTCATTGTCCTTTGACAGTGTCATTTCACTAAATATATTTTGAACAGTCAGTCCTGGTGTTGTTTCTGAGAATCTGTTTGACTGTTCTAATAGTACACGGTCTTTTCTTTTGTTGTTTTGTGGTGTTTTAAAATTGCTAATTTTAAATCAGCCTGATGGACCAGCAAAAATGATTTGGTGGCTCAGATTTTGCCCACTTTTGTTCTGATATATTTTCAATCTTTTGTTAAGATTCCATGCTTCAGTACTGCAGACCACATAAACATAGTAATTATTTTTTCCTATAGCTCAGTATTGATATTAGTTGAAGTGTATTTACAGATGAGTAAAACAAATTCATATTAGTTTAAATAATTTCAGATTCGGCCCAGATCAGCTCGCATAGAACGACTAATTACATTAGTTTCTTGTCAACAAATTCCTCTACCTGGTGCAGGTGAGTTTCTTTACTGTCTATTACTGTCTAAAAATTATTATTAATATTTATGATTAGGAAATATTGTCTGTTTAACTGGGATGTGACATAATTTATTTAGTTTGTAACTTTATAATCCCTTGTTTCTTTGTGTTTATTGACACCAGTAAATCAATGCATTAATTTTTCTTGTATATTTCATTAGGTATAGAGGTTCTGGATCGTCATGTTCGAATATGTTTATTTGATGGTCAGAATGTAAGTATGGAGATTGGTCTACTATAACAGCATAACTAAAATTTGTGTGCATTGAATGATTAGTAGATTTAAAGATAGATCACTTTAAGAGTAATTTTGGGTTCTCTTGTTGGAGTCACATAACTGATATGAATTTATTCAATTAATTATACTATGGTGACCAGTCTCAAGGCTGGAGCATAGTGCTTCACTCCATAGTTGCCAACTCCAAATCTGCTATACACATGTTGATTGAGTTTATTGTGACCTGTTCTCAGTCAATAAATGATAGTTTGCTCCTTTGTTCCCATCTTATGAACAACATTGACTTCCATCTCTTGTCCATGAAACTTTTGATGACTAGATTGAATAAGGCGGATGTGTGTTGATGGACCCTGAAAAGGGAACAAAGAATAGCAGCACTGTTGCCTGCCACTCTTGCCATAGGAGGTGAATACAGCCATTTTTGAATGTGTCAGGTTGAAAGATGCAGGTGTCACAGCTAAACTGTAAACTATGGTACAGTACATTATTTTCTCTGGACTACATCTGCTAAACTGCAGGAGTGTGAGAATGAACGCAGAAGAACAAAATTGATTAGGCACACTGTAGAAGACTTAAATGTAGAGACAAACAGGTGCTATTATCACTCACTATCATCATTTTATTTTCTCGTTTTGCCCCAAAATATAAGCATGCTGATCTGTGCTTGAGGGCATTTTTTTTTCTTGTTTTGCCCCAAAATATAAGCATGCTGATCTGTGCTTGAGGGCATTTTTTTTCTTGTTTTGCCCCAAAATATAAGCATGCTGATCTGTGCTTGAGGGTATTTTTTTTTCTTGTTTTGCCCCAAAATATAAGCATGCTGATCTGTGCTTGAGGGCATATTTTTTAATATTTTTTTTTAATAGTCATCTACGAGGCGTGTTCAAATGAAAACGGGACTTGTTACACCACGCGTGATAGAGCGCACTGATATTGATGACATTTTGCACTAGTAATGAGTATCCAATAATTTACATACGGTCACGTGTTCATCTTCCCAGCATGCATATGTGCTGCAGAAGACTGTTAACAATATGGCGGGTGTGATTCCGAACCCGTCCAAAGTGAATCAGCGTGCTGTGATCCAGTTTCTTTCATTTGAAGGATGTCAAGCAGTAGACATTCATCGGAGAATGAAGGCAGCATATGGTGACAAATGTTTGTCGAGGACCAGAGTGATGGAGTGGGTGCGTATGTTTAAAGACGGACGTAAGTTAACGGCAGATCTTGCACGGCCAGGTCAGGCGCATATTGTTGCAACAGAAGAAGCCATAGCCGTGCTTGATAAAGCAGTACTGACTGACCGTCGTCGGAGCATTCGTTCGCTTGCAGAAGAATTCCATATGTCAATTGGGACAGCCCACATGGTTGTTCGGAAGAAATTGAACTATCGGAAGGTGTGTTCACAGTGGGTCCCACGGATGTTGACTGACCACCATAAGGAAGAACAGATGGGGTGGAGTTTGAACCACCTGATGCGTTACAGGGCAGAGGGTGATGCATTTCTGTTGAGCATTGTGGCAGGTGATGAATCGTGGTGCCACCACTATGAACCGAGCAGCAAAATTGACAGCATGCAATGGAAACATCCAGGTTCACCAAAACCCAAAAAATTCAAGACACAGGTTTCTGCTGGGAAGGTTATGGTGACTGCATTTTTTGACCATGAAGGGCTTTTGTTGACTGATTTTAAGGAACCTGGTGTCAACATCAATGCCGCCCATTATAAAGACACTTTAGACAAGCTGCATAAGGCCATCAAGGCTAAGCGACCAGGCAGACTTTCTCAAGGTGTGATTCTTCTCCACGACAACGCTCGTCCGCACGTCGCAAAAATTGTGCAGGAAACATTGGCAAAGAAGAATTGGGAAGTTCTTCATCACCCAGCCTATAGTCCCGATTTATCCCCGTGTGATTTCCATTTGTTCGGACCGTTGAAGAAAGCACTAAAGGGACAGCGATTCAACAGCGACGCAGACGTGAAGACAGCGGTGACCACATGGTTCAGAGAACAGCCACGCAACTTTTTCTCGGACGGCATTCGACGTCTACCTAAACAGTGGGATGCTTGCCTAAATGCATACGGAGATTTTTTCTGATGAACCCAGGTGCATTCTTATTCACAAGTGGTTGCTTTGTTCAATTCCGTTGAAAATATTAAATTGCGTATGATACTTTTTAAATAAATCCACAAGTCCCGTTTTCATTTGAACACGCCTCGTATCTTATTAATCACTGTGATAGCCTGTGTACCCAATAAAGTATGAGGCATGTTGAAATGAAACCTGCCCATGCTGTATCACCTACTCCAGGATATGAGCATGAAGACGTCATCACTGATGTAATAAGCACATACCAACAAATAGTCAGGTTTTCAGTGTCTGGTGCAGACAGTCAACAACATGGCTGGTGGGATATTGAATCCATCAAAATTGGACCAATGAGAATTGATTTGGTTTCTTACAGCTGAAAGATGTTAACCAACTAACATTGGAAAGTGAAGGATTGGACTAGAATGTTTGGGGAAGGGAGAAAGGTAATGAATGATCTTCAGTGACTGGGTCAGGCACATGTTTTTGTGACAGGGGAAGCAATCACCAAGATGAATGCACCAGTAGGGTTGACTGTCGCTGGAGTTTGCATTCATTAGCTGATGAATTCTCCGTATCATTAGGGACAGTTCACATAATTAAGTATCAGAAGATGTGTTCTCAGTGGGTGCCACAGTTATTGACCTACCACCATAAGAAATAATGACTAGGGTGGAGTTTGAACAACTTGCATTGTTACCATCCTGAGGGGGATAGATTTCTGTTGTGAATAGTGGCAGGCAGCAAATTGTGGTGTCACTACTTTGAACCATAAAGCAAACCAGCCAGAATGCAATGGGAATAACCTGGATCACCAAAAAGAAAACATTCAGGTCAAAAATTTCTACATGAACAGTTATTCTTATTGTCTTTTTTAACCAAGAAGAACTCTTATTGGTGGATTTTAAAGAGCCTAGTATGAACATCAATGCTACCGGCTACATGAACACACCAGACAAGTTGCATGCATCCATCAAGAATAAACAAGCCAACATGTTGCACGACAATTATTATGTGCATACTGTACGAGTTGTGCAGGAAGCATTAGCATGAAAAAAATTGATTATTTTCTCCACCCTTCTATCTTTGTCTAGCAATATGTGTATTCCTGTGTAAAATTTGTTTTTTCATCTTTTCTCCTAATGAGGACTTCTAGTCGAAACGTTTTTTATCTTTTTGTCTGATGCTTAGTGTGTTAATTATTTATTTATTGGCAGCACTTATACCTACACCTGTTTATTCTATAATTGAAATCTATATTATTTGTAATTCTTAAATCACATTTATTTTGTGTGTACCAGCATTACTGAGCCATTTTTCTATGGCAGAATATTCAAAGTACCATGTTTGGATATATATGCTGACATGATTCCTTGTAAAAATCAATACCACAGGAAACAGTTGAGGGAGGAAGAAGCAGAGGGGTGGAGAAAATCATGGAAGACAACATCATGGATTGGCTAAATTGAGATTTTTTCCTCACTCATCTGGATAGCTGAAGATAGAAATCGCTAGGGCTTTGTGTGTTGATGTATCCAATGGGGTACTCCTATGATCCTGACATGTTATGGGTTTATGGGTAGGGATAGATTCGATGTAGTCATTTCTCTGGAGTAGATGGTTTCTTAGCTTGTAATATTGCATACTGCAGCCAATTTTAATCCAACAGTATTCTATGACAGACCTGAAAAGAAACCTCTGGAAACCTCTCTACTAAATCAAGAATGTCAGGAAATACAACAATCTGAAACTGAAATTAAAACTCAACCATCTTCACAAAGAACATGAATGACAAACGTATATTCTCTGAATGTTATAAAGCAATCATTCAAACATGTACTAATAAATTGATCAATCATTCAATCAACAATTCAATCAATCAACCACTCAAACTAACCATTCAACAATGAATTATTCACTCAAAGAACAAACCATTCAATTAATCAACCATCAGTCATTCAATTAAGAAGTCAATCAACCATTAAATCAGTCAATCAACCATTAAATCAGTCAATCAATTATTCTAAGTAGTTATGTTGTCACTGTCACTAACTAGATAACAGTTAAAAAGCTTTAATATCAACGTTATCTGTCAATTGTTTCATTCCCGATATCATATTTGTAAAGACATCTGTATTCAATTATTCATGGCAGCATATCTTATAATCACAAATCTCAATAGATACTCAGCAACATTCATTCTGTGAAGGTGGCAACAGTGGACAGGTCATCACGAAGCTGGAGCTTCACTACGAGGGTAAATTGAACATTTGTAATTGAAGATATTTGTTTTTTTAGACATTTTTGTTTTTATTATTTTCTTCTTTTGAAGGGATCTCCCTAGTGTAATGGTTAAGCCGTCCACTTTGTGTTCAATCAGTTGTTGGATTACATATAGTTTTACATGTGTGGTGATATATTTATATATCTGATCATGGTCACCCAATGGGGTATTTACTTCTATAGAGGTGTAAAGATTTAAATGTTAGCAACTGAAATTAAATTTCCTCCATCCTCTGCCACAAGATTCTTTTTTGAAAAATTGCTTAATTTTTGGTGAGTGTTTGGAAAATGAAATAACATTTTTTTTTGTTAGAGATATTAAAATAATTGTTGCTCATTTAAATCATTTGAATGCTGCAAATGTGTGTGTAGTTATTTTGTGTGTGTGTGTGTTTCAAATGTGAATTGCAACGAAGTTGTAAAGACCTTTTTGGCAAAAAAAACCAAAAAAAACACCAAACTTGGGTGTTTGGAAAACACGATAATTTTTTTATTATAAGTTTTGTGAATCACTGGAAGAACACAGAACATTAATGTCATTGATGAAAAGTCCTTTATTAAGAATACAACACAGCACATGATAAGTAAAGGATGGCAGGCAGTGAGCTTCCAATGATTTGCAAAACTTCATTAACATGTGTTACCAATATTAACATAAGTACTGATTACAATATGTTAAGTACTTGTTTACAAAATTAAATCTTTCCATCATTATATCAACGGAGTGACATTACCAGACAGTGTCAACACCAGTCTCTAGACTGACAGGTAAACAGAACAGAGAATGGTAGAGTAGCATGATTAGACAGTGTCAACACCAGTCTCCAGACTTATTAACCGACTGGTGATGATGAACACAATTATTTATGAACCACAGTAACATTATTACATTCTATTTGTAGTATATTATCAACTGTCTTTACATTGTTCCCAGGTGCATGATTTAATGGACCCCCATATGCATGGAGAGATATTTGTGAAGACCAACAATATCTCAGATAATATTGGTAATATTCCATTTTTCTGTTCTTCTACCGTCAACTTTACTTGATTCTTCATATATGTTTTGTGATCACTAAACTTTCATGCATAATTGTATATTTGTATTGTAGGCAGTTCCAGGAAACACATTATCCAACAAATTCCTTGTCCTTCCTATGTAGCAATCTGGTACAGTCAATTCCCTAACAACTTGATCCGGACCAATTAAATATGTATGTAATAACAGAAATTTTCTATATACAGAACACACAATAAAGAATAAATATAAATGAGGAATTTGAAAGTGTTGTTAAACATGGACATTTGTTATAAAAGGATGTGTTATAGAGGAATTCAACTGTAACAAATTTTTCTGAGTAACAATGCAAGTATTGATATAAGCTTCCTTATAGTGATGCCTGCTACAAACTTATGCTTGTCTACTGGGAGAGAATCAACTGTTTCATCTTAGGCACTATCTACAAGGTTTTCTTCAGAGTAGAACTGCGATACTTAATTGTGAATTTTCACTTGCTTCCAGAATGAGTTAAGCAGACGTCTGGATTTTATGGACACTTCTGAAACTTGTTCCCAGAAATAATTGTGAGAATAGATTCAAACCTTGAAACAAGATCATTGCTTTATATTTAAAAATTGTTTCTTTTTATGTTATTTTTACCTGTTATTTTTATTTTATTGTTTTCAAAATTAGGTTACAACCAACTCTATGAGTATATATCACCTCAAAAACAGTAATGTAATGTTCTTTAATGTCTTGTATCATTTGCTGTAAGAAAATATTTAATTAAATTAATTCTGTATTTGTGCATGTTGAACTGTCTTACTTCAAATTTAAATACCCTAAACCATAATTTTTATACTTTTTCAGGTGTCTTGTTTGAACTTGGCATATCATACAAGAGAGTAGTAAGTTTTTTTACAATCACATTAATTCAGAATGACTTTCCTTACACAATAATAACTTTCTTTGTAGAATCAGAAATATTTCAATCTCGTGAGATAAATTCATCACATGATAACATACAAATTAGATATATGTCAATCTCGTGAGATAAATTTATCACATGAAACCTACAAATTAGATATATGTCAATCTTGTGAGATAAATTCATCACATGAAACCTACAAATTAGATATATGTCAATCTTGTGAGATCAATTCATCGCATGAAATCTACAAATCTTGTACAAAGTTATGAAATACTCATGTTTTACTGAGGTATGAAAGGGAACCACAAAAATAGTAACATTAAGATCCTACAATTCATGTCATAAAAGGTGATTGATAATTATTAGACTTGTTAATAAGTTCAGCTGGTGACTTATTTTTTGTCCAGTGACAACCCATGCAGAAATTTCTCTCTTTGTCTTTCACTCCTCTCTTCTTGATCTTTCAGGTGGTTACTAAATGTTTTTCTCTTCTCATAACATGCCCTCAAAATCTTGAATGTCTGCTTCTAATTTTGCTTTTATAGGTTTAGATGTAACACCTATAGCCTACATACAATATATATTTTGTTAAATATCTTAAATGAAAAAAAATATGATACTAGTTAGTGTTTATGATGGCAATTAATTTTAAATTGTTACTTTATTAAATGTCTTACATTTGTCTGATTTGTGATTAGTGATTTTCTGAACTAACAGAAGTTCACTCCTGGCATGCCAATATAGTTCCATCTCTTTCAGCATATGGTAAAGAGTGTATGCTGATATATTCTGCAGCATATTTATTATGTCTTCCACATCCTTTGTTCTAATTGTTCTCCTGTACTATCTCTCCAAGAAATTCCAATTTCCTTTAATCTTCAAAAATTTCTTTAAAAGTCTCATCCGCCATACTCACGTGGAAGACAGGTAATGACGTTCTACTGGATAACGATTGATACACTATCACTGTCGGATGCCTGCGTAAATTAATATATACAACAAAACACATAATATAAACATACAAATGACAATACACAGGACATAATCGACGTTTCAAACCAAAAGGCCTTTGTCAAGATATGCACATAACATAAAAACATACGAGTAGAAATGACTACACAACAACAAGCGTGTCTGAGTGAAATATGGTTGTGAGATACCGGAAGGATACGGACAGCAAGTACACAAAGACAATAATATAGGTGGAACAAGAAGAACAAAAAGATTTTGTAAATGATGGAACAAAATGGATAAAGACAAAGACCAATCCAACCAAGAACTAAGCAAAAGAGTGGTCGGAATTGAGTCCAAAAGGCTTGAGAGTGGTAACTAAAAAATGAGACGGTTTTCTAGGGCATACCTAGATCTATCATCGGTGGGGCAGGATCTGATGGCAGTGACTGCCATAGTGGCTTCATCCATGAGGTGCATAAATTTGGTAGCCAAAATTTCTCCCTTGTCCATTATCATCTGTCCTGCCACCTGTTCTCTTGACACCAATCTGCCAGTGCTCTCATTACCCTGAGCTCCAGCGTGACCTGGACAAAATATCTACCTAATTCTTGGAGATGTGAAACCCAATACACTCTTTTCATTCGCAGTGCAGCTACTCAATCTGAATCTTGTAGATCACAGATTGTGTCTGACACAGTAATGGCCATGATTGTCACTGCTTCAGAGACCCATTTGATCTCCATTCTCATATTGGAAGTTGTCATATTATATTCTAATCTAATCTAATCTGGCCTATTCTCATATGGTTTGATTGTGTATAGAACTACAAATTAGCAGATTAGAAGCAAAAATATTGTTGTTAACAAAACTTCTGTCTCTGTTAGGCCGAGAGGTTGAAGGTAATATCAGATATAGATTAATTTTTATGGCACACATATGCATGAGCTCTATGATGTTCAAGCTTGCTTATAATTTTGATAGCTTCCAATATAAATATTACTGGCATGCAATGTTTATATGGAGTAGGAGATATTGTTAATGTACATGATATATGTATATATATATATGTATATATATATATATATATATATATATATATATATATATATATATATATATATATATATATATATATGTGTATAGTGATTTTGGAAGCCATAATAGTCAATGATATATATGTATATATATATGTATAGTGATATTGGAAGCCATAATAGTCATTAAGTTTTAAGTAAAACTTGTGCAATAATTTGATAAAAGTACTTAACTTATACCATGATACAGTCTGAAAATTCCACCAAATTCAAGGTATTTTGCACTGCTGTAGTCTGAAAATGCTACCAGTTGGTATGCACTTTTTTGAACATTGATATTGCTATTATAAACAAACGTCATTCATCCTGTTAACAGAAGAAATGAATGTAGACATAATTAATTTCCGTATCCACTAGTGTTTAACCTTTACGACTCTGTAGGCGAGGTCACGCACCCTGAGGACACGCCCCCTTGTGCCTGCGGGCGAGGTCACTCACCATACGATATCGCCTGATTCCCGAGTACGGAACTTCACAAAGTAATGAACAGATGACGTATAAAGCCCGCCAAACGAAGCTAGGAATACGTCTCAGTTTAAAGGTCACATTCCTTTACACATTAGCGTTGTATAGAAGGAGAAAGCCGGCTAATGTTATCAACGCTTTTCTGGAGCAGCGTTTGCCATTTTCGACCGTATTTTACTATAAAATTGAGTACCGCGTGGCATGGGTAAATGATTGTGACTACATATTCTAATTGTTGTTTTTTGTGTTTAATATGTTGTTATTTGATAAGAATGTTTATGTATTTGTTCAAAAACATAAAAATAATATGTATCAGGGGTGGCACATGTATGCACAGACAATAATTATGCTGTGTGTCGGCCTAGACCTAGTGTTGACCGGACGGACGTTATATGCGATTTCTTCATGTTTTATTAGTTTGTTTAGTTCATATTATATTAGTTTGGATATAAAACAATATATATACAATAAGTATAGGTATTTATAAAGGATTTTATCAATGTTGCCACACATTGCTCATGTATTAGGGTCGTCAAGAAGATATATTTGCGATTTTGAAAATGGCGTTTTCTGTTTTTCCCCCAAATTTTCAACTTCACAACTTGCTCACAACTGTCATATCACATATACAACAACAATGACAACAAAAACACGCTTATATTCACTATTCACTCCTTTATTTACATGTACCTACACCATAGGCCTACACATACCTGCAAACCAAGTGACATCCTGTAGAAGATAATTTACCATTGACAAATGATGAAGTCATCGATATCCAATTGCTTCTAAGTAGTTCTACTCTTGGCAGCAGTTCTACTCAATACCATTCTTAAAAAATGCATGACTTCTGAAGATAATTTAGTGATCCATACAGTGAGTTAGTTCTTCTTTGATGTTCATTCTCAAACTCCTGCTGGATCTCCCTTGTAGTAGGACCTTGGTCCTAGATTTCCAGCAGGATGTAATCCAGATAATGGATATGCGTTGTGTCGCCTTTTTATTTGCGCCAGTGGCCCGACACATCCATCTTTGGTGGAAAGTGAGTTAGTGATTGTTAAGGATGTCTGTGAAAGTTTTTTCTTGGCAGTTGATAGCGAAGGGCCGACAATAAGGAGGTGTTGTGTCATGTGACGTATTCCTTCCAGAACGTTGTCTTCCCAATGAACTCTCTGAACCTCTCTCTGTCTTGGGCGATGTGGCTTGCATTTTCAAGCGATGTATTCATGTTATCTTTAATGTCGTCAGTCCATCGTCTTCTTGGTCTGCCCCTTCTCCTCTTCCCAGGTACTCTTCCCTCCATTATTTGTTTTTCTAAACAGTTATGTCTCTTTATATGACCAAACAGGCGTAGTTTTCTTTTTGTTATTGTGTTTAGTAACCAACACTCTGGAATATTCAGTGTGTTTATAATATCTGAGTTTCTGATTTTATCCTTCCATGATATTCTAAGTATCTTCATGTAGCATTTCAGCTCGAAGGCGTTGATCCTCTTTGCCGCTGTTTTACTTAGAGTCCATGTTTCACAGCCGTATGTTGCAACCGGAAAAATAAAAGTTCGTAACATTAGCACTTTCATTTCTATTTTGTTGTTTTTCCATATGTTTTTCAGCCGTGTTATTTTGCAATATGCCATTGCCAATCTCATTGACTTCCGCCAAAATGGCAGACTAGAACGAATGTGTTCTCTTTACGGTGCTCGATTTACGGTTGTTCCTTCCCGAAAGTAATGGCAACCTACGGGAATATTGTGCCTAAAAATTTCCAAAGGAGGTGTTACACTGTTTTATTGGGATGAGCAGTGTCTACAAATGGGTAGATGCTAGGGTTTGAGATGGTTTAAATTACTATTGATTCTTGCATATCCTGTTCGAAATGGAAAGATATTTGACAAATATTGAACCCTTTAAATATGAATGATTCTAAGTATGGTGGTTAACAAAAATATACATTTGTACAGTTGACAGACAGACTGACAAAAAAATATTATTAACAGTTATAAACAGACTATTTATGTATACTTGTAACAATATATTTTAATGTCAGTTATATGTGAACAGTAAAACTTCTTAGTTTGTGTTTTTATGTTAATACATTTTAACAAACAATTTTACAACAGTCTAACCAATTATCATATTGTTTTAGATTCATATTTTCAATTATTATATGAACTAAATATCCATGAAATAAAATATATATTATTTATAAAGACCTGCATGTGCCTGTATGTAATTTATAAATAGCTTTCTCTCACTCATGTATTGCTGGGGCCTGAATGTGAAGAAAAAAATTATGACAACGGGTACAATACAAGAATCAGTGGACAAATCACGTGACAACATGCTAACTTTTAAATTTCATATGCTATCTCAGAAACTTAAAAAGTCGTAACTTAAAATACCGATCTAGCGATTTGCGTACAATGAACTGGCCATCCACCTCCCACTCTGTGTGCAGCGTGCATGTCGAGTGGTCAGGGGCTCTCATCGCGCAACGTGTCGAATATTGGATGTGTCTGTATATGCGTCTTTATCAGAATTTTGTTCAGTTTAATTATATTAGCTATTTGTTCCGTAGAAACCTGTCCACTGATTCTTGTATTGTACCTGACAATGTTACCTGTCAAGCATATCGTAAGAGGTGACTAAAGTGATCTTTAGTAGAGTGGTGTTAGCTATCCCATTCCATAAACGATCAAATTTACCCAGAAGCCTTTCTTAAATTGGATGTGTCTGGCCGAAAGCGGCAGATATAGCATCCATGCTGTACATGATGACACAACACATTCCATTCTCTGGACTATATCCTGTTAATCAGCATGTTCTTCTTCTTCTTCAGCATTCATTATCATACTCCCGCTGGATCTATCTTGTAGAAGGAGAATTATCTTACTAGATGCAATGGTGTTTTAAAATACATGTTTGAAATAGTTCTAGATAAAATCTACAAAAGTATATCTTATTGTATTTACGTAAAACACAGGTTTTTAAAACGTCCCACTTAGACACGACGAACTATCATTAAAACTATTAACATCTAAACAAATTCATCATCATCATCATCAAGTGCCGTCTCCGCAACGAAGGTTGGCTGCAACGTATCTCCAACATCTCCTGTCTCTTGTCTTGGTGGTGCACTCTGCTAGACTGTAACCTGTCCATCGTGTAATGTTACTCTCCCACTTGTATCTCTGCCTACCTCTTGCTCGCTTCCCTTTGACTTTACCCTCAAGTAAGGTCTTCAATAGGGTGTCATGTCTTTTAATGTGTCCAAAGTATTTTATTTGCCTGATCTTTATTTCTCTTAGTAGTTCTTTCTTCATATTAAGTGTTTTTAGCACCTCTTTATTTGTTTTCTTCTCTTTCCATGATGTTCTCCCTATTCTTCTATATACCCACATCTCAAAGGCATCAATTTTGTCTTCTAATTGTTTATTTAGTGTCCATGTTTCTGAGCCATACATTAATATGGAATAGATGTAGCATTTTATAATTCTCATTTTTAACTTGTTTGTAATTTGTTTAGATATTAATAATTTCCTCGTGTCATTGAAGGTACTTTTAGCCATTCCTATTCTCCTTTTAACTTCTGTTTCACATCTGCCATCATTTGTGACTATGTGTCCAAGATATTTATACTGTTTTACTTGTTTTAGTTTCTCTCCCTGTATGTCTAAACAAATTACAAACAAGTTAAAAATGAGAATTATAAAATGCTATATCTATTCTATATTAATGTATGGATCAGAAACATGGACACTAAATAAACAATTATAAGACAGAATTGATGCCTTTGAGATGTGGAATATATAGGAGAATAGGGAGAACATCATGGAAAGAGAAGAAAACAAATAAAGAGGTGCTAAGGACACTTAATATGAAGAAAGAACTACTAAGAGAAATAAAGATCAGGCAAATAAAATATTTTGGACACATTAAAAGACATGACACCTTATTGAAGACCTTACTTAAGGGTAAAGTCAAAGGAAGGCGAGCAAAAGGTAGGCAGAGATACAAGTGGGAGAGTAACATCACAAGATGGACAGGTTAAAGGCTAGCAGAATGCATCACCAAGACAAGAGACAGGGGATGTTGGAGATCCGTTGCAGTCAACCTTCGTTGTAGAGATGGCACTTAATGATGATGATCATTAAAACTAGGGGGTTATGATATGCAAACAAGAAAACATAAAAATTACAATACACAAAACATATTCAATGTTTTGACCAAAAGTGTTTTACATAAGTACAATTGTTGTTACGATTCACGTAGTATTACCTTATATTGAAAAGTATATCTTACATGATTTGTGGTGTTTACATCCAATGTAAAACAAATTTAATTATATGACCCCGGTAAAAGTAAATGACTATTTCTATAAAAAATTCTCTGTGAATGCACATTATATGCTTTAAAGATTATATTCCATGTTATCAGTGAATGCTTCAAAAAACATATTTGTTTTCTGGATACATATAATTTGTCCTGTCTTAGCCAGTGTCAATATTTGAGTCGTATATTGAGTTAGTAAAGAAAAGGACCACAGCACATTGTTACTGTTCTCTCATTCATTGTAATGTTTTCAACATCAGATAGACCTATATAAATGAATAATCGGTTAAATGGTCTAAAACTTGAAGAAGTTAACACCTTCAAGTATCTTGGGTCCCAAATATGTGATGATGGAATTTTGAGAAATGAGATTAAGTTATGACTTGAGATGACTATGGCTGCTTTGGAAAAGTAAGATCAGTATTACAGTAAATATTAATCTATTCAAATTGCTAATGCTAAGTATATTTTTATACAGATGTCAAAGTTGGACACTTAATGCAGACACTGAAAAAATGGATTAAGGCTATTGAATACATGTGCTACAGATGTTTGTTAAGAATTAATTATATAGAACACAAGACAAATATATTTGTCTGGCAGTAAATAAACAAACTTTTAGGTTATCAAAAACTACTTTTGACAGTGGTGAATTGATGTAAACTTGTTTGGTTTGTTTTGTTTAGACATGTAACAATACGTGACCTACTCTCTAAAATTATTTTGTAAAGACAACTGAGGGTGGAAGGAGAAGAGGTAACAAAAGGAAATCCTGGATTGGTACATCAAGGAACAGTCTGGGCATTATTTTTATACACTTCTCCTAATAGTTGAGGAAAGAGGTGTGTGGAGGGCTATTTGTCTGATGTTTCCAGTATAGCATCCCTATGAACTGACGGTTTATGGGTCCTAATTATTATATTATAGAAGAGAATTCTGAAGTCTTTATACAAATGTTCTTCAAATAAAAACTTTGAAAGTGTGATAGAAAATTGTGAATAACCATGGAATTGTCGAGTAACCTATCAATATTGTTGTCACAAATGTGCCCTGCATATTAGTGCACATGCCATCTTGGTGCATATGAGCAATGTGATGTCATAATAGTAGTTTAAAGATGACCTCTTCACTTTTGACATGCACCACAGAGGAGCAGCAATCTGTTATCTGTTTTTATCAGTGAAAAGGTCAAACCTATAGAAATGCATTGTGAATGAAAGTCCAACCTGGTGATTTCTTACCTGTCAATCTAGCAAGTGTAGGAATGGAGTAGTGAATTTCAAAATGGTATTTGTTCTGTGGCATATGCTGTTTAAAACTTTCTACTCCAGTCATAAAAATTCCCTGTTGCATTACTTTATTATGATAGTCCGGGCCAAATCAGCATTTCAATAGTTGAGAAACATTCTATGCAATGTAGTATAAATGCATACATGAGTTAAAGTGCTAGAATGTTATATTGAATCAATTCTTCTTTATGGTGTGAAACATGGACGTAAACAAAAAAGCTCAAGATAACTAAGCTGGAGGCAACTGAAATGTGGTTTTTGAGAAGAATGATGAAAATTTCATGGACAGCCAAGAAAACTAATGTAGAAGTCCTCAGAGATACTTGAGTAAAATGACAAATTATTGCGAAATTAGAAGCAGATAGTCACAATTTTTAGAGCATGTGATGAAAAGAGCAAGACTTGAACATTTAGTAACCACGGAAAGATCAATGGGAGACAAATAAAGACAAAGAGATACATTTCTGGATTTGTTGTCACTCTGGCACAAAAAGAAGTCACCATCTGAACTTAGTAACAACACAAGAGATAAAGAGTTTTGGAGAAACTTGATTGATGGTTCAGCATGACACTTCATTGATTGATGCTAAACAGATACTTCTTCTTCAGCGTTCATTCTCAAACTCCTGTTGGATCTCTCCTGTAGCAGTACTACTAGATCTCCAGCAGGGTGCAGTCCAGAGAATGGAAATGCGTTGTGTCGCCGTTTTATTTGCACCAATGGCCCGAAACATCCGTCTTCGGCGGAAAACAGATTCAAGATCTGGGAAAGCATGGAATAAATAATACAAAATAGAATTCATGAATATGGAAACCAGAATGAAAGCATTGATCTGTCTGAATAGTATCTTCCTTTCCTACTACCGATACAAAGAAAAGTGTTTGTTTTGTAATTTTTTTATTAACTTTTCAAAATATTAGCAATTTTAATATATAAAATAAGTTACAAGATAAAGCAGGATTGTAAAAGAACATGAGATATTTTATCGCTGGTTATCTACACAGGTGACCCTATTTATTGAAAGAGTGTAAGAAGAGAAAACGGGAGACAAAATAGCAGATAGCAATATATGGTGTCCTGTTAGTGAAGCCAACGTTATTGTCCTCCTTCATTTTCACTTCTGTAGGAATAAGAGGTCAAGACTATATTTGACCTTGCTGGATGCTTACACACAACAATGTATGTACCCCTAATGTACCACACAACAATGTATGTACCACACAACAATGTATGTACCCCTAATGTACCACACAACAATGTATGTACCAAACAACAATGTATGTACCACACAACAATGTATGTACCACACAACAATGTATGTACCACACAACAATGTATGTACCACACAACAATGTATGTACAACAATGTATGTACCCCTAATGTACCACACAACAATGTATGTACCACACAACAATGTATGTACCAAACAGCAATGTATGTACCACACAACAATGTATGTACCACACAACAATGTATGTACCAAACAACAATGTATGTACCACACAACAATGTATGTACCACACAACAATGTATGTACCACACAACAATGTATGTACCACACAACAATGTATGCACCACACAACAATGTATGCACCACACAACAATGTATGTACAACAATGTATGTACCACACAACAATGTATGTACAACAATGTATGTACAACAATGTATGTACAACAATGTATGTACCACACAACAATGTATGTACAACAATGTATGTACCACACAACAATGTATGTACCACACAACAATGTATGTACAACAATGTATGTACAACAATGTATGTACAACAATGTATGTACAACAATGTATGTACCACACAACAATGTATGTACCACACAACAATGTATGTACAACAATGTATGTACAACAATGTATGTACAACAATGTATGTACAACAATGTATGTACCACACAACAATGTATGTACCACACAACAATGTATGTACCACACAACAATGTATGTACCACACAACAATGTATGTACCACACAACAATGTATGTACAACAATGTATGTACAACAATGTATGTACAACAATGTATGTACAACAATGTATGTACCACACAACAATGTATGTACCACACAACAATGTATGTACAACAATGTATGTACAACAATGTATGTACAACAATGTATGTACAACAATGTATGTACAACAATGTATGTACAACAATGTATGTACAACAATGTATGTACAACAATGTATGTACAACAATGTATGTACAACAATGTATGTACAACAATGTATGTACAACAATGTATGTACAACAATGTATGTACAACAATGTATGTACCACACAACAATGTATGTACCACACAACAATGTATGTACCACACAACAATGTATGTACCACACAACAATGTATGTACCACACAACAATGTATGTACCACACAACAATGTATGTACCACACAACAATGTATGTACAACAATGTATGTACAACAATGTATGTACCCCTAAAGTGGTGGTTTCTTTAGAAATTTGATATATATTCAGCTGTTATTGTGCAGTGGTCCTGTTCTTTTTCTGCCCAATAAAATCACCAGAGATCCAAAGACTTCTACATAGTTTGTGTAAAACAATATCACCTGTAACAATATTTTGCTTATAATGTTGTTGCTGTAATGACAGTGTTGTCAATTTAATCCAGTTTACACTAACTACCTTCATTTTTTTGGGTAAAATTTTGTGGTCGGAATGTTTTTATGTTATTATACAATTAATGTTTTTATTCCAGAGATCTTTAGCTTTTATTATAGAAAATTTGAATTTGAAATACCAGTCAGTTAGCTTTATGAAAGTTAGATAAACTGTTGCAAAAAATGAATTAAATCATTTGATTTATCATAATCTTATTTTCAATAGATATTTCTTTCATGTGTTCTGTACTTGTTTTCTATACTGTTGTGTTTAATAGACATTGATGGATTTTCGCAATTGGTAAATAGATAACTATGCTGTTACAGCATAATAAAAATAGATTAATAAATGAAGCATATCCTGCACATTCCTTTTTAACTATTGTTGAATTTCTAGTTGCACCTCTGCCCTATTAGCTTCATTTAACCATGCATGTTAGGTCTGGCTTTGTGGCAAGGAAGTACAGGGCATGTTTCAGTTGGTCAATGTACCAGGTTCAATTTTCGCCAAGGGCACGTTTGCATCTAGAATGTTAAGTAGGTGATGACAACATACCAAGCATAAAATATTGTCTAGAAGATTGCTACAGACAAAAATTGCTGACCAATCACTATGTCTTAAATAGGATATGCTACTATCAGCATTGCTACCAACAACTAAATAAAGTGGCTTAATATACGCCAAGTTTGGAAACTCTAACCATGTTCATACCCGCAGGATTTTTTAAATTGTTTCACTAGCCTCTCAATTACACAGACTGGCATTATAACACAAGAAATTGATTAAATTATATAAGACTTCGTTTCCTGTTAGTTTCTTCTCCTGTGTTATCGTTCCTATAACCACTCAAATATCTCTCTGTATGGTATGAATAACATAAGTTGGGCTGCTAGTTTACAGCAATACTTCTACAGTTGACCCAGTGTATCTAGTTTGGACAAGTGGTAGTTAATGTGTTGTTGGCTGTCAGATCATATAATCTTATATGATCTTAGATTCAGTGTACTCAGCCGAAGATGGATGTGTCGGGCCATTGCGCAAATAAAACGACGACACAACGCATTTCCATTCTCTGGACTACATCCTGCTCGAAATCTAGTGGGGCCATGGTCCTGCTACAAAGGAGATCCAGCGGGAGTTTAAGAATGAACACTGAAGAAGAAGAAGAAGATTCAGTGTACTGTTTTTATGTTTTAAATTCTAATTCTAATATTATGTCTATGTGATGTGATGATTTCTTGTGTATTTCTTGATGATTATATAGTGCATGCAGATTGTGCCATAATTATCTACTGCATTTATTGTAGGAAATGATGCTTGTAATAACAGTTTTTTATCAAAATATTGGAGAGACACTACAACAAGTAGAACATTATCAATATCTTGGACACATAATCACAAATGATGGCAGATGTGAAACAGAAGTTAAAAGGAGAATAGGAATAGCTAATATGATATGAGGAAAATATTAACATCTAAACAAATAACAAACAATCTAAAAATGAAAATTATAAAATTCTACATCTATTCTATATTAATGTATGGCTCAGAAACATGGACAATAAACAAACAAACAATTAGAAGACAGAATTGATGCCTTTGAGATGTGCATATATAGAATAATAGGAAATATAAAGAGAAGAAAGAAGCAAAGAGGTTCTAACAACATTTAATGTGAAGAAAGAATTATTAAAGGAAGAAACGGTGATGGACAGAGAAATTATGAATTGACAACATCAGGGAATAGACATGACTTAAATTCCAGGCTGGTCATAGGTGTTCAGTCTTCTTCAGCAAGTATAAAATGGTTTGCATGCTGATGCTTTCAATTATTCACTGGTTAAAAACGCTCATTAAATATATACATATACATAAACATATACATTGCCATTCCCACCAGTTCACTCCTGCTCAATTCACATTTCATATCAAGTTCCCTCAATTGCATCATAGATGCATCAAAAGTGTCCACATCCAACACCCTGTCACTAAGCAGCTTTAGTATGGCAGCTTTATTAATTATGAACTCTCTGACCATAGTCACCTTTGATACATGCCTATCTACTCTCATTACTGTGAGCAAGTTAAATAATAAGTAAAGAAATATGTGCAGATAACAAAATGCCTAAGTACAGAACAGTTAGGAAGGTTAATGCAGAAGTTTGTAAATATTTGTTATAAGATCATTGTCAATGCTTTTTATACTTATTTATTAGTAAGATAATTGTCAATGCTTTTGTAAACTTATTTATTTGTTATTTTTTGTGATTAAATGTTTGTTGATTTTAAATTATTATCAAATTTCTCAGAGCACTCAAGAAAGAGGAGAGTTTAGCTGTGGATGGGTACACCTCCCCTTGTTGGAGAATGGGTCTGTCATCATGAATAAGTCCTTTGACCTTTATGTTCATGGGGGTACAATTTATGAAAAAGGGGTGGAAGTTGACCCTAGCATCAGTCGACGAAGTAAGTGGTTTAAACATATAAATATGTTTGCATGTATATTCATATGCTATCTTTCATATATGCACAGAATATTTTGAACTTCCAGCATCAATTCATCACAATATATTTTATGCTTATTAATTTCTATGTGAATTTTAATAATCCAGCTAGTTAACAGTATGTAGTCTGGAGAGCAGGATTCAGTCTGTCATGGTTTACAGCTTGGCTGCAATATCTGCACATTTTGTCGCAATACAACTGTCGAATTATGATTAAATTATGAATGTATCTCATAGCTCTATAAATAACCCATAGGGGCTAATTTTTAAAGATTACTCTGATTTAGAAGAGATACAAACTGGCATGAGCTTTGTGGATCACCTCAGTAGTAGGTCAGACAACAGTATAATTGTCTACGAATAGGAGAACAATGAAAACAAAAAGTAATATTGCTTTACAGATTATGTTTATTCTGTTGTTGGTGATCTGTTAAAAATGATATTACTTCAATTTCTACCTGCAGCCAATTATGCACACAGGCAGTTCAGAAAGTAACGGTAGCCAGCTGAATGTAAAATATTACATAGGAAATCACTGTTGCTGAATAATCCCTGCTTGATCGCTATACCCTAAATAGGATATGCTATCAACTTTGTAAAATTCAGTGCAAATGGTTTGTGTCTATCACAGTATCATCTTCATATAGTATGTTCCTTGGTCTTCATGGAACCATGCCTTCCATTACTGCTCTTTATAAACTGTTGTCATATTTAATATAATACAAATATATTAATTTCTAGATATGATGTTATTGTCAAACCAATTTTCAGCAATTGTTGGATTGCTTTTTTCCCCTCTTCTTTGGCTATGGAATTTTTAAAAGTTGTCTAGAACAGACTATTAATGGTTCATGACTCTCATCCATATATTACTAGTTTGAAGTAAAAGTTGGATTAATATTTAATACAAATCAACATTTGATTAATAGTTTGTTGTCTTTATTCACAGCTCAACAAGGTATCCACTCAAAATTGCATTTTTTTAAACTTGGCTTTGATTTGTAGACAAAATGTTTTATTTTTAGTTTTGATTTTGGTTATCTGCTGTGTTGTGTTGTGGTTCAGGATTTTATGATACCTGTCAACGTTTAGAAGGATCATTTTGTATTTACCTAAAATCATCCCTAAATTTAGTTTATTAACCAACATTTCTGGCCTTATTTCTGTAGACTACTTTACTCAAATCAATGCAGAAAATCAATGAGACCTGAAATGTATATTCTGTACAAATTACAGAATCTCTGTACAAGTTGACAGGTGATGTGAACTGAATAGATTGTTGTTTATCATGAAGATGAAGATGATGTGAATTTAATATTATTGTTTATCATGAAGATGAAGTTGATGTGAATTTAATATTATTGTTTATCATGAAGATGAAGTTGATGTGAATGTAATATTATTGTTTATCATGAAGATGAAGTTGATGTGAATGTAATATTATTGTTTATCATGAAGATGAAGTTGATGTGAATTTAATATTATTGTTTATCATGAAGATGAAGTTGATGTGAATGTAATATTATTGTTTATCATGAAGATGAAGTTGATGTGAATGTAATATTATTGTTTATCATGAAGATGAAGTTGATGTGAATGTAATATTATTGTTTATCATGAAGATGAAGTTGATGTGAATTTAATATTATTGTTTATCATGAAGATGAAGTTGATGTGAATGTAATATTATTGTTTATCATGAAGATGAAGTTGATGTGAATGTAATATTATTGTTTATCATGAAGATGAAGTTGATGTGAATGTAATATTATTGTTTATCATGAAGATGAAGTTGATGTGAATTTAATATTATTGTTTATCATGAAGATGAAGTTGATGTGAATGTAATATTATTGTTTATCATGAAGATGAAGTTGATGTGAATGTAATAGATTGTTGTTTTGTGTTATCATGAAGATGAAGAAATCTCTTTTCATTCTTCTTATTTTTCTTCATTTGTTCTCAAACTCCTGCAGATTAGCAGGATGTAATCCAAAGATAGGTATACTTTGTGTCATGGTTTACAGCTTAGTTGCAATAATCTGCACCTTTCGCCCTCATACATCTAATTGCAGCATGCCTTCTGGGTCACTTTGATTCTATATGGGATGGGACAGCCAACTCCACCCCAAAATCCTCCTTAGTCATCTCTTATAACTTGCATGCAATGTAACAGTGTCACTATTATTTTCTCCCCTTTCAGGCCTCATCAACACACAGAGAAGAAATCTCGAATTCTGTTGCTATGCATTTCAGTGCCAAGGATCAACTTGTTGCCTGTGACACCCAAGTATCTACAATAAAATCTTGCACCGCTGATGATAAGTCTTGGTATCTCCTTGAGAATTGTACAATGTTGAAGAATTGTACCTTATGGTCTCAATACACTTCATTCTTATATCTAGAAATTCTGTTCTGTCATTCTATAAGTTTCCAGTTGTAGTTGTTTTATTTCTAATTACTTCAGCATTTTAATATTCGTTTTTACCATAATATGTCATTGCTTATATCTTTCTGTTATTAAATGTCTAGAGCCTACTAGTCCATTTACAATATTTGTTTCTTCTTTTTTTGCATTTGTTCTTAAACTCCTGCTGGTTAGCAGGATCTAATCCATAAAATTAAATGTGCTGTGTCATTGTTTACAGCATGGCTGTGATATCTGCACCTTTATTGCAAACATAATTGTAATTCTTAAATGATAACATCTTGTTCAATAAAATTAGTCTTAAACATAATTGTAATTCTTAAATGATAACATCTTGTTCAATAAAATTAGTCTGTTTTTTTTTTATTACTTAAATTACAATATTGTATTTAATTTTTATGCTGTTCAATTTATTTTATTTCTTTTGAACTCCACAAGTTTTATATACGTTGAATGTTTTTTTTTCTTCTCAAAATAGTGTTAGAATAAATATGAATATCAAAAGTAAGAAATTAAAAAAAAAAAAAAAAATTATTAAACTTTCAACAAAGTGATCTAGTCTTTGTGAATGTAATTGTTCTAAAAATTGCATATGTAATAATTGACAGTCCACTGTAATTTAGATAAGAAAAGAGTAGATCAGTATTGCATATCTGATCTATACTAATTTATTAATTAGTTTTTAGATGAAAACAGACTGAATCAGCAAATCCTTATGTGGAAACATGAGGGAAAAGAAAAAGAGGAAGACCCAAAATTACCTAAAAAAGCATCATACTTAAAAAAGGAGAAATAATAGGTTGCAAATCCATACAGGAACTAAAAGTACAGGAAGTAGACCTCAACACATGGAGAATCAACACCTCTGCCCTATGTGCCGCCTGTGCCACGAAAGGAACAATAACTATATTAATTATTGATTGTTATGTAAAAAAACACATTTTTACCAGCAGCATAATCATACAACATGAGAATTGAAATAACAAGAGGCAGAGAAAGACCAAGAAGAAGGTGGATTGAAGGAGTTAGCAAAATTCGGAGACATTACAGTATTACATCAAGTGACCAAATGTGTCATAGCCAGAAAACTGGTTGTTATTCAAATCTGTGATATCAAGCACAAAAACAGAGAAATGACAACAGATGTAAAAAAATAAAAGGGGAGAGAGATCATCTGCAGTAATTTTGTAGCAGTCCTGCAATAAAGTATGCACTTTTATAGAAGTTGGTATAAAATACATAAATTTAAGATTTTGTAGAAATCTTGCAATAAAGTATGCACTTTTATAGAAGTTGGTATAAAATACATAAATTTAAGATTTTGTAGAAATCCTGCAATAAAGTATACACTTTTATAGAAGTTGGTATAAAATACATAAATTTAAGATTTTGTAGCAATCCTGCAATAAAGTACATACTTTTATAGAAGTTGGTATAAAATACATAAATTTAAGATTTTGTAGCAATCATGCAATAAAGTACACACTTTTATAGAAGTTGGTATAAAATACATAAATTTAAGAGTGATTTTGGGTGAGAATAAAAAATGATCCTTCTTGACATTGACAGGTATTCACTAAAACCATGAAATCACATATTTCACTGCAGTGAACAATATCACTATCCCTTGAAGTAGAACCTTCACACAGTTTCAATGTAACTTACTAGAACTGAAATAGAACCTTCACACAGTTGATATGTAACTTACTATAACTGAAATAGGACCTTCACACAGTTGATATGTAACTTACTATAACTGAAATAGGATCTTCACACTGTTGATATGTAACTTACTATAACTGAAATAGGACCTTCACACAGTTGATATGTAACTTACTATAACTGAAATAGGATCTTCACACAGTTGCAATGTAACTTACTATAACTGAAATAGGACCTTTACGCAGTGGCATTGTAACTTACGTGAATTGAAGTAAGACCTTGACACAGTTGCATTGTAACTTACTGGAACTGAAGTAGGAGCTTGCCATAGTTACATTGCAATTTACTTGAACTGATTGACTTTGAACAAATTACAAGCCTTGGTAAAAATATTTTGCACTGTAGTTTGAAATTGTTAATGTGTGGTGGAATTGCTTTGTACGATTGTAAATGCAATATTATTGGTCAAAATTTGTCACTCATCATAATATACAATGAAGTGCATGTGTGGTTCATTAGAACATAGTATCTTTAATTATGGCAGCACTGGTTCTTATAGCGGTAAAGATTGGATTTTTAGGTTAAATTAAAATAACCACCCTTTGTGATGACTGCTATGGCAGACAACATGCAATAGGGTGGGTAGTTTTTTGGCATATTTCTGTTGATCGGTTTAAAAAAAAAAGACCTTCACCGAGTGGATGTTTACATTGACTTGTTAGGAATTCTATTGTGGAAGGGTATGGTTTGTGTATTCCACATGTGGAATGTTTCAAGATTTCAGATATAGTCATGTAAAACATAACTAACCCTAGCCCCTAACCATAAAAATTGAATATTTAAATTAATTATTGATATAATATTTAGATTAATTAATCCTAAAATAAGCTGGGAGACACTGGTTCCAAACCAGAACTGAGACTTTCTCAAAGCATTACACACCATTGAAAGTTGGATTCTTTTGGGTATCAAATAAAGCTTTGAAGAATCCTACCCATTGCAGAAAATGATACAATAGATCTATTTCTCCTAATTCCTGGGGATCAAACCACACAAGTGAGACTGTATTTGTACTACCAGATGTCATTGAATTTTCAAATTCTCTTTATTCATATATTTCTTAGCCACAAGCAATGCTCTGGTGTCCCTTATCTCTGGTAACAAGCAACCACGACTATTACTGAAGGTCCAAGTGCCCAGAGAGATTCATAAGGAGCTGATGGAGTAAGTAGTTGTGAATCTACACCATAAGATATAGTTTTAGCATAATTGCTCAGCTGCCAACAGTTTAATCTGAAATCAACCAGTTAGTATCACACTCAACACAAAATTCTCTCTAGTGATAGCACCATACCTCAACTTTGATTCTTGATTAGAAACTAGCATGGCGCATGGGACATTCCCATAAGCACTCTCCTCTCATTTCAGCGGTCATCCAAGGGTATGCAGAATCAAAGTCCCAGTCATATGTTGATTATGGATCTTTTGATCTGGTCTTTCAAGAGAGGACAGACTTCCTCCCCTCGCCCCTGGTCATCCCTATTTCTGTCATTCTTTGTATGCACAAGTTATCATTTCTAGCATTGTCTTCTTCACTCTGTTGTAAATCAATAACTGCGCTTATTAGGTTGGCCCTATTTCTCGTCAGTACTGTGCCACCAACCACAGCATTGTCTGCCAGTGAGTCTGCTCTTTCATTGCCTCTGATTCCCTCATGACCAGGGCAGTATATCCATGTAATATTTTGGGTGACCAAGTTGATTGGTAATGTGGCCGAATCCTTTCTTAACATGTACTTTTCTATTTGGCACAGCATGCTTTGGAAGTCTGAGAGTATCACAGTTTGAGTTGGTATTTCAATCACCAACTGACTGCCACCATCACTGCTTCAATTTTATTTTTATGCTGGATGTTGTAGGCAGACAATATCTCAAGTAGCATCCTACCATTCTTTTCGGCAACAAAACCCCATACACATTTTTTCATTTCTCTATTGACTGAGCAATCTGTGTATGTGACTGTGTCTTATGGTTGTGCCCTGTGGTTGTTAGTGAAACTGGATAAGTTCTTGCACTATCACCTCTGTCCTGATACCAGCCCATTACCGACATGCTTATTCCAGTTGTATTACTACATTTATGAGATACTTTTTTCTCTTTGTCAACCTTCAATCCACCTCACATCCACAGCTTTTACATACTTATTCCAATTCAAATACTTTGAGAAACTGCTTCTGTCAACCATGAGTTTCTGTATTTATTCACTTTCCCTTTGGCTTGATCTAGTTGTTGATGTAAGGAAGTAGTGGTTATTCATGAGTACATTGAAATATGCCCATAAGTGCACGACTTGATGTCGTACCTTAATTCTGGGAAAATCTAACAAGAATCTCATTGCTGTGATGGGGGTACATCCTAGCACTGCACTCATAGCCTCATTTTAGATTATTTTCAATCTATCCACTTTTGTCTGTGACAGTGTGATGATAGATTACACTAGTGTTTGCACCAGCAGAAAATGTGATAATTATTGCATATCTACAGCTGCCATTACTTTTATAGCACTGATTCCCTCTTTGCTTTCTGAAGCATTCTGTTAATATGTTTGTTGAATGAGACTTCTGTCGAAAGTTATCCTTACATATTTTAAGTTGTATTCCCAGCGATAATGGAACCCATACAGCTGATAGTTGGCATTGTGTCTGTGACTAGCTTGTTATTCATGGAGAACCAGACGCCCTTTGACTTTAAAAGATTAACAACAGCATTGTTGGCAATACACTGTAATGAAAGTTGGTATAATTTTCTCTGTACACCAGCAGTGATATCAGTTCAGACTGCCTAGATTGTATAGCAAAATATAATCAGCTTATGTGAAATCCTACCTGGCACTGAAGTTTGCAATGGGGCAATGTTTATGGTATATACATTGAAAAGCACAGGAAACAATGAGATCCCTGTTGCAAAATGGGTGCTATTGTTCTGATATCTGAGGTTCAGGATCTGCACCTGCAGAGAAACGTTTCTACACATCAGGATGTTTGCCATCTAGCTGGCAATGAGTAGGTCAATATTCCACTCCCTTAATAGGTAGACAAGATAGCAATAGTAAGAAGAATGATATATTTCTTATATTATTAGACTAATGGCCACCTTCTTAATGTAAGAGGCCACTTCTAATCATTATTTTTGTGTTACTTCAGGGTGCAATCAAAAACAGGAATTTTGAGACTAGAAACAAATGCAGAAGCTGAACACTATGGTAAAACTCTTATCCTCTGTGTTCATTCTCAAACTCCTGCAGATTAGGAGGATGCAGTTCAGAGAATAGAATGCATTGTGTCATAGTTTATGGTTTAGCTGCAATATATGCCCCTTATTATTTGGCACATCTAACTTTAGCATAGCTTCTAGGCCTCTGTGACTCCTCCCCCCCATGAGATAGGACAGCCATCTCCATGCCTAAAAAACATTTGCCAACTTTTAAGATACGCTTCACATTTTTGTTGTTGAATATCTAGCTGTCACATGTTGAACATGTCTCTTAAAAAAGAATCTTGATAATGTATAACTTTTCTCTATAATATTTCAGCACTCTGCCTGATACACTTATGGGAAATACATGTCTCTTGCGTCTCTATTCCTACTACCGCCTTCGTCTAACCGACATACTCTTAAGAGATAGAATAGACCTAGACTCAACAGGTAAGATTGTTGACTTGTGTGACTTTTAAACATTTAACAATAGAAATACTAACTAAAATTGATATTACTTGCAATCAGGTATTGTACTCCCACCATATCATGTATTGTACTCCCACCATATCCGGTATTGCACTCCCACCATATCCGGTATTGTACTCCCACCATAACAGGTATTGTACTCCCACCATAACAGGTATTGTACTCCCACCATATCATGTATTGTACTTCCACTATATCATGTATTGTACTCCCACCATAACAAGTATTGTATGTCCTTTCATATCTGGTATTGTACTCCCACCATATCATGTATTGTACTCCCACCATATCATGTATTGTACTCCCACTATATCCAGTATTGTGCTCCCACCATATCATGTATTGTACTCCCACCATATCAGGTATTGTACTTCCACCATAGGTGCTAAGTTGAAATTGCTGAAAGTACCAGCATCAGAATACACAGGGCTGTAAATACATCCTTGGTAGAAAGGACAAGTGGGTTGGTGTTACATTTTCTTGGGGTTTTTGGTGATTTTTGTGTGGAAAAGCATTGGGGGGGGGGGTGGTGTGGTCACCCGTATTTTTACTTTTTTCTTGTACTAAATGTAAGATTCTGACTTCCTAAGGGAGAGGGCAGGATTTGGAATACATACATGTTTAGAATCTTTGGCAATGTCAAAGTTATTTTTCTCATAATGATGGACACATTATCATCAGACTCAGAAATTGACTAAATTAGTGTTCTAATCCTTGTTAGCTTGTCAGAGTTTGAATCCCATTTTTTCTTTATATGTTCTGAATAGTGTTGCAATTTACAACAAAAGTTTATTTTTTGCAACTTCTTTAGCAGTAATAGTGTCACCAAGTCAGTTATGTAGATACTTGCCTGTTTTGCCCATTTTAAAAGGATCTAACAACCTTAAGTCTTGAGCTAAATTATTCACCAGGTTTTTCCCGCCCAAGGGCTAGTCAAGCTAATGGTAATAACAGTTGTTCTAGAATGTTTGTTTGCATCAGAGAATAATAATGCCGAAAACATGTGAAAAAGACATGTTGCTAATGTTATGTTTGTTTAAGCAGTTTCTGCTACAATGCTGTTAAGTCTGTTGTTCAGTGCTTTGTTCCCTGTACATCAGAAGTATATGGCCAATGGGTAATTATAGTAGCGCTAAATCGACTAACTAGGTGTTGTAGCTAAGAGAGTAGATGATGACACATGCTGTAAGGTGAGAATTAAGGTGAGAATTGTGTGTGTCAATAAATGATTGTGCGCGAGGTGTTTTTGAACAAAGACACATATGTATGCCAAGATTGAAAGGATGAGAGTGTACCTATAGATTTAGCAGGTGTCACATGTCAGAGTGCTTTGTCATATTATGGACAGTTATAAATTTTTATACAGTTGGAAAAATCGACCTATCATCTGTGGTTTAGAATGCCAACTTATGAGATATACTACATGTCAGAGGGGAAGAGCTTAGAATTAGGAATTAAAAAAAGGGACAAGACTTAATGGGAACTTAACTCGTAGTATACGGCTTGTCTATTGAAAAAATGTTTTGATCGTTGCCATAGATTAGGTCATGTTTCTTATAGATGTTAGATTTTTTAAGAATGTTTTCACGAATAGAGATTGTAAAAATACTGTAGTATTTCATCAAATCTAAAGGTCTTCCATCATGACTTTTGTCGGCCATTTTGTGAGATATTAGTTCGGGAAAGAATGCTATTGTTTGTTTAATATCATAAGTGATCAGCAGAGAAGTAAAAAATTATCACTACAAATAAAACCACATGACAACACACATTAAAATCATCACATACCGGTAACTCTTATTTTTGCATAGAAACATTTGATACTATCCAAATAGTCGTAAAATGGATCTACTTTACAAAACATCCAAATTTACTCTATTTGTGTCCTTCTGTATATCTTCTTTAGTGTGGGACAGCAGTAATAAGCTCTATTTCCTTCTGTATATCTTCTTTAGTGTGGGACAGCAGTAATAAGATCATTCAGTAAGTAAGTCAGTCTCTTCAATTAACCCCTCTACCAACTCTATCAGTTACTTATTTAATGATTCAGTCAATGATTACTAGGAAGAGCAAAGAGTACAGAGTACAATCTTGTAAAACCTCAGATTTAACCATAACTATGTAGATCAATGGTGGCAACCTTTTTTTGGTTGGCAGGCTGGATGGATCTTTTTCTTGTGGAATGGGTGCTGAAAACGTTTTCATAATTTTATTTTTAGCTCCTTGTATCTCCAATAAGTATTTTATGATAAACTTTCAAGAAGTCTGGCTTTTAAATACCATATTAAGAAGGAAGTTAGGTTTCTTTGGCCAAGTGAAGAGACACGATGGAATGGAAAGTATTGTTTGGGGGGGGGGGATAGAAAGCACTAGAGGCAAAGGCAGACCAAGATGAAAGATATTCAGACAAGAGATATTCAAGAATGCATGAACATGTCGCTAGAGGAAGCGGAACAACTTGCCAGAGGCCGCGGGGATTTCAGGAGATTCATAAGGAAGACTATGTTCTGGAAAGAATACGTCACATGACAACAGCTGGTGCCAGTGCATATAGTACTTTTAGACTGGCATTGCCGGCCAGGAAAAAAATGGCTAAACTGGCCAAATTTGGCCATCAGGCCATAATTATCACCACAAATATAAAATCTGGTATTGGACACTTCACTGGTTTTCTGTGTAGATCTACATCATTATTTGTTTACAGTAACATTAATTGTGTATATTTATCACTTTCAGAACTGATCCATGATCCTCTGTTGAGAGAATTCCCACATGCAGCTGATACTCCTGATCTTATGGAGTTCTTTACAGTACGTCTTATTCAAAAAGAGCATTTATGTTGGTGAACAAATATGTTGAGTGAGATTATACCAAATATTTCAGGAAATTATAGTATCTGAAAATTATATGCGGTTACAATTGATAAAGCGCCCGTGTGATGCCATGGCCTGAAAGGGGAGCAAAGAATAGCAACACTGTTTACCTTCCACACATGTTGTAAAAGGCGATTAAGGAGGTTATGGGATGGAGTTGGCTGTCCCATCCCATATAGGGTAAGTGACGAATGCTGAAGTCGAATGTGTCAGACTGAAAGGCGCAGATATCGCAGCAATGCTGTAAACCATGACACAATGCATTCCGTTCTCCGGACTACATCCTGCTAATCTGCAGGAGTTTGAGAACGAACGCAGAAGAAAACAGTTGATAAAGAAACAAAAAAAATCTGTTAATGTTTAGTAATAGAAAAGTACACCCAGTCTTCTGTTTCTTAGTGGCACAGTTGTACTCTAGCATCATTTGCTTCAAAATTCATTTTAATCCCAATGTCATTGTCTGGTTTTGGGGTGGAGAGGTATAGAGTATGATGTGATGGCTATGATACCAGGTTCAATATCACCAAAGGCAATTGTGCATCCAAAGCATTATGAAAACAATGATAAACAACTGAACATAAATATTGCAAGAAAATCATGACAGACAAAAAATGCTGTATTGATGGCTGCATCCTGAACAAGAAAGATCAAAGGAAATGTGGCATACAAGTAGCAGGTAAAGATATCAGTAAAATTGTCTGGGAATTTAATAAAGGAATACTTAACCTTTAGGCCCCTATGGGTGAGGTCACGCACCTGGAGTACACATTCCCGTGTGTCGGTGGGTGAGGCCACGCACCATACGATATCGCCCGATTCCCGAACTCGGAACTTCACGAAGTAATGAACCAGTGACGTATAAAGCCCGCCAAACGAAGCTAGGAATATGTCACAGTGTAAAGGTCAAATTCTTTTACACATTAGCGTTGTATAGAAGGAGAAAGCCGGCAAATGTTATCAACGCTTTTCGGGAGCGACTTTTGCCATTTTCGGCCGTATTTTACTATCAAATTGAGTACCGCATGGATAAATGATCGTGACTACATGTTCTAATTGTTGTTCTTTGTGTTTAATATGTTGTTGTTTAATAAGAATGTGTGTTTATTCATTCAAAAACACAAAAATAATATGTATCAGAGGTGCCACATGTGTGCATGGACAATAATTACGTTGCGTGTCGGCATAGACCTAGTGTTGACCGGACGGTCATTATATGCGATTTCTTCACGTTTTATTAGTTATTTTAGTTCATATTATATTAGTTTGGATATAAAACAATACATATACAATAAGTATAGGTATTTATGAGTATTTTATCAATGTTGCCACACATTGCTCATGTATTAGGGTCGTCAAGAAGATATATTTGCGATTTTGAAAATGACGTTTTGCGATTTTTTCCCGATTTTCAACTTCACAACTTGCTCACAACTGTTATATCACACATACAACAACAACAAAAACATGATTATATTCACTATTCACTCCTTTATTTAGATGTGCAAACATTATTTTGATATCTTTTAAAACAAAAAAGATATCGCGTTTTCAAAACACCCACCATCAATAACACAAATTTTCCAAAAAAGAATTCAGGCCCAGGGGGATATTTCTTAATTTTAATTCAGGGTCCTAAAGGTTAAGGTAGCTAAGAGTCAATACTAAGAGGGTGAGCAAGAATTATGCATCATTTTGAACCAACACACTCCAAAAATTACAGGAAGAACTGGCTGAAGCATGTAATATAGCAGAGACGCAACCATCCCAACAGAACCACATCACACTACAAAAGACCAAAATAAAGTTCACCATAGAAAAGATATACAGAGAAGAAACTGAAGGGGAAAAAATTACTGGTAAGCTGTTAAAAAGTGGGAAGGAAACTGGAAACCAAGTAAATAAATAAGGATTGTAACTCTTAGCAACAAACAATTAAACTGGAAGACTGGAAAGATGGACTGATAGTAAAGCTACACAGAAACAGAATCAGGGGTAACATGAATAAGTGGATATGATCCTTACTACAAAATGGAAACCAAGAGAAACTATTGAAGGTCCATCCCAACAGAAAAAATATTCTCCTAAATCATGAAGTTCCTCAAGGCTGCTTACTGTTTCCAAATCTGTTTTATGTGTTCATAAATGATCTACTGGTAATCTGTGAACTGCCACAAGGTATAAGAGCCACCATGTATGGTGATGACTGTCAAAAGACAGCAAAAAGCATAGGCAGATAAATCAATGGTAAAGAACAATGCTGAAAAATCTTCAACAACACTTTTTGCACTCTCAAATAAGGACAAAACAGGAGAGATAAAACTTGGAAATATTTACTTATAAGATGTTTGTGTCTAGCAAAATAAGTAGTAATACCATTGAAAGGTATCTAAAATGAATAAGATCAGTACACAAAGAGAGCTTATTTGAACTTCATTGAACTCTGAAAAAGGTATTAGTTGTTTTGGGCATGCTATGATAACATTATTATATAGTGACATGTGAAATGAAATGTTTGAGGAAAGTCACTGGGGTCACCAGGCTTGATGGATTATGAATGAAGATATCAGGGAAAGAATAGGTATAATATCTTGTATAGATTACATAGAGATAGAACAGATCAAGTGGTTTGGCCACATTATGAAAATGCATCACGAAAAGTTGCAAGTACAGGCATGTAACCAAATGAGATCAGGGTACAAAACCAGAGGAAGAACATGGAAAAGATGGATAGAAAATGTCAGGGACATTCTGAACATACACAGTCATAGCACAGCCGAGGCCACAAATCTGGCTTTAGAACGAAACCTCGAGCTCCAATCACCCCTACACTTAACAGCAAGAGTGAATGACAAACCACCTGGGGAAAGACAATAGACAATATGATAAAACTGTTACCTCAGTACATCAGAAAAAAAAAATTGCAATTTTAATGGTATGGACATCTGTGGTCAAGTAAATTGCAAACCAGACAGATGCAACTGGGTTAAACAATGTTGACCTTAGTTAAAATTTGAGTGGGTGGTCAAAATGTTAGTATACTTTGAGAGAAAAGTTGAGAAACATGTTTCTATGCACAGTCTGTCCTACTACCTAAATGGTAAACTGTCTGGCTTAATACGAGGCGTGTTCAAATGAAAACGGGACTTGTGGATTTATTTAAAAAGTATCATACGCAATTTAATATTTTCAACGGAATTGAACAAAGCAACCACTTGTGAATAAGAATGCACCTGGGTTCATCAGAAAAAATCTCCGTATGCATTTAGGCAAGCATCCCACTGTTTAGGTAGACGTCGAATGCCGTCCGAGAAAAAGTTGCGTGGCTGTTCTCTGAACCATGTGGTCACCGCTGTCTTCATGTCTGCGTCGCTGTTGAATCGCTGTCCCTTTAGTGCTTTCTTCAACGGTCCGAACAAATGGAAATCTGCAGAAACCTGTGTCTTGAATTTTTTGGGTTTTGGTGAACCTGGATGTTTCCATTGCATGCTGTCAATTTTGCTGCTCGGTTCATAGTGGTGGCACCACGATTCATCACCTGCCACAATGCTCAACAGAAATGCATCACCCTCTGCCCTGTAACGCATCAGGTGGTTCAAACTCCACCCCATCCGTTCTTCCTTATGGTGGTCAGTCAACATCCGTGGGACCCACTGTGAACACACCTTCCGATAGTTCAATTTCTTCCGAACAACCATGTGGGCTGTCCCAATTGACATATGGAATTCTTCTGCAAGCGAACGAATGCTCCGACGACGGTCAGTCAGTACTGCTTTATCAAGCACGGCTATGGCTTCTTCTGTTGCAACAATATGCGCCTGACCTGGCCGTGCAAGATCTGCCGTTAACTCACGTCCGTCTTTAAACATACGCACCCACTCCATCACTCTGGTCCTCGACAAACATTTGTCACCATATGCTGCCTTCATTCTCCGATGAATGTCTACTGCTTGACATCCTTCAAATGAAAGAAACTGGATCACAGCACGCTGATTCACTTTGGACGGGTTCGGAATCACACCCGCCATATTGTTAACAGTCTTCTGCAGCACATATGAATGCTGGGAAGATGAACACGTGACCGTATGTAAATTATTGGATACTCATTACTAGTGCAAAATGTCATCAATATCAGTGCGCTCTATCACGCGTGGTGTAACAAGTCCCGTTTTCATTTGAACACGCCTCGTAGCTAACTGGCAGACTACAGACATTCACTATTCAAGGAAATTAATAAAGTACTCGATATATACTGTATATATATATATATATATATATATATATATATATATATATATATATATATATATATATATATATATATATATATATATATATATAGAGAGAGAGAGAGAGAGACAGCACTGTGAAGTAGAATGTATAGGTTTTCGTGTAAATATAATTTCAACCCAACTTCATTCTGTGGTCTATATCCTGCTAGAAATCTAGTAGACCTAAGGCCATTGTTCTGCTACAAGAAAAATGCAGTGGGAGTTCACACAGTTTAAACAAAATGTAAAATGACCTTTCTGTTAGCAAAACATTTTATAACCTTGCTAATAAGCAATTAGTAAAAATGTAAACAAATATATAGTATATGCATATTAAAAAAAATTCTACATACTTTTTTTTGTGTGCTTCACTTCATTCATTTGTTGAAGGTCTTTCCTTTTTTGTTAAAGATGTTCATAATAAGTATCTCAATTCCTGTGTTTGAGATTGTCAGAAGTGAGGGAATGTCATAACTGGAGTTGTTACATTGTTTGAAAGTATCTTTGTCTTTGTAGTTTCTTTATAGGAAAATATTTCTTTTTATTGCAGCATGAATGGATTAAAAAGTTGCGAGAAGTGAAAAGAGATGAAAAGGTTTGTATTTTAATTTTATGTTATTAAAAATCTTGGATAAAATTTTTGGTAACTATTTTTATTAATGTTTATATTTTTGTATGCAGTTTTTCAAAATAAAATGAACAATCCACCATATAAATCTCATGGGGACTGATATAACAAATTGGCCAATATTATCACAGTTAAATATGCATGTGTTGCCAGGACCCAAAAGGGGAGCAAATAATTGTAACACTGATGACTACCATGCAAGTCATAAGAGGTGACTAAAGAGTATGGGTGTTGGATTGACTACCCCACCCTACTTCTTCGTTGTGATGGAGCCTATTGAAGACGCATACATAGACTCCCAGAAGGAAATGAACCCTTTTGTCTATAGCATGCCTCAAGATATAGTCACGATATAGTTTCCCTTTGGCTGTCCAGCTTGTGACATTGCATCCTGTAGCCATATTGAATAGAACAATCATATGGGACTTGCAAAGCTCAGAAAAACCTCCCCATAAAAAATAATGCCAGATAAAAAAACTAATCTAGAGCTGAAAGTCAAACTGCCTGGTACAGAGAACAAGAGTAATAAATTCATACTACCTCTGACTTCTATCATCATTATCATCTACATTATCTTTTTCATCATTATCATCTACATTATCTTTTTCATCATTATCATCTACATTATCTTTTTCATCATTATCATCTACATTATCTTTTTCATCATTATCATCATAACAGTTAAAAATCCGTATTCACTTATTGACACAAAAACATGCAGAAACAAATGTTTAAAAAAATAAAAATGCCATTTTGATAGAAAAATCACATTTAATGGAATATTAACATTATTTTAGTCTTGCTTTTGTCTATTAGATGTACATTGGAAAGAGTAGTCCAAAAATGTGTCAATTGAAAGCTGAATTTTGTTGTTTTTAGAAATCTGTCTATCTATGTTCCTTTAGCGCCGAATACGGTGCATACTGCAGAAACCAGAGCTCTCCAGTTCGAGCGATGTGATGCTACTGTATGTAATATATTAAGTCTGTTTCTGTGTCTGTAGCACCCGCTTTTTACAATATTAGCCTATCAGACTATTGATCAACCCTGATATCTAATTGGTATTTTAAGATTTATCGGGATCGTTTACTGGACTGTTATTTATGTGATTAATCTTATTAATATTATTATTCATATAACTGATCTTATTAAGTCATTATTCTTGATGTTATCATTACAAAATTATCAAACATATTATTAATATTTCTTTCGAATTTCAGCTGTAAATAAAACATTACCACCATCTTGAATGTTTTTAGAAATGATGTAATATTGTTGTGCAGCAATAAAAAATACTACAGATGTTAATTAAGAATTAGCTATACAGAACACAGGATAAATATACTTGTCCTGCAGCAAATAAACAAGCTTGCAGGTTCTCAAGAACTGATTTTGGCAGTGGTGAAACAGCGTAAACTTGTTTGGTTTGGACATATAACAAGATGCGGCTCACTTTTTATAATTATTTTGCAAGGAACAGTCAAGGATGGAAGGGGAAGAGGAGGTCAGAGAAAATGCTGTATAGATAACATCAAGGAATGGTCTGGACTTTATTTTTCTACACTCTTCTGAATGGCTGAAGATAGAAATGTTTGGAGATCTTTTTGTGCTGATGTCTTCAGTGTGGCAACCCTGACTAGTTATGTGTCTTATTATTATTAATATTGTTGAGACCATGCCTTCCTCAGCATTCATTCTCAAACTTGTAGTTGGAGGTTAAAGGTTAGCAAGATGTGGTCTGAAGAATGGAATGTGTTGTGTCATGGTTTACAACTTTGCTGTGATATCTGCACCTTTCAACATGCCACATCTTCAGCATAGTTTTGGGTCAATTTGATTTATGGGTTGGGAAAGTGAACTCCATCAGAAAACTTCATTATGTTATGTTAAATCTTGTAACATGCATAGGTCACAGTGTCACAGTGTTGCTTTTCTTTGATTCCCTTTAGTTCTACATGAACATATGCACAACACTCAAGCATATTTATTGTTACACTTTTGTTTTTATGCAGAATAATAACTTATTTAGCATTGCTAATGTTCTGGAATATCTTTCACAAACAGTTATCCCCAAACAATGTTTTTGCACCTGCTATGCATAAGCTTCACATCATCTCTTACTGTGATACTCTTAAACATAAAATGCTTTCCTCTGACAGCCTAAAACAACTTCATTTTCTATTTTCATTTTGTGAGAGCATTATCCCATCTCCAATTTTATCTCTTGCAAATATCATCCCATCTCCAATTTTATCTCTTGCAAACATCATTCCATCTCCAATTTTATCTCTTGCAAACATATCCCATCTCCAATTTTATCTTTTGTGAACATCATCCCATCTCCAATTTTATCTTTTGTGAACATCATCCCATCTCCAATTTTATCCTGAGACATGATTAGTTTTCCATAATTTTCCTTAGGTAGTGTAATGATAAAAAGCTCTTGTTGACAGCTGCTGGAAGGTGCAGATCTCAATAAAGAACCAAGTGTACTTCCTGTGATCATGGATTAGCCATAATAACATGACTGGGTCTGACAACAGAGAACCAATATATACAACTCTCCAATAACTGATAACTTTCCAAAAAGTGTGTGGAACAGGGCAAGACAATGCTATGAACAGTGGGCATCTGTGGTTATGTTGATAGCAATAGCTTGACTGTGGTTAGCTTTCAGGTTGGTGTCCAGTGTATAGTACAGTAACCAGTTCTCTCATATGGCTGGCCTACCAAGGGTATGGCTATAGATGTCCACCATTCTGTGGAAATGGTAAAAAAATCTGACTATAATAGTTACCACACCAAAGTTGTTGGGCCATTTGTGAAAATAAAAAGGCGACACAGCACATTTTCTTTCCCTGCTCTATATCCTGTTGGAAATCTAGGAGAGCACGTGTTCTGCGACAAGAGAGATTCAGTGAGAGTTTGAGAACGAGAAAAATGCTTTCAACATTTGTATACACATCTGGAATATAGAAGAGCTCACTGTGACCAGCAGAAAATTTGGTGATGAGGAATAAGCAGACTGAACCCGTATCTCCTAGTTTTAGATTGGTAGGTAGGTACCCCACTTTAAAATTACAATGAAGAAAATAAATATACTCATTTTCTCCTTAAAATATGTTTATTATACCATTTATTTGTACTTTTATCTGTCTCTAGCTACTTGCTCCAAACCTACTGGTAATAATTATATATGTATATGCAATTTTATCCAATATAAATTTAACCATATAGATTAGATATCAGCTCTCTGTGTAGTATTTAGTCCATTATTTAATGATTAACAGCTTGTTTGCTGTGCTTGACGTAACTAAATATCTTATTGAACATTACTGAAAATTTTAACTGTTTGTGATGAACATCAGAGAACTCCATAGCGTAGTAGTCAAGCTATTTGCCTTGTGCAAATGGCTTGTGAGTTTGAAATCAGACTGTGACGTTTTGTTACAATGCATTTTTTTTCTGAGTTGCTTGGGGAATATCATTTAAGTTTTTGAGTCATGTGGTCTGATGGATATTCACGACACCATTCTGCTCTATTACGAGAGACAAAGTACATGTAGGAAAATTCTAGTACAATTACACACTATGCTTTTTTAGTCCTTCTGAAAAATATGAGTATCAATGAATTAAATATAAATATTTTTGAAAGTAATGCTGGCCACTCAAAAACAGATGAGTTGTGCAGACATGATCCATTGATACTTTAGTCTTGCAAGACAACTGGTATAGGGAGAAATAAGCTATAAATTCATATGTTTTTATACCAGTTCATTGGGAAAGCTATGGGAAATAAATGCTGAGTTTGAAGCAAAATAAATAACGGAGTTTCTCATTGTATTCATTGAAATAAAATGATTGGTTATCTAGTTGAGAGAATCGCATCATCTTCTTCAAACATCCTGGGTATCACTAACCTGAATCTAACATGAATCTACTAACCTGTACATAATGTTCATGGTATTGAGACAGCAGCCATACTTGAATCAATTTTCATCTATAGTCTGTGATGTAGAAGATAGATAAGTGATATGTACTGAATTTCCTTAGTTATCTCCTGCTGGATGTGGACATTGATAGATTATGCCTATGCTGAAATTGGAAGAGTTCTGTATTAGGAATTTCACTAGCCATCTATGTATATTGTTTAATCAGCAAACTGTGGGAATGACCTTGGGAAGAACTTCTGGGTTTGCTTGGAATGCAGTGGTATTGGATCATAATCAATAACCAATTCTTCGAATATCTAGTAACTTAGGATGTTGCTGCAACAAATATATAGTGACCCTTATATTCTCATGAGTTCGGCAGCTGTGTAGAGAAGGGAGATAATGAGTTCGGCAGCTGTGTAGAGAGGGGAGATCATGAGTTCAGCAGCTGTGTAGAGAGGGGAGATCATGAGTTCAGCAGCTGTGTAGAGAGAGATCATGAGTTCAGCAGCTGTGTAGAGAGAGATCATGAGTTCAGCAGCTGTGTAGAGGGAAGATCATGAGTTCAGCAGCTGTGTAGAGAGGGAAGATCATGAGTTCAGCAGCTGTGTAGAGAGGGAAGATCATGAGTTCAGCAGCTGTGTAGAGAGGGAAGATCATGAGTTCAGCAGCTGTGTAGAGAGGGAAGATCATGAGTTCAGCAGCTGTGTAGAGAGGGAAGATCATGAGTTCAGCAGCATGTAGGGAGTGGAACATGCCTGCATGGGTAATAGTGATTCTTCATATCAACATTAAGAAAAGAATTTGTTTAAGAGGAGATAACTTTACCTTCACCCCGTGAACTCATCTCAGCACAATACTTGAAACAATAAATATAGATTATAGACTAACATGGACACCAGTCCTAGGTTGAAAGAGGCGGGCCTCGACCAAATGAGGCAAAACCCCTACTTAACAAACAAATAACAATAACAATAGACTATCTGCTCAGATTATCAAATTTCACCCTGATAGGCATCTGTTGAGACCAGCAGCGAAGCCATTATAATACATATATATGTTGTTTTATGTTCTTTAACTTTCTTACAGTCATCCATATTATGTAATATTCAATGTAATTTATTTATGATTATGCAACAGTTTAACAGTTGTACATTTATGTTGTGCTTTGTACCTTTGTTCAAACTTGTATTGTACCAATCTCATTGGTCCATTTTTATTTTTGCATCCAATCAAGTAGATGCAGTATATAATAATCTAATAGACACTAACTGCATGCATACATCATTATAAAAGTATGTGACCAATATATGTATATGTATATATATATATATATGTTATACAATATATGTATAACCAACATTAGTTATTAATCTAATAATATACTAGCCTCCATTAAAACCTATTGAAAACATTTTTTTCATGCATAAAATGTTTATGTACGTGAGCGATTCTTCAACCCAGAATGCATCTTTATTAGAACCTAGATGTGATGTATCTTTTGCATTTTCATGCTTCACCTGCAAAATTGAAAATAAATAATTCTGACTATTAAGTCAAAATAGTTTGACATTCGGCACATGCATTAATAAAGTTTAGATGAGTAAAAGGCATTATCTGGTTTTTATCAAAAGAAGGTCTGTTACTGTTTTTTTCATGCCTTGACTGACGTTACGGGAGCAATGACAAGCTGCTTGTATGCTTGTCAGTGAAATTGCAGCTAGAGAAATTGCCAGACATTTCAAATGGTAAAGCAAAATGAATTAAACTGGTTGCTAAAAACACTTACCGTACCTATGAATTAAAATATATAAAAAATATATAAAAAAACATACAATAAAACTACACAGGACAAATCTCAATGTGTCTGTCCAAATTGGACCTTTTTCAAGAGACAAATAACTTATAAACTAAACAATAATACACAAAATAGATGATTGAAATTTTATCGAGCCATGTTTCTATGACGCAGAAATGGAAACGCCTAATAGACATTTCAATTGTGACAAGTCCACTATAGTAAGCTTGCACCAATTATTCCTGGCGACATGTACCACCGATGACTGAGCCAGACCTGGTCAACCTTGTGTAAACACTAGCTAAAGATCGTCATATTATACTAGTGCATCTGTACAACTGCTTCCAAACAGCAGCACATACATGGAGTTTATTATCACAAACACTGTGCGAAGACTTCACTCCTCTCGCTTGCACAAAAGAAGTCCTAACATTAGTCCTATCCTTACTAGACGTCACATAACCAACAGACTAGCTTGGATCCAACAAAATATTCAGTGGCCAGGGTTTTAGCTTTTAATATACTCATTCATTCATTTTCCTTTTGCACTGAAGTTAGCGCATAAGGCAGAAGTCATTCTTCTTCTTCTTCTTCTTCTTTCGTTCACTTGAAACATGTCTATATCTGTAATTCTGTCTCCTTAATGAAACTCACTGTCTTTTGTAGTTCATACAGTGTCCCATAGAGCTTTGATTCCAGTGTTGTTTCCTCTGGCCAATATGTCTGCCTCAGTGTTTCATGCTCAGAACACTCTTGAAGTATATGTTTGGCACTCTGTGCTGCCTGTCCACATGTACACATGGCCGTGTTGCCAATCTTGAACTTTGTATACATGTGACTGCGGAGTCGGTTGTGTCCTGTTCTGAGACGTAGAATTATAACTTGTTCTGATCTGTTCATATTGTGATAGTCATCTTGTGTTGGTGTTTGTGGCTTTCTTATTGACTTTATCATCTGTTTTTTCTGATGGTAGGTGATTGGTATATCTGGTTGGTCTTCGGCAGCACCTTCCTTAGCCAGTTGGTCTGCTTTTTCATTTCCTGGTATTCCACAGTGAGAGGGTATCCACTGCATGGTTACCCTATACTGGTAAGACAATTCGCTAAGTAGTTTTTTTAAGTCTGTTAGTTTTCCAGACTGGAGAGCTTGAAGCACTGACCTTGCATCTGTCAGGAATACCACAGGCTGTAGGTCAGAGTTGGAGTTCAGCAGTTTTTTAGCTGCCACACTAATTGCCTGGATTTCTGCATCATAATTATTGCAGAATTTTCCTGTCGGTGTTCTGATTGTATCTCTAGGCTTGTGTGGATATTCTATATATACACCTGCACCTCCATTCCTCACAGCATTCTGTGCTGACCCATCTGTGTACACTCTGACCCATATATCCTGTGGATATTCCTCATCCAGGAAACTGAGGGTGACTGTCATTCGCTGCACACTGTTCTGTTCATCCTCGCTTAGTATTCCTTTAACATGGGTCTGAATGTATATTGGCATTCCATGGCTTTCACTCCACGGGGTTTGCTCTGGTACAGACCTTAAGGGGCTGTCAACTTCAGGCAGGTCTGTAAGTTGTCTACGGAGTCGTTTAGCTTGATGGATAAAGCTGCTCCTTTTCAGTCGTCCCATTGCTAGATTTTGGAATCTTTCCTTCATTGGATGACTTGGCATACACTGAAACTTTTCTGCTTGAATTAGTACTTTTGTAGAAGTCATATCTCTCCAATTCTGTCTGTTCAAAGCTATTCTGTGCAGTTCTTGAATAGTATGAATATTGGTTGCTTTACTTTCTCTAAGTATTGTTCTACTGAGTGTTTATTTTGGTCTACCTCTGGCTCTTTTGCCTGTAGGTATCCATTCAAGAGATTGGTGGTGTATTCTGTTGATGTCTGTGTATAGGACATGCCTGATGTAGGACCAACGGCGTTTTTCTGATAACATCTGTGATGAAATTTTGATGTGTCTCTTCTCTGATTTTATCATTCGATCTGAATTCACTCCAATGGGTGTTAGTTATCCTACGGAGACATTTGTTCTCGAAACTCAGTAAATTTTTTTCTGAAGATAAAGAGCTTTTCCAGCTCTCACATCCATATAATAGCACCGGAATAATGCAGGAATTAAATAAGCGCATTTTCGTGGATGTGCTGATTGACTTTGACCTCCAGATATTAGATAGTCTGTTAAAGGCAATTGATGCTAGTGCAATGTGAGTTTTTAATATACTTGCAGATATGATTAAGTAAAAAATGGTTCATAAATGTGGACAAAAATAGTGTCAGTTAATTTGAATTCAACACGTGCAGTGGCTCATGTAAAAAACATGTTGATATGTTTTTAATGGTTGCTGGTATATATGAGAAACCAAGTGATATGTCACCGATTTGATCTTAATTACCATTATCTCTTTGATAATTTTATTAAATTTCTAACTCAAAACATTTGCAAACAAAAGTGACCAAGAAATAAGACACACATAAATACAGAATAACATTAAACTAATTGCATACAATCAAAGTACACATTATTGTGTTGTCCCTGAAAATCAATAAAATAAAGCACACAGAAAAAAATGAGAAATGAGAAAAAAGTTCAATTGCCTACTATTGCACTTCCATGAATATCTCAATACTACTGCTGTCATTGCTTCTTTAATAAAAGAAGTGTGTCCAATGTGGTGTCCTAGGCATCAGAATCATCTCATTGACTGAGCAATAGTTTCATTGGTTGATAAATCAATGCAGCTGCAAATAATAGCTGTAAAAATGGTTGGTCTCATCACATTAACACCCTCAGTAAGCGATCTCTTGAGATTAGAGAGTGTACTTAAGGGACATAAATAATTGATGTGCATCAAACAATGTGAGTAGAGATTGCTCTATGATTGTTGTGAGTAATAAAGTATTTAGTTTGCATTCATCTGTTTACTCAATGATCAAGCTGTTTATCTGTGTTATTATTTATTCACTTTTCAACTCCTAGTGGAGCATTGGTTCTCCACAAACCTCTTCTATCTTTAGTTTTTGGAGTTGTTCAATTCCTTGTAAGGTAGGTTTCTTTGTTCTTTGAAGAAAGTATCTTCTTCATGTCTCTGGTCTAGAGCAATCGTAACCTTCCAATTTTCTCTATCTTGTGTGGTCTAGTATTTTCCAATTTCTTTTTCTCTCTTCTTTTGTAAGACAGAATATAGTCCCATAAATTTAATCTGTCTTTTTGTAATTGTTTTGATGAGAGATCTATTCGCACCTTCCAATCCCAATATCTTAACAGTTGTTTGCTATCCACAATTACCAAATGAGAATCCTATGAAAGTACCAGGTTTTTCATCCTTGTTCACTTTACCAGATATTTGAGTTTTATTTTTGGCTGCTGATTAGATTTTCACCCAGCATTCCTGTTGATGTGGAGGTTTTCTCGAACTATACCAAGTCTTAAATTTCTGCTTATATATATATATGTAAGCATCTGCTCCCCCCATTTGCAGGTTTATTTATAATAGCAGCTTATATTCTAGAATCAGAAGATATAGTCTCCTTTGACCATTCACATTAAAGTTAATGTCATCTCTAATGTGAGCTGTTGTTTAATTTATATTTTTGGTTCCAGGGACATTTGTCTACTTATAGACTATTAAAAGCATTGATCAGTTGACTTTGTGACGGCTGAATAAATATCGCTGACTGATCAGAACTAGGGAGTTAGCCGACCCTGTTCTGTAACTGTTGTTGACTTTCTTCTATAACATGAGGTTAAGCTGTAAAGAAACATTTCCTTATAGTAGATCAGCTTCTGCTTATTTGTGTAACTCTCCTTCTCATATAATCACAAAAGTAAGTCATATTTCCCGTGGCATAATTATTTTTTTCATATTTAAAGGTAAAGGTAGGTCCCATGGCATCTGCCGTTGGGGATGAAGATAACTCTTCATGTACTAAGCCGCAGCAACTATTAGGTGGGGTGGCCAGTTCCCTTCCTTGCTGTTTTTTTACCTTCCCTAACTCATGCGTCAGGTACTCATTTACAGCTGAGTCGACTGGAGGAGTGGTCGTGTCAAGTGAGAAATCACAACCCGGATTTTTTTTAAAGTCCGGACATGGTTTCGAACCTGGCACGCTGTAACCAGATGATAGCAAGCAAGCTCACTATCCACTAGGCTACCGCGCTCCTCTTTCATATTTAAGTTTCGAAATAAACAAAATAAGATGTCTTCATAGGTAAATTGTAATGTATCTTCCTGAAATAAACTGCAAAAGCTATAGGGTCTACATAGGAAACATTGATTATTTTCTTCACTGCAATGTTATTTTGAAAGTGTATTCTGTTATCCAGCTATTGGAGTAGAACTCAAGCATGCATGAAGGATATCTGTGCATCATGTCTGCCTTTACAAATGCTTATTGTCAATTTTTTTAATTATTGTAAGGATTAGTTATTGTTTTTTGTATGTTTCATACACTAAATGTTATTGTTGGAAATTTTTATTTGATGTAAATGAGATGTGACAATGTTTGTTAATATAAATTGGAAGATTTGTTTTGGCTAATATAGGACCCTACACATTTTATTTCACTGTGAGAATGTGGAATCTTTGTTTACTAAATATGATGATCAATATAAGGTAATAAATATAGGTAGTAGTCAATCTTTGTTAGTCAAATGTAGGCATAATCACTTAGCTGTCATTATTTAATTGTAAGGATTGGACAGTCATGTTATAAGGAACAGACATTGTTATTTAAATGTAGTAATTTGATAGTCATAGTTATTTTAATGTAAATACTGGATAGTCATAGTTATTTTAATGTAAATACTGGATAGTCATAGTTATCTGTACCTGATCAGCTGATCTAAATGTAAGGAATAGACAGTTATTGTAAATTATATGTAAGAATTTGAGCATCATTATCAGTTCATTAGGAATGTTGGATAGTCAATGTAACAAAATATAATAGTGGACATATCCATAAACTGAATGAGTGTATACCATATATATATATATTTATACATAAGTTATATATAAAAGTTATGTATGTTTGTGTTTGCAGAAGGATGAGGAGTTCATGAAAGAACTGTTTCAGAAGGTGTTTATGGAATCTGTTTATCTGGTCTCTCATCTTGCTATGTTACCTGAGTATAGGATGGGAGATACTGAGTGTATACAGGTAATAAACCTAATTATTATTTTGTAGAAATAAAATATTAGCCACAGAAAAAAATGTGTGTTGAAAATATACTTTTTTTGATATTTGATAACAACTAGCAGGGGTGATATTAGACCAGCAGTACATTCTGTTGTAATGCTGTTGTTAACAAGCTCTGTTTTCAACTTCCTTGTCAAGATCTTGTTCTTCTTCTTCGGTGATCACTCAGATTGGGACTCCAGATTCTATAATATATTCATCTGTCTGTTTCAGGTTTTTTGCTTTACCATACAGTTTTCCTTAGTATTGTTCTCCTATTGGTTGCTGATTCAAAAGTCCATGGGTCCATACCCTATGACCTAATTTACTTTATATATATATATATATATATATATATATATATATATATATATATATATATATATATATATATATATATATATATATATATATATATATATATATATATATATATATATATATATATATATATATATATATATATATATATATATATATATATATATATATATATATATATATATAATATATATATATAAATATATATATATATATGTCAAGTAACATATATAAGTGACATATTCTTTCCAGAATGTTATCTTCGTCGTAGATACTCTGAACAACTCTCTGTTCCGGGCGAGCAGGTATGCATTGGCCAAAGACATGTGCATACATTCTTCGGTGTTGCTGGTTCATCGTCTTCTTCTCCTTCTCCTACCCGACACTCTGCCCTCTAGAATCAGCCTTTCGATACCATCATGTTGCTTTAAATTTACATTATAGTGTTGGGAGTCTGTGGATTTTCGATCTACCCCAGGCCAGACAGAAAATAACTATCACACCACCAGGAAGATAGGTTATGCACTACTTATGCACTACTCCAAGCCACTGCAGTCAAGATTGGGTTCACTGTGCTTATTCCCCGCCACCAATTGCCTATTAGTTATGCCGAGCTTCTCTATTACTCTAGGCATGTAACTAAATGTTCAAGACAAAAGGATTGTCACGTCATGAGTCACTGTGCCTCTATGATGGGCCTCAGTCATAGGAAAAATAGTGCAGTCAGTTTCCCCCACCCCAGCTAGTTTTCCTTCAAAGCTGGACAGTTCAAGTCTTTCACTGGAAGCCTGGGATCTGACTTGTTTGACTCATGAATCTAGGGGTATCATGATTACAATCTCTGGGAAACCTGCTGAAAACATACATATCTGCTAGGAAAACATACATATTTGCTAGGAAAACATACATATCTTAGGAAAACATACATATCTGCTAGGAAAACATACATATCTTAGGAAGACGCAGATATCTGCTAGGAGGGAGTTTTTTCCTTTCATCTTCTTCATGCCTTTAGAACTGTGAGAAAAGCGTGATCTTTTCTTGTTAAGCAGGCACACATATTTGAAGAAAAAAAAAATTGTAACATGAAATGCAATTTTAGTACAACTAAGGAAAAATGAAGAACAAGAATACAAAAATATCAAATCAAGCCTCAATTCAGAAATAGACCCACACAATTACTGTGTGTTTATTTATATAATATATCTTCATTAGATTTCTCTAGCATGTAGAAAAGATAATGTTTCCTTCTTGGTTCGCAGAAGGTTTTTCATGATAGCAACATTCATAGATGCCATTCATTTGTGAATGAAAAATGATGTCATATTGACACATGATAGTGTTAAAAAAGGTTTCCTAAAAGTATTATTTTGTTTTATAGAAATACAAAAGAAACAAGCGACTGATCACAGGTTATTTAATTTTATGAAAAATATTGTTTTTTTGTTAATTACCAGAATCAATTAGTTTAACATCTAAAGAATCAAATTACACAAGGAATTTATACTTTTAAACATGAAATAAGTCTCAAAAATAGTTTTGAAATATTTTACCCTTCAAGAAATGTTTTACACTTTTAAAGAAAAAGGGCAGAATTATGTTTGTTTTTTTATAATTACAGATACGTGTAAATTCTTTATAAACCATATAGTATTAGGCATCATTGTAAACCACAGCCAAACATCTTTTTATAACAATTATTTCATAGCAATTCAACTTGGCATGCATAGTTTACATTTTCCAACAACAACATTAATTCAAATGCGTTATTACGAGTGGTTCATGTGACTATTATGGTTGACTAGGCAATCCATCCTGGTAACATTCATACGGAATAGAAACATACATGGGAAATTATTTGTCTGCGCACAGGCACTTATATACTACAAGTGTAAATAATCAATGTATTGAGCATACACTAGTTATCTATATCCAACAGACCTGATCTTATAAATGGTAAGCTAATCTATTTTATGTGAACTTTAGAACTAAATTACTTTGTCTTTTCTGTTTATGCTTATTGGTATTGTACAAGACCTGAAACTTCACATGAAACTTGCTCGTGCTGCGTCACGTATGCCAGCAAGTGAGGAGTATGAAGACATCATCACTGATGTAATAAATACACATCGATGAACAAATGGTCACATGGTCATTCGCTTCATAAGCTTAGTGTAATATGTGGCGGCAGACAGTTGACAACATGGCAGGTGTGATAGTGATCTGTTCAAAGTTGATCAGCAAGCAGTGATTAAATTTCTTACAGCTGAAGGATGTCACCTCCCAACAATCTTCATCAAAGAATGCAGGCTGTGTGTGGTGGAAAATGTGTTTCAAAGACAGCAATGAAGGATTGGGCAAGAATGTTTCGGGAAGGGCAACAGGTAACAAAAGATCTTCCACAGGCAGGGAAGGTTATGCTTACTGCTTTTTTAGACTTTAACACTTTCAGGACTTCAATTTATTTAGGTTTGGACCAAATTAAGGGTCACATGATCAAAATGCAACAAACGGAGGAGACATTTATTCTTTTTGTTAGATTATGTTAATTTCATAGGATAATCATCCAGTAGTGTTATATGGCTTCTATTCAGCATCATGTTCTCTGCTATGTTGGATGATGCTTTTAGAGATCTAGACCTGGGAGTAAACATCACCTATTGCATAGACGGAAAATTGTTCAACCTTCGGTGGCTCCGAGTTAAAACCAAAGTTAAATCACACACAATCAGGGATCTTCTATTTGCTGATGACTGTACCCTAAATGCCAACACTGAGACTGATCTACAATGTATTATAGACAGATTCTCCAAAGCCTGTACCAACTTTTGGTGTACCATTAACACAGAGAAAACAGAAGTCATGTTACAACCAGAACTTGGCAAAAGCTATCTTGAGCCCTGCATAAAGGTAAATGGTGTAGCACTGAAAGTTGTGAATAGATTCACATATCTAGGCAGTACATTATCACAAAATGCCAACGTTGATGATGAAGTGTATACAAGGATCGCCAAAGCAAACAGTACTTTCGGCAGATTGTACGCAAATGTTTGGCATAGAAATGGCATTAACCTACAGACTAAGCTGAAAGTTTACAGAGCAGTGGTACTTCCAGTGCTGTTATACGCTAGTGAAACATGGACTGTGTATAGACGTCATGTGAAAAAAAACTCAATTATTTTCATACAAATTGTCTCAGAAAAGTTATGAACATCAGATGGCAAGACAAGATTCCAGATACCACTATCCTTGATATCCCCAGCATTGACACAATCCTGATGCAGACACAGATTCATGGGAAGGTCATTTGGTGCGTATGCCAGACCATCGTCTGCCAAAGATACTTCTCTATGGTGAGCTAGAGAAGGGTATACGATCTCAAGGTGGCCAAAGGAAGCTCTACAAGGACTCGTTAAAGAACTAACTGAAAGCCTTTGAAATAGACCACGATACATGGGAAGAACTTGCACAAAATAGATCTACATGGCGTTCTAAAATAAAAAAGAGCTCATCATCTTGTCGAAAGAAGAGAAATGCAGCAGCTCAACAGCGGAGAGCAGCTAGAAAGTCATGGATAGACCAAGATCCGTCTACAGTCGTCATTCCATGTCCGAACTGTCCAAGGACATTTACAGCTCGAATATGGCTCATTAGCCATCTAAGAACTCATAATCAAGGACATAACTAAAATTGAATTTTCAAAAGTGGATGTAACAAATGGTCATCATCACTTGTGATGGATGAACAACAATGACATAATGTGGTGAAATATTATAGTTTTATACTGGAATATTTTACTGGGATCATTCTGAATGATATACTGGTGTGATATACTGGTGTGATATACAGGTGTGATATACTGGTGTGATATACTGGTGTGATATATAGGTGTGATATACTGGTGTGATATACTGGTGTGATATACTGGTGTGATATACTGGTGTGATATACAGGTGTGATATACTGGTGTGATATACTGGTGTGATATACTGGTGTGATATATTGGTGTGATATACTGGTGTGATATACTGGTGTGATATATTGGTGTGATATACTGGTGTGATATATTGGTGTGATATACTGGTGTGATATACTGGTGTGATATACTGGTGTGATATACTGGTGTGATATACTGGTGTGATATACAGGTGTGATATACAGGTGTGATATACTGGTGTGATATACTGGTGTGATATACAGGTGTGATATATAGGTGTGATATACTGGTGTGATATACTGGTGTGATATACAGGTGTGATATACTGGTGTGATATACTGGTGTGATATACAGGTGTGATATACTGGTGTGATATACTGGTGTGATATACAGGTGTGATATACAGGTGTGATATACAGGTGTGATATACAGGTGTGATATACTGGTGTGATATACAGGTGTGATATACTGGTGTGATATACTGGTGTGATATACAGGTGTGATATACTGGTGTGATATACTGGTGTGATATACAGGTGTGATATACAGGTGTGATATACAGGTGTGATATACTGGTGTGATATACTGGTGTGATATACAGGTGTGATATACTGGTGTGATATACTGGTGTGATATACAGGTGTGATATACAGGTGTGATATACAGGTGTGATATACAAGTGTGATATACTGGTGTGATATACTGGTGTGATATACTGGTGTGATATACTGGTGTGATATACAGGTGTGATATACTGGTGTGATATACTGGTGTGATATACAGGTGTGATATACAGGTGTGATATACAGGTGTGATATACAGGTGTGATATACAGGTGTGATATACTGGTGTGATATACAGGTGTGATATACAGGTGTGATATACTGGTGTGATATACTGGTGTGATATACTGGTGTGATATACAGGTGTGATATACTGGTGTGATATACTGGTGTGATATACAGGTGTGATATACAGGTGTGATATACAGGTGTGATATACAGGTGTGATATACAGGTGTGATATACTGGTGTGATATACAGGTGTGATATACGTGTGTGATATACTGGTGTGATATACAGGTGTGATATACTGGTGTGATATACTGGTGTGATATACTGGTGTGATATACAGGTGTGATATACTGGTGTGATATACTGGTGTGATATACAGGTGTGATATACAGGTGTGATATACTGGTGTGATATACAGGTGTGATATACTGGTGTGATATACTGGTGTGATATACAGGTGTGATATACTGGTGTGATATACTGGTGTGATATACAGGTGTGATATACAGGTGTGATATACTGGTGTGATATACTGGTGTGATATACTGGTGTGATATACTGGTGTGATATACAGGTGTGATATACAGGTGTGATATACTGGTGTGATATACAGGTGTGATATACTGGTGTGATATACAGGTGTGATATACAGGTGTGATATACAGGTGTGATATACAGGTGTGATATACAGGTGTGATATACTGGTGTGATATACTGGTGTGATATACAGGTGTGATATACAGGTGTGATATACAGGTGTGATATACTGGTGTGATATACTGGTGTGATATACAGGTGTGATATACTGGTGTGATATACAGGTGTGATATACAGGTGTGATATACAGGTGTGATATACTGGTGTGATATACTGGTGTGATATACAGGTGTGATATACTGGTGTGATATACAGGTGTGATATACAGGTGTGATATACAGGTGTGATATACTGGTGTGATATACAGGTGTGATATACAGGTGTGATATACAGGTGTGATATACAGGTGTGATATACTGGTGTGATATACTGGTGTGATATACAGGTGTGATATACAGGTGTGATATACTGGTGTGATATACTGGTGTGATATACAGGTGTGATATACAGGTGTGATATACTGGTGTGATATACTGGTGTGATATACAGGTGTGATATACAGGTGTGATATACTGGTGTGATATACTGGTGTGATATACTGGTGTGATATACTGGTGTGATATACAGGTGTGATATACAGGTGTGATATACTGGTGTGATATACAGGTGTGATATACTGGTGTGATATACTGGTGTGATATACAGGTGTGATATACAGGTGTGATATACTGGTGTGATATACTGGTGTGATATACTGGTGTGATATACAGGTGTGATATACAGGTGTGATATACTGGTGTGATATACAGGTGTGATATACAGGTGTGATATACAGGTGTGATATACAGGTGTGATATACAGGTGTGATATACAGGTGTGATATACAGGTGTGATATACTGGTGTGATATACTGGTGTGATATACAGGTGTGATATACAGGTGTGATATACTGGTGTGATATACTGGTGTGATATACAGGTGTGATATACAGGTGTGATATACTGGTGTGATATACAGGTGTGATATACTGGTGTGATATACAGGTGTGATATACTGGTGTGATATACTGGTGTGATATACAGGTGTGATATACAGGTGTGATATACTGGTGTGATATACTGGTGTGATATACAGGTATGATATACAGGTGTGATATACAGGTGTGATATACAGGTGTGATATACAGGTGTGATATACAGGTGTGATATACTGGTGTGATATACAGGTATTATGAACTAGAATTTTACCCAAAAATTGCACACTGGAATCTTATACTAGAGTTGTATGCTGTCTACATCGTTATGGCAAAAGTTGTAACCAGCTTTCAGTACATTTATATCTGTTTCCTTAGCCTACAGTATTGCTGTAGCCAACCCCCAGAATAAATGTTCTCTATTGCGAAGTAGCAGAATATGAAGATGTTAAAGATCTTCTCACACTGTATAGATGTATGAGAAGCTCATTGGCTATATTTATCTGTGACCTGCAAAATGTGGATGTGATGAGCAGCGATGTCATGTCAAATATTAATATGTCTAACACATATTTCAGCTTCGTCATGAAAGCATCACCAAATTTGCAGAGATGAAGAAAGTGGGAAAAACTGCACTCTCAGCCCTTCTATCAGCTGATCTTAGTTATGAACCATTCCAAATGAATGAAGTAGCTTTTAATATCATTGGACCTCATTGTCTAAGTGAACAAACTGTGGTAAGAAGCTTTTAATATCATTGGACCTCATTGTCTAAGTGAACAAACTGTGGTAAGAAGCTTTTAATATCATTGGACATCATTGTCTAAGTAAGCTAACTGTGGCAAGTAAGAAATTACTTTTAGTTTCTTGTGAAATATGAGTTATTATAAAGTTTTATTTATTATACCATTTATTTACTGATAATTAGTTTATGAATTAGCTTCATTACACTCCTGATAGATCCATATATATTCAGTTTTCCCTAACAGATGTAGATCCATATATATTCAGTTTTCCCTAACAGATGTAGAAGTGTATTTATTGTGATGGTTCCTGTGGTTTGCTTCTTAAGAGAGCATTTCTAACTTTATCCTACAGATGATTAGTCATATTTGCAGCAAAACAATATCAACTTCCATTAATTTCAGTCTGGCTGTGTCATCAGTTGCAATGTCTACATTCAACAAGTTCTAGTTAAGCAGCATCACCATGTCTCATCATCTTAAATTCACTGATTATGGGTGCAAGTCTGTCTGCTCTCTCATTACTGTGTATGCCAGCATACTTTTGAACTGTCCAAGGACATTTACAGCTCGAATAGAACTCATTAGCCATCTACAAACTCATAATCAAGGACATAACTAAAATTGAATTTTCAAAAGTGGATGTAACAAATGTAACTTGTGATGGACGAACAACAACATGCCAGCATATTCACTTTGTGCTTATTAATGACACAACCTCTACAAATAGATAGAAAACCTAACCTCAGCCAGATTTCGCACTATAACATATAAATTCATCTATGTCTGTTTGTTGTTTGATTGTTTGAGAATCCCCGGAATTGCGATTGATTAGCTTTTACTTCCTATGTGCAGTGGGATGGTTTTTCTGAGCTTTCTTTCATATTCAGGAGACTTCAGCTTTCGGGTTTAGTGCAATGCCTATTGAAGGAGCCTTCTACTCAGCAGGGATCTATAATTGTATATATAACATGCTACAAAGCTTCAATAAGAAAGCCTCAATATAACGGCATGTTTTCTATTGTACTAAGGTTTTCTATTTCATGGGTGGTTTGTCTAGTGGGCCATTGGTGAGACCCACAGACACAACCGCATGTGTATCCATGTATGAACTCTGTGACATAATAGTCCTTAGCATTGTCAGCTATAGTCCACATATACTGGTAATTTCAAGGTCTATAACTTTTGTTGATGACATTCTAGTTTACAGACCATGTGCAGATAAACAAGAAAAAATAGTTCAGGATATTTAGAATTCATTAGTTTAGTTTAGTTTTCTGAATCAAAAACATATCTACCGATAGTTGTAAGTATGAACATGTTTTTTTAATCACTCTATTTGATTCAAGTTCTATTTGTTTTATTTCATTCACATTTTTGTATATAATAAATTAAATATTTACATTTCATTTTCTACCATAATATATCATTGCTTCTGTGGTCTACCTATTAATATATGTCTAGAATTTAGTCTATTTGCAATATTAGTTTTATTGTTGTGATAGTAATTGACAATTTTGAACTATATGACGTATCAAATTTCGAGTATTTTGGCACAAACATAAATAGCGCAGGAGACTTTGCTGTAGAAATCAATAGAAGAATTGTAATAATAACATTGAAACTTGTTTAGATGAATGAAAAATCTTTGACAAGGTACCAGCAGGATAACCAACTATATGTATGATCAGAACATGCGTATTTCCAGTGGCAATATACGGTTGTGAGGCATGGACATTAAATAAAACAGCAGCACAGAGAATTAGACAATCACTGCTTTCAAAATGAGATGCTGCAGAAGAATTTTACCTATACCATGAGCAGCTAAAAACACAAATCAGGAAATGTTGAGATCAATAAATGTCGAAGTGGGCTGGCTTCTTAACAACATCATAACAAGAAAGCTGAGTTTTTTGGTCATATAAGGAGACATAACAGCATGGAAAGATTAATAGCTGAAGGCAGTCAGCAGCAACAGAGGAAGAGCGTTCCAAATACGACGATGGTGCAGTGATATATCAGAATAGTTTAAACATGTCTCTAGTTGTGGCAGGTCAACTCGCCCAAAATCACAGAGTGTTCAGAGAATTCATAAGGAAGTCCATGTTCTGGAAAGAATATATCCTATGATCATAAGTTTTATTGTTTGTCCTTCATATGTCCTCTATTTTTGTGTAACAAATACTTTGCTTCAAACATTGATTCAGTTTGTTTTGTGGACTTAACCATAGTATTTCATGTTCTCTGTTCCTATCTTTTGGGATACAGTTTTCCTGAAGTTTCATCCATAATCTGGTATTTTAAGTAAATCATACGTTGGATCCTCAATGCTCATACATTTGTTATCGTAAGCCTCAGTGTGAGAGAAGATGTTCTTTCATCATGGTCATAAGATCTACTTCTTAGAGAGAGCTATGATATGTGCTTTATAGTAAAATTAGTACTAAATTTATCACTATTATATTTCTGTTCATCCACGTTTTATTGATCTTTATTAATGTACTATATGAGAACATGTATTTATCTGTAAGATGGTACACTATGCATCAAGCTTTTGTAAATAGGAAATAAAATTGCAAATAAATTTGTATGTACCGGGTATACTTTCATACAAAAATCATAGCCACAATTCATTTGACCACATTGCTTCTGTTTTTTTTTTAAATTTCATAGTGAATGAGTCAATCAATATTTTTATAGAAAATAACATTTTCAGAAAAAAGGTGTCTCCAGTAAATCTTTTTCATGTAAAGAAGAAAAATCTTTATTTCCTTATATCAATCATATTTTGGTCTGGTTTCTATTCACTAGGGCACACATAGTTGACAGCAGCAGCAGTCATCAAGATGTATCCTGGCCAGAAACTTACCATTTTCATTGCTCAGTACTAAATTATGTTCAGATTCTTTTCTCTCTCCTACTAACAAATGTCTTAGACGACTATTGAACATCCATTGGTCGGACTTTAAATCACACACAGTCATCAGGCAAGAAGCACAACAAGAATATATATCCACCTATATTAGAAGGCGTCGCTGGAATCACATCGGACATGCACTGTGAATGGATAGCAAAAGACTCCCTTGTCAAGCTTTGATTTGGTCAACAAGGGGCACGAGAAAATGAGGAAGACCAAGAGAGACTTTACGTAGAACTATTACAAGAGAGCGCTTCACCATATGTATTAGAAATCATGAAGACCTAAGACAAATTGTAATAAATCGCGAGATATGAAAATCTATGACATCCATCTTTGGCCATAGAGGAATAACTACCGTAATTAACTAACCAACAATATGAATAATATATATATATATATATATATATATATATATATACACACTCAGTTCCATGAACCAAAAGGAGATTATTTATTTAAGATTTTAAATGTTAATATTAGAGTCAGTTGATATTTATGTTATTTCTCTCTGTAACATTATGCAAACATACACAATTATACCATGCAAACAATATATAGAAATACAACAGATCAACTGAAATTCCAACTATTGTTGAATTTTGAATTGCCATTTATACATCTAATGATATTGCCAGTACAATATGGATGGTCAGAGTTCGAACTACCTAGTTTGACGAGTTGGGTCTGCAAGGTGGGCTCACTATCAACCCTGCTATTGAAGCACATCCTGTCTAGGGTATAATAAAATTAAAATAAATGGATGTATATCCTGTACAGGAGATAGCTATTCAGTTATTGTTGAATTTTGAATTGCTGCTAATACTTCTGATCATATCGACAGTACGATTTGGATGATTGGCTTTTGAACCATGAACTAATTAGAGTTGGGTTTACGAGTTGTGTTCACTATTCACTCTACCAATGAGCTACTCTTGTGTTATTAGAAAATATGGAATAAATCTAAGAATGTTGGATGATAGGGTATTTAACAAACATATAGATAATATATAAATGGATGTCATCATTCAGATGTAATGATCAAATTCCCATATCTTGCAGGTATTGAATTACCGGTATGTGTGTGACAGCTATTATTTCTGTATTCTTACCTGTTTTCTAACAATTTATCTGTATTTCTGTTTTCTAACAATTGAAATATTCTGTGCCTTGTAAGTAGCAATAAATATGAGTTCAAAATTTGTGTGTTTTTTTATCCACTCTATTCTATTATGCACTAGTATAAATTTATTGAAATAAATGATTTATAATTATTTCAGCTAATGATATGTATGATTAATTTTAAGCATTCATCTTGATCATTACATTTTATAGGTATAATATCTTGTACAGATTACATAGAGAGAGAACAGATCAAGTGGTTTGGCCACATTATGAGAATGCATCACAAAAATAAAAAGTTGCCAAATAACAAAATGAGACCAGGGTAAAAAGCCAGAGGAAGACCATGGAAAAGATGGATAGAAAACGTCAAACGTCAGGGATATCCTGTACAGACATGGTCATAGCATAGCCGAGGCACACTTCTGGCTTTAGAACTCAAGCTCGAGCTCCAATCACCCCTACGCTTAACGGCAAGAGTGGATCACAAAACACCTGGTGAAAGACAATAGACAATAGACATTACATTTTAGTTTGTTCTTTGTAATTGCCACCAAGACCACTTTCATTATTTTTCCTCTTTTGTGATCAATCACTTTGCATCTACGTCAACATTGGTCATTTATAGAGCAATTTATTTTAGTTCACTGGGGTCCCCACAATTTGGTCTGCACAGATAGTCACGTGATCCTGTCACTCTGTGAACAGTGAAACTGAGACAGTCCTGTAAATTATGTTCTGGTGTCTGTGTTGTTGCTCCGCAGATGCAGACTGCAGCGTCACTGATGCAGATTCAGTATATGTGTGATTTCAGATGACAGTTTCCTGTGTACGGTCAAAATATTGTGACTTACTTATTTCTGTTTTATTTGCTGATATTGTCATACTATGGTCTATAGTTTTAATTTAATTATCTCCACTGAAGTCACATATAGCTTATTGTTTTAGTAGAGACCTTACTTCCCTGAAATTGGAAGGTATGTGAAGCTGAGGGAGGCAGATTCTTGTTCCTGTCAATTGACCTGATTTATCATTTCCAGGGATGCCACAGTGAGCTGGTATCCATTGTGGTACTGTGGTATCCATAATATAGTTTGGGTTGAACACAGTTACAAAACTACACATGCACATATCATATATTGGGTGGGACAGTTACAAAACTAAATGTGTACATATCATATATTGGGTTAAATAGTTACAAAACTACATGTGTACACATCATATATTGGATGGGGCAGTTACAAAACTACATGTGTACACATCATATATTGGATGGGGCAGTTACAAAACTACACATGCACATATCATATATTGGGTGGGACAGTTACAAAACTATATGTGCACATATCACATATTGGGTGGGACAGTTACAAAACTACTACTTGAATTTACTTTAATACTAAACGATGAATCTTTATTTGATTTTCCTGTATTCTCTGTTGTTCCATTATTATTTTTTTGCCACTGGTAACACATTTTCCTTTTCTTTATTTCCTATTTGAGAATCCATCTGGTTTCCATGTTGCCTTATTTCTTCTGAAAATCTTGGAATTTGAATTTTGTACTTTATTCTTGCAAACACTGTCAATATAACATGTAAATCTAACATGAAAGAAAGCTAAGAAAAACCACCCCACTGCACATAGGAAGTAACAGCTAATCGCTGATAATTCCTGGGTTCTCAAACAAACAAACAATCCTTATTAAGTTTTGTATCCTTATTAAATCCCTATGTATCGCCCGTGTGTTGCCGGGGGCCCGAAAGGAGAGCAAAGAATAGCAACACTGTTTACTTTCCACGCATGTCGTAAAAGGCGACTAATGAGGTTATGGGATGGAGTTGGCTGTCCCATCCCATATAGGGTCAGTGACCCAAAGCCATGCTGAAGTCGGATGTGTCAGGCCGAAAGGCGCAGATATCGCAGCAATGCTGTAAACCATGATACAACGTATTCCGTTCTCCGGACTACATCCTGCTAATCTGCAGGAGTTTGAGAACAAACGCAGAAAAAGAAAATCCCTATGTATCAAACTCATTGACCCGTAACCTATCTAACATAATTAATCAAAAGAATGAGACAAGTCACCATTAATGCAAACTCTTAACCTAACAACAAACTAGAGATAGAAAAGTGTTTTTCTGTCTAGCTATGACATTTTATAGGCTATGGGCCTATTTAGTATTATTGATCTTAGCTATTTGTGGTTACCATTTCCTTGTTTGCTGCTGTAATTGAGGTCTGCGGCAGGCACTAACAAAGCGTTCTTGTATTTTGTTTAAACATTGACTCTTCTATTGATTTTCTTTACTTCTAAATCTGTCTGTCGTTCCTATGTGTAAAACGAAAATAGATTGACGATAATTCTGTTCCTCCTTCGCAAGCGAATATCAGCATGCATTGAAAAAAGGCAAATTTCGCTTGTTTCTGAGTCCTCAGGTAACTGATGTATCCAATCCCGGGTTTGAAATACCTCTTCCATTGTGTACAGGAATGTATTATGTCTTGAGAAGTGGAAAACATTCTGATTTCTAATTGCTTTTGTTTCTTTCGAATCACATGCAGCGTTTTACTCTGTTCAAAGCTCTGAATACCCGCATTGATCAGACCATACAGAGCTGGATGGTCAATATCTGTGGTTTCACAAGAAATTATCTCAATCCTTATGTGCTTGAAAGATGCCTTACTTTAAGTAATCTGTGAAACTTTTTTCCTTGCAGCCAATTGAACGATTAACAAAACACAGTTCACCATAGAAGAGTCTCTTTAGAAGATGCTCGTCTGTCATTTGGAAGACGTGAACGTTCCAACGAAGTTGATACCTAATCAATAAGGCGTACATGTTTTTCATCTTAGACTTATCGAAGATCTTCGTGTCATCGTTGTGGTCCTGCTATCGCACATCAAAGAAGCTTTCGCAGGTGGAAAGAATATAAAACGAAAACATATTACGTTTATGCCTACATACAGAACGGATTTTTTCGCTCCGTGTCTTTAATGCTTTGTGTCTAATCTGTTGTGTATTCCTATTCTGTTTGCGTTCTCAAAATTTTTCTAATTATCAGGATGTAGTCTGGAGAACAGAGTGGGTTGTGTAATAGTTCACAGCATATCCGACTGGCATATCCGACTTTAGCATGACATTTTGATCATTTAGATTTATGGCACAGGTAAAGTAAAGGTAATGTATGTTCCTTGGCAGCAACCTGCCGTTGGGGATGAAGATAACTCTTCGTGTACTAAGCCGTAGCAACTATTAGGTGGGGGTGACCAGTTCCCTTCTTTGCAACATGGCACAGGACAGCCAACTAACTCTTCACCAAAATCTGTTTATTTCTTTGTGTGGGTCAGTTTTGCCATTATGTGGTCCCCCTGTGTCTCGTAAAAACACGGCCGAATAAATCTCCGTATTGAAAGAGATTTGGTTGCCCGTGTGTAGGCCTATGTCTGCCAATACATCTGCAACGTCCCGTGTATTTTTTTTCCATATGTTTTTATGACTTGGCTTCTCTCCTGTGTCTACATATACATCTTTCATCTCTATATGAATACGAGAGTTGGATACTTACGGCAGATCTAGAGACAATACCTTTGAATATAAATACTCTAGACATATACTGCGGATATTCTATAGAGATCATGTAATAAATGAATTTATTATAAATAAAAGAAATATGTATCAAGGATTCCCGGAATCACATATCAACAGTTAAACGAAGAACTCTGATGTGGATTGGACATGTCACCCAACATAACTAAAGCAATCTTGTAGGGAATAATGGCTGGTGGAAGAAGCAGGAGGAAGGGGGGGAGGGAGATTTATGGATTGACAACATCAAGAAATAGATACGACAATCAATACAAGGTTTTCCATTCGTCGTCTTTTGATGTTTTGTGTGTATCTTGATAAAGACCTTTGTTGTTGAAACATTGAATATGATTTGTATATTGTAATTTGTTTGTGTTCTTGTGTGCACATCATTTCCCACTAGTTTTAGATATAGTCTGTAGTGTCTGATTGAAGCGATTATATTAATCTATGTAATACTGTCTAAGTACAAGAAATAGATAGGACCTGTATTCTATACTCTTTATAAATAACCATAATGACAGAGGATGTCCGTAAAAATGGAGAGTGCCGCAGTAACCAAACGAAAAAAATTGGTAAATACTGAATAAAGTAAAAAGGTTACTATAAAGTCCTAACTATCAACGTAAAAAAATAAATAAATAACAATAAAACAAAGAACAAGTACAATTTTCATAAACATATAACAACAAAAAAACCCAAATAAAACCATTGAGATGTTCAAAATTAGAATGACTTGGACATGTTTCTCTCACCAATAAACATTGCCAAGTGAAAAAACGACATGCATGTTTTTTTTTGGGGTGAGAGAAATATGTCTAAGTCATTCAAATTTTGAATATGTTGTATGGTTTTGTGGGTTTAAATTTTTTTTAAACCTGAAATCGTGGAAAATTGCCTGTGTTCTTTGCTTTATTGTTAGCTATTTACTTTTTACGTTGATAGTTAGGACTTTATAGTAACATTTTTACTTTATTCAGTATTTACCATTCTACACCCTTGCGCGCAACGCACACAACAGATGTATATCTCTATATGTTGGTGCATCTTCTGTAGCACCCCTACGACCATAGAATGTTCTGTCTGGAGTATACTACTGTAATAACGCTATTAGATATTCATATACATCTTCCTATATCACGGGACGTACAGTAAAATGACCGAAATGTCAGTTGTGTCATTTTTGCTTGCTGATAAAGGATGTTTGAAGCGGAGATGGGGGCGCCACAGAGTAAATGTATGCCACTAAATCATTGTCATTGGAACATCAGCAACATATGGATTGATTCTTTTTATGCTGATGTCTCTGTGACACAGCTACAACACTGACGTACTATATGCTTTTTATTTCTTAATAATCTTGATCTATCTCGTGTTTATCTTCATATATATCAGCTTATATATTGTATCTTCCTTATCTTCATTAGTCTCTTGCTCCATACCTCTCATTTTTTCTGGTTTTTTCTTTATACATGTATCTTTAATCTATCTTCCTCCATATTTCCGTCTGATCTATTGTATTACTCCATACATTTATCTAGTCTGTATTTCTTTTTATCTACATCTAATCGGCATAAATTCAACTAAAAAACCCCAGCATTGAGAAACATTCTAGTCCTGGGTTCCTGAGCAGCAATCATGAACAAAAAAAACTAAATGCACAGTTCCATAATAGGGCATTGAAGTCAAAAAGGGATGCAAAGGGTACCGCACTGCTCTTAGCAGATCAGGGGGGTAGCAGATAATCAAGATCCCAAAAAGTACCTCCTCGTGGTGCATCATGGAAACAGAAATACAGCTGCTCGTGCTGATTCTGGCTAAACATTTTGGGGATCGTGTCCGTGAATGTGGAGGCAGCAGATGGAAAGAGAACTTACTGCAAAAAAGACAGTCAATATCTCCGATACCACAGCGCCAATACATGCAGTGGTACTGTTGACACACAGTGATGCTAGTCAGTCCTGTCCTAGCATAGGAGGTGCGGCTAGTGAAAACGACACGGAAAAGTAGGCATGGCGAGAGACGAAAAGACAACATACTGAGGACAATGAAAGGGCAGAACTGCGCCAGAGAGCAACGTCAAGTGCAAATAGAAAGGAAAAACGTTCAAAGGAAATCGGAACTACTAGCTCTGTTAGCTTGAGACAAGCTTCTACTTACCGGTGCTCCTTACGGACAGAGACCAATTTCCAATCGTGGGCGCCCTTCAAAGAAAACAGCCCTGGCCAAAACCTATTGTCGAGCTTTTCTTTACTGGAAACGTGCTCGCATAGAGAAAGGGGTCCGTACCCGATGGGCTCAGGCGCAAGCGGGACAACGAAGGCAGCCCTGGCCCAACTCTAATGTCAAGCTTTCCTATATCGAAAACATGCTCGCAGAGATAAATGGTTCAGTACCCGATGAGCACAGGCACAAATGGGACATGGTAGTTCAGCTCGAGAACACGCCTTACTCCCAAACACGTGATGAGACTAGGACTTTGACGAGGGGTTATCGATGTCGTTGAACGACACTTCGGCTAAGAAGTCAAAAGAGTCCGGGTCCAACTCTTCTGTTGAGTTCTTCCCTAACCGGAACCAGGCTCGCGGATTATAAAAGGTTCAGTACCCGATAGGCACAGGCACTTGTTAGAATATACTTGGGGTCTTTGTTACCTCTAATATTTTATGGTAGTTTGTCCTGATATAACATAATTTGACTTTGTTGTCCGCTAGTTGAAAGGGGCACACCTCTCCAAAAGAGAGGTAAACTCATTAACTACCAGGCACAGGCACAGAACGTCTAATTACACGAGGCAAGTTCACTGACTGTGGAACACCTCGTGCGAGATAGACGTGAACGACAATCGTCTCGGTGAAGAGTCATTACACATCCGTGTGCCCGTCGACAGTTAGACTGTCACAGGCTATGGAAGCCCACTACCCGAACTAAAAAAAAGACGAAAACGGATGTACTGGGTTTCGGATTTCCGGGCCACAAAGTGAGCCAACCGAGGTGCAAATAACACAGTTGAACTGTGGAACTAGCAGTACAACGTACTTCACGCTCCCCGGCGGAAATCACAATATTTATTCGTTGTGGTTATAAGAGAGTGAACGCAGAAGAAGAAGAAGAAGTCATCAAGAACTAACGCTCAGTGACTGATGGGTAAAAACAAGCCAACCTCTAATTCATCTTTCTCCATATTTCCCTCTGTTGTATCCCTCTATATCTTCCTCTGGTCGGCCTTCTTTAATATCTCTCCATAGTCTGCCTTCTTTAATACTCGTATATCCCCATAGTCTGATTTCTTTAATATCTCCCCATAGTCTGACTTCTTTAATATCTCCCCATTGACTTCTTTAATATGTCTCCATAGTCTGCCTTCTTTAATATCTCCCCATAGTCTGCCTTCTTTAATATGTCCCCATAGTCTTACTTCTTTAATATCTCCCCATAGTCTGACTTCTTTAATATCTCCCCATAGTCTGACTTCTTTAATATCTCCCCATTGACTTCTTTAATGTCCCCATAGTCTGCCTTCTTTAATATCTCCCCATAGTCTGCCTTCTTTAATATCTCCCCATAGTCTGCCTTCTTTAATATCTCCCTATAGTTTGCCTTCCTCAATATTTACCTCTAGTCTGACGTCTAGTCTGTCCGACTTTGTGGGGAGTAGAACAGCGGACGTCTGTGACGGCAAGGTACATAGTTCGATCCCCACCACAGACAATTGTGCATCTGGAGCAATGGCAAATTATTGAACAGACTTATATTACCTAGAAAATCTCTACAAACAAAAAATGCTGGGTTAATGGCTACGTCCTCAATAGAATACGCTACCAATCGTCTGTCTTTTTCTATCTCCCTTTAAGTATGTCTTCCTTTATCTTCTGTCAGTCTCGACAACTACCTCTAGTCTATCATCCTTCTATAACTTCTACCTCCTTCCATACCTGGTAGGTTCGGATCTCGAATTAGAGACTTAATAAAACTCTCCTACAAACCGGCCTATCCATCACTACAATATATACATACACACACATACACACCTATCTACCTGTACGCCACTTCGTATCCCTCTCCTCTCCCCCATCCTTACTATTCCATAACTACACGTCACTCGTTCGACATGCGGTTATTCCCCACTTTTACCACCTTCCGGCACTTGTTGATACACACACACATCAACACTCTAGAACTTTCATACTTTCAATTACATTACAGCATGTCCAATGTGTCCTTTCTTATCTTAGATTTTATCAGTAACAAACAGTGGAACAAAGCCGCAGAATCTGCAAAACTTTGACATTCGATCGTTATTCCGCGATTCGAATGTCGCGGTTCCGTGTGTTATTTTTGTGGATGTAGCTGGTTAAGATTACCCGTAATAAAATGCTATCAAAGTGTTTCCAATTGCATCATTACAGAGTTCAGACTGTGCAAAGTAGGTATACGTTTGGTTTAGAATCAGATCTGAGTTAAGCAATGTTTATGGTACTTTGAAATCAGATCTGAGTTAAGCAATGTTTATGGTACTTTGAATTATTTACATGAAGTTTACGAAGTTAGTTATTCACTGTTATTTAATGCTACATTAACCCATTTCTTATGGAAGCCAATCATGGACAATAAATTAAATAAATGAATAATTTTTTTGTTAAAAAGGCAGTCCCTAGAAGTTTTAGAGAAAAATGAAAAGAATCTCGTGGAGATCTGAAACCTATTTTAGCGAGGGCATACTGAGAAAAACGGATACCAAAAGGAAATTATTTTTCATAGCTATACTATTATAGTTGCTTATATATACTCTATATTTTTATTGTATTGATCGTCTGTGCAATATACACTTGTTTAGTAGGTTGCCATTGCTTTCTGAAATTTCAATGCGTTTTATTTTTCATTTGTCTTTTTTTAAAAAGGAAGTTACAAACAGAAAATACAGTCCATATTTAACTTGATTCTGATATTGAAAATAATAAATTCCGGGTATTAAATGACGAGTTATGTAAAAAAACAAAAACTACTATTCTGTGAAAGAATGCTTCAAAAAGACTGGACTTGTGATTCAAAGACTAGCTGCACTAGGCAGTGATAATGCTTCTGCTATGGCAGGTGTACATACTGGAGTGTTCAAAAAATTAAAGTCTGAATTCCTCGTCCTGCATCTGGTTAGAAAGTGTATCGCCCGTGTGTTGCCGGGGCCCGAAAGGGGAGCAAAGAATAACAACACTGTTTACCTTCCACGCATGTTGTAAAAGGCGACTAATGAGGTTATGGGATGGATTTGGCTGTCCCATCCCATATAGGGTCAGTGACCCAAACCACGCTGAAGTCGGATGTGTTAGGCTGAAAGGCGCAGATATCACAGCAATGCTGTAAACCATGACACAACGCATTCCGTTCTCCGGACTACAACCTGCTAATCTGCAGGAGTTTGAGAACGAACGCAGAAGAAGAAGAAAGTGTATGCCATTATCCTCAACTAGCTGTGTCACAAGCTGCAGCCGAGTGTCTTTTGAGGAACCTAGAGTTGTTCTATTAAATAAAATTAAGTCTAATATTAAGTGATATTAATAAATTATAATGTGAGATCGTGTAACATCGTAATTAAAAAGGGTTAGTTCTTTTTATAGTGCTTTAAAAAACAATTATGCAATATAGTGCTTTTTAGGCACGATACTAGTTCTATTTGGATACAAGAAACTGACATTACTGACTAAGACATTGTCCATTCTGGATTACATCAGAGGACAACAAATTAAATAGTGTGCACGCGGAATCAAACTATTAATTACCATTCCCCAAATATAAATGTTACATGACACAATAAGTACAAAGCAGAGCCCGCCAAGCAAAAAGATAGATTATCGAAATTATATATATATATATATATATATATATATATATATATATATATATATATATATATATATATATATATATATATATATATATATATATATATATATATATATATATATATATATATATATATATATATATATATATATATATATAGAGAGAGAGAGAGAGAGAGAGAAGGCAGATACATCCAACTCTACAAAAGGACGTTCTACGTTCTCACTAAAACAGGCGGTTGTCAATAAGTCCCTTTATTGGGAATTTTCCGGCCTTGAACCAAGTTTAACTAATATAGTTAGAAAATATATACAGGTAAGTCTAGTATATACCAAGTTCTTCATCAGAATAGTCCTGCGTGCTGATCTTACGCATACGTGAACCTCATGGATACTACAGGATTTACTTCAATGTACTAGGATGTACCACGTCCCTTCCAAAGAAACGGCACGTCGCCTGCTTAGAGTACCACTCATAGCACGTAACTCTGTAGGTTCAAGCGATAATCCCATGAATCTCCCCTAAAAAAATCCACTTTATAAATGAGACGTCACGAGCGGGACTCTGGGTCCAGATAACTTGTGACATCTGGACCACAACTACTTCCACTACTTAAGGGAGATCAATTAGAATGTGATGAACTGAGTGGATACGATGTTATGATTTTTCTAAAGTTGGGCATAAATTCTAGGACTTGATGAAGAATATAGCTTACATTCTTGGTAGCCATAATAAGAAGAGAAACAGCGAAGCAAATTGTGTTACATCAGGAAATTTGAAGGGTTCTTTTTCCCGCTAAAACCCGTACTACATGGATGTGACCCTTTTGAGGAGTGTGAAGCGTTCATACGGCACACTTCGGTTTTTAAACTAACGCAACTGCTATGACAGAAATACTTCATTATTTTATATTGAGGTACGCATCATTCAGTATGTATTCAATAGAGGTACGCATCATTCAGTATGTATTCAATAGTGGTACGCATCATTCAGTATGTATTCAATAGAGGTGCGCATCATTCAGTATGTATTCAATAGTGGTACGCATCATTCAGTATGTATTCAATAGAGGTACGCATCATTCAGTATGTATTCAATAGAGGTGCGCATCATTCAGTATGTATTCAATAGTGGTACGCATCATTCAGTATGTATTCAATAGTGGTACGCATCATTCAGTATGTATTCAATAGTGGTACGCATCATTCAGTATGTATTCAATAGTGGTACGCATCATTCAGTATGTATTCAATAGTGGTATGCATTATTATTTTATATTGAGGTACGCATCATTCAGTATGTATTCAATAGAGGTACGCATCATTCAGTACGTGTTCAATAGTGGTATGCATTATTATTTTATATTGAGGTACGCATCATTCAGTATGTATTAAATAGAGGTACGCATCATTATTTATAGTGAAGTACTCATCATTGAGCTGCGAATATTAATCTAATTCTGTTACATCAGAGTTTTGCACCATACAAATATAGTGTTTCGGAGACGTGCTAACGTATTTGCAAATATTTTCTTATTTATAACACCAATCTCCATCTAAACCCGGTTACAATCAATATCGTACCGAAAGAACGTTAGAAGAACATTTTTTTTGTTTGGGGGGGGGGTCAATCATAGCCTATTTCCGTGGAATTATTGAACTATAATCAACTCTTGTTATTGCTACAATAAAGTGTCAACTTCTACTTGAAAACATCTCTATAATCATTCGTGAAATCAATAATTTCCTTTTTCATGTACATGCGCTAATGAGGTTGCCTGGCTGTGAAATTGTTGCAGTGAAATGCTAAGATCAATGAAGGAGTGTTGGTGAATATAGTGAATAAATTCTGAGAGACATCGGAAATGCGGACTAGAGTTAATGATTTCATGAATCCACAGCTTTCTAGATAATGTAGGTTATCGTAAGGGATTTCAGACGTCATGGTAAAAGTTGGTTTTATAGATAAATATCTGACCATGAGCACTGTACATCAGTCATCTTGGAATCGCACAAATTTTCCTATAACAAAATAATGCTGAAGAAACAACAAACACAAATATAGTGTGTATTCATTCATTCATTAATTTTCCTTTTGCGCTGAAGTTAGCGCATAGGGCAGAGGTCAGATCTCTCCAATTCTGTCTGTTCAAAGCTATTCTGTGCAGTTCTTGAATAGTATGAATATTGGTTGCTTTACTTTCTCTAAGTATTATTCTTCTGAGTGTTTCATTTCGTCTACCCCTTGCTCTTTTGCCTGTTATATTGTGTATAGTTCAGAAATATTCAAAGATCATATAAACATCATTTAAATGAGCTTTGATTCTGCATATATCTTGATGACTTCTGGAACGGAGAACTTCAGGGTTCTAACCAAAAATCAAGAATAAAAATCAAGAATCAAATCAAGAATAAAAAATAAAAAATAAAAAATCAAGAATAAAAATCAAGAATAAAATCAAGAATAAAAAACTTTTGCCTGTTATATTGTGTATAGTTTAGAAATATTCAAAGATCATATAATCAACATTTAAATGAGCTTTGATTCTGCATATATCTTGATGACTTTTGGAACGGAGAACTTCAGGGTTCTAACCAAAAATCAAGAATAAAAATTCAATCTTGTACTGAGATCAAAACTGGCGTAATAAATAACAGTGACACACTCGTATTTCCCATGTGCTATATCATTTTTTTTTCACCACCACCACTACCACATATCATTATCATCATCATCGTCGTCGTCGTCGTCGTCGTAATCATCATCATCATGATCATCATCGTCGTTGTCATTATCATCATCATAACAATAATAGTATCATTATCATAATTTTCATCTTCACCATCATCATAATCACACTATCATCACATCACCATCTCCACCACAACCACCACTACAATAATAATGCCATAATATAATACTACTAATAATCATAGTCATCATAATCGTTACAATTGTTATCGCCAGCATTGTCATCATAACATCACCATCTCCACCGCCGCCAGCATTGTCATCATAACATCACCATCTCCACCGCCGCCAGCATTGTCATCATAACATCACCATCTCCACCTCCACCAGCATTGTCATCATAACATCACCATCTCCACCACCACCAGCATTGTCATCATAACATCACCATCTCCACCGTCACCAGCATTGTCATCATAACATCACCATCTCCACCGTCACCAGCATTGTCATCATAAGATCACCATCTCCACCACCACCAGCACTGTCATCATAAGATCACCATCTCCACCGTCACCAGCATATACCACCACTACGAAAATAATAATATCATTAATCATCATCATCATTATTATTTTCATTACTATCATCATTATCATTCTGCTGAAGACGAATGTTTCAGACAATTGGGCAAATAAAACGGCAATACAACGAATTTAATATCTCTGGATCTCAGCATCCTGCTGACAATCTAGTAACACAATGGTCCAGCTACAAGAGTGATTCGGCGGGAGTTTGAGAATGTACACAGAAGAAGATCTTAATCATTGTCATCACCATCATATCACCAGAGCCACCACCGCCACAAATAAAAATAACAGTCATAATGTTATCAAGATTATTATTATTATTATTATTATTATTATTATTATTATTATTATTATTATTATTATTATTATTATTATTATTATTATTATCATAATCATCTTGATCCGCATTCTTCTTCTGCAATTAGTTGTTAAACATCCAGTCCAATATTTGCCATGTATAGAGCGGTTTGTTTTAGTCATCTTGAGTTCTCAACAATTTGTTTTGTAGACAAGCTCCTGTGGTCCAGATAGTCGTTCTGTAAACAGTGAAACAAGGACAATCCTGAAGTATGTGCTATGGTGAATGTTGATGCTTCGAAGATGCAGACTGCATCACCATTGTGATTTTAGCCGAGCGTGTACCGTTCTCAGTCGAAATGTCGTGACCTGTTACATTTCTGATCATTTTGTTAATATCGTCTTGTTCGGGGTTATAGTTTCCGTTTATTGCTTCCAATATAATCTCATTTCGCTCATTAAAATCAGGAGCAACAAGTTTCTGTCCGCATCTTAAGAAAAAAATCGGACTAGTTTGAATTCCAAAAAGAGTCGCACATGGGTACATCCTCTCACCACATCTGTTCAACATATACGCCAAAACAAAAAAAAAAGCATGTGAAATGTACGGGAAGACTCATATTATGAAGTGTCAAACCCCTTAATATCGGAGGACATGAGGTTCCATCAAATATGTATGCAAATGTTACCGTCCTAATATCAAGAAGCATCACAGATTTGGAGCACATGGCTATGTCAGTCAAACTTCATGGAGAGTCACACAATCTTTTCCTTAGTGCAGAAAGACAAAAATAATGCATATCAACAGAAATGAACTCACACATGCACTAGTCATTGACAAACAACAATTAGAAAATTACACAAACTGTGAATATCTTAGGTCAACCATCAACATTACGGAATATTTCTCCAGTAGAGATCAGAAAAATATAAGCAATGTCCCTACAAAAAACACCACAGATGAAAATCTATGACAAGGAACAAACAGTGTAATAAAGTAACAGCTATTAAGAAGCTATATTTTCCTAGTAGCAACATATGGTTGTGAGACGTGGGCAATGACATTCACAGAGAAAAATAAAATATCGGAATTCGTAATAAATGTTGCAGAAAAGTCCTAAGAACATTATGGACAGAAAGACGAACCAATGCACACGACGGCAAAGACCTGAACATGGATTAAGACTGGCTCCCGAAAACTATATAAAAGAACCCATCTAACATATTTTGGACATATAATAAAACACTGTTTTATAACGATTAACCAGGGAGGGAAATGTTGCAGGAAAGAGAACAAGAGGTAGACCAGATTAGGAGGATGTATTCATTGTGATTTTGCGATACTTTAAGTGTAAGTTTCATGGTTTGAACATCTATAACGACATTGTTTTCTGGTTTAAAAAAACACGATACAGTGTGATAAATAAAGTGAATTCTTCTGTGGTGTTATTCCTTAATGGAACCGTGATCAATTTCCAATCAATGTTGTCAGAATGCAAAAATATGCGTCTCTTATCATAGTTAATGTATCCGCAAATAACGGAAAAGTACACCCAGCAAATTTAAAATTGTATTAGGACAATCGGAAAAGGCCATTATTTTGTATGTTAATGTTACTGTAAAAAGTAGATTATGGTATGTGACATATTCCTATTCTTTGAATTTACTATTAACATCCAAACAAAACACAAATACATTAAAAATCTACTCTACTCTACGTTAAAGTATACTCAGAAACATGAATAATGAACAAACAACTAGAATACAGAATTGATGCCTTTGAAATTGTGATATATAGAATAATAAGGAGAACTTTGAAAGAGAAGAAAACAAAGCAGTTATCACAACAGTGAGTATGAAAAGAAAAAGTATTAAAAGAAAAAAGTTCAAACTAATAAAATATTTTGAACATATTACAATACACGACAGCTTGTTGAAGGACTTACTTGGGGGTAGAATCGAGGGCAGGTGAGCAGATATACAAATGGAAAGGAAAATGTGAGAAATAGAATACAGTCTGCAGAGTACATCACCATGTCAAGTGACAGAGAATGTTGGAGATCCACTGCAAGCAGCCTTCAGACGGCACTTGGTAGAGTGTGAGATTGTGTTAGTAGCAAAATCAAGGAGGTTAACATTACGACAAGAAATAGACAAAACAGTAAGCTTAGTTGGAGTTGCAAAGTTATAACAATGTGTCTTACTTCAAAGAGAGCTCATTCATAATGAATACAATATACTATTTATAAGTGGCATGTAGATAATAAGCATAGAATGGATTATTACAGTTTTCATTGTTAGAACACTCCCTTATTACTTGTTTCAAGTATTTTATGTGTTTCTTTGCAGATTCGTGATGGCTAGACCAGATGGTCCTACGCGTTCTCAAACCAAAGTCGCGCAAAGATGTACTCGGAGATCAATGTCGGTTTTCTGCTTTAAAAATTCCCCATTTTATGAAAAATATATATTTTTTGAAAAACGATCAAACGTATTAAATGCTCACAATGTCGGTTGGTCATCTGACGTGGATACTAAAATAAGTCCAATTAGATTACAAACTTCTTCATTAGATTCTGGTGTCAGAGATCAAGCAGACAAGAACTCTTCACAACCAGTTCAAATAACAATGCAACATCCTACAGAACATTCGTCCTCATCATTCAAACTTCCTACTTCTAGCATCTATTTTTCTCCGCGCAGAAGCAAAGATCGCTCGGAGATATTATCAACGTTTCGGCGATCTGGTCATCTTGTTCAAAACAGAACAAAATTTCTTCCATATTCCGACATTAACAATTTTAATGAAGCAGTATTAACCGAGACATATGATGCTTCAGATAAAGTTCATGTCGACCAACCATTAGTCATTAAGGATGAACATAATAAACAACAACATATGATTGTCCACGATTCAACAATGAAACCTAATATGGCTTATCACCCACCCACGACTTGTCTTTCAACATCCGCAATCATAAATCATCCACCAACAAAACCTGCCATCTTGTACTCGATTCAATCTTCTACGAGTCAAAAATCACATGACATATCAAAATCGATACTTCAAGATAGAAACCAACTTCCATCTCTGGATTCAGTCGGTAACCTTCAGCAAAATTCCCCACTATTTTCAACATGTACAAATACTGTATTGAACTCAGATGCGTTCAAGTTAATGTCTGGTAAAACGTCTGAAAATGTGTGTTCGAACGAAGAAAACACAGATGAAGAAGTAATATCTAATAGGTCTCAATCTTGTAATGCGGTTCAGACTCCGACAAGAAAGATATCTACTGCGAGAATCACATTAACGAAAGATGATGCTTCCAACAACGAAAGTACAAATAGAAAAATTCACGTTATAAAGACCCGTCACTCTGTGCCACACACAACTCACGAACATTCATTCAGACTCGACGAATGGCTTAGTTCTGTCATGAAACTCCAATCAGAACGGCAGCAAGCAGAGTCTTTGATTTTTCCTGACAATGATACCATTAATTTCTGTTCGTCAGTACTACCCTCACAAACTCAGGATATTGAAAAAATGAGTGATACTTCTAGCTCAATTTATACGCAGTCTTTCTGTGGTAAAAACAGCAGCTCTAAGTCTGTACCTAGAAGGTGGTCTTCAACGGGTATAAACACAGATATCTCAATCTTAACCACAAGACTACATAAACCTTCAGATATTAATAATGTACCCTACGCATTCTTAATGGCTACTCACCCTGAAGCTAACACTAAACAACACCAAAAACAAAATCTTGCTTCCAGAACAAAGTTTCCTTCGTTATATTGCAGCTTCCCCCAAAAAGAACAACATAACATCAATGTTGACGGTGTTCAAGTCCAGCATTCGATCATGAATCTTAGTCATGAGTACAATCCAAGTGTAGGAAATTTAGTTCAATATTCTACTCCAACGGAAAGAAAACATCTAGATTCAATTTCATCTCATACCACAAGGCTTCAACGTTTGTCAAAATCTTCACGTGTGACTTCTAAAAGGCGTGTAGCAAAACTGATATGTAAAGAGCATAAAATGCACAAGAAATGTTCGCTTGACACGTTAGACCCAGGTATAACTATTTGTGTCACAGGTGAAAATGATCGTCACATGAATGACTCTAGAACATTGCACAGCGATAATTCTAGTAGCATTGTGCTAACTGGTGTGGGAAAATTTGAGCAAGGCTCGGTTGAAGCTATGACTACAGCCAAATGTTTGTCTCCTCATTATATGTTTCCCAAAAGAAATCACGGATCAGATGAAGATGATGTAACACGGGACCAACTGTCCCCACGAAATAGTCTTGGAAGTATTAACAGTGATATTAGCGCGCACTCCTGCAAATCTAGCAACGCTGATTCCGCCGTAGATTTGAGGCCTCCAGATGACGATCATGAGTTTGAATATACCGACTTAATCGTTAGTGATCAAACCAGGGGATTTTTTCATCCAGTTGGAAGTCCCGTTGATGCAGGGATAAAAATCAGTGGAGATTACCCAGATGTTAATTCATTAGATTCAGTCGTGTTTACTAATACCATAAAAAGTTTCAGAGAATCTACCACTGATAATAGCAAGCATCAAACACAACCGTTTCTCTCATTAGAAGTCAGTAATATTAAACAGAATGTAAACGCTTCATTAAGAGGGTGTAAGACTTCATATCAAATTGGACTTCAAGATAAGAGGCCAGAATTAGCAAATTCCATATTAGAAACTTCAGAAGAAACTCTAGGGCCATTTAATCAAGTTGGTGGACCATATTCTCTAACAGAAACATCTAATTCTAGAGAACTTTTGATAAAAACGTTAGATAATTTACAAATAAATCAGAAGTATTCTGAGTATCATAAGGCTCAATTTGTACCGAAAGTTGAAGATTGTCCACAGATATCAGAGGAAAAAAACGAAGAAGAGAAATCATGGTTACTTTCTTCGGTATTCAATGCAGAAGAACAAACTACATCGCAAACATATAAACAAGAGGAATACCAATTGCTGCAGGAGAGCAACAACCACAGAGACCAGCAAGCTATACCAGAGTTGACCATTAGTGACCACAGTTACCTACATGAATGTCAAAATAATTTGACTTCCCGTTTGGACTCAACAGATCAAAGCACGGATATTGAGTTGCCGAGTAGTTTGAGTTCTTCAGAGATCGATCTCTTGGGGATTGAGGGAAATCGTATGCTGCGTACAAGTTCCACGTCATCTTTATCTTCTGTGACATCAACATGCTCCACCTGCACCGCGGTATCGGATTCTGACGTGGATGTTCCAAATAAGAAGGTAAAAAATAGTTGACTATAATAATAGAGTACACACATACGTACACATACTCTCTGTTCACACACACACACACACACACAGAGAGAGAGAGAGAGGGGGGAGAGAGAGATATGACAGTAGGATTCCATATTTTACTATCGAAAACGGGGCGTCATTACTTTCTTTGCCGCACAACCACCATCAACCGTCGTTCCATCCACTCCAGAACCATAACATGTGTATATGGTACAATGTAAAATGTAAATATTTTAAGAACTGCTTGCTGTATGTGTACAAACATGACATCGTCTTATTTGAGGTTACATCAAAGAACGTTTCCTGGAAATTTTCGAGGGTTCGCAGAAACTCTTAGGTTAGTACCTCGTGAAGCAAGTGGTGTGTTGTTTTGTCACACGGTTTTTTTTAATAAGATGACGTCATATTTTTGTGTTTAATAATTTCCTTTCTTGTCTCATTTTTTCAAGTATTTATGATGATCAAAAGATCAAAAGTAGGACTATGGCACTCCATAGACAATTAACAGGACCATATGGTTAAAAACTGGGCCTGACCCTGGTAGACCTAAACGTCTGGTTTTGCTATACAAGATGTATGTAAATGATGAGAATTATCCTTGAATAAAAGAGTGTTCGAAGTTACTTATCGCATTTTGTGCGAAAAAAAAATATTTGAAAACGTAATTTTCAATACGACTTGAGACATATGCTATGTCTTCTTCGCCAGTGTTCATTCTCAAACTCCCGTTGGATCTATCTTGTAGAAAGTCAGAGGTAATTATACAGGTTACTGAATAGAAAAATAGAAAAATATAAATAAATCAGAAGTAACAACTAAATCAAGAACAAAGACAAGTTCTTGACAAGTTCTTGAACAAAGACAAGTTGCCGGTCCTTTGGGACCTTTGTCAAGAAACAAAAACCAATAAAGACAACACAATTATAAAACAAAAAAACCAAAAAACACGAAAGTTGAATGAAAATATGTATACTATTAAAATGTTGAAATCTGGCCACTACTCCCTGGTAAAGAACCGAACTATCAACTATCACATCTCAGGTAAAAAAAAAAACAACAGATTTTTCTAAGACGAGTTTCATGCATTAAATACGTTTTTTTTTGTTCGTTTCCGAAAGTAAAGTTTAAGCGAAAAACTACACTTCCTGGAGACTTATCATTCTTAAATGAGCGATTGGATGTATCATCATTGTTACTTGTTTTGGTAGTGATAAATGTCATGATGTATTTGGTAAAGGTTATATGGAGCTATTTGAATGCAACTAACACTTTCAACTTTATCAACGTTCTTGAAATATTGGAGTATTTTATTTTGAAATATTTACATAATATTATTTATAGAAGGATGGCTGCGACATTGATTGATAAGGTCTCCCTGATTGAGTGTCTGCCTACCTACCTACCTACTCACATACCTGCATATCAATATGTCTATCTGTCTGTCCAGGTATCTATATATCGTTTTTTCTCTGCATTTGCTGTTAAGTTTCACACGATTTGTTTTCGGGATATAACACGTTTAGTCACTTGATAGGCAGTAATTTTGTTAAGTTGGGAACTCCTTCAATTCACCTTCTTCGTGGTCTTCCTCTGCTTTTTACTATTTTCATTCTCGTGTTCTATGCTCTTGCTGCTGGCCAACATGAGTTCATTTTTTAGAATGTTGGTCTCACACCCGTGAGGTCTAGAGTTCGATCCCGATAAGTACTGGGTTTGTTTCTGTTGGAGTGTAAATTAAAATACGCACCCTGGACATGACCTGGCCACAGCAAGGGCATACTGCCGTTATCACACTAGCCACTCGAAAACTCCTTGCAACATTCTAACTGAAATAATTCAGTATTGACACGCCCGTGTGTTGCCAGGGCCCGAAAGGGGAGCAAAGAATAGCAATACTGTTTACCTTTCATGCATGTCGTAAAAGGCGACTAAGGAGGTTATAGGATGGAGTCGGCTGTCCCATCCCATATATGGTCAGTGACCCAAAGCCATGCTGAAGTCGGATGTGTCAGGCCGAAAGGCGCAGATATTACAGCAATGCTGTAAACCATGACACAACGCATTCCGTTCTCTGGACTACATCCTGCTAATTTGCAAGAGATTGAGAACGTACGCAGAAGAAGAAAAAGTATTGACAGTGTCGCTTCTCATTAAGTGACTGAACCATTTCAGTCTATATTTTTAAATATATTTTCAATAAAATACTTTGTTCCAACAATTATTGTAATCTCTTCATTTCTCACATCATGATCTCTTCTTCTTCTGCTTTTTGCTTTTCTTGGACTTCTCATTTCACACATAGTAAGCCTTCTCTCTTGTTCTTTAGTTAGTGTCCATGTCTGACATTTATATCACAGTGTTAGTAGAAAGATTGAATTTATGATTGGCAGTTCTTTTTCCATTGATTTTGATGAATTAACTATTCAATATAATACTTCCAACTTGTACAGTTGGAATACACAATCAAAAATGCTTCCGTGGTTAGCCACTACGCCATCGTTAAAATTTATGAAACATTAACGCACGCACATTCATCTGCTAAAAATTATTAAATGTATCGCCTGAAGCCATAGTGACTATCAGTTCAAGAAACAAAAAAATATCGAATAGACTCGGCTATTGGTTATCAGTGTTTGTATGACTTTTACTATTTCCGCTGTGTTACTCCTGGTGTTGTATTGATCTTGCAGCTGTTGAATTAATGTTGCTGATGCTACTTAATATTGCTGCTCTGTTGATGCTATTGCTGATGTATTTCTCGTAATGTTGTATGATAATTTGTTATTGTATTAATCTTTCTGTTGTTGGTTTTTCTCGTTCTGCTTATGCTGTTGTATTGTTGTTGTTTTTTTACGTTGTTGTATTTAATTATGTATGCTCATTATTCTGTATCAATTTTGTTCATATCCGTGGCGTAGTGGTTAAGCAATTAGTCTTCTGATCAAACCGGGCTGTAACGTCTTGTTACACAACATTGTTGGTTCGATACTTAGCTGTAACGTCTTGCTTGCACGTATTTTGTAGATCATTGTAAACTATTGCTTGATGCTGCAGAGGTTTTTTATTTTTTATATTAGTAGGAAATACTAGCGATTTGCGCTTACTTCCTATGTGCAGTGGGGTAGATTCTTAGAGCTTTCTTTCATACAGAGAAGACTTCAGCTTTCGGCTTAATGCAATGCCTATTGAAGAAGCCTTCCACTAAGAAGGAATCCGTTTCATAAGCTGAGCTGATATTTTTCGTGGGTCACCCACTGTACATCTATCTTCATACGAGGCGGCTTACCGCCAGCGAAACATTCTCCGTGTAAAGGTAGGTCCCATGGCATCTGCCGTCGGGGATGAAGATAACTCTTCATGTACTAAGCCGCAGCAACTATTAGGTGGGGTGGTCAGTTCCCTTCCTTGCTGTTTTTTACCTTCCCTAACTCATGCGTCAGGTAATCATTTACAGCTGAGTCGACTGGAGGAGCGGTCGTGTCAAGTGAGAAATCACAACCCGGATTTATTAAAAATATGTCCGGACGTGGTTTCGAACCTGCACGCTGTAAGCAGACGATAGCAAGCAAGCTCACTATCCACTAGGCTACCGCGCTCCTCATTCTCCATGTAGAAAGACGTATTCATTGCCCATTGTGTCTCAAGGTATTAGACCTAATTTTTCATATATGAGCCGTGTTGGTCAATGGCGACAGTCGAATGCAACTTGGGTCGCTTCGTCCCCATAGACGAGGTCCATTTCATCCGCAGTGTCGCCAAACCCGTCCGATGTCCATGATGTGATCTCTGCATTTTCCACGCACTCGTCTCGTTCGCCTTTGATGCCATCCTAATCAATTGCCAAGCGCAATCGGTGTTTTGACTACGTCATGGCGTTTCTCATCCAAGGAAGTAAGTCAATAACGCCTCATCCAAGGAAATAAGTCCAAGACGCCTATCTCTAACACTTTATTTTGTATGTTGTGTATTCTAGATTATGTTCAATCAACATTTTCAACTTCAATCGGATTCGTGCTGGACAATTGAGACGTTGTTACCACCGTTGCTTTTCCATTTCGCGCCTGTTGCCTTCTCTAAGAGCATTAAATGTATATTCTAGGCCAGTGTTTCCCAACGTGGGATAATTTGATTGCGCAGGAAGGGGGAGACAATTTGATTGTTCAGGAAGGGGGAAACAATTTGATTGCTCAGGAAGGGGGAGACAATTTGATTGTTCAGGAAGGGGGAAACAATTTGATTGCTCAGGAAAGGGGAGACAATTTGATTGCTCAGAGGGGATATATATACAATTTTTGAATATAAAAAATATGTATATGTTACATAAGGTGGGGGGAGGGGAATCAGAATTATAGAAATACTTAGGTGGGTCATGGTTGAAAAAAAAGGTTACAGCATCTGTTCCTATTGAGACATCGACTGTTGTCGCTCCTCCAATGGCCCTGCATTCTAGCTGTCCGAGCCATAACACAGTGCGTCACTATGTGGCGAAACTGCCGCTGGCTATTTTTGGCTGAGAGCTATCGGAGATATTACTTTTCTCACGACAACAATTTCTTGTTCCATCGATAGTCTTACAAATTGCAACCAGAAGCACCGCACGAGGCGTGGTATATATGTTTCCAGGGTGCACAACGAGGTGATACTGTTATGCCCACGGTTATCTGCAAGTTTACTAAAAAATGACTAACTATAAATAATAAAAAATAAATAACTAGCAATAAAACATAGAACAAGGACAATATTCTACGTTGCGGTCAAAACGGGACCTTTTTGAAGAAACAAATACCAACCAAAAACACAAAACCATAAAATATTGAACGCTAGGACTTGGAGATGTTTTTCTTACCAGAAAATGTAAGGTAAATAAAATTCTAAGATACAAGCTCTATGGACAGGCCCCTCGGGGCTGGTGAACAAAATTGTCAAATTAATTAATTTTTTAAAAATCAGTATCAACCGATGACGATGGCAGCAGAACAAGAAAGAAGAAATGACACTCCTTTTTAAAATCTTTCTTGAGCGTGATATTTCACGAAATACTTTTTTTTATCTTTCTTGAGCGTGATATTTCACGAAATACTTTAAAAAAAATCTTTCTTGAGCGTGATATTTCACGAAATACTTTTTTTATAACCAACGTTGCCAGTTAGGTTTATGTTATACCCCCCCCCCCCCCCCACACCATAATCATAATTCATATAGTCTTATGTGTATGTGCTTACTGTAGTAGTTTCCTATCTATATTCTACCACATGCTGTGAAGATTGATACATCATGGGTTTCCATGACAACTATCTGCGGCGGCTAAGGCGCTACTTTCTCACGGCACGCAATGGACCCCGAATTTACTAAAATAAAACGAAATTGTAAGCTCTGTTATAGTAAGTCAAAAGTTGAGAGAAAGAGTAAAATGAGATGTAAAGTCTGTGACACAAATATGTTTCCATGCTGGCAGAAATTGTCTATCAGAATATCACAAAGCATAAAAACTTAAAACGACAACCAATTATCTTGTAATATTTGTTTATTTACCAGAGTTAAAACAATACACAAACACAATAACATCACATTAGCCTCTTGTAGTAATATGCTCAACAATGTTTGAATTAATATTATACTCATATGTAATGTTTACACAATTTAATATATATATAGCTGTAAATAATTTTTATTTTACAAAAAGTCATGCAATATATCACAATTTTTGATAATTTACTATTCATACATCTATTGATACATCTATTTACTTTTTTGATATTATATATATATATATATATATATATTCTTCTTCAGCGTTCATTCTCAAATTCCCCCTGGATTTCTCTTGTAACAGGACAATGGTCCTACAAGATTTCCAGTTGGATGTAGTCCAGAGAATGGAAATGCGTTGTGTTGCCGTTTTATTTGCGCCAATGGCCCAACACATCCGTCTTCGGCGGGATATATATATATATATACATATGGATCAGATGTAATAAAAACTAAACTGTGCATGTTTTTCTTGTCATGCTTTTTTTTTGTTCTTTGCGTGTCATTTACAAAATTTCTCCAAAATTTTAAAATAATAATGTATCATATTTTGTTAAATTTTAAACCAAACACTTCATGTAAGATCATAATTTTGCTCAGGATACATAGAGCACTGTATCCTGAACAAAATGACATATGATGCACTGCTGTATCATTATATATGCATAAATAATTTTGTTTAAGAGGAGAAAAATGCTATGTCTATAAAGTGTTAACGATAATACAATTTCTTTTCATGAATGCTTTAATCAGGGCTGCCACAGAGTTGACATTAATTTTAGTCAAACTTCAGGTAAAATATGCGAAAACTGTCCAACTATAACATTTACCAAAACATAAATTTTATAGCTAATGGCATTTAAAAATGGCAAATTTGATAGGTACTACCACATATCACTAGCCTATCTACTATTTCCGAAATTTGGACGAAGTTTGATATTATGTGTAGTTTGATTCCAAGTCTGTTATTGTTCACATAGTTTTTGTGTTGTCACTAAAATTACGTCACTAGAAGACCTTGTTGACAGAAAAACAAAATGACTAATTTTAACAGGGATTAAATTATGCCACGATTTAATGCCATGAATGCGCATCGGAGGAGAAGGGATGATAGTGGACGTTAGGAGTAGGGTTAGACCTAATCTTAATCCTAATACCAACCCCTCCTAAACTATATACATTTCTGTCTCAACGGAAGCTTTTCATTCGGACACACTTCTCTCTTTCACTATTCTAATTGTTCAAGATTCACTTCCAGAATTCGGAATTCGTTATATATGTATATTCTAGGCTATAATCCAAGACGTTCATTTTCATTTGTGTGTGTGTGTGTGTGTGTGTGTAAAGTCACGAAATCTGAAGTTAATCGTGATTTATTCACAGCTAAAAGAAGGTTTCATGTAGAAAATTGTGTATATATAGTCTAATATTATATAATTTTTCTCGATCGGTTGATTGTTTTTAAGGGAACATGCTCTGTCTAGTCACGAGTCATAAAAACTAAAAACGTGAAACGGTACTGCTTGAAGCATGATATATTATTTATTGGAAAGATTATGTTTTTGTAGCTATGTACCGTGACCATAATAAATTTATTAAAAAAAATTACTTGCTCATTAGGAATCATTATTCTAAAGGAATACATCGCTTCTGAATTTTGTAATGTCGGGAGGCACTTTTTAAAGACATGCGCGTTAGATTACTCTCGCAGCTAAATTGATGGCTGTTGTAATATAATGTAATCATAAACTATCTCCATAATGGCATACAGTGATGACATATTCTTATGAATTTCTTTTTCTTCTTCAGCGTTCATTCTCAAACTCCCGCTGCATCTCTCTTACAGCAGTATCACAATCCTACTAGATTTCCAGCAGGATGTATTCCAGAGAATGGAAATGCGTTGTGTCGCCAGTTTATTTGTGCCAATGGCCCGACACATCCATCTTAGGCGGGTTCTCATGAATTTTAAATATATATATATATTTTTTTTTAAAACATGACCTGTAACCAACGGGTAAAGCTAGGGACTGGGTTATGAAGTTTTGTTAATCTCTGGAAACACACATAATAACACACACAAATGGGCTATTCGACCAAAAGACCTTTATCAAGACTACATACACAACATAAAACGACGAGCAAGAACGACACAGTTGACGTTCACATAGCAGAGTTAAATGTAATGTGGAGATAACCCGAAATAGTTGAAACTAATCAGAGGTGAACAGACACCAATAAAGAATACGCAAAACATAGCCACATACATGTGAAACACGACAAGCGGAGAAATAACGGAACAATATATCATTCATACGACTGACGTTCATTGATCTTGAAAGGTTTAAGAGCGCCATTTTGATATATGTAGCGATTCTCAAGCTGTGATACGGCGAGACGGCCGCGTAAGGAGGCGACAAAAGCAAAATCAAAATACAATTTGAACAATTCAGTATTAAAAAAAAATTAAAGGGGCGGCATTTCGAAGACTTGTTTCATACCGAGAAAATCTAACCCAAGTCCCTGCTAGGGCTGTAGCATATAGTACTTTTATATCAGTTTGGTGGGTCAGAGAAAAAATTATTTGGCTGCTCGGATTTTGCCCTGGTCAGCACACGTGTTAAGGGAGATATATGGAAGGAAAGGCGAGTTTGGAAAAACTATTTCAGAGAGAAACAGTTACAAATATATACACAGACATATATAAGCGAAGAGAGAGAGAGAGAGAGAGAGAAAGAGAGAGAGAGATGAGTATCAAGAGATGTATAGAGAAAAGATGATATCGGTCATAGATCAAATTAAGTAGGTCGGTACGTGCATTGTACAGGTCAAGGGCAAGACTCGTAGGTAAACCGGAAGAGATAAAAGGTCGAAAGTGGATGATACATGGAGAGACGATTAGTTGCGATGAAATGCGGTTAACAATCAATGAATGCATCATAACTCAGATATTCAAAACTTATGAAATAATTAATATGGGAAGTAACTGTATCAAGTAGTTATGATAATCAAATTATGTTTTTACTTTGTTACTTCCCTTTTACTCAAAGAAACTTTTTTCCCCAGTCCACTTAATTTACGACAGAACAACAGAAATTTACTAAAAGGAAGGGTGGTAGTGTACGGAACGCGGTACAAATCCGGCCCGCATTGTTTCTTGTCCACCAGGTTAATCTAAAAGTATTATATGCACAGGTGCCCGAGTCAAGCTAATCTAAAAGTGCCTATACACACAGGTTACTGAATCAAGCTAATCTAAAAGTACCTATACACACAGGTGACTGTGAATCAAGCTAATCTAAAAGTACCTATACACACAGGTGCCTGAATCAAGCTAATCTAAAAGTACCTACACACACAGGTGCCTGAATCAAACGAATCTAATAGTACCTACACACACAGGTGCCTGAATCAAGCGAATCTAATAGTACCTATACACACAGGTGCCTGAATCAAGCTAATCTTAAAGTACCTATACACACAGGTGTCTGAATCAAGTTAATCTAAAAGTACCTATACACACAGGTGCCGGAATCAAGCGAATCTAATAGTACCTATACACACAGGTGCCAGAGTCAAGATAATCTAGAAGTACATATACACACACGTGCCTGAGCAAGGCTAATCTAAAATTACCTATACACACGGGTCCCTGAACCAGGAAAATCTTACTTACCAGAAAAGTACTTATATGAACATGTTTTTGCTAATACAGTACCTATAGACACAGGTGCTTGAGCCATGATAATATAAAAGTACTATACACACTGGTGCCTGAGAAATGCTAATCTAAGAGTACCTATAGACACAGGTACATGAGCCTTGCTAATCTAAAATTATTTATATGTTCAGGTGTTTATATAATCAACATAGTAGTAACAGAAGGCAAGGAGACATTGTTCAAACCACTTTTCTTAAATAACAAAAAGTCAGAAGTAATGGTTGTTTGTAAGAAACATAATCAAACACATTAGCGTGCAAAGTCAAAGTGAATGAATCAATAACACTCAAATATGCCCACCAGTTCATATTTTGAAATATATTGCGTGATATGTCCCTGTCAATAGAGTTGAGAAAGAGAGTTCTTCAGAGCTACATAACACCGATTCTAACATACGGATACGTGTTTTGGACAATAAATGAAAAGAATAGTAGATAATTAGAGGTAACATAACAGAGATGTGGTTCTATAGAAGAATGCTGAAAGTATTATAGACAATAGAGATGTGGTTCTAAAGAAGAATGTTGAAAGAATCATAAACAACAGAGATGTTGTTCTATAGAGAAATACTGAAAGTAACATAGAAAACAGAGATGTTGTTCTATAGAATAATGCTGAGAGTTTCATGGACAGCTGGAAAGACTAACGAAGAGATGCTGAAAAAACGTCATATGAAAGACGGGGAAAATTATCATCTTGATCTCGATTACGTGATCAGGTTATGGGTCAGGGATCTGTGGAGAACATAGTTGCAACAGGCAAGAGAAATCGAGGATGACAACTTGAGAAAATATTAGATAATCTGACATCGTGGTATGGCAGAGTCAACAACGATCCTGATAAATGATCCTGGGAATAGAGAGTAGATTAATGATCGTCTACGCTAGTCGTCACTATACCTGATGAGGGTGACTTGGAGAAAAGTTGGTCCAGGCAACAGCTGAGCTGAAGCTCTGCATACTTACTTATCGTATTGTAGTATTAATTTGAAAAATGTTCTCCTCTCGTACTTCTTGAACATTCAGAGGAAATAACATAAAGCAAATAATGTTTACATTATAGAAGCTTGATTGTATTTCTTCTTCTTCATCGTTCATTCTCAAACCTGCTTGATCTCCCTTGTAGCAAGACCATTGTCCTACTAGATTTCTAGCAGGATGTAGTCCAGAGAATGGAAATGCGTTGTGCCGCCGTTTTATTTGCGCCAATGGCCCGACACATCCGTCTTCGGCGGGATTGTATTTGACTTGTATATGTACTGAACTCGACAACCTTTACAAAACAGAGAGGTAGCTATTGTTAGAACAGCAGTCTGATTGTATACTCGTATGTTCACATTTTTTTTTCATCTTCTCTATGACTATTTCTATCCAATTACTTCTTTCAACATTTTGATCAATATTGTGTCATCTTTTAATCTCTCGCTTCCAGTTTTGTTTCAGTCTCTTTTTTCATGTTACGAGTATATCTTGATCGATATGTTTCTATGTTTGTTAAAGTTAAGTTTCCCTTCTTCACGTCAGTGAAGCTTGTCGGGGAATATAGTATTAGGCTTGTATTTCTCATTAACCAACGGCATACTTAAGGATGTTGTGGTCATCATCATGCCTCCTGCTGTCTTTACTTTTCTAGAACACCTGGAACCCACATTTTCGTAGACTTCTGTGTTTTCTATATCTTATAATTCCTTTCGATTATTTTTTTTCGTTCGTTATTTTTTATCTCTTATCTTATATATCTAATAATTACTTATATATATATATATATATATATATATATATATATATATATATATATATATATATATATAATAATTACTTATATATATAACGATTACTTATATATATCTAATAATTACTTAAATATATCTAATAATTACATATACATATCTAATAATTACTTATACATATCTAATAATTACTTATATATATCTAATAATTACTTATATTATCTAATAATTACTTATATATATATATAATAATAATTACTTATATATATCTAATAATTACTTATATATATATATATATATATATATATATATATATATATATATATATATATATATATATATATATATATATATATATATATATATATATATATATATATATAATTACTTATATATATAACGATTACTTATATATATCTAATAATTACTTATATATATCTAATAATTACTTAAATATATCTAATAATTACTTATATATATCTAATAATTACTTATATTATCTAATAATTACTTATATATATATAATAATAATTACTTATATATATCTAATAATTACTTATATATATCTAATAATTACTTACACGGCGGTTGGCATTGAAGAACAAGGACTTCCCAATTTCCTATACCTATACTTATACCGTGAACCAGATAGCTGTATTGCTGTCTCGAGTGATTAATGCTCTGAACAAGACTCCTCACATTTAAAGTTAATCTTCATTAGGGGAACCTTATGAGATGAGATAAGCATGTCTGTAGTCTCATAAATATGATTTCGCGAAGAGAAAGTCTGGATTGAGGGGAGAAGTTTCCCTAAACAAGGAAGCCGCAACTCATTTTTGTGACGACCATTTTTTTTTTAGAAAACATTCTAGGAAAAAATGTTGGGCTGGGGTGTATTAATCTGATTGTTTACTTGGTTCCTAATAATAACTGTGATATTTTATGCTTCTCCTCTCCTATCTGTGAGCTTGCTATCTCTAAGCTTGCTATCTGTGAGCTTGCTATCTGTGAACTTGCCATCTGTGAGCTTGCTATCTGTGTGATTGATATTAGTGAGCTTGCTATCTCTAAGCTTGCTATCTGTGATGTTGCTATCTGTGAGCTTGCTATATGTGAGCTTGCTATCTGTTTTACTCAATATTGTGTTATATTTTTCTATGTGAAAAAGAACGGGTGAGGTGGGGGGGGGGTTAATCTACAAGCCCCTTCGCCTATTATGAACTTTAAAGTAAGATTGTCGATTTATCTCCGCCTATTACCAACTTGAAAGACCGCCGAAGACGGATGTATTGGGCCATTGCGCAAATTAACGGCAACACAACGCATTTCCATTCTCTGGACTACATTCAACTGGAAATCTTGTAGGATCATTGTCCTGTTACAAGAGAAATCCAGTGGGAGTTTGAGAATGAACGCTGAAGAAGAAGAACAAACTTGAAAGTAAGATTGTCGATTTGTCTACGCCTATTACGAACTTGAAAGTAAGATTGTCAATTTGTCTCCGCCTATTACAAACATGAAAGTAAGATTATTTCAGAACGTTATTGAAAATTGACATCCGTGTAGAACATGTCTAGATCAAGGGATCGAAGAAAGAATAGATCATAAGTCGCACGTATACAACAAAAGTGTATGTACTAGATGGAGATGGTAAATGACATTCATAAAATGTCTTTAAATCTTGTTTATTCTGCCAGAATCGTGCAGAAATAGAGTCTTCTTGTATTTACATCACTGGATTCATCATCATAATCAGGTGCCATGCCGATTGATGAAGATGATTGTTGATCTCCACAACTATCAATATCTGGATTGTTATTGACTCTTTTGTCATGCCGTGACGTCAGATTGTCTAATATTTTATCACGCTACCGATCTCGATTTATCTTACTTTCTATCTTGCCTGTTGTAAATATGTTCTTCAGGTCTCCCTGTTTCGTTAAGTGTTCAAATGATAAAGATAGTCTCTTTACGATATTATTGAGTAATCCATCCCCGTCTAGCATTTAACTCTCTGTGTGTCGTTGTTAGATTTTCTAGCAGACAATTCCACTTTCAGCATTGTCTATAGAACCATATGATGCCTGGACTTTCATGTCAGAATCGGTGTTATGTAACTATGTAGATCTCTCATCATCACGTGACATATTCTTTCCAGAACGTAGTCTTCCTTTGTATCTCTTGAATTCTCCGCGGTCTTGAGCAAGTTGTCCCGCTTCTTTTAGTGACATGCAGGCATTCTAGAACGCCTTTTGTTCAGCGGCGTCTTGGGCGGCCTTTGCCTCTGTTGCCTTCTACCAGCCCCTCCAGTAACACTCTCTCCATGCCGTCGTTTCTCTTAATGTGAGCAAAATAAAGCTAGCTTTTTCTTGAATATGGTGTTCAGACACAGTCTTCCTGGACGTTAATTGTCTTAACGATTCCTGGTTTGTTTTCCTTTCTATCCATGGTATTCTCAGCACTTTTCTATATCACGTTAATTCAAATGATGTTATTATCTTGGCCATGCTACAACCGAATTCTACGAATTTCCTATAGGGAACATAAGACCAATGTGTACGTAAGAAATAAAGTAGAGATGTGTGCTGGTGTTCAGGAACCATTGCTTTCAATAGTGAAACGACGAAAACTAGCATGGTTTGGACGTGAATGCAGACATGATTCCTTGTCAAAAACAGTACTGCAGGGAACTGTCGAAGGTGAAAGAAGCAGAGGAGGACAAATAAAGGCATGTACAGACAACATCAAGGAATGGACAGGGCAAGATATTTCCACACTCATCCGCATCGCTGAGGATAGAATTCGCTGGAGGACTTTGTGTGCTGAAGCATCCAATGTGGTACCCCTACGACTCTGAAGGGTTACGGGTTTATTGATTGATTGATTATCTTGGCTACTGTTTTATTTATTATCCATGCTTCACATCCATATGTCGACACAGGAAACACTCATGTTCGTAGTAAACACAACTTGGTCCTTATGTTAGTAATTTGTCATATTTTCTTTAGCTATTTTAATTTTGACACTTCTGGTGTTGTTCTTCCCTTAATCTCAACTGCGCAGTCACCCGCATTATTTATATTAGTTTCTAAAAAAATAAATATGTGTCACTTCTTCTAAATTGCAGTTCTCACTATTAATTTTGTGTCTTGATTTAGTTTTGTCAGTTGTCGTTATTTTTGTCTTTTTCATATTTAAGGACACGTTTTGCTGTTCGCTGAACTTTTGCGTTGACTTAATAATGTTTAGTAGGTCGTGTTCGTTTGTTGTTAATTGCACTGTGTCGTCTGCATATCTAATTTCTGGTATCTGCAGCCATCCTATATTTATGGGTCGGAAATCAGACTTCATTGTTTCTTGTCTCATGTTTCTCATTATATTTTCTGCATAGATGTTGAACAAGTATGGAGACAAGGTACAGCCTTGTCTTACTCCTTTCTGTACAGTGAACCACTCCGATCTTGCACCATCCACCTTTACCGCTGCTTCTTGATCTTTATACAGCTCTGCTATCAGTCGTGTAATATATTTTGGGAAACCCATATCGTTCATTATTTCCCATAATTGATGGTGATTGACACAGTCGAATGCTGTGGTGTAGTCTATGAAACATGCATATAATTCGATGTTATACTCTCTACATTTCTCTATGATCATCCTCATGTTAAATATATGATCTCTCGTGCCTCTGCCAGTTCTGAAACCTGCTTGGGCTTCGTGGATCTCATCTTCCATCTTGTTATGTATTTTTCTATCATTTTAATGTGCAGTAGTATTTTACTGGCTTGGTTGATCAAGGCGATTCTTTTATAATATGAACATATATTATATTTTGAACCATATCTCTCTTGCTTCTCTCTATTACTGGATTCATTGATATATCAGAATCGATGTTATGTAGTTCTGTAGATCTCTCTTCGATACCCATATTACTGGATTCATTGATATATCAGAATCGATGTTATGTAGTTCTGTAGATATCTCTTCGATACCCATATTACTGGATTCATTGATATATCAGAATCGATGTTATGTAGTTCTGTAGATCTCTCTTCGATACCTATATTACTGGATTCATTGACAGAAATGACTGAAGCGTATTCTATACGAGACATTGCAGTTCAACTAATTTGAATTCGACACAACTAATACATAAAATGGTAACGCCTATATAAAGTAGACATTCGGTGTTGGAACCAGCTAGTTTGAGAAGTTAGGATTGTGAGTCAAGCTCACTATCAACAAAACTACCGCGTCAACATAATTCATCATCATCAAGTGCCGTCTCCGCAACAAAGTTGGCTGCAATGGTAATCATGCCAACATGATTACTAAAACTCAAATACACAAATGTGTTGAGGTCTCATGTACTACAAGTTGAATGTTCAGTCTTGGGGAAATATTATTCACAAAAAATAACTCAATTGCAGTGTTATTCCATGCCATCCAAAGTAGAGTTAAAAAAAATGAATCCCAAACTTGTTTGTCCCGTAGACCACTTCCGATTTGATTTTTTTTTCCCATAGAACCCCCCCCCCCCCCCCCGCCCACACCCTTTTTTCCTGGGTAATATTGCATTTTCCTAGACATATTCACTTCAAGAAAATCCGTCCAGGCATGGCGGCGTGTAGACGCTGAATTGATTACATTCGCCTGACATTGTAAAAGAAAACCCTGAACAAATATGCATTAAACACAGCCAAGTCGACACACCTGGTCTTGGATAGAGAGCTAAAGCTCCCAGTCACCAGCCCTACGATTAGCGGCAAGTGTGGATATTCTGACCATCATCCACCTGGGGATAGATAATAGACAATATTAACTTCAAATGAGTTTTTGGCAGCTGACACAGTACTTTTCACTCTGTTAGGGTGTTTTTTTGTAGAGCGAACAATTGTAAAGAAGAAGAAGACCATGTACAATTTGTATTCATACATTTATTAAAAAGAATACACCTCGTGCACCTCCAATATTTTTTCCCGCTGACATGGACTCTCTACAAGTCGAAATGGACCCTTGTGGGTCCATATAAACCACTTTGGGAACCTATGCTGTAGATATATCAGTTATACCAGTGCTTCCCAACCTTTTTTTAACCATGCCCCACCACCTAAGTATTTCTAAAATTCTGATGCCCTCCCCCCATTTAACATATACATAATTTTATATTAAAAATTGAATTATTCATAAATGAAGCCTAATTACAATTTGTTGGAATTCCTCCCCCAACCCTGAACAATGAAATTGCCCCCTCCCCCCTGTGGGGCGTGGGCCCCACGCTGGGAAACACTGAGTTATACGGTTCAGATGGGTCGTGTGAAATGCATTATGTTTGATCCAAATTTTAAACGTTTGTGTGTTTCTGCTGTTTGTGTTAGCATTTTTCAAAAGATGTTTTCATACATACTAGCATGTATGTTCATAAATGCACATAACACATTCTAGCAGACATACTAACACATTAGAATAGGACTGTGTCATGTGACGTATTCCTTCCAGAACGTTGTCCTTCCCAATGAACTTTCTGAACCTCTCTCTGTCTTGGGCGATGTGGCTTGCATTTTCTAGCGATGTATTCATGTTATCTTTAATGTCGTCAGTCCATCGTCTTCTTGGTCTGCCCTTTCTCCTCTACCCAGGTACTCTTCCCTCCATTATTTGTCTTTCTTAACAGTTGTGTCCTTTATATGACCAAACAAATTTAACAAAATATTTAAAAATGTCTAACTGCGTCTGCTGGGACTGATCATGTGCTAACATATTTTACTGAGGCGCGTGGGTGTTGATATGTTTACAAGTTTTACTGAGACTGACGGTGCTGGTGATATGTTTACAAGTTTTACTGAGACTGACGGGTGTTGGTGGTATGTTAACAAGTTTTACTGAGACTGACGGGTGCTGGTGATATGTTTACAAGTTTTACTGAGACTGACGGGTGTTGGTGGTATGTTAACAAGTTTTACTGAGACTGACGGGTGTTGGTGATATGTTAACAAGTTTTACTGAGACTGACGGGTGTTTGTGGCATGTTAAAAAGTTTTACTGAGACTGACGGGTGTTGGTGGTATGTTAACAAGTTTTACTGAGACTGACGGGTGTTTGTGGTATGTTAAAAAGTTTTACTGAGACTGACGGGTGTTGGTGGTATGTTAACAAGTTTTACTGAGGCTAGTGGTACTAGTGATATGTTAACAAGTTTTACCAAGCATGGTTCGTTTGATGATATGTTATTGCTATTTTAAAACCAGTGTTACGTGTCTGTCAGTTCACCAGATAAATGATTTTGATATCAAAGGGAAATGACGGACGAGTGATTTACAAAGTAGTTTACATTCAGTGTTGACAACTCATTGTGTGAAAAACGTACTAGTCTCATGCTTACATTCTACATTTAATCTTTTTTCTCAGAGCAAAATTATTAAGAAACTAGTGGTTAAAAGTGAAGAAGTAAATTAACGCAAATGGGGCCACTAAGCTACTTATATCTATATATATGTGGTTGAACTGATACCAATTCGCCTCGTAACTTGAGTCAATACGTTTTATGAATTCTGCCAATCTGTATCACTGAAATAATATATGGTAGCTGTTTCTGGGGTATGGAGCCAAAAGGCTATTGTTTCAGTCGATTGGAGCACTATGTCGTTTTAAACTGTTCTCGGGGACCAGTGAATATAGTACCTTTAGATGAGTCAGACGACCAGAAAACATGATTTTGCTGGTCGGATTTGATCCGTGGGCCATATTTGGTCTATCCCAAGTGTACACATATTCCCTTATCAACTCTTCAATACGGTAATCCTTGCAATATATTACCTTTATTTTATATATATTTTAACACAAACCCTTCTCAAGAATATTCTCAAGAAAGCAATTGCTTTAAGTCATGGAGAGGTCAAGTGCTGAGTTACACTCTTATCTATAATTCTGGAGTAGGACCTCCTGGGGTCTAGCCCTCGTCAATTGTGGACTCGTCGGTGTCGTCCTTAAAAAAAATTAAGCTATTTTGACTTTTTTCGTGATTTTCATTGGCTGTCGACTCAAAGTATATATAAAAATATCACGGATAAATTGAAATAGCGTCACTTTTATAGGATTCATCATTTAGTCCACGTGACTGTATAATGGTCAAGGGACTCGCACAAGTACAGCCGAAAAGTACCTTTGCGATTGTTGGTGTAGAAAATCTATTAATAGCATTCAGTGGGGACACAACTTTAAAAATGAACCCCGCTCTTCAGACTTACACAACTAGGTTAAGTTTTGTATGACACTGGTTTGTTGTGTGTTCAATCTGTGTTGTTAATGACGCCAAAGTTATAACTTTCTTTAGCGGTTAGTTCTGAAGAGTGTGGACTTAGTGTTTTCATTTAAGTATTTAATGTGTTCATTCATCTTGGAATATAAAGTCTACAATTAAAGGAAGAATACCGGGAAGGTCTTGTGTTCTATGTAAGATGGTTAGTCTATATTTTTAAACAGATTATGGCTGCGTTGTTATTTTAGACGATCGCATTCGTTCAGTATCTTTTTCCTGAACTACTAGCAATATGAACAATAGTGATGAATATATGGGTGGATTTTTGAAACTTCCAGATCTGAAGTACTTGACACTTGAAAGAATAAATAGATGAATTGTTGTAGCGGAAAATCTACACATACTCTCTCCATATATTAGATGGAGAGAGTGTGTGAAGATTTATATATGGAGAGAGTGTGTGAAGATTTATATATGGAGAGAGTGTGTGAAGATTTATATATGGAGAGAGTGTGTGAAGATTTATATATGGAGAGAGTGTGTGAAGATTTATATATGGAGAGAGTGTGTGAAGATTTATATATGGAGAGAGTGTGTGAAGATTTATATATGGAGAGAGTGTGTGAAGATTTATATATGGAGAGAGTGTGTGAAGATTTATATATGGAGAGAGTGTGTGAAGATTTATATATGGAGAGAGTGTGAAGATTTTCCGCTACAACAATTCATCTATTTATTCTTTCAACTGTCATATATATATATATATATATATATATATAATATATATATATATATATATATATATATATATATATATATATATATATGTCCTATAATTGTGTACAGCCACAAGAATTATATATGCTTTTTTTCTGGGGATACAGAGTATCCCTACATTTTTGTTTCTTAATTTGTGTAATATGACCTTATCATTAGAGGTGAGAGAGTTCTGCAGTTTTATATGTAACTCTTATACTAACATATGGATGCGAGTCTTGGACAATAAACAAACTGGAAAGTTGGAAATTAGAGGCAATAGAGATGTGGTTCTATAGAAGAATGCTGAGAATACCATGGACTGCCAGAAAAACTAATGTGCAGGTGTGGAAAGAGTCAAATGCCAAACGGAGTTTAATCAATAATATAAGAACGAGACAATCTTAATGTTTTAGCTACTTCATGAGACAGGCAGGTTTAGAGAACATAGTCACAACAGGCAAAATTGAAAGCAACAGAGACAGAGGGCGACAATGTGAAAAAATATTAGACAATTTGACAACCTGACACGGCAAGGAAACAACAACCATCTTGATACATAGTACTGTGGACATAGAGCTGTGGAGAGCTATGACCGTCTACGCCAGCCGGCATGGCACCTGATGATGATGATGATAATGACTCTATTTCCTGGTATCAGCCTAAAGAAAATTTCCTGTGCGCGAAAACAAAAATTTAACTGTGAAACACTCATGATGTCATCTCATCTATTTTGTGTTAGTTTTCGCTAAACGGTCAATGACATTGACTCACGGTATAAGTCTAGCATTCTAAAATATCAATTTATAGCTGACCTCACTCACTTACCCCTAGTGGGGTGCAAAGGGAACGCATTGCTCTAGGCGGGCCCAGGGTTAGCAGATAACCAAGATCCCAAATGTACCTCCACACGGTGCACCCTGGAAACAGAAATACAGCAGCTCGAGCTGATTCTGGTCAAATCATTTGGGGATCGTGTCCGAGAATGTGGAGGTAGCAAATGGAAAGAGATTTGCCTGCACAAGAGACAGACATATCTCCGACACCACCAGCATCACCACATGTAGCGACACTGTCAACATAGAGTGAAGCTAGTCAGTCCAGTCCGAACATTGGAGGGGCGGCCAATGTAAAATGCACGTAAAGGTAGATGCATGGCGAGAGACATACATTTTTAAACCGAGTACAATGAAACAATTAAAGGGCAGAACAGCGATAGAGGGCAGCGCGAACTGCAAATAGAAAGTCCCTAGGAAAGGGGAACTACAAGCTCCGTCAGCTCGAGACGAGTTTCTAGTTACCATTGTTCCTTACAGGCAGAGACCCAGACCCATTCATTGGCGTTTGGTAAAGCAAGAAGACCTAATCCAACTCTAATGTCGAGCCTTCCTAAACCGGAAATATGCTCGCGAAGAGAAAGGGTTCCGTACTCGATGCGCTCAGGCACAAAAGGGACAACGATTTAGCCCTGGCCCAACTCTACTGTCAGGTTTTCCTACACCGGAAATACACTTGAAGAGAGAAAGGGTTCAGTACCTGATGGGCTCAGGCGCTATTGGGACAAGGACGCTCAGCTCGAGAACGCCTTGCTCTCAAACGCGTGGTGTGAGACTCGAACTTGGACAAGGGGTACACGATGTCGGTGAATGACACCTCGGCTAAGAGGGCGAAAGAGCCAGGGTCCAACTCCTCTGTTGAGTTCTTCCCCTTAAGGAACCAGGCTCATGGATGAGAAACGGTTCGGTACCCAATGGGCACAGGCACAGCACGTCCAATTACACGAGGCAAGTTCATAGACAGTGGAACACCTCGTTCGAGTCAGACGAGAGCAAAACATCGTCTGGGCGAAGAGTCTCCACTACGCGTGCCTGGAGACAGATATAGAGGCTGTCACAGGCTAAGGGTAGCCCACCCGAATTGTCAAGGCATGCCGAAATCGGATGTTCTAGGCCTACAAGGCGCATAACGGTGGCACAACGTAATCACGCTCCCGGCGGAAATCGCACGGATATCCGTGATGGTTACAATGGAGCGAACGAAAAACAAACAAACAAACAACTTACCCCTAGTAGTAAAATTAATAACAAAGCTGGTCACCTGTTTAGAAATACCTGATTTCACCTTTGACGAAAACAATTAAACAGTTTCTCGTCACTAATACAGTCCTACTGGCTAATCAGGATTCATCCTTCTAAAGTAACTCATTTGACTTTTTCCGTGAGTTTCGTTGGTCACCATGTGTCTACTTTGTGTAAACAGCCAAAGAAAATCACGACACGACACAGTTAAACGCATCACTTTATAAGGATAACTCTCAATTTAGCATACACGCCTTGTAATATCGATGATGGCTAACGAACGACACCACACCACAAGTAGAAATCAGGCGTAAACGATCTCCGTCTTACCTCTATCTATACGTTGTAGTCCTTTTTTGCATTGCGGCGTCAGGGGTAAAAGAGTTCTCGGGATATGTCCTTCTTGTGTGCTGTTTGTAAGCTTGTTCCTGTGGCTTCTTTGATTTCTGTGATCCATCCTTTACATGGTCAGCCTCTGGCTTTATAGCCATTATGGCTATGTGTTATGGTCATTTATGGCATGCTATCTGTTGGTATTTTGGAAGCGTGTGAAAACCACTTGATCTATTGTCTTTTGATGTGTTCCAATACTGGTATTGTTTTGATTACCGTTTCTATGAATAAAAATATAAAAGCTAATACTGCTGTAAACCTGAGTAACAATAGTACTTACGTAGAAGACATGTTTTTGAAGTTTCACTTGATGACAACTGACAATCACTAAGGGGTTATGGGCGTGTAAATATGAAAAAAATACACAAGGCATTTTCAATGTTTCGAACTGTTAGGTATCAAGAATATTCATAACAAACAGTGAAAACAAACAGTAAAAATAGTAAGAACAATGTTACCACCACAGAGACACTAGAACGCAGATATGTAAACAATACGAACTTCAAGGTGACAATGACATACGTGTAAATATGTAGTCATGGCAGCTGATTTTGTTGAAAAAGGTAACAGAATATCAGAACATAACAGAATGAAACAATTATTACCCAAAACAATATGAACAGCACTGCAACAAAGACGACACCAACACAAATGAATGCTCAGTATTAAGTACAAAAGGCTTGAGGGCATCCAATTCAAAAATAAATCTATTTTCAAGAGTGTACCTAGATCTACCATTTGTGGTGCAGGATCTGAGAGGAGTAACCTTGATATCAAAGGCACTACGGTGGCCATCACTAATGAAATGAATGGCGACAGGGGTAGGTTCTAAGTGTTTAATGACATGAAGATGCCTCCAGAATCGGCTACTGAATCATAAGCCCGTTTCACCTATATACTTCTTGTCAGAGTGTTTACATATGGTAACGTAAATGACATTACTGAATTAACATGTAACGGCCTCATCGATAGTGAAAATGATCTTAGAAAATAAAACAGAGCGGATCTGAACTAAACATAGGAACATGTGTAGCAACGAGCTCGTTTGCAATGAACAGTGCAAAAATGATCAGGAACATGAGACCTGAGGTGACTGTGGGCCAAGATGGAACCCTCAAAGAACCTTTGATAATAAACGAACAGCACCATTCAAAGAACCGCTGCTGATCTAATCAAAGTACCACTGAGAGCACCACTGCTGATAGAATCGAAGTACCACTCAAAATACCGCTGATGTCGGATGAGCACCTCTCAAAGCAACGCTGTTGACGGAATCAAGAACACCTCTCAAAGCACTGCTGATCACGTAATCAAGAGCACCACTCAAAACACTGCTGAGCACGTAATCAAGAGTAGCACTAAAATAACCATCGGATGACGGAATTCAGAGTAACACTGAAAATATAATTTTGTATTCAACTTTCTTCTTAAATTTCTGTTGCACGGAGGCTATATTCCGAGGAACAAAGTGTGATATCTGGGCGTTTAGAAATGAGACATCCTACTTTAACATAACTTTTGGGTAACTTTATAATATGGCGTGTGCCGACCACGTGCACCCCTAATCTCCATAGTCGCATCTTACTCCATCACAGTGTTGCTATTCTGTGCTCCACTTTCTGGTCCCGTCAATACAATGTAAACGCGTCTCTAAAAGCAGCAATATAAACATAACTGAAAGTGGCGTTAATTTCTCACTGAAAGTAGCACTGTACTTCGATAATCACTGACTGAAAGTAGCACTGTACTTCGATAACCACTGACTGAAAGTAGCACTGTACTTCGATAACCACTGACTGGAAGTAGCATTGTAATAGATGACTGAAAGTAGCAGTGTACCTACTGACTGAAAGCAGTACTGTAGCCTCTGAGAATTCATAACTACTTAAGAATTTTTATATTAACAGATCACCTTTTCTTCAAGCGGGGTCAACATTTATAATTTCACACAGCCAGTACTCTCTGGAACTATGGAAACATACTTGCATTTTGTTGATTATCCCAGCCAGATTCAATTATTAATTTTGGCTTCACACACTTAATAACAACCGGTGCTCATTTGTTAACTTCGGTGATTGATGATGTTATATAGGTCTACACCATGTGCATACGTGGATGCTCGCTTGCCAATTTCACGCCAAACAGCAAGAAAATCCACGAATATCTTAGACAAAATGTACACATTTAAAAAATATATTTATTTATATAAATTGAGACCCTTCGGGGTGAGAGTTTGGTAAACGGAAATAAAGTCACAGGAACAAAAGTCACAAATATGACTAGTAAAAAAAGTCACAATTAGTTTATAGGGGTAGGGAATAAAGTCACAGACAATGAATTTCGGCAGGGAAAAAGTAACAGGAAAGAAAGTCACAATTTTCACTAGTAAATATAGTGAAACATCAATATTAAATAAATCATCTACACATATATAAAACAACATACGCGATATTTTGGCATTAGATGTTTAGTTAATATTTTGAAAATTAAACAAACATTCCAGCCAACACCACGAAGAAATTCTACCACAGTCTTGTGACCTTGACGACGAGCAACACAAGCTGCGAATTCGTTTTTGGAGGTGCACGTATCTTCGACATACTCTTTTTATTCGTAGGACTGTTAGCAGATTCCTGTTAGACAACAGTGCAAACTGTTGCTGTTTCTCTTTGAAACCATTCAATGATACGCCAAACAGAAGGATGATAGTGACCAACGAGGCTGTACAATTTGTTATTCCACCCAACACAGATGTTGTTGGTACGTCCATTGTTGTTCAAGGTGGCATCATGCAAGTTGAAAAAATGAGGAGGAAACATTGGTGGAACGTGACGCATTCTCAAAGGCATCATGGGCGTTGCAACAGACTGTTGAATCACACGAAAGGAGCAATTAACATAATTGCAATTGAATTACGTAAGCAATTCTCGGCCTCAGGTTGATCATGTGGTCTGACAGTTTTGATATATTGCATACCTTCATTGACTTAACTCCAGTGACAAAAAAAGATAGTACATCAGTGATGCCACAAAACAAGAGAAACTTAACATCGGAATAATATTTGGCTGTCAAACCCAGTCCTTGGATATTACACCAAGCGGACAATTAAGATTATGAAAACAACCTTTGCACACTACGCTGCAGCCAAACACTGTAAGGACAATCTTAATAGACTATCTTCAAAGTCAGTCACCAGGATCTGCATATTAATGGAACAGTTTAGGTCCACAAGCTTATCAATTATTGCTTGAAATAATTCTTCATGTGTAGTACGAGATATGTTAGGAAGAAGACCGTATATACATGTAATAGCTGTATTACTGAAAGCACACGTATGACAATTTGCAAATTGTTGGTGCCAGAGTAGTAGGTAGTTAATGAGTTTGCCACTCTTTTGGAGAGGCGTGCCCCTTTCAACCAGCGGACAAAGTCCAATTAGGTTATATCAGTACACACTACCATAAAATATTAGAGGTAACAAAGACCCCATCGATATATAGTTTGGTGCCAGAGTAAAATTACCACCTATATATATAGTACCAACAGCAGCAAGGAGTCTGAGACCATCACTGCTACCAAATACTGGAATGCGGTTGTTCGCATTTGGTGCGTTACAATACAAGAACAATTTTTCGGGATTAACACCAACAGTCTGAGTAAACTCAATAGGAGGTTCACCTAGATCTCTCAATAGATGTGGTACAAAGGGAGTAGGCCGTTGGTTGCGCAGTTCTTTTGCATGTGTCAGCAAAGGGTATGAACAGGCGTACGTCAAGATCACGCCATCACTAAAGAAATGAGCTGGCTTGTCTTTAGTGCCTGTAGTGTGTTCTTTCATCAAGCTGCTTGCTTTAACAAGACGGATTTAAGTTTCATTCGGTGCATAGTTCTGTCACTTACATATCGCTGGATTTTCTCTCTGTAGATCTGCTGTCATACTGCCCCGACACTGACCACTGGATCTTTTAACACACTTCCACGACAACTTGCTTGTGCAAGTAACATATTTGGGGTACATGAACCTATTGTAACAAACTTTTGACACACTCTTATTGCTGTCAATAATTTCCATGGCAACTCAACAAGTCAATTAAAAAAAATCAGCTTTTTGTGTAAATAAAATGCTCTTAATAGTGATTTTTACTTACTAGAGCAAGCTGGAATAAACAGTTCAGTGAATAAAACACTGGTAAATCAATAATTTCACTCGATATCGCACAAATACCAAGGCTAATTAACTATCCCAAAGCCATGCACATCTTCGCTTGCTAAGGAGGAACATGAGTTGGGTTCATAAGATGGGACAAGCTAACCACTCTATCACAGAGTCGACAGAATATATACATTTAGTTATTTTCATATTATATATATCCTTTAATTTCAACATTGCTTATGAGACACTTTGACCCTTTTTATGAGACGGGACAACCAACTCAATTCTAAAAAATCTCCTTAGTCGTCTCTCACAACATACATGAAAGGTTACAGTGTGTCTATTATTTGCATCCCTTTCGGCCCCGGCAACTAAACATTAACGCAAAGAAAGTACTTCTTGCGCTTTTTTTGTGTGACTTTTTTTCCGTGTTTTCTTTCTGTACTGTGTTTCTTTTTACCTAGGAGTATTTTCATTGTGGGTATTTTCCTGTGACTTTTCCTCCCTACATTAGAGAAGTCAGTACCGAATCTTAATGGCAAGGCCAACAGTCAGCAAAGAGATTGTAGTGCTGGTCTAGAGTTTATATGTGCGGGTCTAGAGGTTATATATGCTAGTTTAGAGTTTATATGTGCGGGTATAGAGTTTTTATGTGCGGGTATAGAGTTTTTATGTGCGGGTATAGAGTTTATATATGCTGGTCTAGAGTTTATATGTACTGGTTTAGAGTTTATATGTGCGGGTCTAGAGTTTTTATGTGAAGGTCTAGAGTTAATATATGCTAGTCTAGAGTTTATATGTGCTAGTCTAGAGTTTATATATGCTAGTCTAGAGTTTATATGTGCGGGTCTAGAGTTTTTATGTGAAGGTCTAGAGTTAATATATGCTAGTCTAGAGTTTATATGTGCGGGTCTAGAGTTTTTATGTGCGAGTCTAGAGTTTATATGTGCGAGTCTAGAGTTTATATGTGAGAGACTAGAGTTTATATGTGCGAGTCTAGAGTTTATATGTGCGAGTCTAGAGTTTATATGTGCGAGTCTAGAGTTTATATGTGCGAGTCTAGAGTTTATATGTGCGAGTCTAGAGTTTATATGTGCGAGTCTAGAGTTTATATGTGCGAGTCTAGAGTTTATATGTGCGAGTCTAGAGTTTATATGTGCGAGTCTAGAGTTTATATGTGCGAGTCTAGAGTTTATATGTGCGAGTCTAGAGTTTATATGTGCGAGTCTAGAGTTTATATGTGCTAGTCTAGAGTTTATATGTGCGAGTCTAGAGTTTATATGTGCGAGTCTAGAGTTTATATGTGCTAGTCTAGAGTTTATATATGCTAGTCTAGAGTTTATATGTGCGGGTCTAGAGTTTTTATGTGAAGGTCTAGAGTTAATATATGCTAGTCTAGAGTTTATATGTGCGGGTCTAGAGTTTTTATGTGCGAGTCTAGAGTTTATATGTGCGAGTCTAGAGTTTATATGTGCGAGTCTAGAGTTTATATGTGCTAGTCTAGAGTTTATATGTGCGAGTCTAGAGTTTATATGTGCTAGTCTAGAGTTTATATGTGCGAGTCTAGAGTTTATATGTGCGAGTCTAGAGTTTATATGTGCTAGTCTAGAGTTTATATGTGCGAGTCTAGAGTTTATATGTGCGAGTCTAGAGTTTATATGTGCGAGTCTAGAGTTTATATGTGCGAGTCTAGAGTTTATATGTGCGAGTCTAGAGTTTATATGTGCGAGTCTAGAGTTTATATGTGCGAGTCTAGAGTTTATATGTGCGAGTCTAGAGTTTATATGTGCGAGTCTAGAGTTTATATGTGCGAGTCTAGAGTTTATATGTGCGAGTCTAGAGTTTATATGTGCGAGTCTAGAGTTTATATGTGCGAGTCTAGAGTTTATATGTGCGGGTCTAGAGTTTATATGTGCGGGTCTAGAGTTTATATGTGCGAGTCTAGAGTTTATATGTGCGAGTCTAGAGTTTATATGTGCGGGTCTAGAGTTTATATGTGCGGGTCTAGAGTTTATATGTGCGAGTCTAGAGTTTATATGTGCGGGTCTAGAGTTTATATGTGCGAGTCTAGAGTTTATATGTGCGGGTCTAGAGTTTATATGTGCGAGTCTAGAGTTTATATGTGCGAGTCTAGAGTTTATATGTGCGGGTCTAGAGTTTATATGTGCGAGTCTAGAGTTTATATGTGCGAGTCTAGAGTTTATATGTGCGAGTCTAGAGTTTATATGTGCGAGTCTAGAGTTTATATGTGCGAGTCTAGAGTTTATATGTGCGAGTCTAGAGTTTATATGTGACACTCTCAGTTTCATAATTTATGTGAACAACTATTTTACACTTTTTGAACCCCCCCCCCCTTCCCCGTATCAATAGCTTTCTTGAATTGAATTCTGCGATTCCTTAATTATGTCATATGTTTAGAAATGTTTTTAAATTCAAGCAATTTTATTAGTGTAAAAAACACTACATTGTTGACGTGAACTTTTGTTGCATAGACAACAACACCTGCATAGACAATAACACCTACATAAACCCCCTTTCCGGTCAACAACTGTCAAATTATTTCAGACCAGCACCCGTCCATTAGTGATGTAAATCAAGCGAATTATGCATATGACTGGAAGTGCCAGGGGTGTCGTCACAATAATCATCTCACCGTTGCGATGTGACATAGCAATCTCCAATAATATTCCCTGAAGTCGCTTCCTTCCAGTTCATTTGACTGCGAAATGTACTCACAACAGGACATGTGTTAACCATACCGACCAGAATGTAAGAGGCACATTGTTTTGAAATTATTCATTCATCATTATTCATTCAGTATTGTTCCAAACTTGTTACAACATAATACATCATTATTATATGCTGAAGGCTTTCTGAAATCAACTACAGATTGTTACCGCTCTGTGCACTGTACCTGTGTTGTTTTACAGAGCCATCTGTTTCTGCTAGCTGTTCGAGGTGTGTAGGCAGCGGTCTTGTATGGACTAACAAGCAGTTGTGGTTGTTTGTTGATTGCTGACGTCAATTTAAAGCTCGCGCGGTTAGATACGCTGTTTTACTTTTAGATTAGTCTTATTGACGTGACCGTAGATGCATATTAGACCAGTCGGTTAACTGAAAAACAGCATTCTAAAATGACTAATTTGTCTTTTTATGTGATGGTCATTGGTAATTATTTATATACTTTGTGTTGGCGGCCATGTCGATTGTCATGGTTATTGGTTACATCAGGTCATGTGGATCGTTAAAATTGGCTGTGAACTAGAATGCTACATTTGAGGTTGTTTGCCCGTAGTTTTACCTCGTACTGATAGGAGCTTTTTAGTCTAAATATCGTCTGTCCTTATTCTTCTTCTTCATCTTCTTGCGTTCGTTCTCAAACTTCTGCAGATTAGCAGGATGTAGTCCGGAGAACGAAAAGCGCTGTGTCATGGTTTACAGCATTGCTGCGATATCTGCGCATTTCGGCCTGACACATCCGACTTCAGCATGGCTTTGGGTCACTGACCCTATATGGGATGGCACAGCCAACTCCATCACATAACCTCCTTAGTCGCCTTTTACGACATGCGTGGAAGGTAAACAGTGTTGCTATTCTTTGCTCCCCTTTCAGGCCCAAGCAACACACGGGCGTCTGTCCTTATATTTCATTGTAAGTATGCCATTTTACTATTGGTAAACTTTAATGTTCATATTGCTGTTGTTATCCCCATTCCGCTTCTGAACAATGTTAAGCTTAATATTTGTTCTTCTGCATTTACCATTTCATTGAACTTGTTAGAGCTTCATATCAGACTCCAGGATGAAATTTAGTCTTCTCAAAGTCAGAGAGGCAGCCCAAAAGTGTTTGACTCAGTTCAGTTCAGCGTGACCAGGAACTGTCTAGTAGTTCCTTGAAGTCTGATCAGTTTTGAAGTATGTGTGAGGTAGTGTATTTCTTTTCATCATGGACATTCATTTGTGTGGGTCAGTTTGAACCGGCAATGATGGTCAGGTAGTCTACAGTGGTCTAAGTCAAAAAATGATAATCTATCGTTGTCTATACAGTTGGTGTTGTCTATGCATGTGCTGTTGTTCTATGCGGATGTTGTTGTTCTATGCATGTGCTGTTGTTCTATGCGGATGTTGTTGTTCTATGCATGTGCTGTTGTTCTATGCGGATGTTGTTGTTCTATGCATGTGCTGTTGTTCTATGCGGATGTTGTTGTCTATGCAGGTTGTGTTGTCTATGCAGGTGGTGTATCTACTTGTAGCCCCCCTCCCGCTTACTAATCTCTTTCTCTATCCTTTCCCCTTTTATATCCCTCCTCTAACCACCCCCCCCTATTCTTGCCATAGTGAATTGGTTTCCCTTTCTTTGTTTTTGCATTTCTAAACATGTGCTTAGGGATTCAATTTCATTTTGCCATGCCATTTCTGTCTGTCCATATTGTACTAGTGTTGCACATATTGAAAGCATCATTTTGCACTCCATTTGAAAGACTCGTTAGAACCGCCGTTTTGGCAATGGTCTCTTGTGTGGGAGGCATTGCCTAGGTATTCATGGTTGATTTTTTATAGTTGTGTTGTCTTAGTTGGTGTTTGTTTCATGATAAAGGTCCCAATAGGACCGAAACGTCGATAATTGACTTTGTTCAAAGTTTTATTGTTATTTATGATTATTTTATATTTATAGTTAATTATCATCAGTAACCTGTGTACTTAATGTCGTATTTACCTGTTGTTAGCTATGCAGGAGGTGTATACAGTCTGGTTTCTGATTAATATATATATATATATATCTTTCTTCCACTGTGATTTGTGAACGTTACAATTTAGGTTTTTTTAATTCACTATACGTCTGTAGACAACTAACATGTCAGTGGGTAGGTAATTTGTCAGTGGGTAGGTAACTTGTCAGTGGGTAGGTAACTTGTCAGTGGGTAGGTAACTTGTCAGTGGGTAGGTAACTTGTCAGTGAGTAGCTGATTTGTCAATGGGTAGCTGATTTGTCAGTGAGTAGCTGACTTGTCAGTGGGTAGCTGATTTGTCAGTGAGTAGCTGACTTGTCAATGGGTAGCTGATTTGTCAGTGAGTAGCTGACTTGTCAGTGACTAGCTGATTTTTAAGTGAGTAGCTGATTTGTCAGTGAGTAGCTGATTTATCAGTGGGTAGATGACTTGTCAGTGGGTAGATGACTTGTCAGTGGGTAGATGACTTGTCAGTGGGTAGATGACTTGTCAGTGGGTAGATGACTTGTCAGTGAGTAGCTGATTTGTCAGTGGGTAGCTGACTTGTCAGTGGGTAGCTTACTTGTCAGTGGGTAGCTTACTTGTCAGTGGGTAGCTAATTTGTTTGAGTCTTGATTAGGAACAAGCGTCACAGCACTGGTGGCGTTCCCATATATGCTCTGCTTGTCTTTCAGTCAGCCATCTAAAAGTGTATAAGCTCAGTGTCACAGTCAGTTGTTGATTACGTGTTCTTCTAATCTTTCCGGAGAGGGAGCACTTTCTCCCATCACCTCTAGTCACTCCCATTTCTACCATTCTCTGAATTTGAATACCATTCAAGAATCAAGAATCAATGAATTTGTCAGTGGGTAGCTGAATTGTTTGTAGGTAGGTAACTTGTCACTGAGTAGCTGAATTGTCAGTAGGTAGGTAACTTGTCACTGAGTAGCTGAATTGTCAGTAGGTAGGTAACTTGCCACTGAGTAGCTGAATTGCAAGTGGATACATGAATTCTTAGTGTGTAGTTAAATTTTTAGTGTGTAGTTAAATTTTTAGTGTGTAGTTAAATTGTTAGTGTGTAGTTAAATTTTTAGTGTGTAGCTGAATTCTTTGTGTGTAGTTAAATTTTTAGTGTGTAGCTGAATTGTTAGTGTGTAGTTAAATTGTTAGTGTGTAGCTGAATTGTTAGTGTGTAGCTGAAGTATTCGTGTGTAGCTGAATTGTTAGTGTGTAGCTGAAGTATTCGTGTGTAGCTGAATTGTTAGTGTGTAGCTGAATTGTTAGTGTGTAGCTGAAGTATTCGTGTGTAGCTGAATTGTTAGTGTGTAGCTGAAGTATTCGTGTGTAGCTGAATTGTTAGTGTGTAGCTGAAGTATTCGTGTGTAGCTGAATTGTTAGTGTGTAGCTGAAGTATTCGCGTGTAGCTGAATTGTTAGTGTGTAGCTGAATTGTTAGTGTGTAGCTGAAGTATTCGTGTGTAGCTGAATTGTTATTGTGTAGCTGAAGTATTCGTGTGTAGCTGAATTGTTAGTGTGTAGCTGAAGTAATCGTGTGTAGCTGAATTGTTCAATTGTCCTATCCAGTTTACCAATTCACCTGATGATGTACTCCTAACAGAAGTAAGTTAAATACCCAACAGCCAGGAATATCGGAGCTGCTAGTTTGTTTTTTATGTTTTTGGAATCAAGAAGTGTTTGTCTGGAATATCTCAAAAGTTCATCTTATCAGCCTCTCCATCCCACCACCACATCTGCTTCTTGATACTTACAGTTTTCCAAATTAATCCTGAGGTTGACAGCAATAAATTAGCAATATATGGTTGCATAAAAAAATCTGGCCCGCAAATCAATTTGAGACAACACCATCGCCAATACCAATCGTAGATGTTATTTTTATGTAGCCGACTGTATATGAAGATTCGCGCTGCCTATATATATATATATATATATATATATATATATATATATATATATATATATATATATATATATATATCTCGGTAGAATATTCTATTCAGAGCATAAATTTCAATGCATCATTTTTTGACTACATTAATTTTCTAAGCAATATAAATATGTTCATTAGTGTGCCATTGCGTTATGAACAATGCACAATTGCTGCAGCGAGGTTTGAACCCGGTACTTTGGCCGTCAAAGACACTCTCTCTACTAAGCCGTCACAGAGCAGGACATTCTATATATACATATATATGATGGCGTGACCGTTGACATATAGAAGACTTCTTGGCTAATTTGGAAACATCCTTCTAAAATGACTAGTACATATATATGGCAGTGATGAGAAAATACAGCCAAAACATATGACGGAAACAAAAACTATGACAGCAGATACAGTGAAAGTACAACCAAAGATAATAATTAATAATTTCGAACTAGAGGACTAAACACATTTCCAGTATTTGGGCACAAACATAAATAGCTCAGGAGACTGCACTGCAGACATCAAGAGAAAAATTGCAATGACGACATTGAAACTTTCCGAAATGAATAATCTTCGGCAAGGTACCAGCAACATAGCCAAACTATGTATGATCAGAACATGCGTATTTCCAGTGGCAATATACGGTTGTGAGGCATGGACATTAAATAAAACATTAGCAAAGAGAATAGCTGCTTTCGAAATGAGATGCTACAGAAGAATTTTACGTATATCATGGACAATTAAAGACACAAATCAAGAAATGGTAAGATCATGATGCTGTTTCTTATTCGCAAGCGAACATGAGCATGGCATTGAAAAAAAGAACAACAAAAACGAAGTGAACAAGTAGAAAACAAACCAAAATATTTGTGATTGTCTAATTTGGTTTGGAATTGTGAGTTCGTAGATGCTCGATGAGTCCGATTCGAGCCGGAAAATTCTATGGCTGTGCATGCAGGAGTGCAGTTCCAAGTAGGAGATTTTTCGGTTAAAATTTAGTGTTGCCAGAAGTCGCTATCTGCCAAGCTGAGCGATCAAGGGCTGTAGTCTCACAGGAGCTAGAATCGATGCTTCAGTGCTGGAGAGAGTTTTTGTAGGTGATCATTGAAACGCTTTTTCTCCCATCCGCTTGAACGTTTACCATTGCACAGCTTCCTATAGAATAATCTCTTTGGAAGGCGCTAGCCTGGCATATGGACAATGTGGCCAGTCCAATGGAATTAGCACCTAGTCAACAGGGCATGGATGCTTTGCATACCGGACTTTTGAAGGATTTCCGTGTCTGGTACTCATACCTGCCAACGTACTCCCATGAAATCAATAAAATCAATAAACGTCGAATAGGACTGGTTGCTTAAAAACTTCTTAAAAAGGAAGATGAGTATTTTTGGTCATATAAAGAGATATAACAGCATGGAAAGATTAATAGCTGAAGGCAGAGTTAACGGCAACAGGGAAGAGGGTGGCCAAGACGTCGGTTGTGCAGCGATATTTCAGATTTCAAGCTGCGGCAGGTCAACTCGCCCAGAATGGCGGAGTGTTACGAAAATGCATAAGGAAGACCACGTTCTGAAATATGTCACATGATAATGGTGAGCAAAATGGATCCAGTCCACCAAGTAAATTTCACTAGCCCGTTAAGCTGATCTAAACAGGCCTGTAGATACACCGGCTTCCGAGCTCAGCACAAACTGATTTGATGCTCCAATGAACTCTTTGTTGACCCATACAACAAGAGAAAAGCTCAATCCGACCCGTCTGCCTTAATCATCATTAAGTGCCGTCTCCGCAACGAAGGTTGGCTTTAACGTATCTCCAACATCTCCTGTCTCTTATTTTGGTGGTGCACTCTGCTAGACTGTAACCTGTCCACCGTGTGATGTTACTCTCCCACTTGTATCTCTGCCTACCTCTTGCTCGCTTCCCTTTGACTTTGCCCTCAAGTAAGGTCTTCAATAGGGTGCCATGTCTTTTAATGTGTCCAAAATATTTTATTTGCCTGATCTTTCTCTTAGTAGTTCTTTCTTCATACTAAGTGTTTTAGCACCTCTTTATTTGTTTTCTTCTCTTTCCATGATGTTCTCCCTATTCTTCTATATACCCACATCTCAAAGGCATTCTGTCATCTAATTGCTTATTTAGTGTCCATGTTTCTGAGCCATACATCAATATAGAAGAGATGTAGCATGATAATGTCACAAAATGACAAAATGTGAAAAGCTCAATCCGTCTGTCTTAAAGGGTTGCCCAACTCATATATAGTGCCTATACGCACGTAAACGTATGCTTGTACGCATGCAGACACTCACACACACAATTGTATATGGTATAGGCATATATATATATATATATATATATATATAAACGATGGAGAGAGAGTGTGTGTCGTATTGTAAGAATTTCCGCTACAACAATTCACCTATTTATCCTTTCAAGTGTTAAATGCTTCAGATCTGGGAGTTTAAGAAAAAAATCCACCCATTCAAAACTGAAATTTGTTAGCGCAGTATGGGAGAGAAAGAGGTAAACACAAGCTCTGTTGATATTTGCTTGTAGTCTAGCGCACTTGGCTCGTCACGTCTGACGTCACTCAGATCTGCCTTCCTGGCATAGTTGAGAATGGTAATGTCAAGGCCGTAAGTTTTATCTCGTTATTAGCCGTGCGTGTGTAGCTAAGTTAATAAGGAAAATCACTTAACGTCAACTCTAGAGAATTCAGTGAGTTTTCTTTGTTGATTGTCAATCTCGTTAACTTATGAGATGAAATGTTTATGTAATTTATTAGACATACACCCATGGATGCACTACACCTGTTGAGACACCTGTTCTTCCTCCGAGATAGCTCTCTTATAAACTCTTGTATTTTGTGATTTCTCTGTGATTTAGTAGTTTAGGTCTAAGTACATCGTGTTAATAATTCACAAAAACTGCAGTTTATGGGCTCAGTTAACGCTTGTGAACAGACCTTCATGAACGAGATAATTTCTGATATTTCATCACGTTTATTATATAAGTCTAATGATTGCATTTGAAATATGTGAGGCAAGCTAGTTTACTCTAGTGATTACATTTCAAATATGTGAGGCAAGCTAGTTTACTCTAGTCATTACATTTCAAATATATGAGGCTAGCTAGTTCTCTCCTATTGAGTAAGTTTCAAATAGCCAACACTCTGCAATCAATGCCAGACATGGACACTGACAGAAGCTAGCAGATAAAATAAATTACAACTTGTAAGATGACATGCATGAGAAAAGCCGCAAGAGTGACCAAACTAGACAAAATGAGAAATTATAAAGTCAGGAGAAGAATAGGTATAAGACCATGCACAGAATACATCGAGAAAAAACAAATGAAATTGTTTGGATACCTTATAAGAATGAACCATAACCAACTACCAACAAGAACACACAACATAAGAAGATCCCGATACAAGGTCATAAGAAGACCTAGAACAAGATGGATAGATAACATCAAGACAACACTGAATAAATACAGATTCAACGCATCCAATGTGATATATCGGACTTGGATAGACAACTAAAACTCTCAGTCATCACCCCTACGCTTAACGGCAAGTGTGGATATTCTGACCATCATCCACCTGGATATAGACAATAGTTAATTGACTAGGAAGTTATGATATCTGTTTGCACCGTCACTAGGAAGTTATGATATCTATTTGCACCGTCACTAGGAAGTTATGATATCTGTTTGCACTGTCACTAGGAAGTTATGATATCTGTTACCACCGTCACTAGGAAGTTATGATATATGTTACCACCGTCACTAGGAAGTTATGATATATGTTACCACCGTCACTAGGAAGTTATGATATCTGTTACCACCGTCACTAGGAAGTTATGATATATGTTACCACCGTCACTAGGAAGTTATGATATCTGTTACCACCGTCACTAGGAAGTTATGATATATGTTACCACCGTCACTAGGAAGTTATGATATATGTTACCACCGTCACTAGGAAGTTATGATATATGTTACCACCGTCACTAGGAAGTTATGATATCTGATAGCACCGTCACTAGGAAGTTATGATATATGTTACCACCGTCACTAGGAAGTTATGATATCTGTTACCACCGTCACTAGGAAGTTATGATATATGTTACCACCGTCACTAGGAAGTTATGATATATGTTACCACCGTCACTAGGAAGTTATGATATATGTTACCACCGTCACGATGAAGTTATGATATGTGTTAGCACCGTCACTAGGAAGTTATGATATATGTTACCACCGTCACTAGGAAGTTATGATATCTGTTACCACCTTCAATTCATCTGTTAGATGACTTAGCATTTACTACTTGTGAATACTACTGGCTATTCCCATGGTGGTTTGTTATCCACTCTTGCCGTTAAGCGTAGGGGGTGATTGGAGCTCGCGCTTGTGTTTCATGGTTGGATGTGTCGCCTAGGATGTGCTGTGACCGTGTTTGTTCAAGATGTCCCTGACGTTTTCTATCTATCTTGTCCGTGGTCTTGCTCTGGCTTTGTAGCCTGATCTCATTTGGTTATATGCCTTTACGGGTAACTTGTCGTGATGCATTCTCATAATGTGGCCAAACCACTTGGTCTGTTGCTCTGTGCAAGGTGTTATACCTATTCTTTCCCTGATGTCTTCATTTCGTAATCTGTCAAGCATTGTGACCCCTGCGGTCTTCATCAAGCACTTTATCTCACCTGTCACTATCTTTCTGTAATGTGACAATGACAAAGACTTGGTCTGGCACTGGTAATACTGTGTTTGTAGAAATATACTGCAAATCATTTGTCTTCCATCTGGATCTTGGGATGAAGAAGTAGTGGTGACAGTTGGTATGTTAATGCAATTGTCTTTTGTCATCCCATCTCTATCTCTCTATCAAGGCTTTCATTTTTTGTTAAAATACTACTGAGATATTTGAGCTCTGATACCCCTTTCACTCTTATGTTGTCTATCTGTGTGTTTAGTGGGCTCGGTATTCTGCATATTTTCATAGTTTCTGTATTTTGTGTATTGAACTTCATGTTGTACTTTCTACGTTACTGATAGTGAGTTAACATGATTTTGCAGTTGTTCTTCGCTTATTCACTGCGTTATTACTCTAGCACCACACATGCAACTTTAGAATTATCACTGGTATTCCAAATTAAATCACAATCACACGATCAAATGAGTTGCTCCTTAAAATATATTTTCGCACAGATACTTCTATCGACTCGCAAAGCGAGTCATAGAAGCTAGCTTGGGCAGGACCTGAAGCTTGTGAATATACCTGTATTTAATGAAACCAGGGTTCACCTGTGAATATGTTACATGACGTAGCAGTTACTACTTGTGAATACACTTGTATCTTATGAGACCAGGCTTCACCTGTGAATTCAACTGTTAGATGGCGTTACAAGTGAGCCATGTGACGTATTCCTTCCAAAACGTTGTCATCCCAATGAACTCCCTGAACCTCTCTCTGTCTTGGGCGATGTGGTTTGCATTTTCTAGCGATGTATTCATGTTATCTTTAATGTCGTCAGTCCATCGCCTTCTTGGTCTGCCCCTTCTCCTCTTCCCAGGTACTCTTCTCTCCATTATTTGTCTTTCTAAACAGTTATGTCTCTTTATATGACCAAACAGGCGTAGTTTTCTTTTTGTTATTGTGTTTAGTAACCAACACTCTGGAATATTCAGTGTGTTTATAATATCTGAATAATATAATATAATATATAGTTTCTGATTTTATCCTTCCATGATATTCTAAGTATCTTCCTGTAGCATTTCAGCTCGAAGGAGTTGATCTTCTTTGCCGCTGTTTTTACTTATGGTCCATGTTTCACAGCCGTATGTTGCAACCGGAAAAATAAAAGTTCGTAACATTAGCACTTTCGTTTCTATTTTGTTGTTTTTCCATATGTTTTTCAACCGTGTTATTTTACAATATGCCATTGCCAATCTCTTCCTTATTTCTACCATGCAGTCTCCTGCACCGTTGATTTTTGCTCCTAAGTATTCAAATTTATCCACACATTCTATCTCGGTATTGTCTATTCTGATTTTTAGTTGTTGTGTTGTTATATCTGTTGACATGATTTTTGTTTTTTGCGTGTTTAAATACAAGTTTTGTGCTTCGCTATATTTCTTATATAATTCTATAATTCTACTTTTAGTTAGGATAGCGGTTTTTCGCCTACTCCTAAATGAATGTCCATTTCTGCTCTGTCAGTGGTTTTTAACGTTCTTAATGTGCACATATGACCTATGAATTTATCGTCCATTTCAATAGGACTAGGTGTTTGACTGAATTTACTAATTAGTACGCGTTTTATATATGTTCCGGTCGTCTGACTGATGAATCGAACTCAAAAGCTTCTGGACGAGATGCTCCTTTGAGCGTAAATACTAGTGAAAGAAAGGGATAGTGGTAGCAAATAGGGCGCTACTACATATTTTGCTAAACAACTGTCAGTGCCAACAGGTTAGTGTCAGAAGGATCAAATTCTACGACACAGCTCAACTTTCTCCAGGTTATTTGGACCAAACAACTGACTGGTCACACCAGTTGGCTGACCCTTGGTTTTAATTCAATATGAGTATATGCCATCTCCTTCCAAACTCCTGGTTCTTCATCATTTTTTATGGATCTTGCGCTTAAAAAAAACTCCATCTATTATGTTTTATGATATAAAAATGTCATTTTAAACCTCGAACATGTTTAAACCTCGTTCTTGTTAGTTATATCAGAGGTTTAGAGCAGTGTGTCCAATAGCAATTCATTTTCTTTCTGCTCAGTGATACTCACAAGATGTTTGTTTATAAATCACATATGCACTCACACAAACTCTGGTGAACATTCATACTTCATTTCTGTAGAAATGCACACCTGTTTCTGCTGTATAAACAGCAGATGAGGAAATGAGTATAATACAATGTGAGCTTTGTGAACCGAAACACAGTATGTCGACCCTGGGTGCGGTGCGTGCGTTTCACACATCCTAGATAGCCTGTACTCAGAGATGTGTTTAATCAGAGTTTCTCAATGAGTGTGAAAACGCCCCCTAGTGCCGGTGAGAACTTCAGGGTGAGGATGCAAGGTCAAGGGGGCGATGTAGAACAGGGAAGAGGGCGAAAGAACTTTAGGGAACAATTAACAGATCAAATTGCACACACAATATTGAAATCACTTTCTACTTTTTATGTACAATAATACAAGATGTTCTTCGTTTTCTATAGTTTTTCTATGCTCAGAAAACTATACATGCAATAGGGATGGCTCCATGTATTTAGTCCTCATTAGGACCTACCAGTTGCTCCAAAGATGCACTTCCATATCTATCTCCTGGGGCCAGGCTTTAGTTCTTAAGTCGCCAAAACGTAGACATATCTGCAGAATGTGGTTTGAGGACCCTTTTTACATGGGCATTGTTTATTTTGGGCAACTTTTATTATGTCGAGATGTTGTTTTAGTCTACAGTGTCATATGCAGAGATAAAATATAGTAGATTACTGAGATCTGTTCAGCTTTAGGAAGAGGTCATGTGGAAAGTTGATTTCTATTCTCTGACTTCATGTATGTTTGTGTTTTCTTTTGATGAGAGTTTTTGCTGCAGTCAGTGATATTCTTGTTTTGGAATTGTTCCTATTTTGCACCTGCTTTTGCAAGTCTGTCAGCTGTCTCATGTCCTGCAATTGTTTTTGTGTTGGAATTCTTCCTATTTTGCACCTGCTTTTGCAAGTCTGTCTGCTGTCTCATTTCCTGCAATTCCTTTTGTGTTGGAATTACTCCTATTTTGCACCTGCTTTTGCTAGTCTTTCAACTGTGTCATTTCCAGCAATTCTTCAGTTTCCGAAGGATGATCTCTGTTTATATTTTATTTAAACCTATCTGAAACCTGACCCAACTAGTATCATTGAAACCAGTGACAATCTTCTGTTGAAATTATAATACTTTTTACTGTAGTAAAAAAAATCATTTCAACATCAGCAAACCTTGACTCACAGGTGCAAAGAAACAAAGGCGTTCACAGTCTAAACTTAATGTAACACCCATAAAGAGAAATTATTCTAGGTTACAATGTGTGATTGTTTTTATTTTGCATTGGGAAAAACAAATCACGTTTGAGTACCTTTATTAGCCTGTATGGTTGTCTGGCGGGAAGATTTAGTAACTTATAACATTTGAATGCTTTTCTGTCCTCAATGATGCACGAGTGAAGCGATTTCCTCTCTCCCCAATCCCCAAAAAGAATATTCAGTACAATGCTCTTCCTTTGTCTTTAAGAATGCATTTAATATAAATTACTTTCAGTACAAATTCATTGAATATGGATTTCTTTCAATCAGTATTAATTTAATATGGAGTACTTTCAATACGGACTCATTGCTTTTCCTCATCAAAAAAGGTTTCTCCTGTGGTTTCCATTTTAATTGTAGTTGAAATTGTTTTCCACTCAGGATATGAGCCCATTGAAATAATGTGATCATGTGTGGGGAAAAGGTCACTAAAAGTCCTACAAAAGCACAGAGAAGATGGGGTGCAAAGGGAACGCATTGCTCTAGGCGGGCCCAGGGTTAGCAGATAACCAAGATCCCAAATGTACCTCCACGCGGTGCACCCTGGAAACAGAAATACAGCAGCTCGAGCTGATTCTGACCAAATCATTTGGGGATCGTGTCCGAGAATGTGGAGGTAGCAGATGGAAAGAGATTTGACTGCACAAGAGACAGACAATATCTCCGACACCACCAGCATCACCACATATAGCGACACTGTCGACATACAGTGAAGCAAGTCAGTCCAGTCCGAACATTGGAGGGGCGGCCAATGTAAAATGCACGTAAAGATAGATGCATGGCGAGAGACAAATATATTTCATACCGAGTACAATGAAACCATGAAAGGGCAGAACAGCGCTAGAGGGCAGCGCGAACTGCAAATAGAAAGTGAAAAGTCCCTAGGGAAGGGGAACTACAAGCTCCGTCAGCTCGAGACGAGCTTCTAGTTACCTGTGTTCCTTACAGGCAGAGACCCAGACCCATCCATTGGTGTTTGGTAAAGCAAGAAGACCTAACCCAACTCTTATGTCGAGCCTTCCTAAACCGGAAATATGCTCGCGAAGAGAAAGGGTTCTGTACCCGATGGGCTTAGGCAAGAAAGGGACAACGATGGTAGTCCTGACCCAACTCTACTGTCAAGGTTTCCTATAACGGATGTACACTTGCAGAGAGAAAGGGTTCCGTACCCGATGGGCTCAGGCACAAAAGGGACAACGATTTAGCCCTGGCCCAACTCTACTGTCAAGTTTTCCTATACCGGAAATACACTTGGAGAGAGAAAGGGTTCAGTACCTGATGGGCTCAGGCGCTATTGGGACAAGGACGTTCAGCTCGAGAACGCCTTGCTCTCAAACGCGTGGTGTGAGACTCGAACTTGGACAAGGGGTACACGATGTCGGTGAATGACACCCCGGCTAAGAGGGCGAAAGAGCCAGGGTCCAACTACTCTGTTGAGTTCTTCCCCTTAAGGAACCAGGCTCACGGATGAGAAACGGTTCAGTACCCAATGGGCACAGGCACAGCACGTCCAATTACACGAGGCAAGTTCATAGACAGTGGAACACCTCGTTCGAGTCAGACGAGAGCAAAAAAAAAAATCGTCTGGGCGAAGAGTTTCCACTACGCGTGCCTGGAGACAGATATAGAGGCTGTCACAGGCTAAGGGTAGCCTACCCGAATTGTCAAGGCATGCCGAAATCGGATGTGCTAGGCCTACAAGGCGCATAACGGTGGAACAACGTAATCACACTCTCGGCGGAAATCGCACGGATATCCGTGATGGTTACAATGGAGCGAACGAAAAACAAACAAACAAAACACAGAGAAGATCATTTTTAGGTACCCACCACCCTTTTTGCCGAAGACATATCTACGGATTGGTATTGGTTAAGAATTTGGTTCTATATGTTTTTTTTATGAAAGGGGGCGGTGGCAGCAAAGAGTATGAGAAATACTGTGTTAAATAAAACAGGAGATGGATGCATGGGAAGATAATTTGAGCTTTAGATGTAAATTCAGAAAATAGCAGCATAAAAGGCAACGGTATGGTTGAATTATTACATATCTGGCAGCGTTGTGGTTGAATTATTACATATCTGGCAGCGTTGTGGTTTAATTTTTACATATTTGGCATCCTGAAAAGGGTATTGTATTAGTTTTGTGCATATAGATAGTTTATATTTTGCGTCAATAGTGTTTTAAGTTTGTTTGTTAATTACGCTGACGCACTCTTATATACTCGTAAGTCCTGAAACATTCACGAACGCCATTATTCATGGAAATATCATTGCTTGCATCTCTATACAGCCATTTAATAACTTCTACGAAGTTTCAGTCGAAGTTATATTGCCAGTTTGTACCACAGACCTTAGTGCCATGCAAAATAAAATGCCTTTGTGAAATAAATGAAAGTATGATACAGATAACATTAATGTTGGAAATGTTGTTCTATAAATATTTTTAAGTTTAAAATCTGTTCTGTTGTACTTATTTTGTTTACAGAAACCAGCCTGTTCTTCAGATAACAATTTCTTCGATTTAGCCTGTATATTAAGAATGTTTTAAACTTCTAACGTTCCATGTTCCTAATTTAATGTGTTTGGCCTTTTTGTTTACGTTGATATTCATGATGTTTAATGAATGACTTATTACCGCTCACCGGCAATTTTCTATGAATATTATACTAATTGCTACACCAAAAAAGCACAATCCTAGAGAAAAAGCTAGATTAATCCATTGGAAATTAGTGTTGGTTACTAAACACAATAGCAAAAAGAAAACTACGCCTGTTTGATCATATAAAGAGACACAACTGTTTAGAAAGACAAATAATGGAAGAGTACCTGGGCTGAGGAGAAAGGGCAAACCAAGAAGACGATGGATTGACGACATTAAATATAACATGAATACATCGCTAGAAAATGCAAGCCACATCGCCCAAGACAGAGAGAGGTTCAGAGTTCATTGGGAAGACGACGTTCTGGAAGGAATATGTCACATGACACATTAAGAATGATCTTTAGCATCACCTTGCTAGAGTGGGTGACCAGACTAATAGTTCTGTAATTCTTGGCATAGCTTCTAACACTTGACATACGGAGAAATGAATGTGGTAAATACTATGACTAAATTTTACCCGAAAATATGGATTACAAAGCAATGACCTAGTGACAGTTAAACTCAGCAATCTTGCTGAAAAAAATGCTAATGAGACGGCACAATGTGGATGAGTTTAACGATGTCTGAGCATGAAACACATATTGCTAGTTCACACACGCGTGATGAATATGAGAGAATATAACTGTACTAACAAAAGTGTCTTGCTGAATAACCAGTGTACAACAATATGTCTCAACGACGAAAGATGAATGGTGTAGATAAAGGAAGAACCATTTCGCGATTGAAGGAATGTCCTGCTGTCCGAAACGTGACTCAACAGGGCCGGATTTAGACTTGATAGGGCCCTAAGCTATTTGAGATATGGGGGCCCTTTAACGATTAAGAATATATAGATAGTGAAATTTAAAAAAAATTTGGGGCACCCAAGAATGTGAGGGCCCTAATTAGCGTGCTTAGCTTATAGGTAAATCCGGCACTGGTGTTGCATATCTCATTCAGTTATTGTCAGACTGCGACAACGCTTTGCCCATAATGGGATGGTCGAGGAACGGCAATGCACAGGTCGCCCTAGATCCACTATACCTGGAGAAAATTGCTTATTCATAGGCAAGTAAAGCAACAACAACAGAGAACTGCAAGTGAACATTGTTCTAACAGTCCCTCAAAGATACTACCAACACTTTACTCCGTGATCAGACTATGCGAGCATATAAATCTCATATCATCTCTCCAAGTAGTTTTATGAATAGTGTTTGATTCTCATTTTTCTGATTATTATGGTTTTTTTGTTTGTTTGGGTATTACTATCTAGTTTTTATAAATGTTAAATAGACTGGGTAAGGTAAGGATATATGAATTAGCACAGGAACGATACTATTTTATCTGTAGATAGTATCTGCAAGTAGTTTTCATATAAAATCATTTAAACATGACAACGACGGCATTATGGAATTAAGGAATACCGTGTTACGTTCATAGTGTTCTAACTAACTGCGTATCTAGGGATAACGTTGTTGTCTGCATCAATTTTTCAAAGATAGATTGTAAGAATATTTGTATGACAAGTCTCCTTAATTAGCTCTTAACCAAGATTACAGTTAGCTCACACACGACCAACAATACAGAGACACAACTACAATAAACAAAATTATAAAACCAAATCGAATTGTAGAATGGAATTTAAGTTATTAAAATAATATCGTAAGTGCTTTCATATGATAAACGTCAAACAAGGACAAGAGAAGATTAAAATAATATCGTAAGTGCTTTCATATGATAAACGTCAAACAAGGACAAGAGAAGATTGTTTGTCAATACAACTTTCCACTTATCTTTCAGTTTCCAAGCAACATGGAATATTCTAGAAACATTTACTTGTTTTACTCAAGTCTTTGATGTATTTTTCTATCAATAGTTGTAAAATTCTACAATTTGTGACACATTATCATTCCCAGATGTATCTATCTATCTATTGTCATTTCTCTGCTTATGCTTTGTGGGGCTTCGCTGGATTGAATAAGGATCGGTCCTCGGTTCATTGCACGTTTTGTGGCTTGATACGCAGTAATACTCTGCCGTGGACATAAAACTGATCGTCATTAAATGTTAATTGGTAATTACTTCAATCCACCTTATTCTTGGTCTTCCTCTGTATCTTGCAATTTTCATTTTCATGGCGTATGCTCTTGCTGCTGACCAATAGGGGTTCATTCTCCTAGATGCATCATTATCATCATCATCATCAAGTGACATTCTTTCCAGAACGTAGTCTTTCCTATGCATGTCTTGAATTCTCCGCGGTTTTGAGCAAGTTGGCCTGCATTTCAGTGACATGCGCAGGCATTCTTGAATGTCTTTTGTCCAACGGCGTCTTGGTCGGCCTTTGCCCCTGTGGCCTTCTATCATCCCCTCCAGTAACACTCTCTCCATGTCGTCGTGTTTCTTAATATACCGAAAAAAAACTAGCTTTTTCTTTAATTTAGTGTTCAGAAGCCAGCCTTCCTGTACGTTAATTGTTCGTAACACCTCCTCGTTTGTTTTCTTCGCTGTCCATGGTATTCTCAGAACTCTTCTATAACACTTAAGTTCAAATGATGTTATTCTCTTGGCCACTGTTTTATTTAGTGTCCATGCTTCGCTTCCATATGTCGCCACAGGAAATACATATGTTCGCAGTAAACACAATATGGCTATATAAAATTTCTTGGCACAATACTTCTGTAGTTTGCCGTTGCTTTCGGGAGGAACATCCGATTTACACTAACACCGAGGAAAACACATACATTCTCACTCGCCATTTTTACCAGATGCATCGCTTGTATTAAATGCTTTTGTTTCAAATTGAAATAATTTTGAGATCTAGCTTTCTTTTTCCAAATACAATGGGAAGTGTTTTTAACCGTCTCTAGAGGTACAAATATCACCTGTCCTAGTAGCCCACCCGAAATCTGGCTGTGATCTGGCGATGCAGAAGACTTCTCAGATAACTACCACTTCTGGTGAGTATGCACGACTTTGAGAATATCGAGAGGGATATATTACTGATTGATAACAGTTACCATGTTGTTCCGACAGGCCTGCGCTGTGCTTGAACTAGTTACGGGCACGACGTGGGTGGGCGGAACAACAAAAAAACCTGTCGCAAGGGCCAGAGTTGTGCCCTGATGTCGACGTCTGTTTGGCTGCATTGGACTAGAAACACAATCGAGTCGAATGGCTGCTGGAAGAGAGCGCGGAGCACTTATGGGAATACCCCACGTGCTGTGAGGCCAGTTTTCTAATCAAGAAGAAGATATATTACAACCACACATGCCCCACATTTTGTGTTGATTTCCGAGAACTGAACTCTTGATCCTGTCAGAATAAAACGTTCTGTTGGAATTTGCAAAACTCAAAGGAACCTTCTAGCCTATTGCATTGCTGCATTGACGATTATCACTAAAAACAGTCCAACTCTCTATGTCAAGTGTCGGCACCTGGAAGCTTTGGTGATCTACTTGGAGTTACTTACTTTGTAAGACGATTTACCCTTTTCTTCTTCTTCTTCTGCGATCAGTTTCCTATGCTCATAAGTCTATACAGGAAGGTGGGCCGCCTCCATGAATTCAGTCGTCAGCAGGAGGTCCTCACGGTTGCCCCACAGCTTCACCTTCAGATCTGTCTCTTGAGGCCATATTTTGGTTCTCACGTCATCAAAGAGTGGGCATGTCTGCAGAATATGTTCTGGAGTCTGGGGACCCTTTTGACATGGGCATTGGTCAGTTTGGGCAGCCTTAATTTTGTGGAGATGTGCTTGTAGTCTGCAGTGTCCTGTGCGAAGTCTAAAAATTGTGGTTTGTTGTGACCTGTTTAGCTTTAGAATAGGGTCCTGTGGAAAAATCTCTTTTCGAAATAACCACAAAGACAATATATCTGCATTTCTGACAAGGGTCATCATCATCAGGTGCCATGCCTGCTGGCGTGGGCGGTCATGGCTCTCCACAGCTCTCCGTCCACAGTATTATGTATCAAAGTCGTTGTTGTTTCCTTGCCGTGCCAGGCTGTCATGTCTAATATTTTCTCACGTTGTCGCCCTCTGTCTCTGTTGCCTTCAATTTTGCCTGTTTTGATTATGTTCTCTAAACCTGCATGTTTCATGAAGTAGCCAAAAAAAAAAAGAAGATTGCCTTTTATATTATTGATTAAGGTCCATTTCGCATTTGACTCTTTCAACACCTCTACATTAGTTTTTCTGGCAGTCCATGGTATTCTCAGCATTCTTCTGTAGAACCACATCTCTGTTGCCTCTAATTTCTCCACTTTCCAGTTTGTTTATTGTCCAAGACTCGCACCCATATGTTAGTATAGGGGTTATGTAAAATACGTATTTTAGGCAATATACTGGGCTGCAGAATCGTCTTCAGAAATGGGAGTACCTAAAACAAAGATAGGTAATAAATCTCTTTTTGTAGACTTTTTGAGGTCATACATAAGGTTAATGATTACAGTTTCTAAACAAAACCTTTCTAAATATTGCTGGTGATCTTTAAATCTATTCTCGTGATCTACCTGTAGATCGTGACAGGCGTGTTACCGGCCGACAGTTTTCATACTGTGTTCTGGCGTGTGCATTTACCCTCCGTTTCTATTCTACAATGTTCTACAGTTAATCTTATGTCTTCATATTATCGCCTACCTTTAAATATGCATTGTAGATGTTTTCTCCTACCATTATATGCCCATCTTGTGCATTTTTCGCATATCCTTACATATTCATCTTAGGGCAGTTTTCACCCACCCTTACATGCCAATCTTAGGGCAGTTTTCACCCACCCTTACATGCCAATCTTAGGGCAGTTTTCACCCACCCTTACATGCCAATCTTAGGGCAGTTTTCACCCACCCTTACATGTCAATCTTAGGGCAGTTTTCAACCCAACCGTACATGCCAATCTTAGGGCAGTTTTCACCCACCCTTACATGCCAATCTTAGGGCAGTTTTCACCCACCCTTACATATCAATCTTAGGGCAGTTTTCAACCCAACCTTACATGCCAATCTTAGGGCAATTTTCACCCCACCCTTACATGCCACTCTTAGGGCAGTTTTCGCCTATCCTTACATGTCCATCTTGATGTTCGTCCGTCGTAATCGACGATGACCAAAAACTCAACCATAATAATAATAACAATAAATAATAAAAATAAAAAAAGTTAATAGTGCGTTTTTAAATGACTAGCAAGTCCAATGCGCGCACACAATGTTCTTTTTCAGAATAGACAACAATAGAGGGTATCTATGTGAGGTTGAGATGTTTTTTCTTTTCTACGTGTCCGCTTCTGTCTTGCAGTATCTTGTCTGGATTCTTCCGCCGCTAGTGCTCCCATTCTAATGCTGTAACGCCATGCTGCTCTATCCTGAGCGAGGCTCTCCCAAGTGCCTACGTCAATGTTAAGATGTTTCAAGGATGACTTGAGCGTGTCTTTGAAACCCTTTTTATTGGACACCAGCTTTTCGAAATCCTGCCTTGAGTGCTCCATAATATATTTGTTTTGGCAAACGCGAGTTCTCCATACGCACAAGATGGCCTGCCCAGCGTGCTTGCGCCTTCATAAGTATTGTGTGGATGCCATCTTAGGACAGTTTTCGCCTAACCTTACATGTCCATCTTAGGACAGTTTTCACTCACCCTTACATGCCAATCTTAGGGCAGTTTTCGCCTACCCTTACATGTCAATCTTAGGACAGTTTTCACTCACCCTTACATGCCAATCTTAGGGCAGTTTTCGCCTACCCTTACATGCCAATCTTAGGGCAGTTTTCGCCTACCCTTACATGTCCATCTTAGGGCAGTTTTCGCCTACCCTTACATGTCAATCTTAGGACAGTTTTCGCCTACCCTTACATGTCCATCTTAGGACAGTTTTCGCCTACCCTTACATGTCCATATTAGGACAGTTTTGGTCTGCCCTTACATGTCCACCCGTCGACAGTTTTCACCTCCCCTTACATGTCTTCCTTATGAAAGTTTTCACATTGATATTAGTCTTAGTAAATTTATGCCTAACATTAGATGTCCATATTACGGCAGTTTTCAACTCCCTTTAGATGTCTAAATTACACCAGTTTTCGACTATGTTTAAATTACCTCTGAAATATATACATTTCCGAATCATTCCCGAGTGTACTTTGGGACGACTTTCTTGTATCTGGACAATTGGACTGTCGTCTACTCACGAGGGTACTTTGGGACGACTTTCTTGCATCTGAACAATCTTCTACTCCCGAGTGTACTTTGGGACGACTTTCTTACATCTGAACAATCTTCTACTCCCGAGTGTACTTTGGGACGACTTTCTTACATCTGAACAATCTTCTACTCCCGAGTGTACGTTGGGACGACTTTCTTACATCTGAACAATCTTCTACTCCCGAGTGTACTTTGGGACGACTTTCTTACATCTGAACAATCTTCTACTCCCGAGTGTACTTTGGGACGACTTTCTTACATCTGAACAATCTTCTACTCCCGAGTGTACTTTGGGACGACTTTCTTACATCTGAAAAATCTTCTACTCATTAGGGTACTTTAGGGGGGGCCTTTTTTTTGCATCTGAATAAATTTCTACCTTCGAGGGTACTGTGTGACGAATATCTTGTATCTGGACAATCTTCTACTCCTGCGTGTACTTTGTGGCGACGTTCTCGCAATTTCCAGGCATACTACAGATAAAAGGGTTAACTCTCATAGTTGTCCAGCCTGTCTTCTGCAGGACTGTATCACATCGCTAATACTATATGTGACATAAACAAACTTCATTTCGCCTGATTACTTGTTGTGTTTTCCCATACACGAATTGTATTGATCAACTCAAGCCCAGCTTCAATTATATATCTTCAATTTGTGACGCACACGGTGCTTGTTATCGTGTTCTTTTGATGTCACAAATTACTTGCTAAATACTTATGTTTTTCCATCTTAATATTTGCGTTTTCTCTGTCTCTAATATTCATGGTATAATGTCTCGGGGATAGGAAGCAATCAATAGTATACTACTATGATTGTGGTAATATTTTCCTTGAATGGAGATGCGGTGTGGCCGTGTATTCTTTATGCGATATTTCAACTTACTCCCATTATTCATTTTATTTGTTTATTAGTATGTTTAGTTCCAGAGTGAATTTTATTTGTTTAGTGTTAGGTTTACATTCTTATTGTTAATTTTATTTGTTTAGTGTTAGGTTTACATTCCTATTGTTAATTTTATTTGTTTAGTGTTAGGTTTACATTCCTATTATTAATTTTATTTGTTTAGTTGTCGTTGTATTTATTTTACCGGGAAATTGGTTTTTAAGTGAAACTAAACCAGTGTTACCAATGTATATTTAAATTAAGGATGTTTAATTTATTATCAAGTATAAGTCAAATAAAAAGTTCACATATTTTGAATCAAATTTTCGAGTACAGTGGCTAATAGGTCATAGAGGATTTACTTAATTGCACATGGTTTCTCCAATCGTTAACTCAGTAACTTAAAGTACTAATTTCGAGACCTCAGAAAAATATAACGTATAAACAAGTTGCCGCACACTGATATGGAACCTCTATCATGTGAATGCGCTTAAATTAACCCGCGACGCTTGACATTACAGGCCTCCTAACTGAATTCATTTGGACCCCGTTCGTTATTTGATTAATGTTTGATTTATAATTGATCGATTTTAATTACATACAAGGAGCCCTATGGCAAAAATAGTTACGGCCAACCAAGTGATTTATCGCAAATCGGAGACTATATCATGTTTACGTTTTAGTGAACAGGTCACCTATAACGCCGATGGTCACGACTAACAGCTAGTGGACGGATATCTAACTCTTAAACTCTTTCAAGGGTTTTTTTTTTACATCAGAAACTCAAGATAAAATGTGTGTAAAAGGACGAGAGATGGTTGTCATATTTAATAATTTCACAAATATTAGATTTCATGTGCAAGTTTACACATTATATATCGATAGAATGCTGACAAACTGTAAAATAGGTGTGTAATAAACATAGTAGCATATTTGAAATCTATACCAATGCTAGAAACATTTGCATAGAACTGTTAAATTTGAATAAAAAACCGCTAAAAGAAATTGAAAAATGTGAGATTGGCCTCTGGAGTTATTCCATTATATTGAGAAAACTGTGTCCATATTAAATATGGTTTTTGTGAAACACCATTCATTCACCCATAGTCCACGTTTTTTTATGAATGTATGAATTTGTTATCTATTTACAATTAACTGGTTCCTATATCTTGTGGGGATGTATTCTCGCATTATTTATCTATTTACAACTAACTAACGCCTGTGTGCACGACTTGCAAGTCGCCACAAGGTACATGTGTTGATGTATTCATACATTAGTTATCTGTTTACAATTGACGTGCGTGTTTTATGGGATTGTATTTACGAGTATGCTTTAGTTATCAATTTATAACTAACTAACGCTCGTGTTTTGTGAGGAACTATTGATACATTAGTTATCTATTTACAACCGACCTCCGTGTCTAGTGGGGATCAGAAAGGGGAGAAAAGACTATCAACACTGCAGCTGCCATGGATGTTGTAAGAGGCTAGTAAAGAGATTTTGACCGTCCCATATCATACAGTGACTAGAAGCCATGATGTATCTAATCAAAAGGCGCAGATAGTGCAGAGAATCTTTAAATCACGACACGACATATTCTGTCTCCCAAACTACATTCTGCTAATCTGCAGGTGTTTGAGAATGGACACAGAAGACGAAATAACAATTAACAGCCAGTGACTGCACTTTAAGCAGAGATAATAGATAATATCAAGGTAGTCATTAAGCGTTATAAATATGACAGGTGTATGCCACAAAACGTGACCTTCTATTCTCTTTAAATATCTACAACGTAAGGCCAAATCCCATAATAACAATCAGATCAGAACCGAGAAAATTACTTATGTAATAACAGAAGTTCGCTATACAGACTATTAAAACTAAAGAATACAAATAATTAAGGATTTAAAACGGCGTTGTCAAATAGAATTTGTTTTAGAAATGTATGCGTTATATAGGGATAACGTGTATATATATATATATATATATATATATATATATATATATATATATATATATATATATATATATATATATATATATATATATATATATATATATATATATATACTTGTATCTTGTATACTTGTATATATATATACTTGCTCACCTATATTATTTAATATCTACTGTCGAATAACATTTTGTTTTTTGTAAGGCTGACATTGCTTGATTAGTTTGAAATAAAGGAACATTCGACGCCACTGTGTTCATTAATAAAAGCTTTATCGACAAACTAAAGAAACTATTTGAAAACAAAATCACAGTGGAGCACAGGCTATCCACTCACGGTGTTTTTGTGACTAGAGAAGTGAATCAAGATAACTATCTTGCCAGATTGGATGGTATAGCGTATTAAAATTTGTGGTTAACGTTCAATGTTTGGCAGATTTTTGGGAATCTATGTACGAAATGATCAGCTTCTCACACGTTTTTGTTTGGGATTCAAGGAGTTAAAAGTTTCATGACTACGAATATAATTTCTGAAAAGTTGTCTGGAAAATTGAATTCATTTCTGTAAGTTTGTAAACAATGACAACAAATAAAGCTACATTACACGAGGGGGCGCATGCAGATAGTGCAGCATCGGCAGATTCCAATGTTTACACTTCCTCGTGTTCATGGGACATATCTCCGCCTCCATCACCACTTCTGGAAACGCCCAACATTAACACGGTAGATACCGATAGTGACGAACTTTTCATAGATATGCCGAATTCTCCATCGTTGACGCTGTCTTGTTCTTCAAAACCTTGGATGCACCACCCATCGGCGCTTAACCACATCTCATGCAAACAACTTAAAGAGTTTGGATGTATTTTGTCTACGTCCTCATCGACATCTTCAATGTCAACGACTGCCTCCTTAGCATCGATCAACGAGGAAGAAGTGCTGAGTATGATGGAGTTAATGGGAGAAAAAGAGATCATGTCAGCAATGCCTCCTTGCGAGTGTGACGAGTGTCTGTTCCAAGAACCAGATCAAGTAGATTTTCAAGTGAAGAGAAGGCTCAAACGGGTAAGTCAATTGTGTTCTGGTAACTAGCCTCACATTCCTCAACCTGCAGACATCTGCAAGCGCACAGAAACACACACACACGCACGCACACACACACGATTTGTGCGTATTCTAAATAAAGTGTTGAGTGCGCGCTTGTGTGTGCGCGCGCGATTGTGCATATGCCTGTCTGTCATTCTGTATCAGTAGCGAGGCGCGTACATATAAGCATTGCTTACACATTTAAATTTGATTACATTTCTTACAGTCATTTTGCAGTCATTTTACGATGTTCCTGTCAATATCAATATTTGAGTAATAACTCAAAATGTGTATTAGAAAGTAAGAAGAAAAAGAACGTTTCTCTCTATGACAAGTTATCATATTGTGCATGCATCGTCTTCAGCCTCTTAACAACTTGCCAGGAATACAATTAATAGGTTTGATGTTTTTCAAAACAGGAGAGCATTCTCTGTGTAGATATTAAATAGGCTTGGTGATAAAATGCATCCTTGTCTTACCCCTCTTCTTATTTCTATGTATGGAGAGTAGCTGTTTTCACACCTTATTGATGCAGTTTGTTCCCACTATATATTTCTAATCAGTCTGATGTCTTTTCCATCTATGCATATTTCTACTTACACTTTAATTATACATAAATCCAGTGCAGATCAATCTTGATTAGAAATTTGAATATCAGTTATCCCAGCAACCATATATCAAAGATATATCGATGCAACTTATCTATTAAATTATAATATTTATCGTTAGGATAAGTGTGGTGCAATTTATTGCGAGGTTAAATAACCTGTATCCGAATTGAAAGGTCCAGTCTTCAGCTCCAGTTACGGTTTTTATTTTAAATATGTTTAGACAGTCTATAGCAGTGTTTCCAAACATTTTTTGACATGCCCCGCCTAAGTTTGTCTAAATTTTACCATTCCCCCCCCCCCATGTAATATATATATATATATTACATACATATATACACACTATATATTTTTTTATATTCACAAACTGAATTAGTTCCTAACTGAAGCCTAATTACAAATTTTCAAATTGCCCCCCCTCCCCTGATTAATAAAATTGCGCCCCAAGTATGGAATCACTGGTCGCTATAATGCGTTACATAGGTATATTATAAGTAATAATCGTCCGTGTGTTGCCGGGGCCCGAAAGGGGAGCAAAACATATCAACACTGTTTACCTTCCACGCATGTCGTAAAAGGCGACTAAGGCGGTTATGGGAGGGAGTTGGCTGTCCCATCCCATATAGGGTCAGTGACCCAAAACCATGCTGAAGTCGGATGTGTCAGACCGAAAGGCGCAGATATCGCAGCAATGCTGGAAACTATGACACAACGCATTTCTCCCGACTACATCCTGCTAATGTGCAGGAGTTCGAGAACGAACGCAGAAGAAGAAGAAGAATAAGTAAAAATAACATGGTGTGGTAAAGCAAAGACTTCTAGATATATACGGTGTATATGAATGTGTGTGTGTGTGTGTGTGTGTGTGTGTCTTGAATGTGTGTCTCTAGGATGTGTGTATGTCTAGGTTGTGTGTGGATAAAGTAGACATTTGTGTTGGCTTTCTATTATTGCTTACACTGATGAAAAGGTTACGCCTGGCAACTGATCTATGAGTGAGTGGGGGACAACATTCCTTTAATATTGTTGTCAAATGCGAAAGACTGATGTATGTCGACTACTCCCTCGTGTCTGCCATTGTGATTCATAAGTTCTTGAATGTCCGGTGTTGATTATTGTTTTTTCCATAACTTACAGTTTCTTGGCTGTGTATTAGCATATTTCAGATGTGGGCAACCTTCTTAGGTTTGCGGGACGGATTGGGCTTTTTTTATCGACTGCGAGAACCATCGACTTTTTAAAAATCATTTGAATTTATTTTTAGGCGTTTGGTTATTTTCTTAGTCGTTTGAAGATTTGTTTAGGCGTATGAAGATTTGTTTAGTCGTTTGAAGATTTGTTTAGGCGTTTGAAGATTTGTTTAGGCGTTTGAAGATTTGTTTAGTCATTTGGAGATTTGTTTAGTAACTTGAAGATTTGTGTAAAACGATATGGTAGACTAATAACAGTGAATTGAGTCACCGAATGTGGCTTATTGGCTGTATTTTGACCACCACTGGTACATACATTGTTTCTACTTATTTGAGGTCAAATATGATTTTATTTGCGGAAATAAATACTTGTGAATTCTTTGATATAATAATCGCCGCGACGTGTACATGAAAGATTTTAAATTGTATCCCCGAAAGATAAAAATGCAATCGTTACCGTGATATGACCCGGAATTATCACGATTGTCAGACTGCGTTCTATCTCAGACTGCAGAAGGATTGTCAGACTGCAGAAGGATACTAAATTATCCACTTCCTAACTCAACACTATTATACGTCGTGCATGTTATCATAAAGCACCAGTCCCTCGTCGAATAGAGCAGTAGTTCTCAACGTGGACCATATGAACCCCACATCAACTTCAAAATGTGCTACGGAGAAAATATTGAAATTTGGAGGTCCTAGACCCATCTAGGTGGTCACAGTGACTAAACCAGGCCAAAAACCAATTTGCTTGGCCTGAAGGCATAAAAAAAAACTCATCTCCACTGTTAAACCAACAATGTACAGCGTACTTCACGCTCCCCGGCGCAAATCACAGGAACTCTCATGTTGGTTATCAGTGAGCGAGCGCAAAAAATCAAGACCATAAGGTGACTTTGTGAACAATATTTGATGAGATATTTAGTAATTTTTCTTCTCTTCTTCTGCGTTCGTTCTCAAGCTCCTGCAGATTAGTAGGTTGTAGTCCAGAGAATGGAAAGCGTCTTGTCATGCTTTACAGCTTCTCTGCGATGTGTGCTTTTATACTCTTTTATAAGGCTCCAGGAGGTACAGATGATACATTGTTACAAAGGGTCATGGAAAATACATTGTTACAAAAGGTCACGGAGGATACATTTTTCCATTGGGGCCACAGAAGAAGCGGTGTCCCAAAAGGCAACGGAAGAAGCAATTTTTCAATGGGGCTTTGCAATGAAAATTGTCCTCTAGGGGCCTCGAAAAAAAACTTTTTCCCGAAAGGTGCCACAAGCCAAAGAAGCTGAGAATTGCTGTCATAGACTTGCTGACAATTAATGACATTCTACATAGTTCGCTCACCACGTACTTCATCAACAGAACTTCATCAACATTTAGACATATTTGGTATTGATGCAATGTCCCGTGGCGACACTTGCTGTGTATTCTGATGTTGATAACATTACATACCATGACGACTCTGTCTCGTATTCCGGTAATTTTGACCACTGTAAAGATGTCAGGCATTGCAGACATTCTTCCTCGTGGCTTCTTGAAAAATTATGGTTTATTTCTGCCATTGGTTATATACGTTCTCTGTGTGTTGCCATTTTAAATATTAAAACTGTCTTTTTAAATCATGCTATGTTATTAAACCTACATATTCTATTTGTAAAACCGTATCTTCAAAGAAAAACACACCCGGTATCTCCTGCATATTCTATTCTATTTTATATGCATATGCATACATATTATATCTGAGACTTATCTTAGCTTTGTCTAGCGTTACAACTCAAGACTTTTCAGATGAAAATAAAAAGCCCAGAAGTGGTAACGCTGGCTGTGTCCATATTATTTGTTGATAGTTCGGTTTTATAGCGATTTTGATATAGCGATTACTTACCAGGTATGTTTTGTATTTATGTTAAATACATTTTTAGTAAACGTATACTTATAAATACATTTAATTATTCTTATAATACTTATGTATTCAGGTTTAGACTTTTCTACTGTTTCCTTTTAGTCACGAAAGTAGGACCTAGCATTGCATAAATGTCTGGTCAGTGGTGGATAAAGATGGGGTTGAAAGTTCAGAATTTATTATCTAGTGCACGGATTCAGTAAACACGTAAACCTTTTCATTATTCACATCACCTCAGTCCCTCATATTAAAGAATATGGGAGATACATTTTTCTAGCAGTCGGCTCAGTATGAGGTATGTGATCAGCGACTCTATCCGCCTTTTTTTCTCATACTTGTTATGGCACCCATTTCCTAAACGTATTTCATTCAGAAGCCGCGTCGCCTGGACTAGGATGCCTGTCCATTGATTAATGAATCAGTTAACCATAGCTGTATTGATGTATTGTGGATGGAAGGGATAAAGTGTACACGCAATAACTAACATCGGTGTAGTAGATCAATCAATAATATCAGCCATTAAGTTGAGTCTTAACCATTTTTTTGTTGAGAGTATAACCAACACGCACTCATTGATTCTTTTTTCTAATAAAGCTTCATAAAAACACGCACACAGAAATATACACAATAATTCATACGTACATACATACACGCATAGAGATATACACATAAAATACGCACATGCACATGCAGAGACAACACGCATGAGTGCATGCATATAAACACACATGAACGCATGCACGCGCGCTCAATTGTTAGTGTGAATAAGCGCGGTGTTCTACTTGTCAAGTTAGTGGAGATGAACATATAACAATTTGCTTATTTTTATATGGTAATTTTGAGGTTAGTAAGCACGGACGATAATGTTGAAGTCATCTGGTCCAGTGCTTGGTCCCGTGCTTTTCAATAGCTGGCGACACGAAGTATACTCAAAGCGGTCAATGATCTGATGCATCATCCAAGATGAGTGACTTCGTGTGAGATCAGCATACAGGAATATTCTGGAAGAAAAACTCGGTATTTATTGTAAAGGAAATCCCGGCAATGTGTGTTGATAACCGACTTTTTGTGTGACGCCAAGGATTTCTTTTTATATCTAGAAGTCCATGCCTAATCCCACACGAGAAATACGCAATCTAACCCTGTTTCATGAAAATGTTGCCCACCTCTGCCGTAAACCAGGCCAAACTAGTCTTCGTTTTGTATACCACTATGTAGTTGCTTGTTTTGCTCTGTTTTTGACCGTTTCTCTGTCTGATGTCCACTAGGTATTACAATGTTACAGGTTCGCACATTACTTCCGGTCTGAAATGCGTGATAAGTATCCTCGTCTGCAAATCAACACATGATATTACTGATTGTTAGAGCGATCATTGGTTAAAAACTCAGAAACACATTATTTAATAAGCCAAAATTGAAAACACGTGTTTGAAGTCCTGCTAATCGCAAGAAAAAGACAAATGAATGTTTGGACCAACGTGTCTATATCAAGAACACAGTTTAGCATATGACATATAGAAGACGACATTACCAATGAAAAAAATCGCGGTGCTAATTGATAGCACAAAATCGTGTTGTGTCCTTGTTAAAGGCTCTGTGAACAAAACGTGAAATTGTATCTGCAGTGATTAGCAAAAACGTCATTACCGTACGATACATTTTCGCCTTCTGCTTGATATTACGAAATGGTTCAGTCTCCCATTAACTGTTCTAGCTACTGTAATCTCGGATAATTCATTTCAAAATGTTATAGCATTTATAGTAATTGTGTGACCAAAATAAATAAATATCAGCACTTGTTAAATGGTTTCCTCTCTATTCAGATAAAGGTATCATGATTAGAATAACCGTTATATGAAGGCTGTTTTATCAGTACATACCAGCTGCTTAACCAGCGGCTGACGAGCGCTAGAAAAGTTCTACATAACTACTTTTGGCGGCTGCTCTGTTTAGAGTATTATCTGGGAGAACCTAGAACAATGAATTCAACCATTTGATATTATATGATTGAACCAAGAACAATGAATTCAACCAATTGATATTATATGGGTGAACCTAGAACAATGAATTCAACCATTTGATATTATATAGGAGAAACAAGAACACTGTATTCAACCATTTATTATATGGGAGAAACTAGAACAATGAATTCAACCATTTGATATTATATAGGAGAAACAAGAACAATGAATTCAACCATTTCAGTTCTAAGATTAAAATGACATTTCTAATACTGTCCAATACTTATAAGAATACATGCAGCTTGTACTACCGTAAATCAAACCAAGATTACAACAAGCATACGTTTCCTGCCACTAACCTGAGAGCAATAACTGGATTTAGCATGAACTTTGAACTTCTAAACAATGTTGAATACAACAGAATCAAGAGCAGGCCGTGTACATATTTTAATACAACATTTCTCATACAAACATGTCAATATTTTTACATGTAAGCACTTAGGTTATCAACATGTTTTAACTCGCGTCAAGGCTCAGTGCGTGCATTGTTGCATACGTTGAGAGACAGAGGTAGACATGTAGGGAGACAGAGAGATAAGGATATAGAGAGATAGAGAGACAGAGAGATAAGGATATAGAGAGACAGAGGATAGAGAGACAGAGAGATAAGGATATAGAGAGACAGAGAGATAGAGATATAGAGAGACAGAGAGATAGAGATATAGAGAGACAGAGAGATAGAGATATAGAGATATAGAGAGACATAGAAATAGAGATATAGAGAGACAGAGATATGGATATAGAGAGACAGAGAGCTATTGATATAGAGAGACAGAGAGATAGAGATAGAGAGGCATAGAGATATAGAGAGACAGATAGATATGGATATAGAGAGATATTGATATAGAGAGACAGAGATAGAGATATAGAGAGATTGAGATATAGAGAGACAGAGAGATAGAGATATAGAGATATAGAGAGACAGAGATATGGATATAGAGAGACAGAGCGCTATTGATATAGACAGAGAGCTATTGATATAGAGAGATATAGAGATAGAGATAGAGAGGCATAGAGATATAGAGAGACAGAGAGCTATTGATATAGATAGATAGAGAGATAGAGATATAGAGAGACAGAGAGATAGAAATATAGAGAGATAGAGATATAGAGATAGAGATATAGAGAGACAGAGAGATAGAGATAGAGAGGCATAGAGATATAGAGAGACAGATAGATATGGATATAGAGATATATTGATATAGAGAGACAGAGATATAGAGAGACATAGCGATAGAGATATAGAGAGACAGAGATAGAGATATAGAGAGACAGAGAGATATGGATATAGAGAGACAGAGAGCTATTGATATAGAGAGACAGAGAGCTATTGATATTGAGAGACAGAAAGATAGAGATATAGAGAGACAGAGAGATGGATATAGAGAGATATTGATATAGAGAGACAGAGATAGAGATATAGAGAGACAGAGATATAGAGAGACAGATATAGAGATATAGAGAGACAGAGATATAGAGAGACAGAGATATAGAGATATAGAGACAGAGAGCTATTGATAATGAGAGACAGAAAGATAGAGATATAGAGAGACAGATAGATATGGATATAGAGAGATATTGATATATAGAGATAGAGATAGAGATATAGACAGATAGAGATATAGACAGAGAGATAGAGAGATAGATATATAGAGACAGAGAGATATGGATACAGAGAGATAGATATATAGAGACAGAGAGATATGGATACAGAGAGATAGAGATATAGAGACAGAGAGACACAGAGATATGGATATAGAGATAGAGATATAGAGACAGAGAGATATGGATATAGAGAGACAGAGAGAGACGTCGTATGTGCATTTTAAAGTATTAGTTTAGAAAGAAATACTTGTTAAACTGAATGTGTGACAGCTGTTTACTGGTTCTGTTGACTTGTTGGTTTTGTATGCTTATGTTTACTAGTTCTGTTTACTGGTTCTTTTCACTGGTTGGTTTTGTATGCTTATGTTTACTAGTTATGTTTGCTGGTTCTCTATGTATATGTTTACTAGTTATGTTTGATGTGCCATTTGCTGAGTTTGTATGCTTATGTTTTCTAGTTCTGCTTACTGGTTCTGTATGCTTACTGTTGTTGGTTTTGTTTGTTGGTTTTGTATGCTTATGTATGATAGTTCTGGTTGCTGGTTCTCTACGCTTACGTTTGCTGGTTCTATTTACTAGTTCTCTATGCTTATGCTTGCTAGTTCTGTTCTCTGGTTCTGTATGCTTACGTTTCTTGGTTCTGGTTGCTAGTTTTGTATGCTTATGTATGATAATTCTGTTTGCTGATTGTGTATGCTTATGTATGATAATTCTGTTTGCTGATTATGTATGCTTATGTATGATAGTTCTGTTTGCTTATTCTCTATGCTTATATTTGCTCGTTCTCTTTGCTGTTCTGTTTGCTGAGTTTGCATGCTTATTTTTGCTAGTTCTATTTGCTGGTTCTGTTGACTGGTTCTGTTTGTTTGCTTTGTATGCTTGTGTTACTAGTTCAGTTGAGCGTTTTGATTTGCATGTTCTCTTTACTTATGTTTACTAATTTAAGATGACTATCTCTGCTTGCTGGTTCTGTATGCTTATGTTTACTAGTTCTGTGGACTGGTTCTGTTTACTGGTTCTGATACTTACGTTTGCTGGTTCTATTTGCGGGTTGTGTATGCTTATGTTTACTAGTTCTGTAGACGGGTTCTGTTTGCTGGTTCTGTATTATTGGAATTGTGTGTGTTCTGTGTAATGAGTCTCTTGTGATGTTACAGTGTACTTGGTACGTATGTATGTATTTGTTGTGTTGAATGGCTCTGTTTATTGGGTTTAGTAGTTGGATTTCTTTACTAGGTCTGTTGATTATACTTGTTTGCTCGCTCTGCGTTTTTATAGTCTTCTTTTTTGGTATCTGAGATTGTAGTGTCTTGTTTGTCTGATATTTTATTGCTTTAGTTTTCAGTATTTTAGTTTGAAATGTTTTAGTGTATAATGTTTGAGTGTGTAGTGTTCGTGTTCGAGATTTTTGTGTTTGATTTTTAAGAGATTGAGTATTTAGTGTATGAGTTGTTACTGTTAAAGTTTTTAGTGTCTGAGTTTTTTGAAGGTTTTGAATGATTAGTATTTTAAGTATTTGTGGTTGAAGTTTAAAGGTGTTTATGATTTTTCTGTCCGATTTTTAAAGTACAAGTACTAGTTTTAACTAAAAATAATTATCTTTAGCGCTAATTGCAGTGTGGACAACAGAAAGGATAAAAAAACTTCGGATCTATACCATTGGTGGGGACAATTCTCACTGGCCACATCAAGCCCACAAAGGGAATTGAAAGAGACTGATATAATACTATATGCACACATCTGTGTGTTCTCGAAACACAATTTAAGATTTAAATAGGACTAAACAATGGTTTTTTTAATCCATACCACAAGAAGAGAAACTCCTTGTTCCAGTGTTTCCATTCCTACTCTATACACATTGAACAATTTGACAAGTTGTAGAGGATTGACATCATTGTTCTTAGGTACCACATATGTACTCCGTCCCTCTCAACGTGGTGACATCTCGCGTACAAATTGAACTGCTGAATCACTGAAATTGCCCTATACAATGAATGTTTCATGGAATATCAGGTTTGAAATACGTCTCTGTTTTTCCTATATGCTTGAGCTATTACCTGATATTGATACTGTTCAAACAATCTTTGGTATATTTCTTTGATTTATTATTCATTCAAGTGTTTAAGAGTGTTGATGTAGTCAAGTTGTTGGAGTGTATACATAGCAAACAAGACAGCCATATAACGTTGTTCTATTTAGGCGTTATTATGTCATCGAAGTTGTGTCTGAATCTATAAAATACCATTTCCAAATATTGCACTGAAATAATCAGTAGGTCTTAGTAGTACATTATTTACAGGTCTTACTATTTACTTAGTTGTAAATCATGTCCGAGACATCGTTATGTAGAATGGTAAATCAGATTTTTTAGGTCAAGATAAAAGTAAATTGAATTATGAACTGATATGAGGTCCCAGGTTCAATTCACGGATGAGAAAAAAAATTTTCATCCGGAGATGCAATCAAAATCTTTCATGTACATGTCGCGGTGTCTGTTATGGTAAAGTGGCCTTTATTTCCACAGCTCATAGAAAGCTTTCCTGCACTCCTTCACAGGAAAACATGTAGTAACGAACGTTATAGCACACAATTTCCCATAAGTGCCCAGCTGTCTAGTCTGCGGTTCACCACAAATCACTTGACTAGCGTCGCCTTCGCATTTGCTCAGTAACGAAAATTCCTGGACTTTCCCATAACTTGGGCCCTGTCTCCCTACTATGTTATAACTTATTGGCGAATTTCGTGAGTAATTTATATTTATAATCAGGAATAACAAGTGGAATCGAAATCTGGTTCTGCTTGTCGGCAGACGAATGACTTAACATTCATTACACTACCACTGCCCATATTTTTATGTTGTGCTTATGACCTCGAGCTATGACTATCTGTGATACAGAAAACGTCTGCACATAGTTAATTAATATTTCATTAGTTAGGTTTTTATTGTCATGTTTCCGTTAGTCACTATTTATATACTTGGTGTCGCCTTGGCTATTTGTGGCATGCGACTCCATTATTATACAAATAGTGACCAACAGAAACACATCAATAAAAAAAAGTAACCAATGAAGGCCTAATTAATTATGTGCAGAGATCTTCTGTCGCAGACGGCCATGCTTGAGCATAATGTGAAAATAAACATCTGGTCTCATCCCATATTTAAAAACCTCTTCCTAATATCTAGCAAACTACACTCGCCACACGACATTATTATAACACTGAAACTATCTCCTTACTTGACATTATTATAACACTGAAACTATCTCCTTACTTGACATTATTATAACACTGAAACTATCTCCTTACTTGACATTATTATAACACTGAAACTATCTCCTTACTTGACATTATTATAACACTAGAACTATCTCCTTACTTGACATTATTATAACACTAGAACTATCTCCTTACTGGACATTATTATAACACTGAAACTATCTCCTTACTGGACATTATTATAACACTGAAACTATCTCCTTACTGGACATTATTATAACACCCAGGACATCTCGAAGAATGACAGTGTTATAACACCAGACAATCTCATCAAACGACATTATTCTAACACCCAGGCTATTTCATCAAACGATATTATTCGAACACCCAGACCATTTCATCAAACGATATTATTCGAACACCCAGACAATTTCATCAAACGAGATTATTCTAACATCCAGACCATTTCATGAAACGAAATTATCTTAAGACCCAGAGCATCTCATCAAATGACATTATTCTAACACGCTAAAAATCTGGTTACATTATATTATTATAACAAGATTATCATCACAATATTATTTACATCACTAAAACTATCTCATTACACGACATTATTATAACACCAAGACTTTGTTATTACATGACATTATTATAACACCAAGACTTTGTTATTACACGACATTATTATAACACCAAGACTTTGTCATTACACGACATTATTATAACACCAAGACTTTGTCATTACACAGCATTATTATAACACCAAGACTTTGTCATTACACGACATTATTATAACACCAAGACTTTGTCATTACACAGCATTATTATAACACCAAGACTTTCTCATTACACGACATTATTGTAACACTAAGACTTTGTCATTACACGACATTATTATAACACCAAGACGTTGTCATTACACGACATTATTATAACACCAAGACTTTGTCATTGCACGACATTATTATAACACCAAGACTTTGTCATTACACGACATTATTATAACACCAAGACTTTGTCATTACACGACATTATTGTAACACCAAGACTTTGTCATTGCACGACATTATTATAACACCAAGACTTTGTCATTACATGACATTATTGTAACACTAAGACTTTGTCATTACACGACATTATTGTAACACCAAGACTTTGTCATTGCACGACATTATTATAACACCAAGACTTTGTCATTACATGACATTATTGTAACACCAAGACATTGTCATTACATGACATTATTGTAACACCAAGACTTTCTCATTACATGACAACTACTATAACACCCATATTATGACATCGCATGACATTTTTGTGGGGGTTAAGTTAAGAAACTAAATGTTGTTCTGGTTAATTGTTCTAATACTAAAGGGAAACAGGTATAACTGAACATTTTGAAGATTGAGGTAACAAAGTTTAGAGTTACGATTATTCTCACACCACATGCTGAAGTATGTTTAAGTTGCCAAAATTACATAGCCAGTCTGGCATATTACAGACTTTAAACAGTTGCCTTAGACATACCTGTTTGAAACTTTTAATTTTCACATTTTTCTATCTGTCGTCACCTCATATTCTCATCGACGTATTCGTCGACTGACATCTTGTGTGTGTGCCATTTCGAGAGCTGAGGGGTCAGAGCAGCGTTTCTCAAATTGTGTTTCACGTATCTCTAGGATTGTGCTAAATTAAACTACGTATTTCCCGATAAATATAATGAACAAATATAATCGTGTATATATTTAAAGATATTTTTGTGCCAAAGTTTGTAATCATCAACAAAGAAAGAAATACTCTTTCTAATTGAAGATGAAATCTGCGTGTTTATTCAAAGTTTGACCCAGGATTCAGTATTTGTTTACCAAATGACAAGCACATGTGTCATTAAAATAGTAAATTGACATTATAAATAACATTCCCATGACAAATAATCAACAGTACCATATCCTGGACAAGATGTGCTCTCAATCTCGGCCACTTTATAATTGCTGCCAATCTTCCTTCTTCTGTGAGTGTCATGTTCAAGTTGTCTTTGACATCTTGTACCCATCCTCTTCTGTCATGATCAATTTGTCTTTGATATTTTATTTTCATCTTCTTCATGGCCTACCTCTTTTTCGTATCCCCTCCAAAATTCCCCTCCATTATAGTCTTTTCTAGGTTGTTATTTCGTTTGATATGACCAAAATATTATACTTTTCTTGTTTAGCCAGTTATTATTTTTTACTTTTAATTCTCTTAAGCTGTTCCTATTGGTGGTTTTTTTTGTGTTCCATAGTATTGTGAAGACTCTTCTGTAACACTTTGTTTCAAATGATTCAATTGTGTTTTTTTTCACCTTATTGGATATTGTCCAAGATTCACAATCTTATATTGCAAATGGGAATATGCAGTCTCTAAGATAAGTTAGTTTTGTTAATTCGCTGCAACCTGCCATATGTTTTTCACTTGTATCGGTTTATTTGATGCAATGGCCAAGCTTCGTCTGACTTGTACATACCTATCCTCGCTGATGTTTATAAGAGAACCAAAGTGTTAGAAACTAGTAACGTGCTGTATAGTTCTCTGTTATTGATTGAGAATGTTTGAGTGGTTTTGTTGCTTGTCATAATCTTCGTTTTATTTTCGTTCAGAAATGTTTTTTTTCATTGTGTTATTTGATGGAATTTATGACGTGATCGAGGTATTCTTTTGCTGTGGGATAGTAGTGTTATATCATCGCCAAATCGTTGTTGTGATATCTCCGGACCCCACGATATTGAACCTCATTTTGCTGTCTAGAGTGAATGATCAACGTTGGACATGTTGCTCTATAAAATACATAACCAATCGTAAAAATATTGCTCTGTGAAGTTCAGAATAAAAATAATGCTCTGTGAAGTTCAGAATAAAAATATTGCTCTGTGAAGTGCAGAATAAAAATATTGCTCTGTGAAGTGCAGAATAAAAATATTGCTCTGTGAAGTGCAGAATAAAAATATTGCTCTGTGAAGTGCAGAATAAAAATATTGCTCTGTGAAGTGCAGAATAAAAATATTGCTCTGTGAAGTGCAGAATAAAAATATTGCTCTGTGAAGTGCAGAATGTATGCAAATTTGTAAATTACATTTCAAAAAAGTATATACTGGCACATTTCACATCTATCCAGCCGATATACTAGCACATTTCACATCTCTCCGTCCGATATACTGGCACATTTCACGTCTCTCCGTCCGATATACTGGCACATTTCACATCTCTCCGTCCGATATACTGGCACATTTCACATCTCTCCGTACAATATACTGGCACATTTCACATCTCTCCGTCCGATATACTGGCACATTTCACGTCTCTCCGTCCGATATACTGGCACATTTCACATCTCTCCGTCCAATATACTGGCACATTTCACATCTCTCCGTCCGATATACTGGCACATTTCACATCTCTCCGTCCAATATACTGGCACATTTCACATCTCTCCGTCCAATATACTGGCACATTTCACATCTCTCCGTCCGATATACTGGCACATTTCACATCTCTCCGTCCAATATACTGGCACATTTCACATCTCTCCGTCCAATATACTGGCACATTTCACGTCTCTCCGTCCGATATACTGGCACATTTCACATCTCTCCGTCCAATATACTGGCACATTTCACATCTCTCCGTCCAATATACTGGCACATTTCACATCTCTCCGTCCAATATACTGACACATTTCACATCTCTCCGTCCACTATACTGGCACATTTCACATCTCTCCGTCCAATATACTGGCACATTTCACATCTCTCCGTCCAATATACTGGCACATTTCACATCTCTCCGTCCGATATACTGGCACATTTCACATCTCTCCGTCCGATATACTGGCACATTTCACATCTCTCCGTCCGATATACTGGAACATTTCACATCTCTCCGTCCGATATACTGGCACATTTCACATATCTCCGTCCGATATACTGGAACATTTCACATCTCTCCGTCCGATATACTGGCACATTTCACATCTCTCCGTCCGATATACTGGCACATTTCACATCTCTCCGTCCGATATACTGGCACATTTCACATCTCTCCGTCCGATATACTGGCACATTTCACATCTCTCCGTCCGATATACTGGCACATTTCACATCTCTCCGTCCGATATACTGGCACATTTCACGTCTCTCCAACCGATATTATTTGTGTTGTGCTATAAGAAGAAATCCTGAGTTCGACTCCCGGTTGGGACTTAGCTGTTTTCTGTCGGTGGCTACCTTTTTAAAAAAATCACACTCATAGTACATGCCGTGGCGATATCACGGAAAGACAATACGGCATAGATTACATAGCTTCAAGCATATCTCTGCCCTACCAAACGAGGAAATAATTGATCGTTATGTTTAACAGGAAGAAAAGTTGTCTTGTTATTGTATTTGTCGACCTAACAAAGTTATCCGACACTGTTTGTAGAGATTCACTCTATATAGGTTTCTTGTATATTGAGTGCCCTCCGAGTTTACACATCTCATTATTATATTCCATGAAAATATGGAGAATTTTATCCAGTTTGATGGATATATATGTGACAACTTTGATGTCAAGTGACAGTATTGATGTGTCATTGCTTCAACCCTCTTTGGTATATTCTTTTGAGATCATTTAGATTATACTTTTCTTCTTCTTCTTCTGCGTTCTTTCTCAAACTCCTGCAGATTAGCAGGATGTAGTCCGGAGAACGGAATGCGTTGTGTCATGGTTTACAGCATTGCTGCAATATCTGCGCCTTTCGGCCTGACACATCCGACTTTAGCATGGCTTTGGGTCACTGACCCTATATGGGATGGGACAGCCAACTCCATCCGATAGCCTCCTTAGTCGCCGTTTACGACACGCGTGGAAGGTAAACAGTGTTGCTATTCTTTGCTCCCCTTTCGGGTCCCGGTAACACGGGGAAGATTATAATTTTGATTCAGAACAGCTATTTTTTAAAGAAAATATATCAATATGTGGTTAATTTTCTGTTTGTTAACTTCGCTGGTACACTTGTAAATTATTTCTCTCCAGATTTTAAGCGTTCTTTTGACATTAGTCTAGATCAGTGTTTCCCAACCTTTATTCTATCATGCCCCACCTAAGTCTTTCTAAAGCTTTGATGGTCCCCGTATATAACATATACATATTTTTTTAATATTTAAAAATGGAATTATTCCCTATACGAGAATAATTACAACGTGTTTGAATTGCCCCCTTGATCAATCAAATTGCCCCCATGTGGGGCGTGGACCCCACGTTGGGAAACACTGGTCTAGAGTAAGAAGAACGTGCGCACATTTCAAACCACATTTAATTTTCTTGTTTAATTTGTCACTGGGATAACTAGAAGATAGGTCCGTTGTCATTTTATATATATGTAACTGACCCATAGAGCGCAATTTTAAATATATCTTCATTTTGTTGCTGATGTCAGGGTACTTGTTATGCGCAAAAATTAGCTGCATTTTCTCTCTTTAGCTTGCAAGGACTGTTTTTAAAAGTAAATACAACAGATCAAGGGTCTTGCGAAAATTCTTTAAAATTTGCGCAGAGAATGCTCAAATAAAATCTGTTAGTTATAAAATTGGATTTGATAATGTACTGCAAAGTGTCAAGGCAGAGCAACATAAAATGAAATTTGACACTAATTGCATAGATTTGTTAGCTTTCATTTTCAAGCTCTCACCTGGACTCTCTTGCAGCTAGAGTGTCCCCGTTTTCTTTACGCAGTAGCTCGACACATCAAACTTTGGCGGTGCCAGCTAATAAGTTCATTGTTTTTACCGATTCTAATCGATTAACATCCGTGACCATAACAATAGTAGACCAGTCGTACATCACAACGTATTAATAAGCATTGTTCATACTGCACGGTGGTTATAAATACAGATGATATCATCGACCAAATTTACTTTTCTTCGTGCCTCCGTCTGTATCGCTTTCGCCTTGGCCACATACGTCCACAATTTTAATGTTTAAATCGTATGTGTTTCCAACAATTTTATCATTGTATAAAATGTACAATTGTTGGACATCAACATGTCTTAATTCCTCCATCTCCGTTTATCAACATATTGTCGACCCTTTTTCATCCTGCCCGACCACCTACTGTATGTTGTTAACATAATGTGCGACAGCCTCAATTCGGAAGCATAGAACAGCAACTGTGAGTTGCCATGTCTGAGATGCCTAGAGAAGATTTGGGGATGAGTTTGGCTGTCCAGTCTAAGCCATGCTGATCGGATCTGCCAGTACGAAAGATGTAGATATCACATTCAAGTTCAAAACATTACAACGAATTCAGTTCTCCGGAATACATCCTGCGAATCTGCAGGAGTTTGAGAACAAAGAATTTCATCATACTTCCAAGATATAAGAAATTGTTCAGTTACTGCATTATCTCCTCTTGTTTCTGAATAGTAGCCATTTCTTTAATTTGCTTCTTCTGATAGTTATCATGTTCTGGAAATTGATATTTACTGGTTTGATTTCATTTCACATAAGAAATTCAAGGTTCATATTGGATAGGGGATATAATCAGATAATTCTTCGCTGTATAATTTTTTTCGACTACCTCCCTTTGTACCGATAAATAACGGTAGGGTTTTCTTTTTTATGTGTTTTTTCTCAAATCCCGCCAACTAGCAAGATGTAGTCAAGAGAACGGAGTCGATTCAATTGTGCTTTACAAAATCGCTGAGATTTTTACGCGTCTTTACCAGACACATGATTTCAAAATGACATTGTTGGGTCACTAGGAACTTTGCAACACATCAACACGTATTCTCTTTATGTTACAACACATAAACACGTACTCTATTTTGCACTCTATAAATTTTGCATTTATATTGCAACATACCAACATATATTATATTTATATTGTAACACATCAATACGTATTCTGTTTATATTGTAACACATCAACCACGTATCTTATTTATATTGCTTTCCACAGACCAAGTACGAGTCGTATGTAACACTCTAGTGATCTTTATATAAATGAGGAATTAGTCTGTCTGTCTGCCAGTTAACTAGTAGCAGTCTGTCTGCTAGTTAGTCAGCAACAGTCTGTCTGCCAGCTAGTTAGTAGCCGTCTGTCTGCTAGTTAGTCAGCAACAGTCTGTCTGCCAGCTAGTTAGTAGCCGTCTGTCTGCTAGTTAGTCAGCAACAGTCTGTCTGCAAGCTAACCAGCAATAGTCTATCTGCAAGCTAACCAGCAATAGTCTATCTGCAAGCTAACCAGCAACAGTCTATCTGCAAGCTAACCAGCAATAGTCTGTCTGCCAGCTAGTTAGTAGCAGTCTGTCTGCTAGTTAGTCAGCAACAGTCTATCTGCTAGTTAGTCAGCAACAGTCTGTCTGCAAGCTAACCAGCAATAGTCTGTCTGCCAGCTAGTCAGGCAGATTCTCTTGGACCATATGACAGTATTAGTATGATTCTATGTTTAGCGTCCCGCTACATGTTTCCTTAGTTATTGTCTATTGCTTGTGCCCAGTGTTGAACTTTGCCTATTTAATTTTTGCGTAATTTTCCTTTTTTTTTGTTCCTACATTACTTTTGTCTTCATATTTCCACATAAAGGTCTGTTTAGAAGTCAGTTAACTTTCATCCTTATTACAAGGCCAAGTGAGTACTCAGTTCAATGAATTAATACTGTTTAACTGATTCTTCCCGGTACTCAAAAGAGGCTCATGATGTAGAGGATTGACATCATTGTACTCGACTTTCACTATATGTACCCCGTCCTTTTAAACGGAACATGCCGCCTGCGAAGAGTACCACTCATAGCACGAAAATCCGTAGCTTTTGGCGATAATCCCTCATGGATCATCGGAAAATACACTTTGTAAATAAAGCGTCACAAACTGGATTCGAACCCGCGACCTCTTTAGCGCAAGGGGAACCGCTTAACCACTACATTATGACGATCCACTCCAGATGTTGCAGAGTGTGTGCACTGCAGCCGAGTTCTTCGTGTGTTAGAAAGATCTTCGAGCACATTTTAGTGCCCTGAAATGCAATAGAGATGGTCTTTTTTTAATACGTGCAATAATTTACACGGCTGCTGAAGGTTGCTGATCAAAGCATGCAATAATTTACACGGCTGCTGAAGGTTACTGATCAACTCATGCAATAATTTACACGGCTGCTGAGGATTACTGATCAACTCATGCAATAATTTACACAGCTGCTGAGGATTACTGATCAACTCATGCAATAATTTACACGGCTGCTCAGAATTACTGATCAACGCATGCACTAATTTACACGGCTGTTGAGGATTACTGATCAACGCATGCAATAATTTACACGGCTGCTGAAGGTTACTGATCAACGCATGCAATAATTTACCCGGCTGCTAAAGGTTACTGATCAACTCATGCAATAATTTACACGGCTGCTGAAGATTACTGATTGACTCATTGTATAATTTACACGGCTGCTGAAGATATACTGATTAACTCATTGTATAATTTACACGGCTGCTGAAGATTACAGATTAACTCATTGTATAATTTACACGGCTGCTGAAGATTACTGATTAACTCATTGTATAATTTACACGGCTGCTGAAGATTACAGATTAACTCATTGTATAATTTACACGGCTGCTGAAGATTACTGATTAACTCATTGTATAATTTACACGGCTGCTGAAGATTACTGATTAACTCATTGTATAATTTACACGGCTGCTGAAGATTACTGATCAACTCATGCACTAATTTACACGGCTGCTGAAAACTGCGAATCAGCGTATGCTCTAAAGTGGATCCTTTTGTGTCCTATAAATGCTTATCTCAAGAGACATCATGCTCTTGCCTTGGTCTCAAGGCATCCAAATATTCTCACGTCAGTTCATGTACATAAAACATTTAACCACTTATCAAGTCACTTGTATTTGGTAGATTTTCGAGTAAAATATTGTATAACAGATACTCCTTTTGGCCATATATAGATATGGTCCACATATGTATCACACAAAAATGACAAAACGAGGTCGATTTTTTGTATTATTAACGTTAATGTTTAATCTTAAACTAATTTTATATTGTAAAAGTTGATCTGGAAACCAGACATTCTTATCTACTGAAGTCGGTCAAGTTTGCTTGGTTGTACATTTCTCAAACGCCTCTACTATACAATTGATTGTAGGATTTACACAAGTCGCCGACATGGTTGTAGATCTCTCACATCTTGTTCTAGATTAATCTCTTTATGTCCACTATCTTATTCTAGATTAATCTCTTTATGTCCACTATCTTATTCTTGATTAATCTCTTTATGTCCACTATCTTATTCTTGATTAATCTCTTTATGTCCACTATCTTATTCTTGATTAATCTCTTTATGTCCACTATCTTATTCTTGATTAATCTCTTTATGTCCACTATCTTATTCTTGATTAATCTCTTTATGTCCACTATCTTATTCTTGATTAATCTCTTTATGTCCACTATCTTATTCTTGATTAATCTCTTTATGTCCACTATCTTATTCTTGATTAATCTCTTTATGTCCACTATCTTATTCTTGATTAATCTCTTTATGTCCACTATCTTATTCTTGATTAATCTCTTTATGTCCACTATCTTATTCTTTTCATTATGTCCAGAGGAGCGCGGTAGCCTAATTGATAGTGAAGGGATAAATCAACCAGTGTAGGGTAACAACCCTAAACAGGAAGTAGGTGGCTGAGGTAACACTGGGCAAAATGTCAAGATATACAAAAATAGGTAGGTGTGTTACCAAAATAAAACATAAAACAACCTAACAACGAGATACAATACCTAATTTATAGTGAGCTTGCTTGCTATCACTAGGTTACAGAGTGCCAGGTTTGAAACCACGGAACCGGGTTGGGATTTATCGCTTGACACAACCGCTCCTCGAGTCGACTCAGCTGTGAATGAGTATCTGACGTAGGAGCTAGGGGAAGTAAAAACATCAAGGAAGGGAACTGGCCACCTAATAGTTGATGTGGCTTAGTACATGAAGTGTTATCTTGTTTGTTTGTTAAATGGGGGATTAAAGCCTTTTAGCTGAGGCACACTATTTCAACCTAAGACAGAAGTCTAGTTTGGTTATATCAGGCCGTATTAGCTTTTATCTAAATGTGACCGAATGGTTTGGGTGTTTGGAAATCCGTGCGTGCTATTGCTAAATATTATCTATATTGCTAGTTGGAGTTGATCTTCATCCCCGACGGCAGATGCCATGGGATCTACCTACCTACCTCATTATGCCCACTATCATTAATCTTCATTAATTTCATTAGGTTTTACTATCTTATTATTTAACATTCTCATTGTGTTTGTTATCTTATTGTTGTTCTGTCTCTTTCCTTTATTGATGCAGTTATCGGTAAAATAGTTTGTCAGTATTGGTCAACATTGATACCAGCAATTGGTTAGAGGTTTCCATGAGATTACTGGATGTATGAAAATGGTGGAAGATGCTTTGTATATTATCGCATGGACTTTCTCTAAGGTATTCTTCTCAACGCATTGCCTTCTGCATAATCACATGATCTCCCTAGTGTAGTGGTTAAGCTGTTCGCCTTGTGTTCAAGAGGTTATGGATTCGCATCCGGATCTTGTCGTCTTGTTTACAATGTGGTATTTTTTGGGAGATTAATGTGGATTATTGCTTGAAGTTACGGAGTTATGTGCCATGAGTGATACTCTCGGCACGCGGCGTGCCTCTTCGTTAAGAGTGTTGGAGTACATGCGAAACTGACTAATGTGAAGTCAATCCTGGACGACCTTTAACTTTTTTTATTTTCTCTGAGACATTCTTCTCAACGCATTGCCCTCCGCTGAGACTTGTATTTTTTCTGAAGTATGAAATATCCGGACAAACATCTCTTCCCAATTTATTTAAATATCACATAGTAAATAAGAGCTTTATTGCCTATATTTGTTTAGATCGAATCAAGCACGTGTGTTTGCTGTTTGTTTTATTATGTTTCGTCCTATAACGCCGTAACATGGATGTTTATGTAAACATTTATAGTGATGACCTCTGCATCAGTTCTATGAGTTTCTTCCTGCCACACACTTTCTTCTGAATCTCATTTACACCGAGTCATGTCCTCTTATCTTAAATTTACTTAAACATAAACTTTTATCTCTTATTATTATCTTATCGTGTAAAAAAAAACCCCAATAACTAGACCATTATTTCCATTTCTACAGCAGTTCACATCCATTTATTGCAATGAGTTATTCGGTGCATATAATGAAACTGTTCCTGTACAGATAGCTTCTTGAAATGTCAAATTTAATTATATACTTGCATAGAAACAGTTGATAATGCTATGAAAATAGAGATTAAATGTTGGATTGGATCCTTAACAATCAATTTAGAGAAGAACTTGAAACACTGACTAAACAAATCTGTTGTTATAAGTGCATGTTTGTGCACTGAAGGTCTTCGTTAGGCTTATTGATTTGGGTTTTTATTTGTTCTTGATAATGGAGCGTACATGCACCAGAAATAAAAATATATTCAAGAGGGTACAAGAAATGTCAGAACTAAATATAGATTAACAAATAGTTAACAAGCGTAGATATACCGTTACCGATCGGCGGTATAGAAGAAATGTTCGCTAATTTAAGTTGGATCCGATTCGTTACGTGTTTTGATTATTGTTTCGTTTTCAATTGGTTACTATTTATATACTTTGAATGGACCCAGAGATGACATGCACACCAGAGTGCACAGGCCGGCGCTCCATCGCTAATCGAGCATCAGGGTCAGCGAACCACAGCTGGTCAAGACCCTCAGTACACTTCCACGCAATGGGCCTGGAAACAGGAGTGCAGCAACCTTGCTGTTGCATGGCCAAGTACTAGTATCGAAGATACGGGAATGCCAACCCGACCCAAAAAAATGCTGGCTGAAGATGGATGTGTCAGGTCGAAAGGCGCAGAAAACGCAGCTTGCTGTAAAATATGACACAACGCAGATCACCCTTATACGTCCTTCTCAGGACGGTCAGCAGAATGCTTTCAGAGGGTCCGCAGCAAGGCGTACGACAAAGAAGAATATACTTGGAATCACATGCCCAAAATATCCAAGACGATTACAAGTATATAAATGTGTGTTCGACCATCACACGTGATGATGACCATTCTTAATTTATAAATAGTAACCATCTGAAATCAAATAATAATCAAAACATGTAACGAATGGGAGTTCAACTGAATTTAAAGAACAGGTCTTCTATAGTTGTCGAATGTCTCGGATGTACTGATGTCACAATCTTATTGGCTGCTACAAGCACGGATCACAAAAGTTTGTAGTGCTCTTGGTTTATATGTCCAAATTTAAGTTAACATTTGGGGTAGGATGGGAAGGGGGGGGGGTGGGAGGTCCATTTAAATTTTTGATCCAGAGCTTTCTTTCATACGCGAAATACTAGAACTATTAGCGGTATGCAATTTTTTTTAAGAAGAAGCACAGTTTTCTGTGCTGACATTCCAATCATATGAAGGCGTGTAACAATTGGTGGTATCAATACTGGCATCGTTGTCTATACAGTCAATATTTGTGGTTATCAACCTGGGTCATATTGGTCCCTTGGGTGGGTGAAGGAGGGGGGGGGGCACGAGAAATATTTTGGAATTAGGGATACACGAGCTCGTCCATGTAGGTCACACAAAAATAATTATTTGAACAATTAAAAATATTTTCTAGGTTGGTCGGGGGGGGGGGATGGTCGATAACGCTATGGGAATACGGAAAATATTTATCCCATAAGGGGGCTACAAAATATGGAGATTTTTTTTTCAACTTAATTTCCAACAAAGAAACATTTACATAAGAAATATACATTTCAAATGTGCAGTGTATAATTTGTTATGGGATGGATTGACAAAATTGCATGAAAATTTATGATGGGAGTGTAATTATAACTAAAATATTTAAAGATTATTGAATTTTCCTCCTCGTATTTATACTTTGCAAGCACATATGCACACACACACACACACACGCGAGCGCGCGCACATATATATATATACACACACACACACATATTGTGCTATAGTACATTTTATTTTGAAACAAGACGGAATCAAACACAATAACAGCCTAGATAATGGAGTACCAGAGAGCCATCTGAGTTATGAATAAAAGCCATAGAATAAAATGCTAAAGTGTTCTGCTGCCTCGCTAATGTTTATCTGAAACCGTCACACTAGTGATATCATCAGCACGTACAAGGCAGCGATGGATGCATGTATCACTGCCCTATAGCATGAGACCTTCTACATATTACATTTCGGATAAGTCGACAATGGAATGGTTGTTGTTTTCTTTACTTTTACATACCATGAGGTGTGAGGAAAGGTTGTAATCAGCGCTTACCAGTTCAGTGTTTAATTTATTGCAGCCTTTTCATATAATTATTTTGTTTCTATTTCTGAACGTTTCCAACGTATGATTCAACCTCTCAAAATATTGAAAAAAATCACTATTCACACATCTTCCCACGCCTATTCATTATCGATCACATCTACTTATCACACTTCTTCCTACGCCTACTCATTATCCATCACATCTACTTATCACACTTCTTGCCACGTCTACTCATTATCCATCACATCTACATATCACACATCTTCCCACGTCTACTCATTATCCATCACATCTACATATCACACATCTTCCTACGTTTACTCATTATCCATCACATCTACGTATCACACTTCTTCCCACGTCTACTCATTATCCATCACATCTACTTATCACATTTCTTCCCACGTCTACTCATTATCCATCACATCTACTTATCACACATCTTACCACGTCTACTCATTATCCATCACATCTACTTATCACACATCTTCCCACGTTTACTCATTATCCATCACATTTACTTATCACACTTCTTCCCACGTCTACTCATTATCCATCACATCTACTTACCACACATCTTCCCACGTCTACTCATTATCCATCACATCTACTTATCACACTTCTTCCCACGTTTAATCGACTCATTATCCATCACATCTACTTATCACACATCTTCCCACGTCTACTCATTATCCATCACATCTACGTATCACACATCTTCCCACGTCTACTCATTATCCATCACATCTACTTATCTGTGCACAAAATGACGGGAATTTCTGCTGATATAACCCATCTTAATTTCCCTTAATAACCCATCTATTGCAGGTTGGTAGTTCCCGCTATAACATTACGTAGCTTCAAGAAGCATTATGTTCTCTGACACCAGCCGTAGCAGTACCGCTGTTACACATGTTAACTTCATCGCAAGACTGCATATGGTCGTGGTAAAGGCAATGCTGAATGCTTCGATAGTTGTCACAGGGCAGTGAAATAATTTTTTTTCAAAAGCAGCATTGATGATAAATTAATCTAGCATTGATGGTGAATGTCAAATACAAAAGTGTAGATTATAAGAGCATTGATGATGACTAATATACGTCAGTGTAGATGATAACATAATTGTTGATGAATTACAAATACATCAGTGTAGATTATAACAGCATTGATGATGAATGACATCAGTGTAAATGATATACAGTTGTAATTGCAATGTTACCATGAACTATAACTTTGGTACCTGGTCGTCAGGTGATTACGTATCTTCATTTTTGTTCTGAAGCAAGAATGTTGGGAGGGAGTAATCTTCTACAAATGGGAAAATCGGGTCCTGTTTTGTATAGCCGCGTCGATTAAAGAGAGGGGACTCTCAAGACTTCAACAAATATTAAATGATAAGCCATTTCTTTATCGATATAGCTAATTCTACTCTGTCGGACAGCCTCAGGTATCCACGCAATTCTCATCACCTTTCCTACTTTCTCCCACACCTGATTAACGCCTACTTCCTGCTTCACTGTAAGACAACACTCCCACACCTGATCAACGCCTACTTCCAGTTTCACTGTAAGACACAACTCCCACACCTGATCAACGCCTACTTCCTGCTTCACTGTAAGACAACACTCCCACACCTGATCAACGCCTACTTCCAGTTTCACTGTAAGACAACACTCCCACACCTGATCAACGCCTACTTCCAGTTTCACTGTAAGACAACACTCCCACACCTGATGAACGCCTACTTCCATTTTCACTGTAAGACAAAACTCCCACACCTGATCAACGCCTACTTCCTGCTTCACTGTAAGACAACACCGTTTAATCAAAAAGTGAATCAATACTGTCAGACACGGAGGAAACTAAAACAGAAACATAATAACAGAAATAGTGCAACATCAAGAGATGTTTATTCTCAACAATAATGAGCTATATCAGCTTTAGTATAACTTCATGAACAACGATCATTGACCTTTTCATGCACTTTCGTCTCTATCTCTGTCAGAATGTTAAGCCGTGCAGTTATTTTTGCTATGGTATTATGCAATCAATAACACGTTTTCCTTTGTAATGATAATAATTTGTAGTCATTTTGTATATGGTATTAGTCAATCAACTATTTTTAACTGTCAGAATGATAAACCGTACAGTCATTTTGTATATGTATTAGGCAATCAATTATATTTATCTCTGTCAGAATGATAAGTCTTACAGTAATTTTGTGTATGGTATTAGGCAATCAATTATAGTTATCTCTGTCAGAATGATAAGCTGTAGAGATATGTTTTCTATGTATTATTTAATCAATGAGAAATTTTCATCTGAATATTATTATCGTTGCCTGTCTCCTATATATATATATATATATATGCTATAGTAAATAAACTCACCTCCTGTTTACTACAGCTAAGGCATAGGATATGGCCAATGAAATAATGAAATAGTATAGCGATGAACTAAGGTACTCGTGATACGACATTAAATTCAGGTACTGACAAGAACAAGGCAACGGGATGTGTATCACTTTAAAGAAATGAAAAATGGCATCGCATTTTTCGTGTGAAAAAAAATATTACAATAGAAGCATAACTTTATTTTAAAACTGCAGATCAAAACAGTATAACGTAAAGTCCACTACTGAGAAATATTATGCGAAGATTACACCATATTCAGATTTCAAACTGTATACAACAAACTGATCAGATTCCGAACTGGACAAAACACAATGATAAGTCTGATATACAGAAAACTTAAAAGTAATGAAAAAGATTACTTGTACATTTGTGGACTGAGTTTGCAACATGTAGAACACTCCTTGTTTATAAAGTCGTTTTTCTTCGGAGATCCTCGAGATTATCACTTGAAGCTACGGAGCTACATGCTTTGAGTGGTACTATCGACAGGCGGAATGCTTGTTCGCTTAAAGGGACGGGGGTACATATGTGGTAACACGAGTACAATTAAGTCAATTCTCTACACTTTTTCAATCCTTTTCTTTTCAAGAACATATCCTTCACACTTATCTGCAAAACGCAGAAGAAGGAGACATTTAGTACAGCGAGACAGTACTGTTTGTAAGATTTACGAACTTTCTGTTAGAGTAGACAATAAGAGAACTATATCAAACCCTCGTTCTGGCTATCGTTATATGTATTGACGAGCTAGCTATATCATAACACGGCAAATGATTGTGATATGATCAGATGACTTAAATAGAAGTTTCCTGACTGAAACTTTATAAGAACTGGGAGCAGCAACGTACCATCATTAGAGGACTGTAACATAAATCTACGAACTTGCTACCCTTACAAGAGATCAGATCTGTGGCGTTGTTATGGGCACCAAAATGGGACCTAGCTATGCGTGTCTTTTCATGGGACATCTTGAACATCTTGTTTGGTCGACCTATGATGATCCGTTTCCATCTCCTATCCACAGATACATTGATGATGGGATAGGTATTACTGACATTTCCGAAACAGAATTGTCTAGTTTTATCAACTTCATCAACAATTTCAACCCTGCTATTAAATTCACATCTCCACTACCTCTGTCAATTTCCTTGAGATCATTGTCACTATTCATCCCCCTTACCTCAGCACATCCATCTACTATGAACCTACGGATGCACATGGTTTTCTGCTCTACACTTCTTCTCATCCTCCTGCTTGTCGTAACTCTCTGCTATTCTCCCAGTTTCTTCGCCTTCTTCGCTTATGTAGCGATGACGATGACTTTCTCGATAAACCCTCTGAGATGATTGAGTTCTTCCGTAGACGCTCAATCCCCGACGGCATTCTTTCATCCGCGTGACTCCGGTGTACGCCAGTTATCTCGCTTCGATACCGTGACTAATTCTCAGGGTTATTCCTCCTTCTCTGATAGAGTTCAACTTGTTCTTAACCTCATCCCCTTAACCCCACTGTCCGGCGCATCCTGCTTAAACATTATTCCCTTCTCCAGTGTGATCCAAACACCCGTGCCGCTTTCCAGGACTTGCCTCTAGTTGCCTATAGGCGCGACAAAAACCTGAAGGATATTTTGGTCCACAGCCACCATAGGTCTTCTGTTCCCGACTATTTTGGTACTGTTCGTTGCTCACGCTGTCGTTTCTACACTTGTACTTATTTGGTTCAGATGCGGTCCATTTCATTTCCCAAGGCCACTTTCTCCATCGATGAGGCCTTTACATGTAAATCCCGTAATGTAATTTACATGATCATATGTAAACGCTGCGGCAAACAGTACATCGGGGAAACCGGCTTAAGATTGAGCGACCGCTTCTGTAACCATCTTCATGTCATCAAGCGCAGAATACCTACTCCTGATTCCACACACTTCAACGGCGACGGCCACCATGGTGGTATTGATATTCAAGTCACTGTCATCAGATCCTGCACCACTGACTATAGATCTAGTTACGTTCTAGAAAATCGTCTTGTTCTTGAGTTGGGTACCCTCAAGCCATTTGGACTCCGACAACTCTTTTGTCTAGTTCTTGGTCCGTGTGGTCTTTGTCTTTATTCATTTTATTCCGTCATTTGCGTTATCTCTTTTGTTCGTTTCGTTTTCACCTATATTTACGTTTTTATGTACTTCATGTTCCTATCCTTCCGGCATCTAACATCCATATTTCGCTCGGACACGTTTGTGTGGTGTGGTCATTTCTACTTGTCGTCTTTTGATATTATGTGCTTATCTTGATAAAGGCCTTGTTGTCGAAACGTCGATTATGTCCTGTGTATTGTTATTTGTATGATTATATCATGTGTTTTGTTGTGTGTATTATTTCACGTGAGTATCCGACAGTGATAGTGTGTTAGTCGTCGTTCAGTAATACCTCATTACCTGTTCCCTACGTTAGTACTATTTTCAAACATTTTACTAGCAGTATTACTTTTTATTGATTGACCTCATAACAACAGTAAAGTGACATGATCAGACGATTTCAACATCAGCCGTGGCTTTCGATGATACAGACCTCCTAGCTGAATTAATTTGGATCCCGTTCGTTACGTTTTTGATTATTATTAGACTTTAATTACTGGCTATTTACATACTTAGATTTAGATGCCAAAGCATCCAAGGCTAACCAATATATTTCACGCATATCGGAGAATAGTTCATGTTTACGTTTTATAGAACAGGTTTCATATACTACCAGCGGTCGTGCGTCAGCCCACTGTCCTGAAAACAAAATAGGATTTTACAAAAGATCAGATAATAGTCTATACACATGTGCGTTATTTGTTATAATCTTTGTTATAATCTTTGTTATAATCATAACTTTTAACTATACGTCATTATTATAACAACGATAAATATATTCCATATATTTAGAAATGACTAATATATATCATTATTTTATCAAAAGGTTGAACAAATATAGTGGATTAACTTCCTTGTACTCGGGTTTCCCATATATACTTCGCCCCTCTAAAGGAAGCATGGCAAGAGTATAGCTCACAGCACATAACTCCGTAGCTTCAAACGATAATCTCCATGGATCTCCAAAAATACATTTTGTAAACAAGACATGCTGAACCTAATTCGAACCTTCGACCTCTTGAGCACATGGCGAACGGTTGACACTATTTTAGTAATGAAGCAACATGACTATTTTAACAATGATAACTCAATGTCATGATTTTAACAATGATAACTCAATGTCATGATTTTAACAATGATAACTCAATGTCATGATTTTAACAAAGATAACTCAATGTCATGATTTTAACAATTCTAACTATTGCACACTATTTTAATAATTATAAGTGATGTCATGATTTTAACGCTGATAAATATTTATACGAATGTGAAAGCTGGACACTCAATGCAGACACGGAAAGTAGGATTTAGGCTTTTGAATACAAATGATTTAGACGTTTCTTGTTAGTGATATAGAACACAAGACAAATATATTTGTCTAGCAGTAAATAAACACACTTGCACGTTATCAAGAACCACTTTTGACAGTGGTGGAACGACGTAAACTTGTTAGGACATATAACGAAAAACGACTCACTTTCTAACACTATTCTGCAAGGAACAGTGGAGAGTGAAAGGATAAGAAAGGGTCAAAGAAAATCCTTGGTTGATAACATCAAGGAATGGTCTGAAAATGATTTTTCTACGCTCATCAGAATGACCGAGGAAAGAAGTGTTTGGAGGATTTCTTGTGCAAATATCTTAGCACAGCCCGTAACGAATTCTAGGTCCTATTATTATTAGATTTATTATATATAAATCTGTATCTCTAATAATGTTGAATCAGTATTACTTATATAATTACTTATTACTTATTAAATGGGGATCTCCCTGGCGTAGTGGTTAAGCTGTTCGCCTTGTGTTCAAGAGGTCACGGATTCTATTCCGGTTCGTGTCGTCTTGTTTATAAGGTGGATTTTTTCGGAGATACCTGTGAATTATCACTTGAAGCTACGGAGTTACGTGCTATGAGTGGTACTCTCGGTAGGCGGCGTGCCGCTTCGTTGAGAGTGACGAAGTACATATGGAAAACCGAGTACAGTGAAGTCAATCTTCTACGGTTTTTAAACCCTTTTTTTACATATTTAATGGAGATGAAATCCCAAATCATATTTTAACAACACTGAATCAAATGTTAGAATTTTGACAATTGCGAATCAGCGTCACTATTTGAACATTTATGATTCTTCGTCATTATGTCTTGAACAAGGGATAAATGTCACAATGTCATGAACATTCAATGAACGTCCCTATGTAATCAACTATGAATAGATGTCACCCTTTTATGAACAATCTTCTTCCTCGTTCGTTCTCAAACTCCTGCAGATTAGCAGGATGCAGTCCGGAGAACGGAATGCGCTGAGTCATGTTTTACAGCATTGCTGCGATATCTGCGCCTTTTTGTCTGACACATCCTACTTAAGCACGGCTTAGGGTCACTGACCCTATATGGGATGGGCAGCCAACTCCATCCCATAATCTCTTTAGTCGCCTTTTACGCCATGCGTGGAAGGTAAACAGTGTTGATATTCTTTGCTCCCCTTTCGGGCCCCGGCAACACACGGGCAGGGTTATGAACAATGAGAATAGTTGTCTCACTTTTTGAACCAAAAAATAGTTTCTACTACGTTTGAATCAACGCATAGTTTCTATGTTTTAAATAACGAATAGTTCCTACTATATTGTGAACAACGCATAGTTTATGTTTTAAACAACAAATAGTTTCAACTATATTTTAAACAACGAATAGACGTCACTATGTTAGGAGCAATGAACTAACGTCATTATGTTAGGATCAATGAATTAACGTCACAATGTTAGGATCAATGAATTAACGTCACAATGTTAGGATCAATGAATTAACGTCACAATGTTAGGATCAATGAATTAACGTCAAAATGTTAGGAGCAATGAACTAATGTCACTAGCAACGTCACAATATTAACAACCATAAATAGATGCTACAGCTCTGCGATAATCCTTCCACATATCAAATATTATCACGTCATCACTGATAAATGTATTCTTGGGTACCCGAAACGTTCATCAACCGATTGCTGTTCTACAAATGCTGTCTTTATCAGCTGTTATTTATGTATAGTGTTGTCACAACTAGAAATCAATACACCACCAGCTTATCCCTGCACACTTTACAGATATACTGCCTTATAATGTTGCAGACTTAAAAAATTACTGTGTCAGCATTACTAGTTGAGATACAAAAGTTAAATTCTGATGTATAATTACTGACATTCTTAAACATGAAAGTCGGATATGTCGGGCTATTAGAACAAATAAAAGGGCAACACAATGCATCTCCGTATCTCTGGACTAGATCTTACTGGAAATTAAAACTATGACGCCATTGTTCTGTTATAAGAGGGACCCAGCGGAAGTTTTCAGAAGAAAGTTTTTTAGCTTTTGGAAAGTCGTGGTCGTGCCTACCAGAAAATTTCACTAAAAGAAAATTACGTGAGAAAACAATTTCGGCTACCAACGACTGGCGTTTTCAGTTAAGAAAAGTTTTCATAGAGAAAGATGTATAACGCATTTGAGGGGGAGGGGGGGGGGGCTGCACAGATTGTGGGCTACCACCTGGAGGCCTGCAGACATTAGAGCTGTAACTTGGGGGCTGCTTACGTTGTTGACTGTCACATGGGGAAGGGAAGCACCAATTGTGTGATGTCACTTGGGGGCTGCACAAATTCTGCATATTTGAAAACTTTTCCGTAGAAGACTGTAGAAATTGCTCAATCATTCATTGCATTGCTCAATCACACTCAATCAATATCAAGACATTCCAGAATATCTTTCAAACGCATTGCAAAATTATTCTCAGTGCATTGTACAATCATTCTCAAGGCATTGCACAATCATTGACATTTCGAGTCTTTGGTGAAGTGTATGCATATGGAGGTGCGAAAAAGAAGAATTGTAGGTGAAGTATAGTGATATATGGACGCGCTTAGAGAAGAGTAGTGATATACAGGTGTCACGAGTATTGCTTGTAACACTTGATGAGAGAATAATTAGTAGTCTGTTAATAAACAAAGAAGAAGAAAAAACAGGAAAGATAAACTAAGTGAGTGGAAGAGACTACGTTTGGCATTGGTAACACAAAATGCCATGTCAACAACAAAAAAAAACATCTTAACCAAAGTATCTTCATTCCAACCCTGTGCTACCAATGTCAAACATGGTCCTTAACAACAAAACATAAGAGACAACTGGTTGCAACAGAGATGAGATGTCTGATAAAAGCCACAGGAGTGACAAGAAGACACAGAATTAGAAACGATGTCATAAGAGAAAGAGTGGGAATCATATAAATTCTACAATACATACATAACCAACAGATACAATGGTTTGGTCATCTGGAATGAATGTCGTGTGATTCATTAGTTTATAAAGCATATGTGAAGAGAGGAGAAGCAGAAAGAGGAGCCAAGGGTAGACCTAGAGTACACTGGATCGATAACATCAAAGAGACTTTACATGAACACCAAATAACATTATCTGAAGCTGCCAGAAAAGCGAGAACAAGAACATCGTATCTCCCTCGATACCCGTAAGGGGTAAAAGAGGAAGGGAAGAAGAAGTGGAAGAGAAAGCCAGAGAGATTGTGTTTGTCTTTCCTCCTCCCAACTCCGTTCTCTGGAAAACATCCTGCTGAGAAAGAATAGTATACCTCTGATTACCTGGTCATTGTCCATGTTTTGGAATCACACAACACAGAGAATCACACAACGCAATCAAACAACTTTTTCTCGTTTTCCGTGCTTTTCATTAGTTTGCTACACAAAGTGACCAATGATCAGTTGGTATCAATCCAAATTACGCGCGTTTTGGAGCAACGCGCAGGACTATCCTGTAGACGAGCTTGCTATAATTCTCCATCCCCATAAGCTTTTTCTGCCTGCCGTAATAAATTCAGAAATCGCTATAAAAATTGAAATTTTTTTGGATTACGTGCACAGCGGTTTGACTTAAGTGGCTGTTTTATTGGCTTGACGGAAATAAGGAGTTAATCCCATATCCACTGCAATTGTTGTTTTACTTGAATTGAAGAAAAGATTGTAAATTCTTGAATCGCATTATATGGGAGATATTGCTGTTAAACTATTGTTGAATTGTATGCAAAACTAATACATCCAATTGTATCACCATCATGTAGATGATTGGAGCTTTCGAACTATGCGCTAATTCGATAAGTTTGGTTTCTTGAACTCACTATCATCCCAGCGACCGAGCTGACCTGCAAGTTCTTATATGCTACTTCACTGTTCAGTTTCAAGGTCTTATTTTCCATTTGTGATATTCTCTATGTAGTAATATAGTTTATCTTTATTTTCCCTGTATACCCCTTTATGCCATGCAGCGTCAGAGGTAGACGAGTTCTCTGGAGACGGCCTTTTTTTGTGCTTCATATACGTTTGTTTTCGTTGACTTTTATATTTGTAGTTCATTTTTAGCATGGTCTGCCCCTGGCTTTGTATTCATCGTGTCTGTATAGCAATGCTTTTGAGGGGCACTATCTGATCGTAGTCTTGAAGCATATTAAAACCACTTAATCTTTTGTCTTTTCATGTAATCCATGATTGGCATTGTGTTTGTTAGTGTTCTGATGTTTTCATTTCTGATTCTGTCTCTTATAGTTACTTCGACAATTCTATGTAGACAGGCCATTTCTGTTGTCGCAAGTTTTCTTTTGGCTATTTTTGTTAGTGGCAACGTTTTACATTGATTGCATAATGATGGTATGATGATGGTTTTCCTGTACAAGTCCTTCAACTCATATAGAGTGATGATTTGCCTGTACAAGTCCTGCAGCTTCTATATAGAGTAATGGTTTTCATGTACAAGACCTTCAGCTCCTATATAGTACTTGGATTCCTGTCGGAAAAAGCTATCTTGCCGTGTCTAACAACTCACGCACCAATTGTACTTCTTGATCGATCCTGACGGTTAAGCCACCAAACCTGCAGACTCTTTCTGCTACTCTAGCACATCATGGACGATATGGTATACAGAACCTCGACCAGTGTCTAGATTCGGAGTAATATCACACAGCTTAATGATTGTTTGATTGCTGATCAAGCGGTCCTTGGACTCATGCTCTTTGACCTAATGCCATTAAATGACATTATAATGCAGGGAAATATTGATTTTCGGCCCACCCTGGGACAGAGAATAATTATCACACCTCCAGGAAGGTAGGTTTCAACTTATGCACTGCTTCTAGCCACTGTAGCCAAGATAGGGTTCACTGTGCTCATTCCCCGCCACCAATTGACTACTGGTTATGCCGAACTTCTCTATTGCTCCAGGCATGCAAGCAAATGTTCAAGTCAAAAGGATTGTCACGTCCTGAGTCACTGTGCCTCTATGATGGGTCTAAGCCATAGGAAAAAAGCAGTGCTGTCAGTTTTTTTCATCCTCCCCAGTGCTGCACAGTACATCTCTGGCTCCCTCCCAACCACAGAGGGTGCATGCATATATATTCAGGTAAACATGAAACACATTTCAACAACAAAATAAAAGCATAATTGTATAGATGACGTGCCATGAAGCTTCTCTAAGAAGATAACCTCAATATAACAACATGTCATCCACTAAGGTTTTCTGTTGCATGGGTGGTTTGTCTAGTGGGCCATTGGTGAGACCTACATGCGTACACAGTTTAATCGGATAGTTAGTTTGTTCTGTTAAACAACTGCATATCAGCTCTCTGGTCACTACTCTGTGTACTTGACCCGGTCGTAGATAGTCGCAATGCTCACGACGTTTTGACACTTGCTTCATTTATAGACACACACCAGCATAGTGGACCTTGATTCTTAAATGACTTGATTTTACAGAGGTTTTCGTCTCTACTAAAAAAAAAAGGACACTCTTCCCCTTCCCTCCTTTTTAGGATGATGATAGTGAAGCGGTAATTGTTAAACTTATATTATGACGTCATATTGTCTGCCATGAGATTGCACGTACAGGAAACACTTCACATTTTTAACAATAATATTGACAGATTACGATACAAGACAATGACATTGTTATTCGGATTTCTATCAAACTTTTTATACAAGTAAATTTAAGTAGGAAGCCAGAGGACAATTTTTAAAAATTCTTGAGACTAACGGGAATTGAACCAGTCCGTTCAACGGCACCAAATCGCCTAGCAACTATTGAACACGCGTTCTTCCGTACTTGACCTACCGCATCTCCAAAAAAAGATGCGATTTCATCAAGCCATTCAAACCGTGCACACAAAGTCACCAGAACGGACCGATCGAGACAAGGAGTATTACAACAACAACAAACATCCCGTACAGGTATTGAAATATCCTCAGTAACAACAAACATATAACATAATATTCTGGTGAATATTACCAGACTTGTCTCCCCAACATCCTATTCTACCACACACCAGACTTGTCTCCCCAACATCCTATTCTACCACACACCAGACTTGTCTCCACAACATCCTATTCTACCACATACCAGACTTGTCTGTCTCCTCAACATCCTATTCTACCACATACCAGACTTGTCTCCACAACATCCTATTCTACCACACACCAGACTTGTCTCCTCAACATCCTATTCTACCACACACCAGACTTGTCTGTCTCCTCAACATCCTATTCTACCACACACCAGACTTGTCTCCTCAACATCCTATTCTACCACATACCAGACTTGTCTCCTCAACATCCTATTCTACCACACACCAGACTTGTCTCCTCAACATCCTATTCTACCACACACCAGACTTGTCTCCTCAACATCCTATTCTACCACATACCAGACTTGTCTGTCTCCTCAACATCCTATTCTACCACACACCAGACTTGTCTGTCTCCTCAACATCCTATTCTACCACATACCAGACTTGTCTGTCTCCTCAACATCCTATTCTACCACATACCAGACTTGTCTGTCTCCTCAACATCCTATTCTACCACATACCAGACTTGTCTGTCTCCTCAACATCCTATTCTACCACACACCAGACTTGTCTCCTCAACATCCTATTCTACCACATACCAGACTTGTCTGTCTCCTCAACATCCTATTCTACCACACACCAGACTTGTCTGTCTCCTCAACATCCTATTCTACCACATACCAGACTTGTCTGTCTCCTCAACATCCTATTCTACCACATACCAGACTTGTCTGTCTCCTCAACATCCTATTCTACCACATACCAGACTTGTCTGTCTCCTCAACATCCTATTCTACCACATACCAGACTTGTCTGTCTCCTCAACATCCTATTCTACCACACACCAGACTTGTCTGTCTCCTCAACATCCTATTCTACCACATACCAGACTTGTCTGTCTCCTCAACATCCTATTCTACCACATACCAGACTTGTCTGTCTCCTCAACATCCTATTCTACCACACACCAGACTTGTCTGTCTCCTCAACATCCTATTCTACCACATACCAGACTTGTCTGTCTCCTCAACATCCTATTCTACCACATACCAGACTTGTCTGTCTCCTCAACATCCTATTCTACCACACACCAGACTTGTCTGTCTCCTCAACATCCTATTCTACCACATACCAGACTTGTCTGTCTCCTCAACATCCTATTCTACCACACACCAGACTTGTCTCCTCAACATCCTATTCTACCACACACCAGACTTGTCTCCTCAACATCCTATTCTACCACACACCAGACTTGTCTGTCTCCTCAACATCCTATTCTACCACACACCAGACTTGTCTCCTCAACATCCTATTCTACCACATACCAGACTTGTCTCCTCAACATCCTATTCTACCACACACCAGACTTGTCTCCTCAACATCCTATTCTACCACACACCAGACTTGTCTCCTCAACATCCTATTCTACCACATACCAGACTTGTCTCCTCAACATCCTATTCTACCACACACCAGACTTGTCTGTCTCCTCAACATCCTATTCTACCACACACCAGACTTGTCTCCTCAACATCCTATTCTACCACATACCAGACTTGTCTCCTCAACATCCTATTCTACCACACACCAGACTTGTCTCCTCAACATCCTATTCTACCACACACCAGACTTGTCTCCTCAACATCCTATTCTACCAAACACCAGACTTGTCTCCTCAACATCCTATTCTACCACAGAAAAACATAGCCCCCCCCCCCCCCCGATATCCGCCAGAGAGCAGGGTTGCCATAGCGGTATCTTTAAAGTCAAATGTCAGAAATCTGACTGTTTTAATGCTCGTTACGCGTCTTTTTGGTATTAAAAAAAAAGTAATTGCGCAAAAAGTAATTAGACCCACTATTTGAAGCTCAATATTTGGCATAAGCAATAAAGAACTATAACTTTTTACGAGGCGCTCAAAATGTAAAGATGAAAATAAACTTTTCAATGTACTATCTTTTGTCTTACATGAACATTTTAAAAAAGGACACAAAATATTCCTGTACATACAGCCAATTTCTTGTTAGAAATAGCTACATTGACCATTTGTATCCATTTAATTATCACGATCAAAAATTATGCCAAAATATACCGGTCTGCTAATAGTTGCGCAAGACCGGAAGGTGTATTCTAAGACAGGGATAAATGTTCTAGTGTAGGGTAACAACCCTAAACAGGAAGTAGGTGGCTGGAGTAACTCAGGGCAAATATAAAGATAAACAAAAATAGTTAGATGTGTTACCAAAATAAAACAAAAAACAACCTAACCGCAAGATACAGAGGCAGACGTCGTTTCGACTAAAAAGCCTTCATCAAGCCAAAAGAAAGAACAGTACAACGAATCTTACATGGAGACACTCCTATACTGATTGTATGCTAATACTCACTGCCTGTGGCCACTTTTGAGGTAATTATCTTAATTTATCCTTATTTGTGTTATTTTACTTGCCAACACATCTTACCTATTTTCACCCCTAACCTACTTCTGTGCACTTCACCCTCTTCCTCCCTGCTATGCTGCTCCATCTTTACTTCCTTCGCTATCTATTCACTATCTCTCCTCCCTATCATAACCACGATTGTCTCCATGTAAGATTGGTTGTATTGCTCTTTCGTTTGTACCGATGAATGCTTTTTAGTCGAAACGTCGTCTGCCTCTGTATCTCGTGGTTAGGTTGTTTTATGTTTTATTTTGGTAACACATCTACCTATTTTTGTTTATCTTGGTATTCTAAGAAAGGATTGGTTCAACTTTGTATGCAGCGTCATTGGGAAAAGTACCACATGGATCTATCGTCCTCTCAGTAATTACGGAGACAACAGTAAATATCGGTCGACAACTATTTATGAACGCACTAAGACGCATAGAAGGTATCAAATGCATGGATGTATAAAGTGGGATGCATTTATAGTTCTAGAAGGAAAGCAGTATGCCAGAATCTCACGATTACCACGTCCTGTCAAGAGGCACAGCACACACATCCGTGCCAACTATATGAATCGTTCTTCTGTCAGATTTGTTGACCCATCCGTGGTGGTAGTACATCTAGCATCCACTGCCACCTAGGAGTCTGCCAAAAAAAAAGACAAATATGCAATGTCCGTTAGTCCGCATCCCTTCTCAACCATGGATATTATTTGATAGAAGACAAAAGTATCTCTTCTCACACATGGATATTATTTGATAGAAGACAAAAGTATCTCTTCTCACACATGGATATTATTTGATAGAAGACAAAAGTATCTCTTCTCACACATGGATATTATTTGATAGAAGACAAAAGTATCTCTTCTCACACATGGATATTATTTGATAGAAGACAAAAGTATCTCTTCTCACCCATGGATATTATTTGATAGAAGACAAAAGTAAGAAATTAATATAAGATGTGACAATGATGATTTTGTTTCAAATGTGACGGTTGCCAGACTACCCATCTACATTAATTTAGTAGTAAGTAGGGAGGAGAAAGTAGACTGAATGCTTCCACATCTTTGCTTCCTCCATTACCTATCTGCTATTGTCCTCCTCTCCTCCTTATTATAATCCTATTTGTCTCCATGTAAGATTTGTTTTATTGTGGTCGTTTGTTTGTCCTGATGAAGGCCTTATAGTTGAAACGTCGTCTGTCCCTGTATCTCGTTGTTAAGTTATTTTATGTTTTATTTTGGTAACACACCTACCTATTTTTGTATATCTTGACATTTGCCCAGTGTTACCCCAGCCACCTACTTCCTATTTAGGGTTGTTACCCTACACTGGAAGGTTTATACCTAGATTAATTTAGTCGCCTGCTACGACATGCCTAGAAAGATGACAGTCTCCCTATACTTTGCACCTTAAACTAGAAGTCCAGACCCGTGGTTGCCACATGGTCGTCGGATATCGCGAAGAAAGTGTTTCTTTTTTGAAAAGATCCGAAGAACCCAGAACCAACAACTGATTGGGACACGTACATTTACTCATAGATAAATGATGGACTGGCACAGTGAGTTAAGCATTCATGGAAATGTTATCAGTACAGTGATATTGGTTTCTAATCGGGAATCAAGTGTAGCAGGAGGCTTGCATCCACACAGAATAACCATGTGCTTCACCTGTCATACATTTGTATTCATGTATTCAGTCACGGTCCAATCCCGAATCAGGCGCATACCGCGTTCTACTGTGTTCACAGTTTTTAAGTAAGCGATTGCAATCTTTTAGTAGTTTGTGATGTCACGCTATAAGTAGTTTGTTAGGTCACTATGCCGGTTCATTTGTATTAGCGAAATAGCTACCCTATCTGTGATAAACTTGCCTTCGGTTGATAACCCTTGAGACAGAGGTATAGAGTTTAGGGGGGGGGATATGGGTTACAATTAGGTCTAACCCTCCTAAACTCTAGGATATTTATTTCTCTTCCGATGCGCAGTCGTGGTATTAAATCGTGGCATAACTTAATATACTCTACAATTAGCCATTTGTTTTGTGGCAACACGGTCTTCTAGTGACGTAATTTTATTGACGGCACGACAATTATGCGCACCGTAGCAAACTTGGAATGAACCTGTGCATAATATCTACCTTCGTTCACATTTCGAAAATGTGCCAAATATGCGGCAGGCACCTAATCTGGTATTGGACCCAGCCATTGCTTCACAGATGTGTTTTTTTGTTGAGTCGTCAGCACACTCGCTTGTTATCTGAAGATTCTGGCTTACCATCCGTCACACTTCTTTCGACTCAACTTTACAGATGTGTATATTGCTCTAATAATAAGGACAAGTAAACATATCGAGGAAGAGCACAAACACCTGTTATCGAGAGTTATGCTGCTGATTCTAGTGAAATATATATTCCACACCTTCAACAGATTGCAAAAACCGGCTACCTTCTTCTAACTTTTACCTTTTTCTCACAAAAGTAAGACATCAACCGAATTCTCCTCAAAATTTACCTGTTCGTGACATCATTAAAAGAAAGACACACATACTGCTATATTCAGACACGACCAGGCTTATCTCAATCTGTCAGATTCTCACAATATTATGCTCAATCAACGACAGGATGGTTTCACCGTTACAACGCGAGTTCAAATCAATATTATTCGTTCCCCATTGATTCATAATTACGTAATTTTGAATGTTAGGCGTGGCACTTCCTTATTAGCAACTTCATGATTCCGTACAATTTACGGTAACAGTTGTTCATTTGTCTTATGTGCGACTGTAGGATATTTTAACGTATTCATTAGCCCATGTTTGATGTACTTAAACATGTGTTATGCAGTAATTTAATTTGTAAGTTTGTTTTTATTTTATTTTTTGGTAGTATGTAAGTATTATGTTAAACTTTTTCCATACTATACTGCAGATGTTGCAACTTTTCTGATATCGTGTAGATATTGGATGGATGTAGTATTTCATTATTTAATTGATGTGGCTAATTCTCACTGTTTATTCTTATCACAAAACGTGGGTTCAAAACCGCTGCAGTAGAATGTCCGTTTACACATGTGGATATAGTAGATACCAGGTGTTTTCGGGTTGCGGTAAGAATCGAAACTATTAACGTATCAACTCTGCGAATGATTGTACCGTTAATATACTTCACTAGGTTCACAGTACCAATTATACATCTCCCGTTCCAAGTGCATACACTTGTTATAGCTGTACGAGAATCTCCCTTTCCAAGTGCATACACTTGTTATAACTGTACTAGAATCTCCCGTTCCAAGTGCATACACTTGTTATAACTGTACTAGAATCTCCCGTTCCAAGTGCATACACTTGTTATAGCTGTACTAGAATCTCTCTTTCCAAGTGCATACACTTGTTATAGCTGTACTAGAATCTCCCGTTCCAAGTGCATACACTTGTTATAGCTGTACTAGAATCTCCCTTTCCAAGTGCATACACTTGTTATAGCTGTACTAGAATCTCTCTTTCCAAGTGCATACACTTGTTATAGCTGTACTAGAATCTCCCTTTCCAAGTGCATACACTTGTTATAGCTGTACGAGAATCTCCCTTTCCAAGTGCATACACTTGTTATAGCTGTACTAGAATCTCTCTTTCCAAGTGCATACACTTGTTATAGCTGTACTAGAATCTCCCTTTCCAAGTGCATACACTTGTTATAGCTGTACTAGAATCTCTCTTTCCAAGTGCATACACTTGTTATAGCTGTACTAGAATCTCCCTTTCCAAGTGCATACACTTGTTATAGCTGTACTAGAATCTCCCGTTCCAAGTGCATACACTTGTTATAGCTGTTACGGAATGATTTCCATTTTCCTCTGTTTCAAGAATATGTAATTTGATGTTATTTATGTAAAATTATGTCAGTATTTCTTTATGTTGATATTACTCGTATTGAAATGGATTGCCCCCAAGAAAGGAGACGAGATAAATTAGTGATAAACTTGACAGTCAAAAGTTTATTTAAAGTAATGTCAAGTATCTAACGTTTAATATTTATGTACTTTAGTGGGTATTTCGGGGGAGGGAAGGGGGAAGAGGGTTACATAAATTACGCTAATAATTAGAGGGGTGTAGTCTGAAAAAGTGGGACATTTGTTAACAAGGGGAAGGAGTTCACAAAAGTTTGCATTACAATACTGTTTTCATACACCAATTAATTATTCAATAATTGTTTTCAGTAATTACACTACTGTTTTCATACACCAATTAATTATTCAATAATTGTTTTCAGTAATTACACTACTGTTTTCATACACCAATTAATTATTCAATAATTGTTTTCAGTAATTACACTACTGTTTTCATACACCAATTAATTATTCAATAATTGTTTTCAGTAATTACACTACTGTTTTCATACACCAATTAATTATTCAATAACTGTTTTCAGTAATTATACTACTGTTTTCATACACCAATTAATTGTGTGAAATAGAAACATTTTTCTAAAAATGTTAAACAAATGATGTAGTTCGCTCGACTTTTTTTCTGAAAAGATTATTTCGGGTTAGGGGAAAAGGTTAAATTTTTTTTGACATAATTAAGCAGGAATGCCCCTTAATTCGTGACAGCTGTTGATAAGGGGTAAAAAATTCACAGTCCTTTGATGGAGGGACGATGAATACTTGGAGACAAATGAAAAAAGTTGATAAATCTTTCTCCCCCTCCCATAGTTATTTTCCACACAAACGGCGATCAATTCAATTTACTAATTCGATTACCATTTTTATCAGTGTCGTATCTTTGTATCTATATGAATATTGCATTACTTTAATCTGTTCAGGATTTAAAGAAATATTATCCTCTTTTTTCAAGTTAGTTTCCACGTTCTGTTTTCTAGTATTGTATCTAATTCGGATGATCCAGCAACTCTGTTGATGCTTACATGTTTAGTATGATTGTATCAGCAACTCTGTTGATGCTTACATGTTTAGTATGATTGTATCAGCAACTCTGTTGATGCTTACATGTTTAGTATGATTGTATCAGCAACTCTGTTGATGCTTACATGTTTAGTATGATTGTATCAGCAACTCTGTTGATGCTTACATGTTTAGTATGATTGTATCAGTAATTGTTTATTCGTACATATTTGGTATTATTGTATCAACAGATCTTTTTATGCTTGTATGTTCAGTATGATTGTACCAGCAACTCTCTTTATGCTTGTATTTTTAGTCTGATTGTATCAGGTGCTCCGTTTTTTATTACATGTGTGGTATGTATCAACAACTCTGTTTATGCTTACATGTTTGGTCTGATTGTATCAGCAACTCTGTTTATGCTTACATGTTTGGTATTATTGTATCAGCAACTCTGTTTATGCTTACATGTTTGGTATGATTGTATCAACAACTCTGTTTATGATTACATGTTTGGTATGATTGTATCACCAACTCTGTTTATGATTACATGTTTGGTATGATTGTATCAACAACTCTGTTTATGATTACATGTTTGGTCTGCTGCAATAACTTCTCTGTTTATCATTACATGTGTGGTATCCTTGCATCAACAACTCTGTTTATGCTTACATGTTTGGTCTGATTGTATCAACAACTCTGTTTATGCTTACATGTTTGGTCTGATTGTATCAACAACTCTGTTTATGCTTACATGTTTGGTCTGATTGTATCAACAACTCTGTTTATGCTTACATGTTTGGTCTGATTGTATCAACAACTCTGTTTATGCTTACATATGTAGTATCATTGCATCAACAACTCTGTTTATGCTTACATGGTTGGTCTGATTGTATCAGTAGCTCTGTTTATCATTACATGGGTGGTCGGTATCAACAACTCTTTTTATGATCACATGTTTGTTATGATTGTATCAGCAACTATGTTTCTGACTACATTTATGTTATGATTCTATCATCAACTCTTTTTCTGACTACATGTATGTTATAATTGTATCAGCCACTGTGTTTATGCTTACATGTTTATTATGATTTTATCAGCTTCGATAACTATTAATTCCTTGGTTAAATCAGAATTATGTCAGCTTTAGTCATCAGTTACTCGAGGTTGTCAACATTCCACTATCTTTAATCAACGTGAACGCGAAGTTTAATCAATTTATAAAGACCAGTTCTTTATCAATTTAAGCAGTTATAAGTAGCTGTCCATAAATTTCGTCAACAATTAGCGGTGCCCCCCGAGGGGAGGGATAAAGTGAAACATCTGTTAACACGATTGAGTTGTTGGGTGGGGAGGGGGTGTTGGCAAAAGCTATTCAACAAAACTGTTTTGTACCCCTATTAAATTGTTAGATATATATTACTCACTCTCTCCTTATATGACGTGTCCTGTACAGTACGTTATCATTATTGCCACACTGTACGCCTTCTGTTTTGTGCAAGCTGCCCAGCTTCTTCGAGTGTTATGTTTCCAACGTAGTCTTGGTCTGCCTCGTGTTCTCTTCCCTGGAACTTTTCCCTCCATGATTAATCTATCTAAACCAACGGTTCTCAACCTTCCTAATGCGGCGCGACCCTTTAATACAGTTACTAATGTTGTGGTGACCCCCAACTATAGAATTATTTTTGTTCCTACGTCATAACTATAATTTTGCTACTGTTATGAGATGTAATGTAAATATCTGATATGCAGGATGTATTTACAGTCTTACAGATTTAACATAATTAAAGCGTAGTGATTAATCACAAAAACTATATGTAATTATATATTGTGAAATATTTATTTTCAATTACAAATAAATGAAATAATGTCTTGAAGCATGGTGTAGTATGGGTAACAGTCTGAATATAGCAACAGTAAACTACATTGATATATTTTGTGACAGTATGCGTAAAAAGCCAACGTCAGTGCGAAGGTTGAGATTGCTTCTTTCTCGACAGATCAGAAATTCTCGGGAAAGTCTTTGGAAGAGCACAACGAATATCATCTTCCACAACAAATCTACTTCTGTATTTATAAATACTTGATAACCAACAAGCTGGAAAACCCTGTTTCACAAAGATATGTTGGGAATAGAAGAAGAAGGCGCAACACAGTTTCAGACAGAACAGTATATGACTGTAAACACCATAATTTTGTAACTGGAATCTTAGAGAAATCAGTTCTCGCAGCATCGCTGTTAATAAGTTCAATGAACCTCTTTTGTACTATCTCAGGAACATCTTCATCTTTGACTGTGAATTGACTTCTGTGAATGGGCAAGTGCAAATGAGGTGTCCGGTAGATTTGGAAAGTACGAAGACATTTCGTCTGCAAGCATGTGCAAGCGTTCTTTCATAGAAATTATCATCGTAATCCTTTTGTCTAGTTCACTGTCATGTTACTCGAAGAAAGCACATAAGGTAGACAAAATGTACATTTCATTTTCATCATTTTTTTCCAAAGCTGAAGATTTACTTGGAATGTTCAGATCTTTTCAGATCAATCAGGCATGTTGGATTTGGTCCTTGCAGTGATCAATTAAACTCACTCAAGATGGTAAAGATGTCAACTAAGTAATCTATTTTCCCCACTTTACTTTTATCGCTGAAACGTGTTTCGAACTGCGGTCTTGCTTTCTGATTAAAACATGTTTCGAGTTCATCACGAAGCTTAAAAACACATTTTGAAACGTTTCCCTTCGACAACCATCTCACTTCAGTGTGAAATGGAAGAGCATCGTTCGGCGCGTCCAACTCGTTGCACAGTTGCGAAAACAGTGGACTGTTTAAAATGCTCGCCTTTACAAAATTGACAGAAATTATGACGCTTTTCATTACTTCTTGTGACTCTTATCATAGCGTCTTCGCTGCTAATATTTGTCAATGAATCATACAGTTAGTTCTGATGACTTTTGGTGAATCATTCTGTACCAGACGGTGAAACCCAGATAGACATCCTAGTATACCTGGAGCACCATCTTTGCAAACACCACAAACCTTTTCCCTAGAGATCTTATGCTCTTTCTGAAATAAACCAACTGTGTCAAATACATTACGTGCAGTATTTGTCGTTTCAAGAGGTTTGCAAAAAAGAAACTCATCCTTAAAGTTGCCATCAGTAATAAACCTCATGTAAACCGGTGAACAGATTACAACGTCTGTAGATTGATAAAGCTGGTTACTAAATATTGAAAGTGGAGCATATTAAATTCCCTGGATTACATGATCACGAATAGCATCAGAGATGTCATCTATTCTTCTACGAACAGTGTCCTTAGATAAGGAAATTTAACTCAATTTTGTAACAAATACGTCTTCGATCATAACCGTAGATAATAATATTATTTTAGTTTTTTACATACCTGCTTATACTTAGAATATCATGGAAGGATAAAATCAGAAACTCAGATATTATAAACACTCTGAATATTCCAGAGTGTTGGTTACTAAACACAATAACAAAAAGAAAACTACGCCTGTTTGGTCATATAAAGAGACATAACTGTTTAGAAAGAGAAATAATGGAGGGAAGAGTACCTGGGTAGAGGAGAAGGGGCAGACCAAGAAGACGATGGACAGACGACATTAAAGATAACATGAATACATCGCTAGAAAATGCAAGCCACATCGCCCAAGACAGAGAGAGGTTCAGAGAGTTCATTGGTAAGACAACGTTCTGGAAGGAACACGTCACATGACACACTTGACACATACCGGCTACTATCACTAGGGGGCAGTGTCGTGATCGATTAGCATTATAGAAGACATGTTCGCTACATTAAGTTCGACACCATACGTTACGTGTTGTGATCATTGTTTGGCTTTCAGTTGGTTACTTTTTATATACTTGGAATCGCATGCTAAAAATAGCCAAGACGATTACAAGTATATAAATACTATTAAATAGTAACCACATGAAATTCAAACAATAATCAAATCACGTAACGAATGGTGTCCAACTTAATTTAGCGAACAGGTCTTGTAAACAGTCGATCGGTCAAGGCAGTATTCACATCAACCACAGCTGATTATAAAAAGACCGACCAGCATCCAGATTAAGTTACCATGGCTCAGATATTTTTGGGGGGCAGTAGTTGATAATTTTACAGTACACGATTTCACGTTTACCCAGTATTTGTAATTCATGAAGTGTCGTTTTACCTCCAGTACTGTTGCTTTCAACAGAACAGCAGTTTTCTACACAGTAACTGCTCTCTACACAGTAACTGCCCTCTACACAGTAACTGCTCTCTACACAGTAACTTCTCTCTACACAGTAACTGCTCTCTACACAGTAACTTCTCTCTACACAGTAGCTGCTCTCTATACAGTAGCTGCTCTCTACACGGTAACTGATCTCTACACAGTAACTGCTCTCTACACAGTAACTTCTCTCTACACAGTAGCTGCTCTCTATACAGTAGCTGCTCTCTACACGGTAACTGATCTCTACACAGTAACTGCTCTCTACACAGTAACTTCTCTCTACACAGTAGCTGCTCTCTATACAGTAGCTGCTCTCTACACGGTAACTGCTCTCTACACGGTAGCTGCTCTATACACAGTATCTGCTCTCTACACGGTAGCTGCTCTCTACACGGTAACTGCTCTCTACACAGTAGCTGCTCTCTACACAGTATCTGCTCTCTACACGGTAACTGCTCTCTACACAGTAGCTGCTCTCTACACAGTAGCTGCTCTCTACACGGTAACTGCTCTCTACACAGTAGCTGCTCTCTACACAGTATCTGCTATCTACACAGTAGCTGCTCTCTACACAGTAACTGTATCCGTATGTGGGCTGACCCGGCTAGAGACGGATAGAGGAGCGGTTCCTAAGACCATCTGAAATATGTGTTTTCCTATGGTCTTAGGCATATGTATTTCCAATGGTCGTGGGTCTGTTTTCCGATGGTCTCCCCTATGAAAACGTCGTTCGACCCTCAAACGACTGTCGCGACCCACAGGTTGAGAATCGCTGATCTAAACCAGTATGTCTCATTATAGGTCCGAAATATGTTAGTTTGCGGTTTTTTTGGGTAGTTTTCAAGTGCCATTCGTCTTCTATGTTCAGATCTTTGCGGACATCTGTTTTGTTTCATCTTTCTGTCCATGATATTTTTAGGACCTTTCTATAACATTTAATTTCGAATGTCTTTTTCTTATCCATTGCAGACCTCATTATCCACGTCTCACAACAATATGTTGCCACTCGACAAATATAGCTTCTTAATAGTTGTAACTTTGTTTTTCTATTTGCCCCTTGCGATAGATTTTTCATCAGTGATGTTTTATGCTTAGATGCATGGTATTATTTTATCAGTAACACTATTTACGCTTACATGGTTGGAATATTTGTATTGACAAATATATTTATTTGTACATGTATGGTATGATTGTATCAGCAACTCAATGCTTACATCTTGGGTTTGATATAAAATTATTTTATAAATGAAGTGTATCATACGTTTGCCATGAACTATATTGTATCACACCAGAAGTTTTCATGGTATGTTTTTCATGGGTTTTCATTGTGTATTAGTTATAGGTTGTCATGGTGTGCTAGTCAGATGTTTTCATGGTTTGCTAGTCAGAAGTTTTCATGGTGTGGTAGTCAGAGATTTTCATGGATGCTAGTCAGAATTTTTCATGGTGTGTTAGTCAGATGTTTTCATGGTTTGCTAGTCAGATTATTTCATGGTGTGCTAGTCAGATGATTTCATGGTGTGCTAGTCAGATGATTTCATGGTGTGCTAGTCAGATATTTTCATGGTGTGCTAGTCAGATGTTTTCATGGTGTGTTAGTCAGATGTTTTCATGGTGTGTTAGTCAGAGGTTCTCATGGTGTGTTAGTCAGATGTTTTCATGGTGTGTTAGTCAGAGGTTCTCATGGTGTGCTAGTCAGATATTTTCATGGTGTGCTAGTCAGATGTTTTCATGGTGTGCTAGTCAGATGTTTTCATGGTGTGCTAGTCAGATGTTTTCATGGTGTGTTAGTCAGAGGTTCTCATGGTGTGCTTGTCAGATTTTTTCATGGTGTGATATTCATGGGTTTTCGTTGTGCTATTGCTCTAAACGTTTACTATTTTTCCCAAAGATTTCTAGTTCTTCCAAAGTCGGTTCCCCTTTTTTCTAATGTCACATAGGGCCCCACGGATATCTATATTCAAGGATATGCTACAGTATTTACAACGCCGCGGTAAGGGCTGACTGTAAATACAAACATTACCGGAGTTTCTTTCCAGTAATATGCCCTTTCTTTTTCGTGTTTTAAACAATACTGGGGATGAACTTGTTAAACTGTTTGTAACATAATAGAGACAGTTTTCAAAAGTATAGCCCTTATAACCATGTCCATCTTCGTGGCGGCGACATATAGAATGCCCCAGTGACGGCCAAATCAGGGTTCAAATCCCGCCGCAGGCAGCTGTGCATCGTTACCGTTCAGAAAGCAACAGCAAATTACTGAATTTATTTATGTAGCCTAGAAAATTTTACTAGAAAGCGTCTTATGACTACAAATGCTTCCTATGATTTCCGTGTCGAATACGAGTTACAGCGTGACCAGCGATAGTACTGTACGCCCTAACTGCAGAGAGTAAATGTGCCTTTGTTCGGTACGTCTGTGGATTATTGTCACGTTTTTGCAATGATTACTATTTATATACTTGAAAAGAGACAAGCAACAAAAGAAGGCCTAATTAATTCAAGAAAATGTCTTCTACTGCCGATCGGTCGCGATTACAGCTAAGAATGACATTATTTTTGTCTTTCTTAATTATCTTCTAGTCGTCTCTTGTTTCTCTGCGTATGATTATTTTGTAGAACAATGATTCTCAAACTCTTTTGTTCGTGGCTTCCTTACGGGACAATTTTTCTTCATGTGTCATCGCAATATTTTGTCTTTATATCCTTTCATTTACTATCTCATCAGTATTTTGACAAAGAATAGACAGAGAGAGAGAGAGAGAGAGAGAGAAAGAGAGAAATAATTCGAGAACAAATTCAGAAGAAGAAAAAATTAAACTCTATAACAAAAACGACATTGAAGTCACACGCTGATGCAGCAATATTGTACACTCTTCCCTTGTACCTTAAATTTTTCATTGATTTTCTGTACAGATCACCGAGGCTTTTGAAAGTTTATGGATATATGTCACGTGTTTTTTATTGTTCAATTAGTTACTTTCTGTTGCGTCCATAGATTGGTTTTTCACCATCCTTCCTATTTAAATATTGTTCTACACATTAAATATTTCGGTAAACATAAGAATGAATTAGAACCAACTACTATCATGTGTCTACAATAGAATAATATCTAGATGTAGTGTTAGAGAAATACACAAAAAGATGGATAGCATCAAGGAAACACTGAAGCCAGCATGCAGACACTGAAGACATCATGGGGACACTGAAACCAGCATGCAGACACTGGAGACACTGAAACCAGCATGCAGACACTGAATACATCAAGGAGACACCGAAACCAGTATGCAGACACTGAAGACATCAAGGAGACACTGAAACCAGCATGCATACACTGAAAACATCAAGGAGACACTGAAACCAGCATGCAGACACTGAAGACATCAAGGAGACACTGAAACCAGCATGCAGACACTGAAGACATCAAGGCGACACTGAAACCAGCATGCAGACACTGAAAACATCAAGGAGACACTGAAACCAGCATGCAGACACTGAAGACATCAAGGAAACACTGAAGCCAGCATGCAGACACTGAAGACATCATGGGGACACTGAAAACAGCATGCAGACACTGAAAACATCAAGGAGACACTGAAACCAGCATGCAGACACTGGAGACACTGAAACCAGCATGCAGACACTGAATACATCAAGGAGACACTGAAACCAGCATGCAGACACTGAAGACATCAAGGAGACACTGAAACCAGCATGCATACACTGAAGACATCAAGGGGACACTGAAAACAGCATGCAGACACTGAAAACATCAAGGAGACACTGAAACCAGCATGCAGACACTGAAGACATCAAGGAGACACTGAAACCAGCATGCAGACACTGAAGACATCAAGGCGACACTGAAACCAGCATGCAGACACTGAAAACATCAAGGAAACACTGAAACCAGCATGCAGACACTGAAGACATCAAGGAGACACTGAAACCAGCATGCAAACACTGAAGACATCAAGGGGATACTGAAAACAACATGCAAAAGACACTGAAAACATCAAGGGGACACTGCACACATCAAGGAAACACTGCACACATCAAGGAATCACTGCAGATGTCAAGAGGACTCTGCAGCAGTATAAAAAAACAATTCTTCTTCTTCATCTTCAGCGTTCATTCTCAAACTCCCGCTGCATTTCTCTTGTAACAGGACAATGGTCCTACAAGATTTCCAGTTGAACGTAGTCCAGAGAATGGAAATGCGTTGTGTTGCCGTTTTATTTGCGCCAATGGCCCAATACATCCGTCTTCGGAGGTAAAAACAATTCAAATAAGGCAATGCACCTTGCTTTTAAATATTAATTTGGTTCTGGTTTTCAATTAGTGCCTACCTACGCATTTTATAGTCAATTAATCTAAATATTAGATCAATAATTAATCAGTAATTAATTTAAATATTATTTTTTCAGTGTAAGGGTTAGGCGTTACGGTTAGGTATGTTTTACATAACTAATCCTAACCCTAAATATATTTATATTTCAATTAATAAATAATAAACATAAACTGATAAATATAGCAAGGGAAATAATTAAATATGTAAGCATTAATTCCACCTATTTCCGTTAATTTAAACTCCCCTACGCTTAACAGCAATTTTGTAGCAACTACCTTGGGGATATATCATAGATAGATAGATACAATTTGACAAACATTCTGTGAGAGAACTAGCATTTTTTTTATAAATTTACACATAGTGTGCGTATCTTATTGAGTTAGTTTCAAACTTAAAGCCGACATGTTTCCGGTCGATATGTGTAATCCTTTTAGTGTCTGTTATCAGTCCGGTACCGACCAACAGTTGTATACGTTGTCATGACATTCGCCAACAGGGATTAAGATGCCTGTGATATGAAGTGTTGGTGCTAATGGCGGTCATAATGATCAAACGAACGGCCTTTTTTTGTTCTGTGCATTGTGACATTTTGATTTTATTGATACTGAACTACTATAGGGTCATTTTGACTGTGAAGTTTGGCACTAGCCTCACACATCGAAGGTCCTTAGTTCGTGTGACCAGTGAAATGATTCAAGGAAAAGTTGAACTGACCGCTGGCCAAAATTGGATGCCTAGTCTTGTTGGAGATGAGTTTATAAACTCGGTGGTTCCGTTGAATGATCTCAATGATCCGGTTGCATGTCTCTGTGGTCCGCGCTGAGAACCACTGCAGTAGAATGTTTCTAAAGAATAATTATTAATAACAATAGTCTTATGAACCATAAAAAGAACAAGTGCTTAAGAATGGTTAAGCATTGACAGTTCAGAAATCAATAAGACTACGGAAGAGAAAAGATCCGTCCGCACACAACCGGTAAACATTTATACAAATAATACACTTTTCCGCTACAGTGTTTCTGGAGCCCAAAGCTAAATAACACTGTAACTTCTACTTACGTTACAAGAGACGACTAAGTAAGATAAAGCATAAGGTTGGATTCTTCTTTCTGTTGCAGATGAAACACTAACGATGTATGTGTCACTACTGAAAGTTCAGATATCAACACATACCATTTCAGCTACGTCACAACACATTCCATTCTCTGCATTTCATCATGATAACCCACAGGAATGTGAAACTCATGTGTGTTGCCCAGGTTAAAAAGAGGTGTAAATACTTTAGTTAGTTATTCCTCAAGGGCCAAAGACGGCAAATAGGGCGGATGTCATAGATTTCCATGTCTCTCGTTTCATTGCAATTTGCTTTATATCTTCATTGTTTCTGATACCGATGGTGAAACGTTCTCTTGTAATAGTTCTAGTAATGTTTCTTTTGGTCTTCCTCGTTTTCATTTGCCCTTTGGTGACCACATCAAATCATGTAAATACTAGCAGTACTTTAATCTGCAGTGCCTTTTAAGATTGGGTGGGCTAATCCGTACCGTAGGATTTAGAGTCCACAAAGCCACGCTGATGTCGAATGTGTCAGACAGAAAGGCGTATTTATCACAACCAAACTGCGAAACATGACAAAAAAATGTCATTCTCTGGACTACATCCTACAATTGAGGCATTAGTATGAGAAAGACTCATCATCATACCGCTGGAGTAGGCAATCATGGCTCTCCACAGCTCTCTGTCTCCAGTACTATGTATCCGAATCGTTGTTGTTTCTCTGTCCGATTGTTAAACTGTCTAATAATTCTCACATTGTCGCCCTCTGCCTCTGCTGCCTTCAATCTTATCTGCTGTGACTATATTCTCCAAAATTCCTTGTCTAAATAACGTCACCAAAAATGAATATTATTTCTTATGAAATAAAAACTTTCTTATATCATTGACGAAGCTCCGTCTCGCATTTGACTCTTTTACCTCCACATTAATATGTATAATGAGAAAGACTGCACAAGAAAGAAAAAGGTAAATTCAGAAGAACTAACCCCCATTATACAAATTATATCGGAATCACACGTTTACGCGGCAGTGCTGGAGACTTCAGCTGAAATCCAATTGTATTCTGGAGAGTTCAGCTGAAATCCAATTGTATTCTGGAGACTTCAGCTGAAATCCAATTGTATTCTGGAGTCTTCAGCTAAAATCCAATTGTATTCTGGAGACTTCAGCTGAAATCCAATTGTATTCTGGAGACTTCAGCTGAAATCTAATTGTATTCTGGAGACTTCAGCTGAAATCCAATTGTATTCTGGAGACTTCAGCTGAAATCCAATTGTATTGAAAAATAATCAGAGAACTAATACATATTTGCCCAACATGGAATGTCTTGATCTCCACATACAAAATACAGCCAAAATACATAAACCTGTACAAGATAATATTACATGAGTTGTAAAACATAACTGATAGTACTGATGCTCAGTAAAGATACGATTGTTTGTGGTTGTTTGAGCTAAGCTCAAGTTTACAGCCAAACGTAATCTGTTGTGCTTTGTTTGCTTAAACTCCTTCAAATAAAGGCGTGGCCAGGTAATACAACACTGTTTTCTAACTACACAGTCTTAGTAACCTGGAATCTGCAAGAACGCTTTTTATGTACATGTTTCGTAAAATATATCGATGTAATTGTTAGAGATTAAATCGCATGTCGTCTCCGGAAAGACGGTTGGCTCCTAAACTTTGTGTCTCTTGTCTAGGCGAAACATTTTGGGGACAAAAATGTTGCCTCTTCTTTCTTTGCCTCTTGCAAAGCTTTCATTTAGATCTTCAATATAGTGCAATCTAATCTTCAATATAGTGCAATAAGATCTTCAATATAGTGCAATAAGATCTTCAATATAGTGCAATAAGATCTTCAATATAGTGCAATAAGATCTTCAATATAGTGCAATAAGATCTTCAATATAGTGCAATAAGATCTTCAATATAGTGCAATAAGATCTTTATTATAGTGTAATATCTTCAATATAGTGCAACAAGATCTTCAATATAGTGCAATAATATCTTCATTATAGTGTAATATCTTCAATATAGTGTAATAAGTTCTTCAATATAGTACAATAAGATCTTCAATATAGTGCAATAACATCTTTAATATAGTGCAATACGATATTCAATATAGTGCAATAAAATCTTCATTATAGTGCAATAAGAATTTCAATATAGTGCAATAAAATCTTCATTATAGTGCAATAAGAACTTCAATATAGTTCTATTCGTATGTACAACCACCTATAATAGTAGTAGTTAATTGTTTTCTGTTTGTGATTAACTGTTTTCAGTTTGTGAACTTAGTAATTTCTTGTCAATAGGTTTGTAATTGTTGGTTATTACATGGTTGCCTGGTAAGATGTATAGAGACGACAGTCTCTAGCTTTGCTAGATCCGACGCGTCGTCCTGTACATGCTACATTGTATTATTTTACCTCTAAAACATATTACTCCAATTCCACCAGTTGCTTGAATTTAGCCCTCGTAGTCGTTGTTCTATCATAGAATGGAGAACTGAGGACCATTGGGGATCGTTCTAACATAGAATTCAAAGCTGGGGTCAATACTTCAAAATTGGGAATGTGGGATCGTTCTAACATAAAATTCAGAACTGGATCATGTCGGATTGCTCTAACGTAGACTTCAATACTGGGGATCATATGGGATTGTTCTAACATAGAATTCAGACATGGACCATATAGAATCATTCTGATAATAATGAATTCAGAACTGGAGATCTTATGGGATCGTTCAGCTCTTGACGATTTGTTTCATGTTTGCTGGTTAAATAAATAACTCACACGTCCACCTCCACATGCACATTCCTAATAATTCATTATTGATGTGGAATTTTTTCAGCGAAAAAAGACAAATCAAGAAGTGTTAAGATCAATAAACGTCAAAGGGAACTAGCTTCTTAACATCATCATAACACGAAATTTAAGCTTTTTGGGTCATATAAAAAGACATAACAACATGGAAAGACTAAACAAGAGTTAACGGCCAATAAGGGAAGAAGGCACCAAGACGACGATCGTGCAGTGATATATCAGAGTGTTTAAACATTTCTCTAGCTGCTGTAAGTCAGCTCGCCCAAAGTGGTGAAGCATTCAGTAGATCCATAAAGAATATTACGTTATGGAAACAATAGGGCACATGATGATGATCTTACAATGAGGTTTCAAAATACCATATTCCGAACATAGCACATACTACTTAATAAACCTGTGGGGTTGTTTAGCGAAGAGGTTAGCGCACTGGCTTCGCATATAAGTGGCCCTTGATTCATTTCTCAGTTGAGATGAAAATGTCTTACAGATCGCAACTGCTCCCGGGTCGATCCAGCCTTTGTTGGGTACCAGAGTAATCCGGGAAGTAAAGACAGCAAGGGAGAGGATATGACTACCGCCCTCATATAGCAAAGCCACTGAAATGTGAGATCGCTAACATCTCACACGCGTACGGCATAATAAATGCTATGCGTTTTTAGATGTTTGTATTGGTTTTTAGATGTTTGTATGGGTTTTTAGATGTTTGTATGGGTTTTTAGATGTTTGTATGGGTTTTAAGATGATTACCACCATCTCTTAAAATATAACGTACGTTACATTTTCATGTTACATATAAGAAAGATTGTGACTTGTGAGATGAAATGCTTGAGGAAAGCTGCCGGGGTCACCAGACTTTATAGATTACGAAATGAATATATCAGGGAAAGAATAGGTGTAATATCGTGTAAAGATTACATAGAGAGAGAACAGATTAAGTGGTTTGGCCATATTATGAGAATGCATCACGAAACGTTTCCCGTACAAGCATATAACCAAATGAGATCAGGGTAAAAAGGCCAGAGGAAGAACAGGGAAAAGATGGATATAAAACATCAGGGATATCCTGAACAAACACGGTCATAGCACAGTCGACGCCACACATCTGGCTTTAGAACGCAAGCTCGAGCTCCAATCACCCCTACGTTTAACGGCAAGAGTGGATCACAAACCACCTGGGCAAAAAATAGACAATACCAGAAAGAGCTTTCTTCCTCAGGACCAGACAAATTGAAACATCTGTATATAAACGTGTAACAACTGACAAACACCCGCTGCGCATATGGTTGCGTCTGTGGGTCTCACCAATGGCCCACTAGATAAACTACCCATGCAAGAGATAACCTTAGTGGATGACATACCGTTATATTGAGGTGTTTTCTTAGAGAAGCTTCATGGCACGTCATCTATACAATTATGCTTTTATTTTGTTGTTGAAATGTGTTACATGATTACCTGAATATATAAGTATGCACCCTCTGTGGTTGCGAGGAAGCCAGAGATGTGATGTGCAGCACTGGGGAGGAGGAAACTGACAGCACTGTTTTTTCCTATGGCTTAGACCCATCATAGAGGCACAGTGACTCAGGACGTGACAATCCTTTTGACTTGAACATTTGGTTGCATGCCTAGAGAAATAGAGAAGTTCGACATAACCAGTAGTCAATTGGTGGCGGGGAATGAGCACAGTGAACCATATCTTGGCTACAGTGGTTGGGAGCAGTGCATAGGTTGAAACCTACCTTCCTGGGGGTGTGATAGTTATTCTCTGGCTATGTCCGGGGTGGGCCGAAAATCCAGAGACTTCCCAGCAATATAATACCATTTAATGGCATTAGGTCAAATGGCATGAGCCCATGGAACGCTGGATCAGCAACCAACAACCAACCAACAAACACCCGCAAATCCCGCTACATGGCATTATGCAAAAGAGCAAAAAGAAAGGAGCCGTTGGATTAGTGACGAAGAGCAAGACGACCCAGGACTGAAATATATGCTCTTATTGCTCAATCTGATACTTACGTTATCAGTTTTTGTTTTCATATACTAGATTTAGTAATTTAATGCACATTCATTATTATTATTATTATGAGTCGTTACTGTCGGAAGTAAAATACTATTTATTTCCTGACACGCGCAAGATGTCCAAAACTACAGAGCAGCTGAATGACCGCATTTGAAATGAATATTTCATGTGACTATTGATTAAGCAGGAATATTTTTCCCCAAAATACACAATCAAGTACCTTTTTTTTTACATTTCTAACCAGAGTAAAGGCATCATTACCTTCCTTCCAGTATGACAGTGTGTACTATAATACTGATACGTCTGTGTACAAATCGGTGTACAATTTCATTTTGATGTTGTCTGTTCTGACTTCTGACGTCATATAATGGGTTCATTGTCTCTTCCGTCTTTTTTATAATGCGACTCGTGATTTGTTTGATTTTATGCACCGAAGCAAATATCGATTGTATCCATGACAACACCACAAACTCAGGTGGTCAACAACAGTGTTTCTCAGAATATAGTTGATTAAACCCTGAAGTTGGAAATAAGTTGATTGCATGATTTCATGTGGGAAAGATATATATATATGTGTGTATATATATATATATATATATATATGCTCAACAGAAGCAGAGGGTGGCAGCGTGAGAAAATATTAGACAATTTGACAACCTGGCACGACAGGGAAAGAACAGTGATCTTGATACATAATGCCGGAGATAGAGAGCTCTGCAGAGCCATGATCGCCTACGACAGTCGGTATTGCATCTGATGATGATGATGATGATAACTCGTATATATATTCTTGGTATCAAGTTTATCATTCCAGTGAGTGCTGTTGAAGTCTGGTGTGTCACTCCTGCTATCTTCTCATTATGTTAGTCACTCTATAGGTTTGTACAGAAGCCAGCTGAATATGATAGTTCATTGTGTCCAACTATCATCAGATTATTAAATTAGTTCGTCCAATGACTGAACTTGATTCTGTGGAAGAAGTGTTCGTTAGATTGTCTCAAAATTACAACTCTCTCGAAATAAGTCGAAGTTAGAAGGTTTTCGCTCAGCAGAAATGGTGTCTGTCATTGTGCACTGGCCATACTGTTAAATGTACGACAAAAAGCATTGTCCTATTTATGTTTCAATAATTTCTAGTTTTTAGTTCAAAAACTATCTTTGAAATCATCTAAGGAGTTCACTCCACTATGCTGATTTATAATCTAAGAACTTCACTCCACTGTGCCGATTTCTTATCTGGAACTTTACTCCAAATAGCTAGAAATATTGAAGTAAAAAGACAAATTATAGCAAAAATCTTAACAGACAGTTAAGATTTTTGGAGCATGAGATAAGAGCTAAACTTGAAGATTTAGTAACCGAAAATATCAAGGAGAAGAGACAGAGGAAGATAAAGAGAGAAGTTCCTGGATGAACTGTCACTGTGACATGAGAGAATGCTACGAAATAAATTACTAACAAGAGACAGAGTTGTGGATAAACATGATCGTCCACGCCATTCAGCATGGCACCTGATTGATATTGCTTTCTGAACAGTACAGATGCAGAATTGCCTGCAGCGAAAGTTGAACTACTAATGTGGTTATTTGTAGTTTATATTCATTTCTCACCTGCGATTTCAATTGTTTATTATCGATCTCAAAACAATCGATTTTATGCCTTATCATAACTAACATTACCGTTGTCATTAGCATATTCGATCTTTGGAATAGTTAGTTTGTTAGTGAACATAATTAATATTAGTACACATCAAGCAGATCCATAGCTCTCCTGTCTTTTCTTGCTTTACCATGTGGCGATCCCGTAGCGCTCAGGTTACAAGCAGGTCTCATTTGTTCGTGCGATGAATGTCCACTCACCACTCTTCTTCTTCCACCTTTGAAAGTTCCCTGAAGTATATTGTTTTTAGCAAGGAATCATGTCGGCACACATGTCCAAACTATGCAAATTAATTTAATGAATGTCCGATTACTCAATGGGAGTTTGAGTAGTATAAATGTTAAATAATTCGTCCGCTGACAATAAACCCAGGTTTCGAATTCGCCCGTCAATAATAGTTATTTGTTGTTGGAAATAAAAATAAAAATTATTCTCGTGGTTCAGCCCTAGCCACGAGGAAATAGAGTACCAGTGCTCATGCCTTAAGTGATCGAGGAATGATACAATCGTTAATGAGCTAGTTATTTTAGGCTGTTCTGGTCAACCGCTGACTAGGGAGCTGAGCACTTATGGGAAACCGTGTGTTATAATGCTGGTTCATTACTCATATTACCTTTTACCTTTAGATTATTCTACGTGAGATAGTCCTACAATAGTCAAAATCATAACATAACTATATATCTATCTATCTACTGTCATTTCCACTTGTGTCGTTAAGCGTCGTGGCACAATCGGAGTTTTTGTCTTTCGCCGTTTGAGTGTCATTGTCCATGGTAAGCCCGTGTCTATTTAATGTTTCTTTGATTGTCTTTGCCCAACTAGTTCTTGGACTTCCTCCTGCCTTGTAGTCCGGTCTTCTGCTGATGTATGCACGATGAACTGGTTGAGCAGATTCCATTCTCATGATTTGACAAAACTATCTAGTATTTTGCCTCTCGATGTAGTCTTAACTTGAAATAGTTTTTACTTCTTTCCTGATATCTTCATTTCTCCAGCGGTCTCTTCTCTTGATATTTATAGCTTTCATCAAACATCTCATTTCGCAAACTGTGATATTTTTAGCTAGTGTATTTGTCAAGAGCCATGTATGACATTGGTAACACAGAGTTGGTATACACATTTATTTATCAATTGTCGTTTTGCAGCCATGCAGATTGATGGGCGTTTAAGTATTGTGACAGCTGGTAAGTGACAGCATTGATTTTTTTGACACATTTTCTCAATCTCACTGTCGAGTTTGCTATCCTCCATTAACATGCTTCCTAGGTATTTACACTCTGGGACTTGTTTTAGTTTTGTACCATTGACAGATAACTTTAACTGGCCTGGTGCTCTTGCTTATCTTCATAGTCTCTGTTTTAGATGTGTTTAGTTTCATGCTGTGTTGTTTACAGGTTGTATGGAGCAAGTGTGTGTGCCACTCTAATTCGTTTTCAGATTCGTATATTAAACATTGATCATCTGCAAATAGCAGCTTGTTGAGTGATCTGTGATCTTCATTTGATGTTTCTGCAGAGGTAAATTTGTGTCTTGGGTTTGCTTCTTTAGTTATCATGTCCATGTATGTTACAAACAGAAGTGGTGATAGTACGCAGCCTTGTCTAACGCCTGTTTTTATTTCAAATGAGTCTGTTGTGCCCTCAGTAGTTCTGATGACGGTCTGGCAGTTTTTGTATAAAGCTCGTATGTTGTCTAATTGTCCATGTACTCCATAGTCCTCCAATATTAGTCACAGTTTTCTCTATCAAATGCCTTTTCTTGGTCGATGAAGGCGATGTTTAGTTGTAGGTCGTATTCAAGTGTCTTTTCGCTCAGCTGTCGTATCGCAAAATGTGTAATAACATCTGTGCTTCCCATACCTTTCCTGAAACCAAATTGTTTCTTTTTTATCTGGGGTTGTATTGTCGGTCTTACTCTCTGTTCTATGATTTCTGCATATATATCTTTCCTATGTGGCTGATTGGAGATATGCCTCTGTACGTCTCACATTCTCTTTTGTTGCCCTTTTTTGTCCATATGGGTACAATTATTGTTCTCTTCCAGTCATCTAGTACTTGTTTTCTGACCATGCTGCTGTGAATATTCTCTTTAGCTAGCTTACACCAACGTCCATGCACGCCAGGATGGCTTCAGTTGTTATGCCATCCACGCCAAGTGATTTGTTTCAGCTGTTCTTATTATGTTCCTCTATTTCACGGACTAGTATTTCTGGTTCTGGAACATGTGAATATCTTGGAGTGAAAGGATAGTTCCTTGTGTTTATTGATGGGCTGTACAACTCTTTAAAATACTCTAGCCACCTTGTTTTCCTGTCTTCTCCGTTGAATATGGGGGTACTGTTTCTTCAGTTTATGATTGTCGTGGGGTTATAACTCACATCTCTTACTTAAATATCATAACCAGGTAGAGAAACAGAGATTTAGACACAGATATGAATGATATGATGGAAAACGGAACAAAAGGAACCGTTATTGCACTTAGAGATATATAGAAATAATAAAAAATGAAATACAAAACCAAATGTTAAACCAGTGATGTTGTATGGATCAGAAACATGGAGAACAACAAACAGAAAACAAGAAATCTTCAAACTTTCATTAGTGGATACCTGCTAAGATTAAAAGTTTGGAAATCATAAGATAATACCAGTAATAACAAACGTATCAAAGATAAAATAGCTAAAATAACATTACTATAGAAAGAGAACTTGTCGTTGCTGATAATTGATAGGAAACACAGTAAGACCACTGGAAACCATTGTAAAACGAGCGATGTTCTAGAATCCATGAGTCGTGAGAAAAAGAGAAAAGTCAAGAAATACCTGGAGGAAAGATAAACACACACAACAAATATGATCAGGTCATATAATAAACGAATAAACTAAAATAAGATAATATAGAAGAGGTTAATTGAGGGCCTATGCTCCACTTGGAATAAAAATATGTACAGGTGGAAGATGGACCGTGAGGTATATGATGCAGCATTAAGTAATGTGGCGTAGGAACTGGACCACAAGATCAAGAAACAAAATGAATAGTCTTTAGTGCAAAAACGTCGATAGGAACCAGTAACTTCAAAGCAGGTTTGCCGGAATTGGTTCATTTTAGGGCATAATTTTACAAATTATGGCGTATTTGTCATTTTAAAAACAATTTTTGGTCACCGAAAATGAATTGAAAGCTAGGAGTTTGGTCATTTTTTGCCACATTTTACATGAAAGTTGACTATAATCAATTTCTACTCAACAGAGTTTCGTAGTAAAGGAAGGTCTCAAACAAGGAACAAAACCGTAGACCAGTATCGTATGTTGTAAGAGAACTAAGGAGTGTCTCATTCATATCATGTAGAGGAAAGTAACCCACAAATGTCTCTGAAGGTGGATGTGCCTGAAAGCATTCCATTCTCTGGAGTACATTCCACTAATCGGTAGGAATTTGAGAACAACGGCAATTGAGCCAGTAATTCAGTTTTTAACGTCATGAAATTGTAATGATTTTAAAAATTCGAATATTCTACAGAAGACTTTCTAACTCTGTCTAATTGGCAACTTCGCCGACATTGTGAACGAAAATATTTGTATTACTAATTTGGTCAATGAGATTAAAATAACTTTTAAGACTTCTCAAATTTACGGACACCTTTATGATTGAGGTAGTATATTCGATAGCATAGGACAATCCTTAGAGATTTACAGTTCTGATAATTGGTGCATTCTTGAGGCTAAGGTACTTGAATCAGGACCGTTTTCGCGGCATCGAATCGCATTGCAACTCAGGTAAAGGGACCAAGTCAATAAGAAAGCCACAAACACCAACACAAGATGACTATCACATTTTGAACAGATCAGAACAAATTATAATTCTTCGCCTCAGAACAGGACACAACCGACTCCGCAGTCAATTGTATACAAAGTTCAAGATTGGCAATACGACCATGTGTACATGTGGACAGGCAGCACAGATTGCCAAACATATACTTCAAGAGTGTTCTGAGCATGAAACGTTGAGGCAGACATATTGGCCAGAGGAAACAACACTGGAATCAAAGCTCTATGGATCACTGTATGAACTACAAAAGACAGTGAGTTTTTATTAAGGAGACAGAATTACAGATATAGACATGTTTCAAGTGAACGAAAGAAGAAGAAGGTAAAGGAGTTTTTCAGTACTTAACTAACAACATCCCCCAAAAATATGCGATTTTGTCAAGACATTCAAACTGTGTACTCGAGTCTCTCAGAATGGACCAATCGAGACAACAACTATTATAACAACAACGAACATCCCGTACAAGTGTTGGCGTATCCCCATGACCACAAACAAAGAACATCCGTATTCGTACTAAAAGGGTGAAAATGCCTACTTGTAACATAAATAGCATAGAGACAGGGCAATGTTGCTTTATATAATTTTTTAAAACCCTGTTTACTTGAGTTGCAAGACGATTCGACGCCGCTAGGCTGACCAGGTTCAATTCCCGTTAGTCTCAAAAATTCTGCATTTATCCTCGTACCTCCTACTTGTATTTATTTGTATAATTGATACATACATTTGTAGACATATGCTGTCTAAAGATAAAACAGAAATGGTGGTTCCTATCATGGACACTAACAAAAGAACAAGAGAGAAAAAAATGCTATATGTAAAATGAGATACTAAGAAAATAAGCAAACAGAACAAGAAGAGATCATGTGAGAAATGAAGAGATAATAAGAACTTTTGGAACAACGTGTATAGTCAATTATATTTTGAAAACTGAGACTTAAATGGTTCGGCCACTTAATGAGAATTCGGCCACCTATTCGGCCACCTATTGGCCAGCGGCAAGAGCATACAACATGAAAATGGAAACAGCAATATATAGACGAATACCAAGAAAAAGGTGAATTTAAGGAGTTACCACCAACATTCTGAGACGTCATAATATTATTGTATATCGAGCGATCAAAAGTGTCATAGCCCTAAAAGCGAACGTTATTCAGTCATGCGAAGCCGCCTGATAGCAAAAACAAAGAACAATAGAGAGATAAATGGTTCCTTTATGTTTGCAGTCAAGGAAGATATCTGCCCTTGAATTTAGTAAAATGCTATCACGCTTTCCTAGAAATATCCTTAGGCGATATATCTATAAATAGAAGTTAAAACGTGTATTGCGTAATTTATATTGTTTTCTATTACTGTGATAAATAGCTGGGTGAAAATGATTTCACAGAGTTTTCAATTACCATAGTTTTATGGTTGGCTCATTGAGTTTGCATTTTGTTTATTGTGTTTTATAATTCCGTAGCTGAGGGCGTTAGCTACGTTTATTTCTTAGCTTCGTTATTGTCACCATTGATGCAAGTGTGTGTATATTTAATGTGTATTTATGTGATATGTATAACTTAGTCTGAATTGTGAATGTGATTTCGAGGTAAATATTTATGTAATGCGGTAGCATGTTTCCTTAATGTACGTTGGAGTTTTCGGTATACTTGGAGCGGAATTCATCGCACGATTCATGTAGAGGCCGCGTACAGAGAAATAAGCAAATTTCAGGACAGTGTAGGGAGAAGGCAAATGCATGGAAATAAGTTCCTTATGGAGCACAATGTAAGGAGAAGTCACACCACATATATACAAACCAGGTATCAGACCTGGCGTTGCTCAGGAGTAAATATAAATATATGAGTTTTATTATTCATGCTTTCAACTGTATAATCAAAACAGAAGAACAATATGAAGTATTATCACTGTTTGACATCAGGTGTAATAGTTAAAGGTATTGTCAGTGCTTGACATTAAGTGTAATAGTTAAAGGTATTGTCAGCGCTTGACATCAGGTGTAATAGTTAACGGTATTGTCAGTGCTTGACATTAAGTGTAATAGTTAAAGCTATTGTCAGCGCTTGACATCAGGTGTATTAGTTAAAGGTATTGTCAGTGATTGACATCAGGTGTAATAGTTAACGGTATTGTCAGTGCTTGACATCAGGTGTAATAGTTAAAGGTATTATCAGTGCTTGACATCAGGTGTAATAGTTAACGGTATTATCAGTGCTTGACATCAGGTGTAATAGTTAAAGGTATTGTCAGTGCTTGACATTAGATGTAATGGTTAAAGGTATAGCCAGTGATTAACATCAGGTGTAATAGTTAAAGGTATTGTCAGTGATTGTGATCAGGTGTAATAGTTAAAGGTATTGTCAGTGATTGACATCAGGTGTACTAGTTAAAGGTATTGTCAGTGCTTGACATTAGGTGTAATGGTTAAATGTATAGTCAGTGATTAACATCAGGTGTAATAGTTAAAGGTATTGTCAGTGCTTGACATCCGGTGTACTAGTTAAAGGTATTATCAGTGCTTGACATCAGGTGTACTAGTTAAAGGAATTGTCAGTGCTTGACATTAGGTGTAATGGTTAAAGGTATTGTCAGTGCTTGACATTAGGTGTAATGGTTAAAGGACTAACATTTTGTGTTAGAGTAACTTTCAATTTCAGGATAAAGAACATGGTACTCAAATAAATTTATCCGGAAACGATTATCGATCAATAATTTCTATAAATGTTATATACGTATATATATAGATATGTTCAAAATATAACTGAAATCGTCCATAAATAATATTGAATAAATTTAATACGTAACAGCCACCTGTTGCACAATGTGGTGACAACAGTATCAGACTTGTGTCTATTATATCTCTCTGTGGCGTAAGAAGATAACTAAGAACTCAAATTCTGGCATAGAATCCCTTGCGTGAGTTACTGAAACTGTAGCTGGTGATGTATTTGGATTCCAGCACGTTCATACTAAAGTTGGGAGATATTTCGCTAAATTAATTGGCAACCTCACTCTAGACCAGAGGTCAGTAAACATTTATGGTCCAAGGGCCAGTGCGCAAATAGAAAGCTGATCGCAGAATGAACGAATAAAACGGTAATGAAAAGTGTCACCCTTCGTCGCAAGGAGCAAATTGTGCTAGTTTCCAGATCCGCATTAATATTACTATCTATTCATTTCCTTTTTTATTTAAACTTAGTGAAATTTACATATGTCGCTTACATTTAGGTACAGACAAATTGATATAATGTTTTAATAATAATAATAATAATAATAATAATGAGACCAATAATCCGTTAAGGTCGTAGGGGTGCCACACGATACATAACACAAAAAGATCTCCAAACAACTCTCTCCTCAGCTTGTCAGCTATTCAAAGAAGTGTAAAAAAAAGTAATGTTCAGGACATTCCTTGATGTTATCATTCCTCAATTTTCACCGTCCTCTTCTCCTTCAACCCTCGACCGTTTCTTGCAAAATTATTTTAGAAAGCGAGTCGTGTCTCGTTACATGTCCACACCAAACAAGTTTAAACCCTTTCACCACTGCCAGAAGTGGTTCTTGATAGCTTGCAAGTTTGTTTATTTGCTGCCGGACAAATCTATTTCTCTTGTGTTCTATATAGCTAATTCGTAACAAACGTCTGTGCTCATGTATTCAAAAGCCCGAATCCTTCTTTCTGTGTCTGCATTGAGTATCCAACTTTCACATCCGTATAAAAGTACTAGCGATCTCAGTTGATTTATCTTTACTATAATACTAATCTTACTTATTTAAATCATATTCAACTTTACCATGACAGTCATCGCCATCTCGGGTCTTAGCTTAATCTCATTCCCTGTGTTTTGATCATCACATATTACAATGCATTAAAGGCATGTGATTCTAGACCGTGGTCGAAATAAGCACTTCGATAATTTTTGGGATCTCCCTAGCGTAGTGGTTAAGCTATTCGCCTTGTGTTCAAGAGGTCATGGGTTCGAATCTGTCTCGTGTCGTCATGTTTACAATGTGGATTTTTTCGGAGATTCCTGTGGATTATCGCTTGAAGCTACGGATTACGTGATACTCTCTTGGTACTCTCGACAAGCGGTGGTCGCTTCGTTGAGAGTGACAGAGTATATATCGGACACCGAGTACAATTAAGTCAATCCCCAACGACTTTTGAACACTTTTTTTCTTAGCAGCACCGTGGGTCAGCAGTGACGAATTTTGTTTCAAGACTGGCAAGCCGTGTAATTTTGGCAGAAGGGCTGGGCTAAATCCGTGGGCTGTATGTTGTCAATCCCTGATCTATTCGGGAAGTTCCAGTTTGTGGCCGCTTCACATATTGTAGCTGATGAACTATGATAGCTAGGTGGTGAGTGGGCTCAGATGATAGGAAACTGCATCAGTGGGAAGCATGACGTGTTCCACCGAGGACGTAATGCTTTCGATGATTGGTTACGCTTGTTTTTTTTTTTAAATATCGTTCAAAATTCCTAAATTGTTTCATCATCCATTTTGATGTCATCCATTTCATGCTAGGATTTCAGTAGTGTCAAGCCTATTCTGTTGTATCTCTCTGTGGTGTGAGGAGATGACAAATAAATCAAATTCTGGCATAGAATCCCCTGCGTAAGTGACTGAAACTGTAGATTGTAGTGTTTATGGATTCAAACACGCATACATTAATGTCTAGGGAGCCGCGTAGCGCAGCGGTTAGCGCACTGGCTTCGCATATGAGTGGTGCTGGGTTCATTCCCCAGTAGAGGCGGAAATGTTTTTCAGATCGTATCGGCTCCCGAGTCGACCCAGCCTTAAATGGGTACCGAATTAATCCGGGAGGTAAAGACTTCGAGGGAGAGGAGATGGTTACAGCCCTCTTTTGCAGAGCCTCTGAAATGTGAGATCGCTAACATCTCACACCCCTACGGCAGTAATAAATGCTATGGGTTACCTTACTTTTTTTACTACAGTAATATCAGAACTTGCTCGGGGTACAAAGGGACTCGCATTTCTCTCGTGCGGATCCAGTGTTAGCAGATGACCAGATCATAAAAGTACCTCCTCGTAGAGCACCCTGGAAACTTAAATACAACTGCTATTACTGTATTCCTGACGAACACTTTTAGGCTCGTGTCTCCGTGAGTGTGGAGGCTACTGCAGCTGCAGGGAACCTCAGATAAGATGCTGCGCAAGAAAAACGTGCTAGAAGATCGAGTGCAGCTCAGTGTCGCACAGACTCCTCCCACACATTCTCAGAGTGCGGTAGAAAATAACAGTCACAATTCTTCATCATCATCCCATTTGAGTTAGTTTGTAGCAGTCGACTACGACGTACAAACAGCACAGTATAGTAAGCCAGCCATACGAAAGAACTGATACTTACACGCTGGTCACCAAGCTCAAAGCGATCCACTGTCTTCATACTTGAACTCTTGTCGCTACCTTACATCACTATCGACATAGCCACAGACGCCCACTAGTTACCTGCTGGTCCGCGGCGGATTTACTTAAGATTACATTACCGTGACATCCGGAACGGCAATTTTCCCCAAAAATGTTCAGACATACGCCTGTAAGGTGCTAACATCACAACCGTAGTAAAAACGTCCATAGGATGTAAAACTCAGTATTTTTATTGAGAATTTCCTTGTATTTTATCATTTAGAATTTTCGATTTTCAGAGATTCTGCTTGTGCTGATATCGATTACGTATATGAAGTCTTTAGTTTCCTGACCCCGTAGTTTTCTGAAATAGTTTCTATCTTGCGCAAGGTTTGTCCCGTTTTATATTAAATGTCGTCATTCCGACAGTGTTGTCTTGAAGACTAAAATGATAATTATGAAGGCAATCTCAAAGCGTTTGTAGATTCATCGTTGTGTTTTGATTATTTTTATATTTTTTTTTTAATTTTTTTTATTTTAGTGTTTTCAACTTTCAAAATTTGTTTTTATATTCAATATTTCAAGATTATATCATTATTATTGTGTGAGTATATTCATCATCATCATTAGGTACCGTGCCGGTCGGCGTAGGCGGTCATGGCTCTCCACAGCTCTCTGTCCACAGGATTGTGCATCAATGTCGTTTTTGTTTCCTAGCTGTGCCAGATTGTCAAACTGTATAATATTTTCTCACGTTGTCGCTCTCTGTCTCTGTTGCCTTCAATTTTGCCTGTTGTGACTATGTTCTCTAAACCTGCCTGTCTCGTGAAGTGGCCAAAAAATGAAGATTGTCTTTTTCTTATATTAATGATTAAGGTCCGTTTCGCATTTGACTCTTTCAACACCTCTACATTAGATTTTCTGGCAGTCCATGGTATTCTCAGCATTCTTCTGTAGAACCACATCTCTGTTGCCTCTAATTTCCAACTTTCCAGTTTATTTATTGTCCAAATTCTCGCACCCATATGTTAGTATAGGGGTTATATAGCACTGCAGAACTTTCTCACCTCTAATGACAAGGTCATATTACACAGTATATTTTTCATGTTTCTGAATGTTGTTATTGCCTGTCCTATTCTGCATCTTATTTCTGTTGAACTTCTTCCATCTGCTGTAATCATTGTACCTAGATATTTGAATTGGTGGACCTGTTTTAATACTATATCATTCACTTTGATCTTCCAAGGTGTGTTATTTTTGTTTCTTTGAAATAACCATTACTTCTGTTTTCTTGATATTTAGGAAGAGGCCTTTCTCTTTACTTTCTGTGACTACTACATTAATTAAATCTTGAAGGTCTTCCTCACTTTTTGCACTCCAACAGTGTCATCCGCATATGTCAAATTATTTATGTTATGTCCTCCCACTGATATTCCTGGGATATCTACTATTGCACGCAATATGTTTTTACCGTATAAAGAGAACAGGTCTGGTGAAGGCACGCATCCCTGTCTGACTCCTTGTGAGTATATTAACAAACTAATATCTATGTTATCATCATCCTCAGTACCATAACTCATCATTATAATTCTCAACACTACCAACCACCGTCATCATCACCTCTACCACGATCAAGATCATTATTATCCTCACCACCAGCACCACCATCATCAATACTACCATAATACTCCTCATCACAACTATCAGTACCATCATCATTCTCACCATCTTCACCACCATCATTATCATCATCATCACAATTATTCTCACCACCACAATAAGTGTCTTCATTTTCCTTTTCCTCAACACCACCACCATCATCATCATAATTATTATTCTTCCCACCATCACCACCACCACCACCGTTCTAACCACCACTATCATCATTATCAGGTTAGTGAGTCCCAAGACTGATGTTGAATCGTTGGATCATGTCATGCTACCTTGTCCCAAGTATCTTCGGGTTTGTTAGTTTGGAGATTGATATTGAAGCCAATGCACTGCCCAATGTTCTAATATGCTTATATTTCTTCAGCTCAGAATTCTCCTTAGATCATCAGCTCTCTTCAGCTCAGCAGCTCTATTTAGCTCATCTCGATTTAGCTCAACAGCTCTTCGGCTTTTCTGGAAATATATCTAGGGCCCAACTTCTCGGGAAGTATTTCTGGTGTCCAACTTCTCGGGAAGTATTTCTGGATTCCACCTTCTCGGGAAGTATTTCTTGAGTCCAACTTCTCTGGAAGTATTTCTGGATTCCAACATCTCGGGAAGTATTCCTGGATTCCAACTTCTCGGGAAATATTTCTGGATTCCAACTTCTCGGGAAGTATATCTGGATTCCAACTTCTCGGGAAATATTCCTGGATTCCAACTTCTCGGGAAGTATTTCTGGATTCCAACATCTCGGGAAGTATTCCTGGATTCCAACTTCTCGGGAAATATTTCTGGATTCCAACTTCTCGGGAAGTATTTCTGGATTCCAACTTCTCGGGAAGTATTTCTGGATTCCAACTTCTCGGGGAGTATTTCTGGAGTCCAACTTCTCGGGAAGTATTTATGGAGTCCAACTTCTCGGGAAGTATTTCTGGATTCCAACTTCTCGGGAAGTATTTCTGGAGTCCAACTTCTCGGGAAGTATTTCTGGATTCCAACTTCTCGAGAAGTATTTCTGGAGTCCAACTTCTCGGGAAGTATTTATGGAGTCCAACTTCTCAAGAAGTATTTCTGGAGTCCAACTTCTCGGGAAGTATTTCTGGATTCCAACTTCTCGGGAAGTATTTCTGGATTCCAACTTCTCTGGAAGTATTTCTGGATTCCAACTTTTCGGGAAGTATTTCTAGTCCAACTTCTCGGGAAGTATTTATGGAGTCCAACTTCTCGGGAAGTATTTCTGGATTCCAACTTATCGGGAAGTATTTCTGGATTCCAACTTCTCGGGAAGTATTTCTGGATTCCAACTTCTCGGGAAGTATTTCTGGATTCCAACTTCTCGGGAAGTATTTCTGGAGTCCAACTTCTCGGGAAGTATTTCTGGATTCCAACTTCTCGAGAAGTATTTATGAAGTCCAACTTCTCGGGAAGTATTTATGGAGTCCAACTTCTCAAGAAGTATTTCTGGAGTCCAACTTCTCGGGAAGTATTTCTGGATTCCAACTTCTCGGGAAGTATTTCTGGATTCCACCTTCTCGGGAAGTATTTCTTGAGTCCAACTTCTCTGGAAGTATTTCTGGATTCCAACATCTCGGGAAGTATTCCTGGATTCCAACTTCTCGGGAAATATTTCTGGATTCCAACTTCTCGGGAAGTATATCTGGATTCCAACTTCTCGGGAAATATTCCTGGATTCCAACTTCTCGGGAAGTATTTCTGGATTCCAACATCTCGGGAAGTATTCCTGGATTCCAACTTCTCGGGAAATATTTCTGGATTCCAACTTCTCGGGAAGTATTTCTGGATTCCAACTTCTCGGGAAGTATTTCTGGATTCCAATTTCTCGGGGAGTATTTCTGGAGTCCAAGTATAGCCTTAAAATGAAATTAAGAACTAGTAGCTGTAATGAACTGAACATTAAAAAAATAAATTATAAATTATAACCTAATCCATAATCAGTTAATCTGAAATAGAGATCACTGGAATAACCAATATTTAACACATGCATATGCCAAAGGCAGAGCTTGTAACTATAATCTATTCACGTCAAGAATGAAACAAAACATACCCTCATGTTACTCCGCGACAACATGTGATTTTTAAACAGCTGATGGGTATGTAAAAACAATATTATTTAAAACAATTTAAAACAATTTAAACCCATATTTAAACAACATTTTAAAAATCAATTAAAAACCAAATTTAAAAACAATATTATTGGCACTTCACAATCGATTAATGCATTCTGCGTCCAACAACCAATCAGAAACACTGACCCCACTTCATTCTTAGAGTGAACAGAGTACAGTGTTTAACTCAGCAAGCGTACTGAAACAATTCCGAAGAGACCTCAATATAGGGTGTTTGAAAAAAAATATTTTCGCGATTGGGGTATACCTATTTTAATATTTCAGCATGAAAAAAACGTGTACATTTGTTAAAACATGCGGGATGTATTTGGTAGATAAGTGTTACTCTTGACCTGTACTTACACAATTGGAAACACTATATAACCAGTCAGTCAGTCAGTTCCTCTTTTGCCAAGTTTGACACATAAGGCGTATGTCATAGTTCTCCCTGCCTGTTGGTCAGTTGCCAAGATTGCAGGTCTTGTGCATTTATGCCTGTTGATTTTAATTCATTCATAACAGTTCTTCTGAGCGTTGTTTTTGGTCTTCCCTTTTTTCTTTACCCGTCTGGTATAACCAGTGCACAACAGTATGTCTCAACAACGAAGGCTGGGTGTTGTGGATAAAGGAACAGCTATTTCATGGTTGCAGGAAGGTGTTACTGCCCAAAATGTGGCTCCGAAGTATGAAGTATTCTCATTCATTTATTGTGAGTCTCCAGCAGCGCTTTGCTCAGATTGGGTTTGTCGAGGAATGCCAACGCACAGGCTGTCCTTTAGTCATTACAGCTCCAGAAAATCGCTAGGCAAGTACTGCAACATAGCTCTGCAAATGCAAATATTATCAGACAGCTCTTCAGAGATTATACCAACGCTGTAGTCAGTGATAATATTATTTGGAATAGCCTTCACGATGTCAACCTTTGTGCTTGCCGCTAATCGATTCAATCTCACTTGGCTGCTTCCCACACAGCAGCACTTTTAGAATGTTGTATTCCGCACGTTCACACTTGACAAGCTGCGATTTGTCTTGGAACCTACATGTTGACGAATAACAGTATGGAGACGTTGTGGTGGACACTTTAGTGATAGTGACGTTTTCGATCGTAACCAGTATGATTGAAGATTAGTACGTGATGTGGTGTTGCATTAGTTTACATGTTGCATGTGTCGGGCCATTGGCGCAAATAAAACGGTGACACAACGCATTTCCATTCTCTGGACTAAGTCCTGCTGGAAATCTAGTAGGACCATGGTCCTGCTACAAGGGAGATCCAACAGGAGTTTGAGAATGAACGCTGAAGAAGAAGAAGAAGAATTCGGTGTGCTAGATTATGTTGTACTTTTCAAACAGCCTTGATGACCAGTCAAATGTCTTGACGGGGCATGATCTTACACGAGTGCCGTATGTGTTCCTTAGTGTTCCACATCTATTAAACGTTTTTATATAATTATACATGCGTATAATTTTCTTTACACACTATGTACCACTTCCTGGATCTGAGATACTCATTTAGTTTTCATTCATAAAGTATAATGATTTCTAATATATATGAATATATTACCTATAATCCAGAACATCGAATTTATAAGACCTGTGTACAGAATTAATTAAGACTTCATTCGTTACGTTTTTTGTATTATTGTCGTGTTTTCGCTGGTCGCAAATTATGTATTTGGAGTCGCATACCACAAATAGCCAAGGCAATCCAACGAAATGAACGGAAATAATCCAAATTGACCTTTCAGGTCATCTTTACATTTTTTGTACACAGGTCTTCTGTACCGTTGTCAAGACATGATGTACATACATCAATTCTTATCAGCATTATTGCGGTTTTACAGTACCTGGTGTTCAACCCTCGTCCTGTGTTGAAGAGGTTGTCCAAGATATTTCACCTGTCGAAATGCCCCAGACGTTATTATTTATATTTTCCAGTTTGTAAGCCATGCCTTCCTCATTCTATGACTACTTGGAAATAACAGTTTATGTGTTCTTAAACAATTGTGTTCGAAAATGTATGTCATTGTGTATGATTAACTTACAGAAGTTGTGTAAATGTGTAAGTGCGTCATTAGTACTACTTTTGTGTTAACTAGTTTTTAAAAAAACATAGTTGTATTTTACGAAACAGATGTACAGTAGGTGGTTTGTAATGTGCTACATCAGTTATTGATTCTGTTGTAGCTGCGAGGGTGTTTTATTACACCATGTCTCGTGCACTGGATTTCTGCTTTTGCTTATCAGTGCTCTTTTCCAGGTTTGATGTGGTAAATTAAAAGACGTGTTATGTCTTCCGTCCTAGTTCTAGTGTACCATGGTTTAGATATAAAATGTGTTTATCTTTCTGCTTGATTTCTGATGTTTTGTTGGTTAGATCTCAGATGTGTTTACCTTCCGATCCAGTTCCCGTGTGTCAAGGTGTAATTTCATATGTGTATAATTTATTAATTCTGGTGTGTTAAGGTTTAGTATCCCGCTAGCGACATCTTGTTTATACAGTGCATTTTCTATGATGTTCCAGGGGATTATCGATTGAAGCTACGAAATTATGTTCTGTGAGTACCACTCTCGGTAGGCGGGGGGGGGGGGGTATCACTTCGTTAAGAGGGACTGAGTGCATAGACTATGGCGTAACTCGAGTACAATAAAGTCAATCCTCTACGTCTTGTGATCCTTTTTTGAGTTCTTTGATGTGTCGAACATATATTGTACATTGCTCGATAGACGATTCACTTTTGCGAACACACACCTCACTGTTCTAGGGTGCAACATAAATACACACTTCACTGTTCTAGGGTGCAATATAAACACACACTTCACTGTTCTAGGGTGCAACATAAACACACACCTCACTGTTCTAGGGTGCAATATAAACACACACTTCACTGTTCCAGGATGCAACATAAACACACACCTCACTCACTGTTCTAGGATGCAACATAAACACACATTTCACTGTTCTAGGGTGCAATATAAACACACACCTCACTGTTCTAGGGTGCAACATAAACACACACCTCACTGTTCTAGGGTGCAATATAAACACACACCTCACTGTTCTAGGGTGCAACATAAACACACACCTCACTGTTCTAGGGTGCAACATAAACACACACCTCACTGTTCTAGGGTGCAATATAAACACACACCTCACTGTTCTAGGGTGCAACATAAACACACACCTCACTGTTCTAGGGTGCAATATAAACACACACCTCACTGTTCTAGGGTGCAACATAAACACACACTTCACTGTTCTAGGGTGCAACAGAAATACACCACTCATTGCCATGAGATTTCTTCTAGACCTACCCAGCATCAAATTAAGACATCGAGTACAGCGGGTAAAAGAATACTTTAAAATTACCACCAATTACTACCTCCCTTTACACCAAACTAGACAGCACAATACGGATATAGAAGCGCGTCAGGGTTGTATACTTTCCTCGGTACCTTTTAACGTGTATCTTGAATACATAATGCAGGAAGCATTGCAAGATCCCCAGACATCAACAGCTAAACCACTTTCGTTGCTGTCATGCGACGTATTCTTTCCAGAACGTTGACTTCCTTATGTTTGGTAGTCAGATAGGTATACGGTTAATGTAGTGTGCCTATTCTGGATTGATATATGGTTATATTATTATATATTATTGTTATTATTATTTATATATTTTTCGCGCATGTGGTTGTGTCTGTGGGTCTCACCATTGGCTCACTAGACAAATCAACCATGCAACAGAAAACCTTAGTAGATGGCATGCCTTTATATTGAGGTTATCTTCTTATAGAAGCTTCATGGCACGTCATCTATATAATCCTGTAGTCGTAATCTTCGATAACAGTTACCATGTTGTTCCGACAGGCCGACATTGTGCTTGAACTGGTTACAGGCAGGGCGTGGGTGGGCTGAACAACAAAGAAACCTGTCGCAATGGCCAGAGGTGTACCCTGATGTCGGCGTCTGTTTCGGCGGTATTGGACTCGAGACGCCATCGAGTCGAATGGCTGCTGGAACAGGGGGCGGAGCACTTATGTGAATGCCCCACGTGCTGTGAGGCCAGTTTTCTAATCAAGAATCAAGATATATGGTTAATGTAGTGGATGCATTCTGGATTGATATATGGTTAATGTAGTGGATGCATTTTTTAGATTGATATATGGTTAATAAAGTGGACCTAATTTTTGGATTCGTTAAACTTGAACAGTGAAATATTTCAATAGATATACTTATGTAGATGTGTCAACTGTCAGGAGTGCTACTGTAAAACTATGCTGAAGCTCTCAATTTTAGAGATAAGGTGTTTAGCTTTTCCTTTGCTATCGTGTTACAATGTGAGTGCGTATAACACAGTGCTAAAACTCAGGATTCAGTGAATAACGTGTATGTGTTAAATTTCAGGTAATTCCAATTATTTTTAGCCCATAAGTTTACTATGTTTTGGAATTCCTGGACAGTTTGTAATTGTTGCCAGGGGTCAGGTTTGTAATTATTGCCAGGGGTCAAGTTTGTAATTGTTGCCAGGGGTCAAGGTTAAAATCTTTAATACTTACTTTTGTTAATCAAAAATTATTCAAAAAGTGCGTTATTACTAGTTCTTTATGAACACAAATATATTCATTATAATTAAATATTTAACATTTTGCTGTAAACATTTTTTGACTAGTCTTGTGAGTAGAAAACTTAACTAGATAATTGATTAGAAAACGTTACTATTAGATAAGCGATTAGAATACTTCACTAGATTATCGATTAGCACATTTAATTAAGTGAGTAAAACATGTTGCCATTTACTAAATATGTGAGTAAAAAAACTTTACTATTCACTAAATAAGTGAGTGGAAAACTTCATAAAATAAACGAGGAGAAAACTTAACTAAAGAAATGAGTAAAAAAAATGTTTAATCAATCAAGTGTCATGACGAGTGGCGTAGGCGCTCATTCTCCTCCACAACTCTTTGTCTCTTGTGTTTTTAATAACTTCAGTGGTGGCTTGAGTATTCACTAAATACGTGAACAGAAAAATGTACCATTCACTAAATAAATGAGTGGAAAACATTATCGTTCAGTAAAGATAAGTGAACAGAAAACTTTACTATTCACTAGATACATGATTAGCAAACTTCATTAAATAAGTGAGTAAAGAATGTTAGTTACCATTCACTAAACAAGTGAGTAGAAAATTTTACCATTCACTAAATAAGTGTGTAGAAAACTTAACCATTTCACTAGATAATTGAGTAAAAAATGTTACAACTCACTAGATAAGTTAGTCGAAAACTTTACCATTCACTAGTTACGTGAATCGAAAACTTTACCATTCACTAGTTACGTGAATCGAAAACTTTACACTTCACTTACTTAGTGTATATAAAACTGTTCTCTTGAATAATCTAGTGAATTAAATGTGTTCTGTAAACTACCTCAGTGAATAGATACGTACTCACTTAATCATGGCTCCAGTCATTCAGACATTCTTAATTAACCCGATAATTTTCGGTTGCAAAGCTTGCGTCCAACAACAGTAATCTTTGTTTAACAGTAACACATTGTGTAGTCCAGCAAACACCATCAGCAGGATAATATATTTACGACAACGATATGGCTAGTATTAAAATACAAATATAGTATATTTGGCAGTACATGACAATGTCATTGCTAAATATAGAAATGTTATTGACATGGTTCTTGTTTGGAACCCATGTCTCCCTGATTATTTTAGGATTAACTAATCGAAACAGTATATCAATAATTATCCGGCTCTGTGGTGGAGTGGTATAGGCACGGCCACGGGACGGCCACGGTACCGAGTTCGATCCTCGCCACATTTACATAACTAACCATAACCCTGAAGAAATTAGGAAATAAGGGAAATAATTAAATAGGGGGACACATGTTCCAAACAAGAACCCATGACATTAATTAGTCTATTAAAACTTTTTTTTACATAATGCATACACATAGTTTATGTTCTTGGTGACATTAATTTGTGTTATATTAAATACTTTTTGTAGTTTTTATTATTACGGTGTACGTATTCAGTAATTACAACTATATTTCTTTTTTGGGACAAGAAATTATAGTAATACATACCAAGATATCAGAATTATTATGTACAGTTTAATAAATGTTTAGTATGTTACAACAGGTCATCCTTAACTCTGGTTGGTCCATGGCCATCTTCAACTGTGCTTGGTCCACGGCCATCCTCAACTCTGCTAGGTTCACGGTCATCCTTAACTCTTCTTGGTCCATCATTTGAATCAATCAATCAATCAATAAAACCCATAACCCTTCAGGGTCGTAGGGGTACCACATTGGAAGCTTCAGCACACAGAGTCCACCAGCGAATTCTATCCTCAGCGATGCGGATGATTGTGGAAATATCTAGCCCTGTCCATTCCTTGATGTTGTCTGTCCATGTCTTTATTTGTCCTCCTCTGCTTCTTCCACCCTCGACAGTTCCCTGCAGTATTGTTTTTGACAAGGAATCGTGCCTGCATACATGTCCGAACCATGCTAGTTTTCGTCGTTTCACTATTGAAAGCAATGGCTCCTGGACACCTGCACACATCTCTACTTTATTTCTTACGTACACATTGGTCTTATGTTCCCTATAGGAAATTCGTATAATTCTTCTGTAGCATTTATACTCGAAAGCCTGTAATCTTCTCTCCATGTCCTCAGTGAGTGTCCAACTATTTGAATAACATCATTTGAATTAAAGTGCTATAGAATAGTTCTGAGAATACTATGAACAGCAAGGAAAACAAACCAGGATGTGTTAAGAACAATTAACGCCCAGAAAGGCTGGCTTCTGAACACCATATTAAAGAAAAAGTTTTTTTTTTTCGGTCACATTAAGAGACACTGCGGCATGGAGAGAGTATTACTTGAGAGGATGATAGAAGGCAACAGGGGCGAAAGCCACCCAAGACGCCGTAGGACAAAAAACATTCAAGAATTCTCGCACATATCACTAAATGAGACGGGACAACTTGCTCAAGACCGTGTAGAATTGAAGAGATCCATAGTATAGACTGCGTTTTGTAAAGAATGTCACCTGATGATGATCATAGCTTTAATGTTCAATAAAATGATATACAAAGCCATGTAACATTTGATAGATTACACTATAATTGTAATGTAAGTGTATAATTGCTTACAATTACTGTTATATGATTGAGTATATGTATGTATCCATTATAACTAGAATTGTTTAACCTGTCATTTTATATTTGAATGGAGAATCACTGCAGATTAATATGTTCTCTAGAATTGTATTTATTAACTCTAACTACTTGTCTCTTCAGCGCGAGATATTTTTCGTTATCTAAATAAGAGATATATAACTGGTGTATAGTGGTGCCCTAATAGGGATATTATGAACAGACAAGTGAATTCTTGTACACATTTATGTCCGGTTGACAAGTGACAGTTGCAAACAAATACTTCCTTACTCGATTATCGGAAAAGGTGTGTAAACATTCGTCCGTATCAGAGAATCTATAAAATATGATTCAGTGTTTTCTTGTTACTTTTAGGAATAATATTATGATTTATGACTCATCCAGATAGTTTTATTATCATTGTGTCAATTTTTGTTTACAGTGTCTACAGTTAGCGAACACATTTATGAAATATTAGTCACAGGTAGAATAGCTTGAATTCACGTTATTCTGTACAAACAAAGAGAAATATTCAGATAAAATTGTCGAATGTAAATGATACGTTTAGACATTTTATCGTATGATCTGCCTGTTTATACATATCAACGATCTTCGGCGCAGACACACATACTTGGACATATTACACTATAAATCTCAGGCAGCAGAGCTTCTAACCGGAGCCTGGTCATGTCTGGGGTCCAATCCCCAAATCTCTTGTTCGTGGTTGACGTAGAAGATGACCTCAGCGACTGGGAGAGCCCAGTGGAGATTGATCTTACTGATCCACCAGTCAGAAAAAGCAAAGTAAGTAGAAACACTTACCCTACTTTTGTACACACTGTTTCTACCTGAGCTCTCTGTCACTGTTTCTAACTAAGCTCTCTGTCACTGTTTCTACCTGAGCTTTCTTTCACCCACTGTTTCCACATGAGCTCTACCAACACCCTGTGTTTCTTGCTGTGGCTGTGCAGTCTGTTACACCGTAACCTGTCCATCTTATGATGCTTCTCTCCAACTTGTATATTTGTCTACATATTGCTCATCTCCCTTCGACTCTGCCTTCAAGTAGGATCAACAAACAATGTGTCTTGTCTTTTAATATGTTGTAAACACTCTATTTGTTTGGATCTTTATTTTCTTTAGTTCTTTTTTCATAGTTCTTTTTTCATATTCTTTTTTTTCTTTTTTCTTTAGTTCTTCTTTCATGTTGTCAGAAACTCTGTTCTCTTCTGTTTTTCAATCTTCTTCTATATAATCACATCTCAAAGACATAAATTCTGTCTTCTAGTTGTTTGTTCATTGTCCATGTCTCTGAACCATGCATTAATATAGAATAGATGTAGTTTTTTATAATTCTCTTTTCAGTTTGTAATTTGCTTAGATTTTAATATTTTTCTCATGTCAGTGAAAGTACTTTTAGCCATTCCTATATTTTTAGCCTTATTACAAACTTTTTATAACTAAGTCTTTCTACTTACTGTTTATAGCTGTCTTGAAAATTACTATGTATTGGTCAATCGTGGTACTCACTGTTTATATGAGTCATGTTGTTCACTGTTTATATGTGAGTCATGTTGTTCTTCAATGTTTATAGTTGAGTCTTGTTGCTCACTTCTTCTATTCGACTAGCTTATTCTAGAAGCGATATGAATTAATTCTGGATAAGTTGTACTCACTACTTCTGGATAAGCTATTTTACACACTACTTCTGGATAAGCTATTTTACTCACTACTTCTGGATAAGCTATTTTACTCACTACTTCTGGATAAGCTATTTTACACACTCTTTATGGATAAGCTATTTTACTCACTACTTCTGGATAAGCTATTTTACATACTATTTCTGGATAAGCTATTTTACACACTACTTCTGGATAAGCTATTTTACTCACTACTTCTGGATAAGCTATTTTACACACTCTTTATGGATAAGCTATTTTACTCACTACTTCTGGATAAGCTATTTTACATACTATTTCTGGATAAGCTATTTTACACACTACTTCTGGATAAGCTATTTTACTCACTACTTCTGGATAAGCTATTTTACATACTATTTCTGGATAAGCTGTTTTACTCACTACTTCTGGATAAGCTGTTTTACTCACTACTTCTGGATAAGTTCTTTTACTCACTACTTCTGGTAAGTTGTTTTACTCACTACTTCTGGATAAGTAGTTTGACTTACTACTTCTGGTTAAGCTATTTTACTCACTACTTCTGGATAAGCTATTGGTAGCATATCCTATCCAGGACGTAGCTATCAACCCAGCATTTGTTGGCTGTGGTCATTTTCTAGGCATTATAAATACGTTCAGTAGGTTGCCATTGCTTTCTGAACGGTCCGGATGCACAATTGCCTGTGGTATCGAACTCGGTACCTTTGCCGTCACAGACGGACGGATAAGCTATATTTTACTAAATATTTCTGCCTTACGTAGTGGTTTAGTTGTCCGCCTTGTGTTCGAGGGATCATGGGTTCAAAACCGGCTCGTGTCGTCTTATTTACGAGATGATTTATTTTTCAAAGATCCTTGTGAATTATTGCTTGAAGCTATGGAGTTAAGTGCTATGATTGACACTCTTGGCAGACGGCGTGCCGTTTCGTTGAGAGGAAGGGAATACATATGAGGGAAATAAATAGTTTATTGAAGTTAATCTTATACAACTTTTGAACCCTTTGGATAAGCTATTTTACACAGCCTTCAAAATATTAAGATGGAAAGTTAAGGATCACTCACCGGAAATGAACAAAAGAGTAAAAATAATATGGTATATATATATATATATATATATATATATATATATATATATATATATATATATATATATATATATATATATATTCCATAACCTATTAATCTGAAATGTATTAACTAGAACAACAAACAGTCAACACGTGCTGCGTGTGCTATCATTAGAGCGTGAGACTAGTGTGAAACACAGCTAACATGCTGAAAAAATGCTGCGGAGTCGTCAAATTTGTGTTGTTTTTAAGGTCTGTGCATGAAACAAATAGTGCTAATCCAAAAAGTATGACGCATTTTTGAGACTATAATGTTGAACATAGCGGTACACACAAAATTGTCTTCACAAGCAATACAACTGCTGCATAAACAGTGTACAATAATATACATCAACTACGAAAACTGAGTGTTGGGGATAAAGGAAGAACCATTTCGTGATTGCAAGAAGGTATTACCATCCGAAATGTGGCTCAGAGGCTTGCATTATCGCATGACGCTATTATCATACTGCAGCAGCACCTCGACTAGACTTGGATCGTCGATAAACGACAACACACAAGTCATCCTTCGGTAACTACACCATTCTGGAAGACAATGGCTTTAGTTCAGAGGCAAGCACTGAAACAGAAAACTGCAATTTCAAATAATATGAAACAGTTCGTCAGAGTTGATACCAATACTGTAGTTAGTGATCGGACTATTCGGAATGGCTTTCACGATGCTTGTTCGTGCTTGTCGCGTCAGTTATTCGACCACACATGAAGGCTGCCCACAGAGCAATTAGTTTTGGGTGATGTATGCAACACGTGCATTGGTGACGTGCACACTATGCTAACGTTTTTCTTGGATGGGTCCAGATTTAACGGATGAGTGTTCACGGATGAGTCCCGATTTGTCTTACTGATGGACGAATCAGAGTATGGAGAAGTCGTAGTGAACACTGTATTATTGATGGTTCAGTCCTTGAATGTAACCAATGTGGTGATTGAGGTGGGGAGTGGGGGAGTGATGATGTGGGGACGCATTAGTTTACTAGACAGAACCACCCTCACCCACTATTGTGTGGTTGGGAATCTGAATGGCGACCGTTACCGTGATTTGATTCTACTGCATCTTGCCATACCAGCACTACAGGCTCTGACACAATCCAGTCCAAGATAATAGTGCAAAACCAGTCCGTTGTTTGTTTGTTTATTTGGTGGTGGATTTGTCTTTCTGTAGAAAGGCACGCTCTTATCATCTGTGAAATGAATTTCTGTGGCTATATCGGGGCGTATCTGGTGGTCGAATGACCTGGGTGTTGTCCTGTTTGGGACTGGGGAAATGACCTGCGGCCTGGTCTGTCCTGAAAAGGACATTAAATAGTGTGGTGGAGGGGGGATTAGAATGTTGTCCTAAAAGGACTTTTTTGAAAAATCATTGAATGGTGATTGTGTTCCTGGTTTGGTGTTTCTTGCTTTGAAACCAGTCCGTTGTCGCGCAGCAAAGCTTTCCTGCAATTTGCGGATGTCAGCGGAGTTTATTGGACTGCAAACAGTGCTGATATGATTCCCATATAAAATATGTGAGACGAGCTTGGGCGATCAGCTAAGCAACATCAGCCATCTATTGCAATTCTGCATGAACTATTTCTGGTGTTTCAGTATCAATGGCAGGTAGTGCCTATTAGTCTGAAAACCGAGCTTATTCTTCTTCTTCTTCAGCGTTCGCTCTCAAATAACCACAACGAATATTTCGTGTGATTTCCGCCAGGGAGCGTGAAGTACGTTGTGCTGCAAGTTCCACAGTAGAACTGTGATTATTTGCACCCCGGTTGGCCACTTGTGGTCAGGACGTACGAGGTCCAGCACATCCGTTTTCGTCATTCCTTTATTTTGGGTTTGGTCCCTAGTCCGTGACAGCCTGTCTATCTGTCGCCGAGCACGCTGGTGTGTAGTGCCTCTTCGCCAAGACGCTTGTCGAGCGCGTCTATCTGGCACGAGGTGCTCAACCGTCCATGAATCCATCTCGTGCAATTGGACAAACTCTGCCTGTGTCCATCGGCTTATAATTTCCATGAAACAGCGATACCTTGAATGTATCGCAAATCATAGCGACAATATTGTACACACAGTACTGACAATGTCGACCTCTGTTGATATTAATTTTGAAAAAGAGGATTGTGTTGATTGCTCTACGACCATTTTACACACGTGAATGCTAACATCATTAAATATGTTGCTTGTAACTGATAAGCTTGTCATGATATATTTTGTTATGCTGTTTTGTTGTTTTTTGGGGTTTTTTTGGTTGGTTTTTTCCATTTCTTTCGACTTAGCCCCCTTCCAAAAAGTTGTCATTACCTTCTTTATTTGAAGGGAATAGAGTATAAAAAGCACTTGTCGGCGTTTCCTTACGAATCGTGTAAGAGAGTTACTACACAGTTCCACACGGAGTAGAATATCGCTTCGAGTATTGCTTTGCAAGCATTACAATATTGATTAATTTAGCAACAAGGAAAGTCCACCCAGCTATAACCAATGGTACTGCAACTAGAGACAGCCCATATACTAAGCCGATTATCGTCCAAAATTAATGATGTGTTTTATAGGTGGCAGGGAATGAAATTAGTGACACGGAGCAGTGCATATATGCATATACCTACCTTCCTGGAGGTGTGATAGTTATTCTCTGGTTCTGTCCCGGGGTGGGCCGAAATTCCACAGACTTCCCAGCAATATAATGCCATTTATTCGCATTGGGTCAAAGGGAATGAGCCCATGGACCGCTGGATCAGCAACCAACCAACCATCTAAGTATTTTATAACAAGTCTTCTGGTGTGCAAAGGGAACGCATTGCTCTAGACGGACCCAGGGTTAGCAGATAACCAAGATCCCAAATGTACCTCCTCGCGGTGCACCCTGGAAACAGAAATACAGCAGCTCGAGCTGATTCTGGCCAAATCATTTGGGGATCGTGTCCGAGAAAGTGGACGCAGCAGATGGAAAGAGATTTGACTGCATAAAGGCCAGACAATATCTCCGACACCACCAGCATCACCACATATAGCGACACTGTCGACATACAGGGAAGCTAGTCAGTCCAGTCCGAACATTGGAGGGGCGACCAATGTAAAATGCAGGTAAAGGTAGATGCATGGCGAGAGACAAATATACTCGTATTTCATACTGAGTACAATGAAACAATGAAAGAGCAGAACAGCGCTAGAGGGCAGCGCGAACTGCAAATAGAAAGGGAAAAGTTCTTTGGAAAGGGGAACTACAAGCTCCGTCGGCTCGAGTCGAGCTTCTAGTTACCTGTGCTCCTTACAGACAGAGACCCAGACCCAATAATTGGCGTTCGGAAAAGCAAGAAGTCCTAACGCAACTCTAATGTCGTGCCTTCCTAAACCGGAAATATGCTCGCGAAGAGAAAGGGTCCCGTACCCGATGGGCTTAGGCAAGAAAGGGACAACGATGGCAGTCCTGGCCCAACTCTAATGTCAGGTTTTCCTATACCGGAAATACACTTGAAGAGAGAAAGGGTTCAGTACCTGATGGGCTCAGGCGCTATTGGGACAAAGTCGCTCAGTTCGAGAACGTCTTGCTCTCAAAAGCGTGGTGTGAGACTCGAACTTGGACAAGGGGTACACGATGTCAGTGAATGACACCTCGGCTAAGAGGGCGAAAGAGCCAGGGTCCAACTCTTCCAATGAGTTCTTCCCCTTAAGGAACCAGGCTCACAGATGAGAAACGGTTCAGTATCCGATGGGCACAGGCACAGTACGTCCAATTACACGAGGCAAGTTTATAGACTGTGGAACACCTCGTTCAAGACAGACGTGAGCAAAAATCGTCTGGTCGAAGAGTCACCACATACACGCATGCCTGCTGACAGATATTGAGGCTGTCACAGGCTAGGGTAGCCCTTCCGAATTCACAAGGCATGCCGAAATCGGATGTTCTAGTCCTACAAGGCGCATAACGGTGGCACAACGTAATCACGCTCCCGGCGGAAATCGCACGGATATCCGTGCTGGTTACAATGGAGCGAACGCAAAACAAACAAACAACAAGTCTTCTCTCGCTACTATGAAGTATAATATTGCTTGTTGTGTGAAAGGATAAGTGAGTAGAAACGTCGTCTTTATTGTAATACGGGTGATATCGGTTGTACAGTCTTAGTTATAATTTCTTTTTGCTACATGTATATAGTTAAAATTTCTGTTTGCTATATTTTTATAGTTAAAATTCCTGTTTGGTACATTTTTATAGTTAAAATGTCTGTTTGGTACATTTTTATAGTTAAAATTCCTGTTTGCTACATTTTTATAGTTAAAATTCCTGTTTGCTACATTTTTGTGTTTAGAACAATTTCCCTGAGGCCTATCCCTGAGATTCAATCACATATAAATGTGTCAAGCTGTCAAGATAACAATTTCTTGACGCCCTAGATTCAATCATGCATATACGAGTCAAGCTGTCAAGATAACAATTTCTCGGAACTCAAACAGAACACTACACGAGCACAAACATAACACAATCACTTATACACGAGTCAAGCTGTCAAGATAACAATTTCTCGGAATTCTAGATTCATACACGAGTCAAGCTGTCAAGATAACAATTTCTCGGAATTCTAGATTCATACACGAGTCAAGCTGTCAAGGTAACAATTTCTCGGAATTCTAGATTCACGCACGAGTCAAGCTGTCAAGATAACAATTTCTCGGAATTCTAGATTCATACACGAGTCAAGCTGTCAAGATAACAATTTCTCGGAATTCTAGATTCATACACGAGTCAAGCTGTCAAGATAACAATTTCTCGGAATTCTAGATTTATACACGAATCAAGCTGTAAAGGATTTTAAAAAGATGTCTTTTGGGAACCTAATGTGTTCAAACGTGTTTGATTTTGTACATGAATCAATCAATAATACAGGTTCACTATTACATGTTTAAATGTTCACTGAAACAGTGAATGCTGGTGTAAAACTCTGCTTTATCTGCTGTAGAGATCATGATTGCAGGTGTATATACACAACTTGACGCCTATGTCGGAACACAACAAAATCACACCCAGTTATCGATCTGAACACTATCTTTACACAGTTAACTCATCTGTAATAATTACGTCAACGATAGAATCTAACATGCATGATTGCTGTCTTTTAGTTAATATACATATTTGTCAAGGAGTTATGAGATAGTAAGGCTTCGATAATCATGGTCAGAAAACACACCAAGATCTGCGCGTGTCATCATCATCAAGTGTCGTCTCTGTAACGAAGGTTGGCTGTTACAGATATCCAACATCTCCTGTCTCTTGTTTTGGTGGTGCACTCTGCTAGACTATAACCTGTTCATCATGTGATATTACTCTCCCATTTGTATCTCTGCCTACCTCTTGCTCGCTTCTCTTTGATTTTACCCTCAAGTAAGATCTTTAATAAGGTGTCATGTCTTTTAATGTGTCCAAAATATTTTATTTGCTTGATCTTTATTTCTCTTAGTAATTCTTTCTTCATATTAAATGTTTTTAGAACCTCTTTTTTGGCGTTTTCCTCTTTCCATGATGTACCTAATCTTCTATATACTCACTGAGATGTTACATAAATTATGTCTTCTAAGTGTTTGTTTAGTGTCCATGTTTCTGAACCATACATTAATATTGAATAGATGTAGCCTTTTATAATTCTCATTTTTAACTTGTTTATAATATGTTTAGATGTTAATATTTTCCTCACGCCATTTAAAGTACTTTTAGCCATTCCTATTCTCCTTTTAACTTCTGTTTCACATCTGCCGTCATTTGTGACTATGGGTCCAAGAGATTGATAATGTTTTACTTGTTGTAGTTTCTCTCCATGTATATTTATGTTTAGCTCTTGTTCAGCTCTTGTTCAGCTCTTGTTCAGCTATTTTAGTACTCTGGTAATAGACTAGTCTATTTACTGAAGCAAGAATCGAGATGACCAGCCTGCTGAACACCCAGCCTTCTTCTTCTTCTTCTTCTTCAGCGTTCATTCTCAAACTCCCGCTGGATCTAGCAGGGCCATGGTCCTACCAGATTTCCAGCAGGATGTATACCAGATAATGGAAATGCGTTGTGTCGCCGTTTTATTTGCGCCAATGGCCCGACACATCCGTCTTCGGCGATACACTCAGTCTGACTTGCTGGAAGGAAATAAATTCCTACCCCACAGCATACCTCAAGATATGAAGATACACAACATACCTCAAGATATGAAAATACACAACATACCTCAAGATAAGAAAATATAAAGCAAAGTTACCTACAAATTAGAAGATTGCCTAGATAGTGACGATACACCTGTCAATTACATTGACTGAAACAGTTATCTGGGACTTGTAAAACTTCAAAAAATCTGCCATCAAAAATAATGTCATTAAAAACTAAAACACGAACATAGAGTCGTATGTAAAACCGCACCTTCTGACTTAGAGGGTGAAACATCAACACATAGATGTATTTAGAACCGCACTTACTGGCTTAAGGGGTGAAACATCAACATATAACCGTTTGTAAAACCGCACATACTGGCGTGGCGACACATTGTTAATTAATCGTCAACATTTCAATTTGACTCTTACACTATCCTGTTTCTGTTTTATAGTGTTCTGTATTCTTGAAAGTGTCCTTGTTTCTTGGGACGGTTTTTTCATGCCTTGGTAATGTCATGTTTTCCCAACAGCGTCATGTTTGTCAGTATTATGTTTACTTGGCAGTATTTTTTTCGTTCTGGTCAGTTCTGTTTCCTTGACCTGTTATGTTTCCTTGACAGTGCCTTATTTCTGTATCAGTGTTCTATTCCTTGACTATTATGTTTCCTTGTCAGTGTTATATTCCTTGACTGTAATGTTTCCTTTAAAGTGTTCTATTTCCATAAAATTGTTCAGTGTTCTTGACAATGTATTCCTTCCTTGATACAGGACTGCTTACTTGACAGTGTGTTCCTTCCTTGATACAGGACTGCTTACTTGACAGTGTGTTCCTTCCTTGATACAGGACTGCTTACTTGACAGGAACTGACATTACAAATCTTTTTTGTAACAGAGATTCAACGTGATAGGCAACAATGAGCCCTGACTTACATTTAGGAAGGTCCTTGAAATATTATATCTAGTAAAAGTGTGTAGACTGAAATATTTACTCTGAGAACGGGAAACTAATCTCATCTGCATAAAATGGGTTTTCTGAGGCGTTTTTCTTGGTCAGATTTCCATTTTTTCTTGACAATGTCGGGACAGTTTTGTAAAACTTGCTCCGGTGTTTGCTTGAGTAATACATAGTCAAAACTGACTATTTACTGCCGAAGACTGATGTGTCTGGCCATTGCCGCAAATAAAACGGCGAGACAATGCATGTCAATTCTCTGGACTACATCCTACTGGATATCTAGTAGGAGCATTGTCCTGCTACAAGAGAGATCCAGCGGGAGTTTGAGAATGTTGTCCTGCTACAAGAGAGATCCAGCGGGAGTTTGAGAATGTTGTCCTGCTACAAGAGAGATCCAGCGGGAGTTTGAGAATGTTGTCCTGCTACAAGAGAGATCCAGCGGGAGTTTGAGAATTAACGCTGAAGAAGAAGAAGTGACTATTGACTATAAGTAGTCAATAGACTATTGACTACTGACTAAAATTAGTATGTATTGTCACTTTTGACTATACATTACTCAAGCAAACACCGGAGCAAGTTCTACAAAACTGTCCCGACAGTGTCAACAACAAATGGAAATCTGATCAAGAAAAACTCCTCAGCAATGACTTACTTCCAGCCTGACTTTTGTTTCCGGCATGATTTTGTTTCCGCCATGACTTATTGTTCAGATAAATTTATTTGTGTGGCTTCCTCTACTCTATTGATACATATAGTTATATTTTCACTCTAAAAGCTTTTTGTTTGTTTGTTTGTTTGTTTGTTTTAAATGTATTTTTGATTACTAAACTGTTCATGTTTAGTAGGTTTCTTTATGACCTGCGTAATTGATTAAAAATTAATTTTGAATTGTTATTATTTTATTCTATATTTTCAAACAATTTAAGATAATAACAGTTTTGAATCCCACCCAAAGAGGTTCATGTCTCCACAATTGTCAATTTGTTACCATTCAATGTGGCCTCCCTCGCAATGATGAGCTGTGCTCCTTTGGTCAGACCTATATTTCTGGTTGAGAAAAACTGTTCTGTGTTGTAATTTGTAAGGGCCCAGCCAAGACATTAAAAATTGCATAAAGTTGATGACCAGTGCCTGAACAGATTTATTTGGTTGAATTTACTTCTAACGAACATTTATTGCATTTACTGTCGGATAAACTACAAGACAGTGGCATAACTAGGTTCATTGATCACTGCCGATACTTTTTGCTTGAAACAATTGTCATTGTCGCTAATCTGAGCTGAACCGAGATCGGCGTATGTGAGTATTCTGTAGAGGGACTTAGTTTTAGTCAGTAATACTGATCAGATATTCACAAATTTGGAATAAAGGAACAAATAATGATTATAGATTGAGAACATGTCACAACAGATTTAAACACAATAAGATCTCAAGATCGCCCGTGTGTTGTCGGGGCACGAAAGGGGAGCAAAGAATAGCAACACTGTTTACCTTCCATGCATGTCGTACGAGGCGACTAAGGCGGTTATGGGATGGAGTTGGCTGTCCCATCCAATATAGGGTCAGTGACCCAAAACCATGCTGAAGTCGGATGTGTCAGGCCGAAAGGCGCAGATATCGCAGCCATGCTGTAAACCATGACACAACGTATTCCGTTCTCCGGACTACATCCTATTGATCTGCAGGAGTATGAGAACGAACGCAGAAGAAGAAGACGAAGATCTCAAGATAAACTAGGCGACTGAGACGTGGTTTTTTAGAACAATGAAAACTTACCTGGATGGCCAAGAAAACTAATGCAGAAGTTCCCAGAGATACTGGAGTTAAAAAAAAAAAAAAGACAAATTATAGCAAAAATTAGAAGCAGATAGTCAAGATTGTTAGAACGTGTTGAGAAAAGCTAAATTTGAACATTTAATAACCATTTAGGAACTGGCGACACCGAAATGTGCACTGGGGATAATCATTAGAAATTACATAACATATTTTGCAGAACTGCCCACTGTATCACATCATAAGACTACAACTATTGGCAACAGATCTGAATCGGCAAGCTCTGCTGCCTGTCTTGGGGCTGGTGATCACAGTACAGTTCATTGATGAAATCCATATCAGCTTCTGACATCTGCTGGAGAGCGAAAAGTCCTTATTTTAGCAAAACGTCAGATTTAGTGACGGGTTTGTGTGTTTTTTCTTATTTTACGGTAATATCTGTTCTTGTTGGTGTACATGTACTCCTATCAGTTTCTGCAATGCTACTCAGTACTGTCCATACCCGAACATTCATTGGGATGCCCCTACTGAAATGAATAACGATTATATTTCTCTGCTGATTCTCAAACTCTTATATCGATTACCAGGATATAGTCCATGGGACAGATATGTTGGTCATGATTTAAAGCTTGCTTGTGATATCTGCGCGGTTCGACCAGATACATCCGACTTCAACATGGTTAGATTTTCTACGGAATGGGGTAACTGAGCTCATATCTAACCTTCCGTATGCGTGCCCCAACACAGAACCAACTTCTACATCTTAATGCAGTGTAAAGCGTTTGAATTATCCAAGGGAAACAACTACTATAAATAGCTATTTAATGTATCTTTTGCGTTCTTTCCCTTTATTCGTTCGTTCTGAATGTCCTGCTGGTTCAATCAGCCAATCAATCGCCTTGTCCAGTAGCGTAGGAGATCATATTTCTCCACAACTCTCTGTCTTTTGTGTTGTTAATAAGTTCATTATGTGACATATTTTTGTGTCACAGTGACAACCCATCCAGAAATTTCTCTCTTCGTCATCCTCATTGTCCCTTTGATCTTTCCGGTGATTACTAAATGTTCATGTTTTGTTTTTCTCATCACATGTCCTAAAAATCTGCTTCTAGTTGTTACTATTATTTGTCTTTTTTACTCCGCCATCTCTGAGAACGTCTACATTAGTTTTCTTGGCTGTCCATAGATTTGTTTATCATTCTTCTAAAAAAGCACACCCCAGTTGCCTCCATATTATCTTGAGCTATTTTGTTTACCATCAAACCCTCGCATCTATAAAGAAGGATTGGCTCAATATAACAACATAGCACCCAAACGCAAATCTGATTTCCTTGATAGTATTTTCCAACCCTTAGCAGAACAACTGCCTCCATTTTTAAATTATACTAAGCATGCTTTAACTATATTTATTCTATTCAGTTATCTTCTGACCACACTTATCGTCTGCTCTTACCTGATGTTTGTTCTTTTTAGACTTATATACGCACTTCTGATGGTCTTAGGGCTTTGCAGTTTTTTTTCTTGATAAGTACCCCCATCCTTCTGTAACCACTCCCAATCTTATCCGCCTTGCTGAACTGGTGCCTACACTCAACTCTTGAATTCGATGGGCACTTTTTTTATCAGATCAGTGGTCTTTTAGGACTAAGATGGGACACAGTTATGCGAATCTTTTCATGGGACATCTTGAAAATCAGGTTTATGAGACGTATGAAGGTCCTTTTTAATTTATATTTCATAGATACATTGTTGATGGAATAGGTATTACTGACATGCCTGAGACAGAATCGTCTCGCTTCATAAACTTTGTCAACAATTTTAACCCTGCTATTCAATTCACATCTAACATCTCTACTACTTCTGTCAACTTTCTTGACATTATTATCACTATTCATCCCCCTTACCAAGGAACATCTGTTTACTACAAACCTACTGATGCACATGGTTTTCTGCTCTATACTTCTTCTCATCCTACTGCTTGTCTCTGCCATTCTCCCAGCTTATTCGCCTTCGTCGCTTGTGTAGTGATAATGACAAGTTTCTTGATAAATCCTCTGAAATGATTGCCTTTTTTCGTAGACGTTCTTTCCCTAACAGTCCTTTCATCATCATGGCTTCGTGTCTGTAAGTTATCTCGACTTGATACCTTGACTAATACTCAGGGTACTTCATCCTCTTCTGATAGAGTTAAACTTGTTCTTACTTTTCTTCCCAATTAACTCTACTGTCTGTCGACTCTTGTTCAAGCATTATTCCCTTCTCCAGTTTGATTCAGAAATTCGTTTCGCTTTCCATGACTTTCCTATAAATATCGTAAAGTCATCTTAGTCCAAATCTAAGAAATCACCAACTGAACTTATTAACAACACAAGAGACAGAAGAGTTCTGGAGAAGCATGGTCGTGTAAACCACTCGGCATGACACTTGATTGAACCAGTGTTTCCATTCTCATACTGCAAGTTGTTGCCCTGTAAACTCTATTATGCTTAACAACAGCTTATCCCGTGCTCTAGGTTGAGGGAAAAAAAGCCATCCTGGTGGTTTTTATTACTACGAATCACAGAATCACAAGTGTATATCATAAACATCTTAATGTCATCAGGTCTTATGTTCCTGCTGACTTTGTCACTACTCGTTGCAAACGTGGCCGTTGCTACACATGTCCCTATGTAGTTCAGATCCGCTCTGTTTCATTTCCTAAGGTCGCATTTACTATCGATGAGACATTTACATGTGAATCCCGTAATGGCATCTACCTTATCATATGTAAACTTTGTGAAAATAAGTATACAGTATATGCGAAATGGGCTTACAATTGTGTGACCGCTTCTTTAGGCATTCTCGTGCCACAAAACACAGAGAAACTACCCCTGATGCCATTCATTTCCATAGTGATGGTCATCATGGTACTCTCGATATCCAGGTCACTTCCCTCAGATCCTGCACTATGGATGACAGATCTAGGTACGCTCTTTAAAATCGATTTATTTTTGAGTTTTGTACCCTCAAGCCTTTAGGATTTAATTCCGAACATTCATGTGTTTAAATTTGTGCTGGTGTTGTCCTTATGTATTGCTGTCCATGTTGTATTTGGTAACAATTTACTATATCTGTTATCATATCCCGTCCAATTTTCAACAAAACCCGCTTCCATGAATACACGTTTCCACGTACATCATTGTCACCTTGAACCTCGTATTGTTTACAAAATAGTTTACATATTAATAGTGTATCTAGTGCATCTGTGATGGTAACATTGATTTTACTGTTTTCATTGTTTTTGACTATTTGTTTTATATATTTTTTTTAGAAAGACCTAACGGTTCGAAAAGATGAAAATGTCATGTGTATTGTAATTTGTATGTTTTCGTGTTTACACCTCATAATCCCTTAGTCTTAGTGATCTGTTGTGTTCAAGTGAAACCTAAAAAAAATCCGTGTTTTACTTGAGTACTATTGTTGTTCCGTTTTACAGCAGTATAACCTTATATTGATTGTAGCACTCATACTCGCATCCATAAAGAAGAAGTGGCTCAATATAACATCCAAGCAGTCGAATTCACATCCATAAAGAAGGATTTCACTCAATCGTTACTTTCGCCAGTAAGAAGACCTGTAATAGATTGAAGCGTGGCAATAGAACAATAGAACAGTAGGTCGGCTGCTTAGTCAAAATCCAGACAGAATGTCTGACTGAACCAAATGAACGAGTAAAGTGTAGTAACAATATTGTCACAAACCTGCCTTCTGGGCACATTAAACCATATTTAAGAAAAACAGTCTACACGAAGCTAGCAAAGCAGACAACATAAGTAAAGCATGTCGGCCGATGTAGGACAAGCCTGACAATGGGCATTGTTCGTCTCCACCAGTAAAGAGAGACTCATTCTGCCAGGTATTGACATACTAGATAAAATGTATCGTTCGCCTTCACTATTTAACAAGAAAACAAAGTGGTAAAGTATAGAGGAGTGCCTGTCACCTCTGGATGGAAACGATAATGCCAGTAGCTTGAACAAAAGAGTTGGTTTAAAGAATTTCTGGAATGTGTGAACCCTGACGGCGTTCGGACATATATACAGGGAAATAATAAAAATAGGCATTCTATGTCATTCTTACGTTTTCTGCGCGCTGGTCTTCTATACAGTAGAACGTCACGGCTCAATATTGCATCATAGCACTTGAACTGGCGTATACGTTGTGATTGTTATCTGAACTCCTGCTCGTTGGCAGGATGTAATCCGTAAATAAGAAAACACTTTGGAGTCGTGGGGATATGATTTCCTGAACCACGATCTCCATTATTTTTTATATCAAAATGCTCTGATATAGCCAAATTTGGCGCACATTCGCGGTTGAAAGAAGTGTACCTCATCACACGGTGTACTTTTGATTTATCCTGATGTATTCATCACACGTAACCTTGTTTGATTTGGACGTGTAACGAGACACGACTCTCTCTCTCTCTTTCTCTCTCTTTCTCTCTCTCTCGCTCTCTCTCTCGCTCTCTCTCGCTAAATTGCAAAGAACAGTCGAGGGGATAGGAGGAGTATATAGAAAATCCTGAATTTTTAACATCAAGGCATGGTCTGGTTGTGATGTTTCTACACTCCCTCGAATGACTGAGGATTGAGGTGTTTTGATGGCATTTTGTGCTGATGTGTTCAGTTGGTTGGTTGGTTGGTTGCTGGTCCAGCGGTCCATGGACTCATGCCCTTATATTGCTGGGAAGTCTGTGGATTTTCTGCCCTCCCCGGGCCAGATTCAGAGAATAACTATCACACCTCCAGGAAAGTAGGTTTCAATCTATGCACTGCTCCGAGCCACTGTAGCCAAGATAGAGTTCACCGTGCTCATTCCCCGCCACCAATTGACTACTGGTTATGCCGAACTTCTCTATTGCTCCAGGCATGCAACCAAATGTTCAAGTAAAAAGGGTTGTCACGTCCTCTGTGATCACTGTGCCTCTATGATGGATCTCAGTCATAGGAAAAAACAGTGCTGTCAGTTTCCTCCTTCCCTGTAATGCACAGTACATCTATGGCTCTCTCCCAACCACTGAGGGTGCATACACATATTCAAGCAAACATGAAACACATTTCAATAACAAAATAAAAGTGTGGCAACCCTACCAGCCTGACGGGTTATGTGTCTTATTATTATTATTATTATAATTATTATTGTTGTTGTTATTGTTGTTGTTGCTGCTGCTGTTGTTGTTCTTGTTGTTATTGTTGTTGTTATTATATTGTTGTTGTTGTAAATTAAACGTGATATGAATTGTTATGTGCATACTGGTACTACAATTTTTAAAATAATGTTTATGCCTATCTTAGTCTACAGTTTTTCACAAGTACTTCACAAGCTAACCGATACACGCACACCAAAAAAAAAGAACGCAAAGATGTCCCAATAATTTGACAGCATAAAACGATCTCTGTAGTTTCCAAAACGTTCATGGAAGCGCCAGTCTTGCAATTGAAAAACAATTGATAAACCGTTTCATCGATTAATCTAGTAAAAATAACAATAAGTTCACGCATCACACGCGTCAGGTTCATTGATTACGCCGCTAAAACTGAATGATGATTACTTCTATTTATCAGAGGATAATATATGCATGCCTAGGGCGTTTGAATAACAGGTATTAAGTAAAAATAAAGAGGGCATTTGAAGCAGAGCACAGATAGATGACTTTGCTGACGTCTATTCTGTTTAACGAACATTATAGTGATTATAACAACGCTGAAACGTGTTTAGCGATGACATTCTCTCATTTATCATTAGTAAAATTTTCAGCCGACTAGTCCCTTACATACAATAACTACAACATCAAGCAAAATAACCATTAACTCGTGTTAAGTGTTGTTGCTGGGATTAAAAATCCGGGTCGCCAGGTACAATCTTGTTATCCTTGTTCTACATACCGGCTCCTTGTTCTACATACCGGTCCTGGTCCAGATATTCAGTAATCATCAGTTTATCTACTTTTTGTCCCATTAGTGAACCGATAGTTTGACATCATCAGGTTAAAGATTAGCTGTTCTGGCTGGTTTTGGATTTATTTATTTTTTTAAATGGCAAATGGCTATTAATTTGTAACACGGCAGCTGGTATAATTAATAACATCTTGATAAGTAACAGATGACGCAACTAATGTAGCGACGACGACAGTAATGGAAACTATGATTCAAATGTTAGGTGTGTATGAGTTTATAGTAAACATTAAAGGAAAAATTAAACATGTAAGATTGAGAAGTAGTGAAGTAATGATAGAAAGGAAGAAAACATGAAGCATGTAAGCAGGGGCCGGCCCTAACCATTGAGGGGCCCAATGCGAAACGGATTGCGCGGGGCCTAGTATGGGTAGGGAAGATGATAATAAAATAAATTCTAATATGAATTTATGGGCCTATGAAGTGCGGGGCCCACTGCGGCCGCATAGGTTGCAATGGCCTAAGACCGGCCCTGCATGGAAGATTGACAAGTAGTGAAGTAATGGGGAAGAAGAAAAGATGAAACGTAAGTTTGAGGAGTGGTAAAGTAATGATAGGAAGGAAGGAAAAAGGAAACATGTAAGATTGAGAAGTGGTAAAGTAATGAACATCATCATTAAGTGCCGTCTCCGCAACGAAGGTTGGCTGCAACGGATCTCCAACATCCCCTGTCTCTTGTCATGGTGGTGCATTCTGCTAGACTGTAACCTGTCCATCGTGTGATGTTACTCTCCTACTTGTATCTCTGCCTACCTCTTGCTCGCCTCCCTTTGACTTTACCCTCAAGTAAGGTCTTCAATAAGGTGTCATGTCTTTTAATGTGATCAAAGTATTTTATTTGCCTGATCTTTATTTCTCTTAGTAGTTCTTTCTTCATATTGTCTTTAGCACCTCTTTATTTATTTTCTTCTCTTTCCATGATGTTTTCCCTATTCTTCTATATACCCACATCTCAAAGGCATCAATTCTGTCTTCTAATTATTTATTTAGTGTCCATGTTTCTGAGCCATACATTAATATAGAGTAGATATAGCATTTTATAATGATAAGAAAAATGAAGCATGTAAGATTGACAAGTAATGAAGTAATGATAGGAAGGAAAATCATTCAATCTAACGTGATGCTGAGTGATGCTGGCTTGTGTTCCTACAACTCTAGCTCGTGTCTTGTTCCCTCAACTGTAGCTCGTGTCTTGTTCCTTCAACCCCAGCCCGTGTCTTGTTCCTTCAACTCCAGCCCGTGTCTTGTTCCTTCAACTCCAGCCCGTGTCTTGTTCCTTCAACTCCAGCCCGTGTCTTGTTCCTTCAACTGCAGCCCGTGTCTTGTTCCTTCAACTCCAGCCCTTATCTTCTTCCCTCAACCCCAGCCCGTGTCTTGTTTCTTCAATTCCAGCTCGTGCCTTGTTCCTTCAATTCCAGCTCGTGCCTTGTTCTTTCAACTCCAGCCCGTGTCTTGTTCCTTCAACTCCAGCTCGTGTCTTGTTCCTTCAACTCCAGCTCGTGTCTTGTTCCTTCAACTCCAGCCCGTGTCTTGTTCCTTCAACTCCAGCTCGTGTCTTGTTCCTTCAACTCCAGCTCGTGTCTTGCTCCTTCAACTCCAGTCCGTGTCTTGTTCCTTCAACTCCAGCTCATGTCTTGTTCCTTCAACTCCAGCCCGTGTCTTGTTCCTTTAACTCCAGCTTGTTCTAGTTAATGAATTTAATCGTTTACTTTTTCCCTTTTCCATGGTGAAAATTCATCCAACAACTTCTCTCTTTGTCTTAGTTTGTTTCTTTTTCCTTTGATTTTCCGATGGTCACAGAGATCTCAAAATGTTCTCTTCTCATAATATATCGTATGAATCTTGACTGTCTGCCTCTACATTCCTCTGTAGTTTGTCTCTATACATCATAATCTCATAAGACATCTACTTTGGTTATCTTAACTGTCCATTATAGTTTCATATATAAGAACAGACGCTAAACATGCACATATCCTGATATCCTGGAGGATACAAGAAGTATATCATTACCAATATATCGGATATATAATCAGAAATGATAGTAGATGTGAAACAGAAGTTGAAAGGTTATGAGTGGAGAATATGAGTGGCTAAAATTACTTTCAATGACGTGAGGAGAATATTAACATTGAAATAAAACTTCTTCTTCTTCAACGTTCATTCTCAAACTCCCACTGGTTATCTCTTGTATCAGGATCATAGTCCTATTAGATTTCCAGAAGGATGTAGTCCAGATAGTGGAAATTCGTTGTGCCGCCGTTTTATTTGCGCCAATGGCCCGCCACATCCGTCACGGCGGGACAAATGAACTAAACATGAAAATTATAACACCCTACATCTATAGTAAGTTAATGTATGCTTCAGAGACATGGATTATGAAAAAGACAGAAGATAAAATGAGTTTAGATATTTGGGTGTAGGCTCCTATATAAAAATATGGAGAACTTCATGGAACGAAAAGAAAATAAACATAGAGGTTCTGACAACACCTCGTATGGGGGAAAAAACTACTAAAGGAAATAAACATAAAATAAAATTATTTTTGACATATTAAAAGACGTTACGACATATTACGACACCTTATTGAAGAACTAACTTGAGGGTTGAGTCGAGGGGGTGTGAGTAAGAGGTAGGCAGAGATAAAAGTGGGAGGGAAATATCACGAGATGGACAGGTTATAATCACGCAGTGTTCCACCAAAACACTCTAACTTGGTATCTTGGAGGTCCGTTGGAATCAACCTTTGTTTTGGAAACAGTACTTGATGATGATATGTCATAGTTCTTCACAAAACCCACATATCAGTAACAAACTGCTTAGATATAGATGATACTTGCACTTTGTAAATACGTAGTGACACTACTAGATACTACCCAATCCCACAGATTCAAAGAGTAAGCGATACTTGTTTTGAAACTACCCAATCCCACAGATTCAAAGAGAAAGCGATACTTGTTTTGAAACTACCCAATCCCACAGATTCAAAGAGTAAGCGATACTTGTTTTGACTCCAAAATTCACACTACAAATGACGTATACCAAATATCCAACTACGCAGCGAGTGTGACTAGAACTGTATGTCAACTGTCAGAGTACTGCATATGTTCCCGATAGGGATTTGCAAGTAGGTTAACGAGTGGCGTGTGTGATAAAGGTCGCGCTTTCTAGCCTTTTCAACGTCATGTTCAGGGTGAGGTTTTATTTTAAAAAATTACCCTCTGACAGAAAAAGATATCGTCCTTACCAAGAACCGAACTCTAGACCTCAATCGTTGCGAGCCACCGCTAACTTCTCTGCCCTGTACAAATAGATAAGTACTGTAAAGGATACATTTCAAACATAAACAAATACTCCTTCACTATTGTCACGATCAAATTGTGAACAAATGTAGTGAAAACTTTTACAGGATAGATACGTTTGATCGTGGTTATCGACAGTAACACCAAGATCAAGCTTTGCCGTTGAACTATTCAAACAATAATAATCACATGCTTTGTCGTGGAAATGTCTATTAATTACATACTAGGACACGCGTACGTCTTTCTATTAATTACATACTAGGACACACTTAAATCTTTCTATTAATTACATACTAGGACACATTTGAGTCTTTCTAATTACATACTAGGACACATTTGAGTCTTTCTAAATACATACTAGGACACGCGTACGTTTTTCTATTAATTACATACTAGGACACGCGTACGTCTTTCTATTAATTACATACTAGGACACGCGTACGTCTTTCTATTAATTACATACTAGGACACGCGTACGTCTTTCTATTAATTACATACTAGGACACACTTAAATCTTTCTATTAATTACATACTAGGACACATTTGAGTCTTTCTAAATACATACTAGGACACGCGTACGTTTTTCTATTAATTACATACTAGGACACGCGTACGTCTTTCTATTAATTACATACTAGGACACGCGTACGTCTTTCTATTAATTACATACTAGGACACGCGTACGTCTTTCTATTAATTACATACTAGGACACACTTAAATCTTTCAATTAATTACATACTAGGACACACTTAAATCTTTCTATTAATTACATACTAGGACACACTTAAAGCTTTCTATTAATTACATACTAGGACACACTTAAATCTTTCTATTAATTACATACTAGGACACACTTAAATCTTTCTATTAATTACATACTAGGACACACGTAAGTCTTTCTATTAATTACATACTAGGACACATTTGAGTCTTTCTAATTACATACTAGGACACACTTAAATCTTTCTATTAACTACACACTAGGACACACTTAAGTTTTTCTATTAACTACATACTAGGACACACTTAAGTCTTTCTATTAACTACATACTAGGACACACTTAAGTCTTTCTATTAACTACATACTAGGACACACTTAAGTCTTTCTATTAACTACATACTAGGACACACTTAAGTCTTTCTATTAACTACATACTAGGACACACTTAAGTCTTTCTAACTACATACTAGCACACATTTAAAAGTTATTAGCAGAACTACAAAAAAAATTACGCCACAATAATAAAATAGGATATCAAAGGACCACAAATGGGCTTTTATGTTGTGTTGTCATGTTATTGCTTAGTATATAATCCTGAATCCTAGGGCGAACCATAAAACTCGTAGGAAGATTCGTAGATACGTCTTACTAAAGGAAAAAGGGGGGGGGGGGGCTGCCCAAATTTTGCCAAAATTCCTAATACTAAAAGTCATGTTCTGCTGATTTCCAATGTTTTGGGGGGGGGGGGGAGGGGGTTGAACACCATCCTCCTTATTTACGGGTTTTCTTGTAAGCCGCACTAAACGTGATAATATATATTAGTTTCGGATATAGCTTGAAAGAAACTTGCCTCGAACTAGAAAAGCTTTGATCACTGATATTACAAACAGAAAAAAACATGTTTAATCCTCTGGAACTGTTTATAACCCTTTTTAATAGCTATGTAATAAACGTAATCACATTTTTATAGGTATATACATACCTTCACAGTTTATATACATACCTTCACAGTTTATATACATACCTTCATAGTTTATATACATACCTTCACAGTTTATATACATACCTTCACAGATTATATACATACTTTCATAGTTTATATACATACTTTCATAGTTTATATACATACTTTCATAGTTTATATACATACTTTCACAGTTTATATACATACCTTCACAGTTTATATACATACCTTCACAGTTTATATACATACCTTCACAGTTTATATACATACTTTCATAGTTTATATACATACTTTCATAGTTTATATACATACTTTCATAGTTTATATACATACTTTCATAGTTTATATACATACTTTCATAGTTTATATACATACTTTCATAGTTTATATACATACTTTCATATTTTATATACATACTTTCATAGTTTATACACATACTTTCATAGTTTATATACATACCTTCACAGTTTATATACATACCTTCACAGTTTATATACATACTTTCATAGTTTATATACATACTTTCATAGTTTATATACATACTTTCATAGTTTATATACATACCTTCACAGTTTATATACATACTTTCATAGTTTATACAAATACTTTCATAGTTTATATACATACTTTCATAGTTTATATACATACTTTCATAGTTTATATACATACTTTCATAGTTTATATACATACTTTCATAGTTTATATACATACTTTCATAGTTTATATACATTTCACCCCATCGAGACCAGCACAGTGCAGAGGTGATGGGGCTTAGCTCAGCCATCAGGGGCTGAAAACTAAGACTGGTTGGGCAGTCCCACTCGAGCAGGACCATAGTCCTGCCCAAGTAAGCAGAGTGCTGAAGACGGAGGCATCCAGCCAAAAGGCGCACAGATAATCAGGATGTCACGCACAAAACACAATGGAAACATGTCTGTATTTATAAATAGTTATGGTGCCTGCCCTGTGGCGGACGTTCAGGCAGGGACGGTGCCGGGCCCTATACCTCGAAAGGGCCCAACCTCAGTTACTGGAAGTCCTTCTCAATTGCCCCGAGGAGCCAGGAGGCAACGGAATAGAGCTACTGGCCAAACAAACAAACGACCAATAAACGCTGAGGTAGACATATTGGCCAGAGGAAACAACACTGGAATCAAAGCTCTATGGGACACTGTATGAACTACAAAATACCGTGAGTTTTATTAAGGAGACAGAATTACAAATATAGACATGTTTCAAGTGAACGACAGAAGAAGAAGAATATACATTTCAGATGTTGCAGGTAAATAAAATATTCTAGAAGATTAACGACACATTGTACAATGTGTAAATTGTTGTAATTTGACACAGTACAACCTGTAAATTGAGATACGTTTGCAGCGTTTTACACACAGGCGGCTAGTTCGGCCACTAAAACCTACATTTTTATAGTTAATTCTAAATACTTGACGACATGGTATAAAACAAAGACATTACAGAAACCATATTCTTCTTCTTCAGCGTTCATTCTCTCTTGAAGCAGGACAATGGCCATACCAGATTTCCAGCAGGATGTAGTCCAGAAAATGGAAATGCGTTGTGTCGTCGTTCTGTTTGCATTAATGGTCCGACACATCCGTCTTCAGCAGAGAAACCATATAAAAAGTTATACAAGAAACATGATTGAAAGGACCAAGACTACATACGTGCAGTTAAGGAAAAAAGGAAGCCTTTGACGAATATATGAAAGATGGCAGTCATCTTTTCTGTTATCTTTTTTTATATTCATTTCTTATACTTTTCTAGGAGAAGTATAATGTCAGGGCGTGGCTAATGACAAATGGAGAGGACATAAAGAAATAAAGAGAGAGAGAGAGAGAAAAGAGATACAGACAGAGAGCCGCATAGACAGAGATATAGAGATACTGAGAGATAATATAGAAATAAGATACAGAAAAAGAGAGAGATAGGCTTAGAGGAAGACATTGATATATAGAGAGAAGTGAGACACAAAAAGAGAGACAAAGATGGACAGACATATATGAAAAGAAGGTACTAGATAAAGTAAACCTCGTCGCCAACACTTGGAACTTAGAGTTGAGGAGATTTATGATCGCCTAAACCCGAAGAAATGGCATGACAAATTAGTTATTGACATTATTCTTCGTGGACACAGTTTTTATGTGGACACTAATGTCTGTTGCGTCGGATTTATGTTAGAGTGTAATGTGGGCCCATCTTACATCCCAACCCCGTCGAATTATCTCGCGGTTCGAAAGCTGATCGTTCACACATGTACTGGCAATACGATTGAATGTATTAATACTGCCTAAAACCTTAACAATAGCAATGTCCTGTACGCCAGTGACTCTCAACCTATTTTTGTTTGTGGCCTTCTTTCGAGACACATTTTCTTCCACTGCTACTATTGCAGAAAAATGTTCCTTCCTGACCCTTTTCCATTATAGAATATACAAGAAAACAATGTCAAAGTGTGTTAATACTTTATTTATATATATCGTTTTAAAAATCGCCCAAATGTTTACTTTACTTTTTGTGGCGCACTAAATAGGTTCGTGCCCCTTGTTTCCAATGTCTTTTCAAACTAGTATCCCAACAAAACGATGTCACCCCTCACGGAGATCATCATATAGACAATGTTTAGAAACACGTTAATCAATAGACCAAAGTTGCACCGATATATGACTTTATTTCTGTCAGTTTATCAATTACTGCCCGTGTGTTGACGGGGCCCGAAAGGGGAGCAAAGAATAGCAACATTTTTACCTTCCATGCATGTCGTAAGAGGCGACTAAGGAGGTTATGCGATGGAGTTGGCTGTCCCATCCCATATAGGGTCAGTGACCCAAAGCCATGCTGAAGTAGGATGTGTCAGGTCGAAAGGCGCAGATATCGCAGCAATACTGTAAACCATGACACAAATCATTCCGTTCACTGGACTACATCCTGCTGAACTGCAGGAGTTTGAGAACGAACGCAGAAGAAGATCAAGTACATTTTTGTATACATTTTGTGTTGCCATATTAAACTTATAAGTTATGTTTAATTTATCTAATAAAATGTCAAGAGCTCTAAGAGAACATGTTCCTAGCGCACGTAATCTTAATGACTGCCTACATTCAGATTGATATCACATTACTTGTGATTCACTAGATGGCGATCTGATAAAATGTGTGAAATGAATGAATGTGATTCAACCTTGAGTGTGACAACAGAAGTCCGCTTCCTGTTTTGTGGTCGCTAGTCGCGTGGTGAATAAGCATGACAAATGTCCTCAGGATAAAGCAATAACAAGAACTGTTTCCACGTTTCGGTCCAAACTGGACCTTTTTCAAGACACGAAAAAATACAACAGTAACAAAAACCTATGTACAGAGATGGGTATAACAAGATATCCCTGTACATAGAGAGAAAGAAAGCAAATGGATATTAGGGGAAACAATTCAATTATGTTTAATGTCGTGCGCGAAATCGTACATAGTATTTATAGGTACAATTATAGCAATTTTTTAATTCGATGATGGCAGTACTAAAACATATAATATGTTCTTTCATTGATCTGATAATATCATAAATAAATTCAGTGAACTGTGTGATTCGCCGTCATCCAATGAGTTCCTCTGATTATGATGTTGAGCTGTTACTCGGTCGTATGTTGCCCCTCTATTGTTATAGTGTTCGCACGCACGAAGCTTCTGAAGTTTCCGAATTCAGAGTCTTAAAAAGAAATGATAAGTTTCAAATATTGTATACAAAGAAGTTCAAATAGGCAGCGCGAGGGTAAATGAAAAATTCTTAAGGTTGACGGGTATTGAACCATGTCCGTTCTTTTTTTTTCGGGGATGTGGTTAGTCATGTACGGAAAAAACTCATTTACTTGAGTTGCAAAGCGATTCGGTGCCGCTAGAACGAACCTGGTTCAATGCTCGCCGGTCTCACGAAGCCTTAAACTAGTTAACTTTCACAGATTACTGTGTCTGTCCTGAATGTGAAAAAAAAATGTACCAGAAATAGATTCCTAGAATGGAAAAAATATTGGAAACAGAGTGGCTGCGGAAACACTATTATAATATTGAATGTGAATATAAAAAAATTCAAAGATGAGATTAAGATCGTTGGAAATATGTATTGGGAATGCATGAGACCAAATACTCACATATAACTCAGATAGTGGAACCCATATGACAAGAGAAACGGGCATATTCCTAGAGCAGGGGTGAGGCGCCTCTTATTTGCGGCCCTTGTTATAATTTGCTTTGGCCCTCCGAAGGCAACCTTGGCTGAACTTAAAATTCAATAAATCTAGGATCTTGTTCAATAGCATTAAAATGTATATTAAGTTAATCATAATAATAAAATACGGTACATAATAACAGTCTTATTGTGGTTGGATGGGTACAGTGCGCCGAATTTATGGTTAACATGATATTGAAATTTAAGGGTGTTCAAAAAAGGGGTTCAAAAGTCGTAGAGTGTTAACTTCACTGTACTTGGTTTCCCATATGTACTCCGTCACTCTCAACGAAACGGCACGCCGCCTGACTAGAGTACTACTCATAGCACGTAACTCCGTAGCTTCAAGCGATAATCCACAGGGATCTCCGAAAAAATCCATCATGTAATCAAGACGGCGCAAGCCGGATTCGAACTCATGACCCCTTGAACACAAGGCGAACAGCTTAACCGCTACGCTAGGGAGATCCCCGAAAGACAACATATGTCCTTGGCGCTTGCCACAAAATACGTGTAAGTACAGAAGTATTAGAGATATCACTACAAAAATAACGAACAATTCTTTTCGATAAATGCTAAAATCGCGTATATTCATTAGTGAGAGATGTTAGGAATTAACCACTTGGTGTCAATGTGGCATCACGGACTAGAGGTGTGGAAGACAAGCTAAAATCTCACGTATCACTATAGAGAACGAGCTCCCATCATTACATTAGAGATGGATTACTTCTTCTTCTCGTTCGGCGTTTGACATGTCTACACAGCAAGTCCTGTTTTCTTAATAAATGCTGCTGTATTTGAAAGCTCCTCAGTGCTCCCTTACATCTTTCTGTGGATATCCATCTCTATCGGCCAGTGTTCTTCCTTTAACTGGTTTAGTGTATTGCAGTTTTGCATGATATGTTCAGCTGTCTGTGCTGCTTGCCCACAGAGGCACAGTGGTGATGGGACCAACCTTAGTCTATTTAAGTGACTGTTTAATCTGTTGTGTCCTGTTCTGAGGCGGAAGATAATAACCTGCTCTGCTCTGTTGAGATAGTCGTAATATGGGTGGTCGACTTTCCTGATGGCTTTGATGAGGGTCTTCTTTTCTTGGTAGGTGATTTCTTGGTCTTTTTGTTCCTGTATTGCTCTATCCTTTGCCAGTCTGTCTGCCTCTTCATATCCTGGTATGCCACAGTGGGATAGTATCCACTGTAGTACAACCCTTCTTTGGATGCTCACTTCTCGAGAAAATATTGCAGGTAACTTTTATGTTTTTGGCGTCCAAACTAAAGTAAAAGTACTATGTGCACTGGGTCCGGAGCACACAAAAAAAACACTTCGTGAAGTTTAAGGAGCTTAAAAAATGCTTTCTAGCTCCACGTATCTCGAGAAAAGCTCAGTCCGGTCAGCTGACCAACCTCTGTCCTAGACGAATTATGGTCTGTCCTAGACGAATAATGATGTCCTATACGAATTATGGTCAGCCATAGACGAATTATGGTCTATCTTATACGAATTATGTTCTTCCCAAGACGAATTACGGTATGTCCTAGATCAGAGCTATTCAACTATATTTACTCGGGAGCCAAAATGTAGAAAATGGGGATCATCACGGGCCAGATTTATAACAAACACATTGAATGATTTTATACATTTAGTTTTTTTTATAACTTTATTTCACTGTTTTAGCAATGATCCGCTGGCCACTTACTAGGCCTTCTCGGGCTGGATTTGGCCCGCGGGCCGCCAATTGAATAGCTCTGTCCTTTATGAATTATGGATAGAGAAAAGACACGAGACAGGAATTACTTGAGGTTAACTAAATGACTCTGGAAGATAGATCTGGATCGTAGCTCGTCGATGCATTATGTTTCAGATATAGTTAAGAGAATAAGACGAACATATATAGTTGAAATGAAAATGAATCAAATGAAGCATTACAAATAACGGACAATACAGAAAAACAAACCCGCTGCTAGAGCATTAATCTAGAATTTAAGCAGACGACAACGTTTCGGTCAAAACATCATTAAACATATTCACGAACATTCTCACAAATGAAGATCAGACACACATTAGCTAATTTGTGAATGAGGGAGCACGACAGTACGATGTTAAAATTCAGGCAAACCTTTCGCGATATCAAATGAAACTCAATTCCTATAATCATATATTCACTAAAAAAAAAAAGTCATGCAGAGGCAGATGTTTAGTTTGTACACACACGCACTACAAGGCCACAATGAGTAAATATACAGCCGGATATAACTTATTTCAGTATGCTGTGGTATGTCTAGGGTTGTAGAATAGCCTTGTACAAGTATATACCGTTCTCAAGTATGGTTATAAATGTATTGAGTTGATTCTGTTTTGTCTCATGAGTAGTTCTATATCTGTGACATGAGTTGCTCCATATATCTGACATTGGTAGCTATATCTCTCTCGTGAGTAGCTCAATATATGTGACATGCGTAGCTCTATATCTGTGCCCTTGGTAGTTCTATATCTGTGACATTAATAGATCTATATATGTGACTTGAATACCTTCATATCTGTGACTTGAGTACCACGATATCTATGGCATGAGTACCTCTGTATATGTACTTAAATAGATCTATATCTGAGACTTCAGTACCTCTATATCTGTGACTTCAGTACATCTATATCTGTGACTTCAGTACATCTATATCTGTGACTTCAGTACATCTATATCTGTAACTTGAGTACCATTATTTCTGTGACATGAGTATCTCTATATCTGTGACTTCGGTACCTCTATATCTAGTACTTGAGTACCTATGTGACATGAGTACCTCTATATCTGTGACCTGAGTACTTCTATATCTGTGACATGAGTACATTTATTTTTGTGACTGAGCAGCTCTATGACTGTGATTTGACACCTTTATATATGTGACTCATCATCATCATCAAGTGCCGTGCCGAATGGCGTTGGAGATCATATTTCTCCATGTAAATCGATCTCTCATATATGTCATCATCTCTGTTTGTGTCGTCAATCGAAGCCATTTAGTCAAACTGTCCAATATCTTTTCTCTAGGTCTTCCACTTGATCTGTTCCTTCTAACTTTCCTGTTTTCACTATATTATCAATGCCTCCTCTTCTCATTATGTGCCCAATAAATGTTGACTGTCTGTTTCTTATATTATCAATAATGCAACTTTTCACATCCATCCTTCTAAGACATTCTTCATTAGTAATCTTTGCTGTCCAAGGAATGTGTAACATTCTTCGGATAAATCACATTTCTGCTGCCTCCAATGATTTGTGTGATGTCTTTTTTATCTATATGTGACTTGACACCTCTATATATGTGACTTGACATCTCTATATATGTGACTTGACATCTCTATATATGTGACTTGACATCTCTATATATGTGACTTGACACCTCTATATATGTGACTTGACACCTCTATATATGTGACTTGACATCTCTATATATGTGACTTGACATCTCTATATATGTGACTTCACATCTCTATATATGTGACTTGACACCTCTATATATGTGACTTCACATCTCTATATATGTGACTTGACACCTCTATATATGTGACTTGACATCTCTATATATGTGACTTGACATCTCTATATATGTGACTTGACATCTCTATATATGTGACCTGACACCTCTATATATGTGACCTGACACCTCTATATATGTGACTTGACACCTCTATATATGTGACTTGACATCTCTATATATGTGACATGATTAGCTTAATTTATATTATATATTATGGGAATCTGGGTATATTCTTTGACAATTTAGGGGTGTTGTTGGGTGTTGCATCCCATCGTGTGTCAATGTGACCCAGATGTCATGCGGAAGTCGTAAATGTCAAGTCGAAAGATATATATATATATATATACCAAGCTATAAACCAAGATCTAGCGCATTCATCATCCTAGTTCACTAGTAGAAGCCAGGCGCTGATATGGATTTCATGAATGAATTATTTTGTGATCACCATCCTTGAGAAGGGGCAGTAGAGTTTATCCGACAGAGCTGTTTCCGAAAGCCATAGTTTCTTCTTATGGTGTTGTACAGTGGGCTGTTCTGTTAGTTAGTTAGTTAGTTAGTTAGTTAGTTTAGTTTAGTTTAGTTAGTTAGTTAGTTAGTTAGTTAGTTAGTTAGTTAGTTAGTTAGTTAGTTAGTTAGTTAGTTAGTTAGTTAGTTAGTTAGTTAGTTAGTTAGTTAGTTAGTTAGTTAGTTAGTTAGTTTGTTAGTCGTTGGATCATGGTCACTGCACTCCGGACAAGTCCATAGATGCTCAGATCTCTCTTTGAGTGTAGCCGCCATTACACATTGACTGACGGTCCCAGTACGCAGTTGATTGACCATCATTCTTTCTAGCCCTCGAAACCGCTCCGTTCTAGCGACACCACATTTCAGACCAAATTCCTTTATTCTAGTCATGGAACAAGCGTCATCGTCACTTATACAGTACAGTCATATGCTGGTGCGTTTTCCCGTACGGCGTTCAAAATGTCTGTTCGAACCTAAACTCCACCAACAGCCGTAGTAGCATCGTGTGCGGTCACATATATGCTTTCTCATTACCCTGGACTCCCGCATGTCCCGGAACACAAATGAAAGTCACTTTACGCATACAGGAATTCTTCACTGCATCCAGCTACTGCTCCCGAATGTATCCCGCCTGATGCATCTGTGTTCTGTACTGTGATACAGTGGGCTTTTCTATGGTGTGATACAGTGGACTGTTCTGTGGTGCGATACAGTGGGCTGTTCTATGTTCTGTGGTGTGGAACAGTGGGTTGTTCTGTGGTGTAATACAGTGAGCTCTTCTGTGGTGTGATACAGTAGGATGTTCTGCGGTTTGATACAGTGGGCATCGTCGTTTTTGTTGCATGGGAAGATGCATTCCATCCCATGTTGATGTAGCATTTGATGATGGACTTCATTTCTGGAAATATTATGGAATCTTGTATATACTGTTGTTTACAGTTACTTCCAGCTGTTTTTACTAGCTGGTCTACTATCTGACATCATGTTCTGTGAGTGATTGTTGAACATAAAATGGAGCGATTTCGCCACAAATAGCGACCTAAGAAATAAAACACACCAAGAAGATGCTTCACATGCTATAAGAAAACGCAGATGAAAATACCTGGGACATGTTCTTAGACTAGATGAAAACAGACTGAATCAGCAAGCCCTTATGTGGACACCTGAGGTTAAAGAAAAAGAGGAATACCCAAAATTACCCTAAAAAGCAATAAACTTAAAGAAGGAGAACTTGGGTCAAAGGGCATGACCCCATGGACCGCTGGATCAGCAAACAAAGAAGGAGAAATAATAGGTTGCAAGTCAGTACAAGAACTAAAAGTACAGACAGCGGACCGCAACGAATGGAGAACCAAAACCTCTACCCTTTGTTCCGCCTGTGGCACCAAAGGAACAAACTAATAAGTGAAATCCGGAAGTTGTGGTTGTTGGATTCCCAGAGCCGCAACCTCCACTATTGGTTGTAAAACTCGGATATTATCAAAGTGGACTAACGTTCGCGGTTGAATGAGCGTACATTTGAAGTACATTTTACTTAACCTAATCAATATTTTTTTCTAGAGCTATAACGTTTATAGTTATAACTATAGTACAATTCTGAAAATAGATTCCATTAAACCAATGATATCTATATCAACAAACCTTGAAAGTTCAAACTTGTTTGCTAAGACAAAATTAGCGCATGTTGAAAATTGGTCCAGGATTCTAAAAGCAATTTCACACATGCTTAATGTTTCCATTTCTGACATCAGTGTGTGCTCTATGAACTATCCTTGTTTGATTTACACTACTGGGATGTTTCTCACGTAAGTCCAGGTCGGTGCAATCTCCTATTGAACTCTTTTTCAATTGTTTCTTCTATTTTCTGTTACACTCAAACATATTTGCTGTGATCTCAGTGGCGTCGTGGTTAAGACATTTGTCTTGTATCCAAGAGGTCGCGGGGTCGAGATTTCTTGTTTACAAGTTTAATTTTTAGAGATCCAGTGAATTATAGCATGAGCTATAAAGTTACGTGCTTTGTGTGATACTCTCCGAAAGCAGCATGCTACTATATTGAGAGGGGCGGTTTGTATTTGAAGAATTAGGAGTACAAAAAAGTCATTTCTCTAATATTTTAAGTACTTATAGAGCAAATATTTTTAAAATGTAATAAAGTCTAGTTGTAGAAAACAAAACAAAATAGTGGTTATAAATCAACATAGGAATATTTGACGATTATGATGTTCCTTTTTCGCAAACAGAGAGGCGCATGGCTTAGACAAAAAAGTCAACTACGTTTGTAGTCCTGAGTCCGCATATGGCTGAGGAGTCCAATCCAAACTCTAAAGGAAATATTACCTTCAGAATGAAATGTAGAAGGTCCTGAGACGAAACTGACTTACTTCTTTTTTTTTTGTCTCTTTGGAATTGCTTGTAGATATACAATAATATACATTAAGTATAATATAAGTACAGTTAGTTCAGATACCAACTGTTTTCCTATTTTCTCTCATTAATTTAAAAAAAAATTATATGTAGTTGCGCTGTGTTTACGTGAAATCAGAGCTTCTCAAACTGGGCGATATCGCTCCCAGAGCAGTGATAGGACACTTCAGGTGAATGTTAAAGGTTCTAGAGTCGATAGGCGGACATTATGTTAACGTGAAAAGATGCTTATGTTATATCCAAGCGTAACATACATGATACAACGTTACAACTCTGTAACTCTAAACTCCCATATAGTGAACTTTATTTACCACATTCGTCAAATAAATAAAAAGCATCTGCAACTCTGTAACTTCAAATTTCCTTATAGTGAACTTTATTTACTACATTCGTCAAATAAAGAAAAAGCATCATATCAATTCTCAATGAAAATATGACGGTCCAATAATTCTGGAATCTATCAACAAAATACTTGTATCCAATAACCTTATGTAGGCACCTGATGATGATGATGTATGTAAACATAGAGAATAGTCATCATCATCATCAGGTGCCATGCCGGCTGGCGTAGGCGGTCATGGCTCTCCACATCTCTCTGTCCACAGTATTATGTATCAAGGTCGTTGTTATTTTCTTGCCGTACCAGGTTGTCAAACTGTCTAATATTTTCTCACGTTGTCGCCCTCTGTAAGAATAGTAGAAAATACAATTCATATAGGAATGTGATGAGGAAGCTGAATAAAGTTTCAGAAACACTAACATGAATCTATTATTTAAAGATTTTTATGTAGCCACAGACTTTACTTTCAATAATATGCGTACCACAGGTTAACATCACGAGAACCACTTTAAAAAAAAAGAAATAAATATATATATTCGTTTTCCTTATCCGCACGTCTTTTGATAAGTTGTTATATCATTTGATGTAAAAATCTAATGAAGCATACGGTACTAGCCGTCACGCACCAGATACATTGCCACGCACCAGGATACTTGCCAGTGCTTTGAACTTATCACATTCAATTTTGAATAAACCGTGAAATAGAAGAATCATTGCTTAGTGTTTCTGATTATAACAGTGAAGCATGAATATTCAGATTATATGAGTTTAAGGAGTATAGTTATAGACAACATAGAAATATGCCAGTCCAATTTCTGACTAAAAGACATAGAGCCTATCCATCAATAATATACGTATGTTTGAGTATGTTAGAATCGTTTTCGTTTGGACATATATGCATTAGTGATCAGATCTCCTTTGATAAACAGAAATATATTAATAGCAGGACACAGACTCTATAACAGCGACTAGGGTCATCAATGTAGTGTCATTTTTGTGTGTCTATGGTGTTTTATTTGTAGGACTTACAAAGCTTATTTCGAATTTTGAGGGCCATTCCCGACCATAAGATTCGACAAATAATCAAGGTCGACCAATACTGAAGAAATGAAATATATATGACTAAATGAGAAAACGTGAGGCTGAAGTTTAGACTAGTAAACAACACTTAAGTAAAGTATAAAAAGCAATAGTCAAAGACATAAATGAAGTTTGTATTTTATTGTAGGAATCTTAGGGGTAAAGGACGAACATCTATGCCAAAAGGAACCGCAGTCAGAAAAAGGTTGTTGGGAAATACTGTTCTAAGATGATTCATTTAACTATTCCGTTATTTTCATTGGTTGTCGACACACAGTATTAAACATGGTAACCAATGAAAACGACGTAAAAAGTCAAATGAGTTACATGTCTTATATTGTTGATACTATCGATGTAAGGTAAAGTCCTCTAATCTCACAATGTTCTTTAGGACATCAATGTTGTTGTACGCCAGACTATCAGTCAATATTCTTATAAGTCAACTTCCACCGTGTCCATCTATACAAACCATCTTATATGGAAGTCTCCCACCGAAAACGGATGTGTCGGGCCATAGGCGCAAATAAAACGGCGACACAACGCATTTCCATTCTCTGGACTAAATCCTGCTGGAAATCTAGTAGGACAATTGTCCTGCTACAAGAGAGATCTGACGGGAGTTTGAGAATGAACACTGAAGAGGAAGAAGAAGATATGGAAGTCTATCACAACGAACCTGCAGATTTTACAGACTAGCATGTACGGCTCAATAATGAAAACTCGCAGCCTTGGATAAAAGAAGAAGAAGAAGTAGAAGAATTCCTATAAGTCGTGCACCTCTCTATAGGTCTTGCATATCTCTATAGGTCTTGCATCTCTCTATAGGTCTTGCATCTCTCTATAGGTCTTGCATCTCTCTATAGGTCTTGCATCTCTCTATAGGTCTTGCATCTCTCTATAGGTCGTTCATCTCTCTATAGGTCGTTCATCTCTCTATAGGTCTTGCATCTCTCTATAGGTCTTGCATCTCTCTATAGGTCTTGCATCTCTCTATAGGTCTTGCATCTCTCTATAGGTCTTGCATCTCTCTATAGGTCGTTCATCTCTCTATAGGTCGTTCATCTCTCTATAGGTCTTGCATCTCTTTATAGGTCGTTCATCTCTCTATAGGTCGCTCATCTATAGGTCGTTCAGCTCTCTATGGGTCGTTCATCTCTCTATAGGTCGTTCATCTCTCTATAAGTCGTGCATCGCTCTATAGGTCGTTCATCTCTCTATAGGTCGTTCATCTCTCTATAGGTCGTTCATCTCTCTATAGGTCTTTATGAAGAAAAATTAAAAATTTTTAATATTATTTTCGTTTTCAGCACCCCAAAATCAGTTCTGATCAATTTTTTTTTCATTACTGATACAATTTTGTAGTCGACTAGTGTTATCATCTTGGTTTCAAACAGTTACCTATGTGCATGACATCGTCAGGTCAATAGACCGCGATTACCAGTAGCTAGTCCAAGTTTAATCACAAACCCGTTGGATTCATTGCCTGTAGTCGATCCACACGCAGTTTCTATTTATATAAAGTAACACACATCTGCCACGTTATTTTAAGACTAGAACGGTGCTATAAATAGTCAAATCATGACTATGTGTTGTGTGTAAATGAGATAAGGTGAGGTGGGGAACAAGAGACGGTTGACTCAAGAATAAGTGTTGAAATATGACACCATCATCCCCTTCGATTGTCATAACGAATGATGTATATGACTGTATCTATCCTGGTGAAAATAATCATAGAGCATACAATGTAGCAATATTAATGATGCTTTGTTTCTATTGCGTGATGTTAGCTCTAGCATAATCATGAAAATAATCATAGAAAATAATCATAAAAAACATAATCATGAAAATAATCATAGAAAATAATCATGAAAATAATCATAGAAAATAATCATAAAAAACATAATCATGAAAATAATCATAGAAAATAATCATGAAAATAATCATAGAAAATAATCATGAAAATAATAATAGAAAATAATCATAAAAAACATAATCATGAAAATAATCATAGAAAATAATCATGAAAATAATCATAGAAAATAATCATGAAAATAATCATAGAAAACAATCATGAAAATAATCATAGAAAATAATCATAGAAAATAATCATGAAAATAATGATAGAAAACAATCATAGAGCATTCAATGTAGCAATATTAATGCTGCTTTGTTTCTATTGCGTGATGTTAGCTCTAGCATAATCATGAAAATTGATTCTTGCTTCAGACAAATATAATTAACAAAAACCAATTTTTCATATTTCTATTATTCTATTATCTATGTTACATCTGAAGAAATCGTGTTTTTGTTTTGTGTTATTTAGGACTATGTTTAAAAGTAGGCATAATGGTCCTTGCAGTACTGATTCCTAATGGTGCGCACTAGTATTAAATATTTGAGATTTTCGGGGAATTTGTGCAGTATTTGTATATTGTTTTCTGTGTGTTGATCAACCGGTGTATATGCATAGTAACTTGGAAATTCACACGTTGAAAATCTAGACGAAAATTGCATTTTTCTTTAAGGTATGCATATTGGCTGAATATGCAAAACATCCTGATTCAAGTTGCGAGATGAATAGGTGCCAGCTGAACACCCCCGGTTCAATATGCATCTGATGTCTTACTTATTCTAGCTTTAAGCATGTGAACATAAAAGCACTGTACTATTCTTCACATTAGATCAAACCTATTTAATATATTCGACCTAGCACATACAATTTCGACATTCATTTTGTTCGAGTCCACCTTCCTAACCAATAATGTTCACCAACTACTTGTAAATCAGCTGCGAGTCAAGACGTACTATAATATTTTTTTCCATAACGTTTTTTCTGGGCCTTTAGTTCCAGGCAAGTAGATCTTCAAAATAAATTCTTCCGCTTGTGAGAGATCATGTTGATTTATTTTGTCAACAAATATCATGAACAGGAACGTAAATTAAGAGGTTTAGAATAGAATAGGTATATAAAATACTTATTAAACTTATTAAATATGAATTGAAGAAATCTACTATCATAATCGTGCCTAGACATCAAGTGCATCATCATCATCACCATATTCATAACCCCCTTGGGGTCATAATGCGACTACTTTAGAAACAACAAAAATTATGTCATGCATCTCTCTCTTCTCAGTGACGTGTTTGAGTGGGGAGAAACTGAATCAAGTTCAGTCTCTGTTATTATTTATCTTTACTTTCCTTTTCCCCTGTCATTCTTCTTCCACCTGTCTCCTGCAGGACAGTTTTGGAAAAGGAATAGTGCCTCATCTCGTGACCAAACCACCAAGTTTGTTATGTTTCGTCAGTTGATATGAAAAACGTAAGAGTAGACATACTTACCAGCACAGCACAGCGACAAGTGGTATAATAATTCACGGTGGTTATATTCTGATTGCAATCTAATAGACAAGTCAGTTGGGAGATATAGTGTTTCTTCTGTAGCTGTGTCCAGAATGCAAGACTTAGGAATGAAGTGTTTTGTTATCAACATACGCGGCATATAGGAATTAAAACAATAGTTATCAACCAATACGGAACAGGAACAATCAGTAGACATGTGTTGATCTATTTAATAAGTGATTACAGCATCTATGAATTTGTTTAGCAATGATGAGCACCTGATAACTAACTTACGCCGAGCAGTGATGATTATCTGACAATTAACTAACGGCGAGCAGTGATGATTATCTGACAACTAACTAACGGCGAGCAGTGATGATTATCTGACAACTAACTAACGGCGAGCAATGATGAGTATCTGACAACTAACTAACGCCGAGCAGTGATGATTATCTGACAACTAACTAACGGCGAGCAGTGATGATTATCTGACAACTAACTAACGGCGAGCAGTGATGATTATCTGACAACTAACTTACGGCGAGCAGTGATGATTATCTGACAACTAACTAACGGCGAGCAGTGATGATTATCTGACAACTAACTAACGGCGAGCAGTGATGATTATCTGACAACTAACTTACGGCGAGCAGTGATGATTATCTGACAACTAACTAACGGCGAGCAGTGATGATTATCTGACAACTAACTAACGGCGAGCAGTGATGATTATCTGACAACTAACTAACGGCGAGCAGTGATGATTATCTGACAACTAACTAACGGCGAGCAGTGATGATTATCTGACAACTAACTTACGGCGAGCAGTGATGATTATCTGACAACTAACTAACGGCGAGCAGTGATGATTATCTGACAACTAACTAACGGCGAGCAGTGATGATTATCTGACAACTAACTAACGGCGAGCAGTGATGATTATCTGACAACTAACTAACGGCGAGCAGTGATGATTATCTGACAACTAACTTACGGCGAGCAGTGATGATTATCTGACAACTAACTAACGGCGAGCAATGATAATTATCTGACAACTAACTAACGGCGAGCACTGATAATTATCGGACAACTAACTAACGGCGAGCAATGATAATTATCTGACAACTAACTAACGGCGAGCAATGATAATTATCTGACAACTAATTAACAAACGGTGAGAAAAGATTACTAACTTTCGTGCGACAAACTGATTTTTTGGTCGATTTTCTTTCCCCATGTGGTTATCCACTCTTGCCGTTAAGCGTAGGGATGATTGGAGCTCGAGCTTGCGTTCTAAAACCAGATGTGTGACTCTGGCTGTGCTATATCCCCCATGCATCTAAGATGTCCCTGATGTTTTCTATCCATCTTTTTCGTGGTCTACCTCTTGCTTTGCACCTTGATTTCATTTGGTTATATGCCTTTACGGGCACCTTGTCGCGATGCATTCTCGTAATGTGGCCAAACCACTTGATCTGCTGTCTTTCTATGTATTCTGTGCAAGGTGTTATAGCTATTCTTTCCTTGATGTTTTAATTTCGTAATCTATCAAGCCTGATGACCCATGCATCTTTCCTCAAGCATTTCATCTCACATGTCACTATCTTTCTGTAATGTGAAGATGAGAGAGACCAGGTTTGGCACTGGTAACACAGTGTTGGTAGGAATATACTGTGAATCATTTGTCTTTTAACTTTCCTCTCAATCTTGGGTTGAAGAAGTAGTGGCGACAGTTGATATGATACTGCATTTGCCTTTTGACATATCGTCTCTTTCTTTATCAAGGTTTCCATTTTCTGTGAAAATACTGCCGAGATAATTGAACTCCGATATTTGTTTTACTTATGTGTTGTCTATCTATATGTTTAGTGGGCTCGGTGTTCTGCATATTGTCGTAGTTTCCTTCTTTTGTGTGTTGATATTCAAAATGTATTTTCTACATGTTCAAGGTAGTGACTTAACATGATTTTGTAGTTGTTCTTCATTTCCTTGTATGAGGCTCTGGTCGTCTGCAAAAAGAAGTTCATTTAGTCCATTATTTAGTTGCTCTGAGATATCTTGTTCTGAGTCGGTGATGTTGCCCTCTGCACTTTTTGTCTTTTTTAATATTCTATCTATGTATATATTGAAAAACAAGGGTGACATCACGCAACCCTGACGCACTCCTGTTTTTGTCTCAATTGCGTCTGTGATACTATCTGATGTTCTTACCATGCACTGGCAGTTTTTATACAAAGCTCTCATACTTCTAACAATTGTCCTTTGATACAATACATACTAGAGTTTCCCATAGTACGTCTCTGTTGACTCTATCAAACGCTTTCTCATGATCTATAAATATTGCGTTTAGTTCGTTGTTGTATTTTATTGCGCTCTCACTCATTTGTCTCAGCGTGAACAAAGCATATGTGCAACTAACAACTCTTCTGAAGCCGAAATTAGTGTGGTTCGACGATGTATCTTGCACATTGTTCTATTAACTTTGCATATATTTTCCCGGGGTGGCTTCATAGCGAGATGTCTCGATATATTTTGCATTCTCTTTTGTTTTCCTTGTTTTTCCATAATGGCACTATTACTGACTTTTGCCAGTCCTCTGGAAATTTCATTACTAACTGACTACTTACACGAAATAAAAAGATTTAATATTAATTGAATATAAAAGACATTGAATATTTTTTCTACTTACAAAATTGTTAGCCAACTTAACAGTCAGTGTTTATTTAATATTAATTTGCACTTACAAAATTAGTACATGGTGACAACGACTATTACAACAACAACGAACATCCCGTACACGTATTGAAGTATCATAAGGAACACAAACATATACATCCGTGTATGTTAAGCCCCTTTCAACAAAATTGTTAGCTAACTTTAAACTCAACCTTTATTGAATATTTAGACTTGTTAATTATGTCAATGAAACTGCCTTCGTTTATTGAAAGTAACATTACATAAGCAGATATTTCCTTGATATTTAAACTATGAATGGCAACTTCTACTCTTTAAAATCCTAATGGTGATCGATTTCCGTTATTTGGTAATAATTTCGTACTGCGAAATTTAACTACGCTAGTAATAACAACAATGGGACAAATTCAACAAAGCCGTACCTTACATCGCGTGCGCAGGTCATACCATTAACGTTTTACAGAAATCACGATCTTCTTAAAAAACACTTGTGTGACTACTTCAAATAGTGAGATATCCCCAATGGATTTTTAAAGCTTTCATGTCTATTATCTGTTATTTGTATATTATGTAGGGGGATTAAAGTAGCAGGGATGACCCTTTCAACCTAAGACTGGAATAGGTTTTAACTATATCATGCCATGATGGCTTTTATCTTTGAGACTCGACGGATAGGATATAATTATCAAGCATGTAAAGTTGCGTACATTATAGGACTGATATGCCTTCGAGTTCCGAAAGGGAAGCAAATAATAACAAAAATTAGAGTTGTCTTTTCTAGTCTCTTGTAAGAGACTACTACGGATTTTTTTTAGGCAGGGTTGATATCCCATCTCATAAAGAGTAAAAGTGACCCAGAATCGATGCTGACGTCGGATGTGTGGGACCGAAAGACGCAGATACTGCATTTAAGCTGTAAACTGTGGCATGTTGCATTAAGTTCTCTGCACTACATCCTGACAATATGCAGGAGTTTGAGAACAAAGGAATTTATCCGGTTACAGCGCCAATAACTTCAATGAACTGTGCAATTTACCTCTTCATCGTTCTTCAGACAGTTATGAGGTTACAGCGCTAATAACTTCAATGAACTGTGTAATTTACCTCTTCATCGTTCTTCAGACAGTTGTGAGGTTACAGCGCCAATAACTTCAATAAATTGTGTGATTCGCTGCAGATCATCCATGGAATCCCTCAAGTCTGGCGATAGTGCCGTCTCAGTAGGCCATATTTTCTCCTTCTCTGCTTGGTAGAGTTGGCATGCATGAAGATGCAGTATCTGGGCTCAATCCACAATTGCACTTCTCTGACTGTTGTTGTCATTTCGTAATCTGAAGATGATGGTTTGTTTCTTGCGTGACATTTTATAGTAGGGGTCATTGGTTTTGCAGTTAGGTGCATCTGCTTCCATTTTTTCTTATATCCTGCAGTTATCAGTATTACATTCATAGTACGTACTATCACTTTCTATTTGTTCTAGTGATCTCTTGCACTTGCCAGGAGATCAGATTTTTTTTCATTTTCAGGTACGCCACAGTGACCAGGGATACACTGCAGTACTGTTTCTTTGGTAGCACTGCTGAGGTGTAGTAAGCAGGTCATAAGCGCATTCATGCTGGTGTTCTTTTGGATATTTCACTGCCTGCAATACTGACTTTGCATCCGTTAGAAAGACTATATGTTTGGTGTGACTCGGTAAACAATTTATGAGCATTTTGGCTGCCTCTATAATGGCTTTCTGTTCTGCTTTGAAATTTGTCGAATGTTTGCATGTGAGTATGGATTTTTCTATTGCTATTCCATCTATAATTACTCTTTCTCCTCCATTTAATGCTACTTCTTTCGCTGATCCATCTGTATATATATATATATATATATATATATAAATATATATATATATATATATATATATATATATATATATATATATATATATATGTATGTATATATATATGTGTGTGTGTGTCCATATATCCTTTGGGTATCTTTCTGCATGTGATTCTTAGTTGTCTCTTTTAGTATTTGTATAGGAGTTTCTATTTCCAAAATAATGCTTCGTATATTGTCCATAATTCTTGGGAAGTTTTTCCTGTCCAAGTTTGGATTTGTGTTAAAAGTTTTTAGCGACTTCTATTGAGTCGTTCTTTTGTGGGTATGATTAATCTTTGGTTCATTTGATGACTCTCCAAACATTTGAACTTTGCATACTGTGTGGGGATTTTTTCATTTCTTCTTTCTTCCACTGATGGCAAACCTGTGAATATTTCCATTTCTGTGATTTGGGTAGTATTTCTACCGAATTCTGAGATTGCGGTTTTGTATCTTTGAGATCTTGTGATTGTTACTTTTGGCTGTTTTGTTTTTGGACCACAAGATTTGGAATGAAACACTAAGGAGTCACGGTGTAGGCAAGTTCAACAGCAATGGGTTCCTGCTTCTGATATTATGTTTCATAATCTGACCTTCACAAACACATTCTTTCACCTACCAAGTGGAAATAAAACAACATAGATGCACCTACGTTCTTAGCAGTGGCATCTTATTAATTACGTTGTTGTTCTTCTTTCTTTGATAACCAACACAAAAGTTTGCGTATTTGCGCCAGGCAACTTGTCGTGCATTATGCTGCTATAATATATTATATTATAGTTTCACAGCGAAGCTACATTATTTTGCGTCTTCCGGTCCGGTACATTCGTTTTTGGCATGTCTTTAATTCACATGAGCTTCTCTAACCTGTGACAGCCTTCCTGTTGTCACGAATGCGCATCGACTCATGATCGGTCTCTGGTATAAAGACATGTGTACAAAAATGTAAACATGACCTGAGAGGTCGGTTTTGATTATTTCCGTGAATTTTCTTGGTCGGTCTTGGCTATTTTTTGCAAGCAACTCCAAATATGTAAATAAGGGAATGTAAATGACGATAATAATCACAAATGTAACGAATGCAGCCCTGTACAGAGGTCTTCTACTGACGACGGTCTCGATCGACTATACGCCATTCCGGTTTATCACCGTGTGACCTTGGTCTTTACAGGTCACAACATGTCTCTAAGTAGCAGTCTCGGAGGAAGCGGTAATCAGGGATTCAGAATTGGGTCGACTACGTCGTCTCGCACGAGATGCTCCGCTGCCTGTGAACTTAGTCTCGCGTAATTAAACGCATTGTTCCTGTTCCTTCAGGTGTTTGTGCATTTTCGTGTATGTGTAAATGGTCCCAGTATCAGTACAGGAAATACTCCATGGATGACCTGACAGTAGAAGTGGGTTTGGGTTCGTTTGCCTTCTTAGCCAAGGTTTCATTCACTGACATCGTGAATATCTCGTCAAAATCTGAGCACCCACACATATTTAAGGCCACCAGGGGATATTTGGTGCTGCTGCTTTTCCGCGAGACACTATTCTAGGAGGCAAAAAGAAGCTTGTTGTCTAGCTGAATATTGCTTTAGTTACGATATCCATGTAGAGCTTTCTCCCTTCTATTTGCACATGGCGCTGCCCTCTAGCGCAGTGCTGCCATCTCACTGTACTCAATATTTTAGCCTTATTTCTCCGGATTGCTCACAATCCTCGGTGTTGGCGAGCTTGGGACATTACAGCCCGACAGTTCAGGCTGGACTCTGTCCTACTCTGCTGCAACAGTGTTTTGGTTGTGTGGACCAAGAGGTGTCATTTAGAGATCTTGTGTGTCGTGTGCAGACAGATCTCCTTCATTCTCAATCTGCACTGCCCGGACACGATTTATAAAGCGTTAGCCAGAGAGGGGCACAGAGAAAACGTGCTGCCCGAAAGCACAGAACATCAAACATACGGATGTCCAACCATGACCATATGTTTTCCAAATGTGACAGGGGATTCTATGCTAGAACTGAACTTTTCAGTCATCCCACACACCAAGGAGATAAAACGACATAAGTCTGAAACTTGTCATCCTCCCCTGCGAGGTGTGGTTATTATTATAACTACTACATGTTCACAACCTCTCAGGACCCGGTAACTCGCGGACAACGCATGAATTTAACTGCGTATTCATAATACGTGTATCGTCTGACTAACCGCAGATTTCCGCATACTGAATCAACGTTAGTACACACATGACAAACTTCTAAAATAGCTTCAATAAGCGTGTTAAACTATTCGAGTCTAGTTCTAAAAGAAACTTGTTAATAAGTACCCTCTAACGCGAGGTATCTCATCCCGCGTTGTGTCCTGGTTTAACTATGACGTATAAGTTTCGCGTCAGCAGTACTGGGCCCGTATTATAATTATTCACACTGTCGTCTGAACTATATAATGCTACTTAACCGCTCTTAAATAACGTTTCACGGTTTATCAAACCTAACTTGTGACATTCTGTTATTATTACTTACTGTTGACTATATTTATAAATTCACGTGTGACGTCTTTTGAATATAACTTAGTGAATACTTTGACAAATATATAAAGTTTACATGTATATTTATGTAGTCCTATTTGAATTCCACGTTATATTTCTGCGGCAGTCGCTTTATTTGCAACTATATTCAGTCATTAAAAAAAAACCCTCTACAGTTAAGAATGTGTTCTTAAACTATACTTCTTGCGCGCCAGGATTTATGGATAAATAACATTTATTACTAGGGCTTCATAAACTGTTCGTTGGCAGTTTGTTGTAATGATTGCGTTATTTTGACGAAGAATACTGCAGTTCTTTAGATGTATAGCTTGGATAGACCGTGCAATAACATCGTGGAAATAGCCAGGAATATGAATTGTTTTGATTGTTTAAGTTTAAGGAAATTGTTTGCAAGGTTGCAACGGATACACCCAAAGGACAATAAGTTAACATATTCAAAGGTTGGTACAATCACTCATCATTTATCAATCAATCAATCAATCAATCAAGTGTTGTGCCGAGTGGCGTACACGATTATATTTATCCACAACTCTCTGTATCTTTTGTTGATAATAAGTTCAGTTGGTGACATCTTTTCGTGCCACAGTGACAAATTTCTCTCTTTGTCTTTCTCTGTCTCTTCTCTCTTTTATCTTTCCTGTGGTTATTAAATCATTTCCTCAAAATTGCTTGCTTCTAATTGTTGCTATAATTTGTCGTTGTACTCCAGTATCTTTGAGTACTTCTACATTAGTTTTCATTGGCTGTCCATAGAATTTGCATCATTCTTCTTAAAAACTACATTTCAGTTGTCTCCAGTTTATCTTCAGCTATTTTGTTTTATGTCCACGCTTCTCATCCATAAAGAAAGATTGACTCAATATAACATCCATAAAATGACTCAATATAACTTCCATAAAACATGTAATAATCTGTAACAACAATATTTCATTTATTTATAATATACTAATATTCTATTATGAATTAGATCTCCTTAACATTTGCCTTAAAGAAAGTGAATTTAATACCAGCCCGTGGTTAAATCCTAGTTTAAGTCACCGTTGTGATATAGTTGTGACATAGTCACAAATGATGGCAGATGTGAAACAGAAGTTAAAAGGAGAATAGGAATGGCTAAAAGTACCTTCAATGACATGAGGAAATTATTAATATCTAAACAAATTACAAACAAGTTAAAAATGAGAATTATAAAATGCTACATCTATTCCATATTAATGTATGGCTCAGAAACATGGACACTAAATAAACAATTAGAAGACAAAATTGATGCCCTTGAAATGTGGGTATATAGAAGAATAGGGAGAACATCATGGAAAGAGAAGAAAACAAATAAAGAGGTGCTAAAGACACTTAATATGAAGAAAGAACTACTAAGAGAAATAAAGATCAGGCAAATAAAATACTTTGGACACATTAAAAGACATGACACCCTTTTGAAGACCTTACTTGAGGGTAAAGTCAAAGGGAGGCGAGCAAGAGGTAGGCAGAGATACAAGTGGGAGAGTAACATTACACGATGGACAGGTTACAGTCTAGCAGAGTGCACCACCAAGACAAGAGACAGGAGATGTTGGAGATACGTTGCAGCAACCTTCGTTGCGGAGACGGCACTTGATGATGATGATGATGATGTGATATAGATAGCACACTGTTGTCACGGAGTTCCGTGTAACAACAATGAAATTAATGGCTGCCGTGACGTCACATCCCAACAATCACTGAGTTCAAATCTAGACACAGACGAACTTATTATCATACTACACGATATTACAGAATTCTGAACTAAACAACAGAGAAATAGGAAATGCAGAAATTCTTGTAGATGAAATAAAAGAGGCCATACGAACATTGAAAGGAGGGAAGTCACCTGGTGTAGACAACATTCCAGCAGAATTGTTGAAATACGGGGGCATTAATGTGGTAAATATTATGACCAAAATATGCCAAAATATATGGAACACAAAACAATGGCCCACTGAGTGGACACAATCACTAATAATACCAATTCCTAAGAAAGGAAATTTGAAAGTGTGTACAAATTACAGAACAATTAGCCTTATAACACACCCCAGTAAAGTGATGCTCAAAATACTACTTAACAGAATAAAACACAAGTCAGAAGAAATAATTGCAGAAGAACAAGCTGGCTTCAGAGCAAACAGAAGCACTGTTGAACAAATATTTAACATCAGAACACTAATCGAAAAACATATTCAGCACCAACGTGATCTATACCACAACTTCATTGACTTTACAAAGGCCTTTGATCGTGTTTGGCATGATGGTCTGTGGCACATACTGAGGAAATTTAATTTTGACACCACAATTATAGACATTATTGAAGCTCTGTACGAAAATGCAAATAGTGCTGTCTTGTCACACAATACAATTGGAGAGTTCTTCAAAACAACTGTGGGAGTTCGACAGGGATGCATAATGTCCCCAGTACTTTTTAACATATACTTAGAGCACATCATACAAGAGACATTGCATGACTACAACACGTCTATATCGATCAGAGGTCGCCCTATTTGCAACTTGCGTTTCGCTGATGATATTGATCTTATAGCTAGGTCAGAACAATCATTGCAAGAATTAACATCAAAGTTAGAAAAAGTTACCAGCAAGTACGGAATGGAAATCAATTCAGATAAGAGCAAAATCTTGGTAAACAGCAGAGACACAGAAAACCAGACTAATATCATGATGAATGGACATAAGCTTGAAGAGGTGAATACCTTCAAATACCTCGGATCCAGTATATGCAGCGATGGTAAATGCAAAGCAGAACTAAAAATAAGGCTGGAGATGGCTTTAGCGTCCTTGTCAAGGCTAACTGTGATTTGGAAAAGCAACATCAGTGTTGGAGTGAAAATCAAACTGTATAGGTCGCTGGTGCTTTCCGTTGTGTTGTATGGTTGTGAGAGTTGGACACTCACTGAGGACATGGAGAGAAGATTACAGGCTTTCGAGTATAAATGCTACAGAAGAATTCTACGAATTTCCTATAGGGAACATAAGACCAATGTGTACGTAAGAAATAAAGTAGAGATGTGTGCAGGTGCCCAGGAGCCATTGCTTTCAATAGTGAAACGACGAAAACTAGCATGGTTCGGACATGTATGCAGGCACGATTCCTTGTCAAAAACAATACTGCAGGGAACTGTCGAGGGTGGAAGAAGCAGAGGAGGACACATAAAGACATGGACAGACAACATCAAGGAATGGACAGGGCTAGATATTTCCACACTCATCCGCATCGCTGACGATAGAATTCGCTGGAAGACTCTGTGTGCTGAAGCTTCCAATGTGGTACCCCTACGACCCTGAAGGGTTATGGGTTTTATTGATTGATTGATTATCATACTCTGTTTCTTTTCAAATTTATATAATTTTTTTAATTTTCCAATGATTTTTACTGAGCGATCAATATTTCTGCGCGCTATACACGGAGCGAGGAGCGCGCATACTTTATAAATATTATTTCTAATCCTAACCCTATATGCTTGCCAAATCACACAACAAAGGTCAGAATATACCTCGAAAGTAGACCACAGGTCACAGTGGAGAGTCAAACTAGGATTCAGCCCCAGCCCGTAGCGTCTTGTCTATATGTGAATTTTTTTGTTAGAACTCTGGGGATTATCGCGTGGAGCTACAGAGTTATGTGCTATTAGTGGTATTCTAGGCAGGTAACGTACAGCTTTGCTGAGACAACGTGAGTCATACAGATCCCTAAGAGATCCATCGCAATTTCCAGGAAGAAAACAGAGAAAAACACAACTAAGTGTTGGCTACAAATAGGGTGATTATTATAACGATATTCAGTGAAATGTATAGTAACAAATCCTGGAAATAGTCGACAAGCTTTTACTAATGCTCGGGGGAAGGGGGGGGGAGGCGAGAATACGCATATAAGAAAAATTATCCCTAAAAATGGTGGAAGGGAGTCATGAACCAAACAAAAGCTGAAACCCACTGTTCTAGATCAGGGCTTCACAACATTTGTTATTAGAATCCCAAAATTTACTTATGGAGATGAAGAATGAGCTGTTGCTGAAAATCTTCTATTGAATGAACCGTGGTTATTGACAGTAAAGACCTACAAGTATAATCGAAATAAGCCTTCGTCGTGATATTGTTGATTTTTTAAAACTATCTTTTCGTTGGTCATCATAATCAAGTGCCATGTCGGCCGGCGTAGGCGGCCTGGCTCTACACAGCTCTCTGTCCACAGTATTATGTATCAAGATCGTTGTTGTTTCCTTGCCGTGCCAGGCTGTCAAACTGTCTAATATTTTCTCACGTTGTCGCCCTCTGTCTCTGTTGCCTTCAATTTTACCTGTTGTGACTATATTTTCTAAACCTGCCTGTCTCATGACGTGGCCAAAAAAAAAAAAGAAGATTGCCTTTTTCTTATATTGTTGATAATGGTCAGTTTCGCATGTTACTCTTTCAACACCTCTACATTAGTTTTTCTGGCAGTCCATGGTATTCTCAGCATTCTTCTGTAGAACCACATCTCTGTTGCCTCTAATTTCCCACTATCCAATTTGTTTATATTCCAAAACTCGCACCATATGTTAGTATAGGGGTTATATAGCACTATATATAAATTTCGTTGGTCACTATATATAAATTTTTGAGGCTGACGGAAATTGAATTAGGTACGTTCTGGCGACACCGACTCGTATATAAATGGGTTTTTCCATATTTCACTAACCCTTTCCATAAATAGGTGCGATTTTGTTAAGACAGTCAAGTACGGAAAACCCCGTTTACTTGAGTTGAAATGCGAATCGGTGCTTCGAGAACAGACGTGGTTTAATTCCCGTCAGCCTCAAGAATTTTTCATTTATCCTCATACTTCCTACTTGAACTCACTATGTAAATATGTTATGTCACCTATCACCGACAACATGAATTGAAAGAATCGAAGACATGAAGTATCAACGATTGATTAATTTTGCTGGTAGTCCATTACTATGGGTAGCTACAAATGTGCATATGAGAATTGATGACGTATCTATACTGTACTTAACATATTTTAAATCAAATGTTTCATATTTTCTTTTTCTTCGTTCATTCTCAAACTCCCACTGGATCACCTTGCAGCGGGACAATGGTTCTACTATATTTCCAGCAGAATGTAATTCAGAGAATGCACTGCTTTACATATGAGTGTTGCTGGGTTCATTCCCCAGTTGAGGCGGAAATGTTTTTCAGAACGCAGTGGCTCCCGGGTCGACTCAGCCTTAATTGGGTATCGGATTAATCCGGGAAGTTAGTACTGCGAGGTAGAGGGGATGGCTACCGCCCTCATATAGCAGAACCACTGAAATGTAAGATCGTTAACATCTCACACCCCTACGGCGTTAATAAATGTGATACAATACAAGGAGCTGTACCTACATTCCTAGTTTTTAGCATTATGCGCAGTTTCATTCCAACTTTGTTATAGCATGTGCAGCTTTCTTGTCGCGACTGAAATAACGTCACTAGCAGGCCGTGTTGCGACAAAAACAGAATGGTTAGACCTAACCACCACGCTTCCCTTCCCCACTACCCCCCCCCCCCTGGCCTCCCAAAAGCTATTTATCTCTGTCTGCCCTCCACGAAAAGCATGTCTAATAACTGTAATATTTATGATAACACTGTTTATCTGCTTCTACTTCGTTTCGTTAAATAATGTATAGTTGGATTTTTCGAGCTTATATTATGTTTCGTTAAAACGTAGATACAGCTCCCTGTATTGAACCATATGAAATGAACTTTACGTTTAATCCAGAGAATGTAAATGTATTATGTCCCCGCTTTATTTGCACCATTGGCCCAATACAGCTGTCTTCGGAAGGAATAGTTTAATATAAAACTAAACATATGAAGGGAAGAGTGTGAGTGTGTGAATTATTTCATGTAATTCAACCATGAAGTAACAAGAATTATCAGCATGCTTACCCCGAGACATCAGCTGGTGGAATCTACGTTTACATGAATATGCCCTCGGCACTACAAGTTTCAATAGCCAATAATTAAGCCAATCTGATAATGTTTCCCCCACATGTCACCAAAGCTCAGTTCGTAAAATTGGATTTTACTTACGCGTGTGTATCTTCAGTTACACTTTGAAATCTGTAATAACAGACTTTGTTATTTTTGTTTGCAGTTGACAGCATTGATTTTATAACGTGATTCAATTGATACTGAACACTTACGACGCAATGTTGTGGTTAGCTTATCCTATTCAAATCCTTAATCTATTAAAATAAAAAGACAATCTTAATTTTTTGGTCTCTTCGTGAGACAGGGAGGTTTGGAGAACATAGTCACAACAGGAAAGATTGGAGGCAACAGAGACAGAGGTCGACAAATTGTGAAAATATTAGACAGTTTGACAATCTGGCACGGCAGGGAAACAACACGATCTGATACATTAGATAAATAATACTGGAGACAGAGAGCTGTGAAGAGCCATGATCGCCTACGCCAGCTGGTATCGCACCTGATGATGATGATGATGATTCAGGAAGTGCAGCTCAACATAGCATTTTTGTTTGTAGTATTTTGCAGACAATATGAATAAATTCAGTAGGTTGCCATTGCTTTCTGAACGGTCAGGATACACAATTGACAACGAGGGTATTGAACTTGGCATCTTGTACGCGCTCTGTACCTCTCCCGCAACAGAGCTGAAAAAGTCGTTATGCATATAATGTATAAATATGTCTAATATTCCAGAACTAATACCTCCCATGTTATGTTTCACAGAATTAATACTTCCCATGTTATGTTTCACAGAATTAATACCTCCCATGTTATGTTTCACAGAATTAATACCTCCCAGGTTATGTTTCACAGAATTAATACCTCCCATGTTATGTTTCACAGAATTAATACCTCGCATGTTATGTTTCACAGAATTAATACCTCCCAGGTTATGTTTCACAGAATTAATACTTCCCAGATTATGTTTCACATAATTAAATCCTCACAGGTGGTGTTTCACATAATTAAATCCTCACAGGTGGTGTTTCACATAATTAATACCTCGCAGGCTGTGATCACAGAAATAATACATCCCACGGTGTGTTTCACCAAACCACAGCCTCCATTATTTTTATGATAAAAAGATATGATATAACCATATTCGATAACGTCAGCAGTTGAAACGTGCGTATCTCGTCATAAGAGGTACCTTTCCTTTTTTTTAAAAAAAAAGATCGAAAAAGCATAAACATGGCGGAGTGACCGGCACTTTTTAAAATTTATTTGGTGTAAAATATATTCTACAAACTCCTGCAGATTAGCAGGATGTAGTCGAAGAGCGGAATGCGTTTTAACATAGTTTACAGCTTAGCTGCGATAACAGGCTTAACACATCCGACTTCAGCACTGTTTATTGTAGCATTTTGACTATTGGATGGGACAGCCAACCCCACCATGTTCACCGCTTACGACATATGTGGAAGGTCACAGTGTTGCTATTATTTGCTCCCATTTTGGGCTTCCAGCAACACAGGGTCAAGGTTTACCCGTCATATATAAAGCTTTATTGATTCATGACAAATGTTTCAACGAAAGTTATATCGCTACATCTACCAGATATGGTTTGCGCGCTGGTCTTAACAGCGTCACTCATATTGACAGATTCAACCGTTCCAGTATTTTTATAACTCACTTTGCATATACTTTGTATCACCAGCCAATGAAAATTCCAATCAGCGAATATGAATGACGTTTTGTGTACAGTACACAGAACCTACCTTAAGATGGAAAGGATCTATGTCTTATTGATCATTTCTCACCTTCGTTGGTGCGGTCACGTCGCGTGTATGCCAGATGAGCGCCGTCCACAGAGACCGTTGTAAGGTGAACTGTGAGTTGGTACGTGTTTAAGTGGCGGCCAGAAAGAAACGTTTCAATTACTACTTTAAAACACTTCTCAATTTCTGCATCATTGACCTGGCGTTGTCCAAGAAAACGATAGAGAGAGAGGGAGAGAGAGGTGAGAAAGAGAGAATAACGATCTATTTATTTATAATATATTTACTGTTCAATTGTTTACTATTGCCAAATAGACTCACGGTTATATACAAGTTCGCCCTTATGCCTACAAAAGGCAGCACTGAATTGTATATCGTTCAAACAGGCCCGTAGCTCAAGGTGGGGGTTTGGGGTGTTCAAGCCCCCTAGGAAATAAAAACACGACTAGGAATTTAGCCAAAACGTCGGTAAAAACCACTCCATAAGCGATTTGTCACAAGAACGTCTTCAAATTTCCCATTAAATGATGAAATTTACACACAAAGACGTCTTCAAACTTCCCATCAATTAGAAATTTACACACAAAAACGTCTTCACATTTCCCATCAAATGGTGAAATTTACACACAAAAATGGACGAACAACCTTTTTTTTTAAGCAAACCCTCTTTCGTAAGGTAATCATATATATGGCTCTGCATTGAAATACAATTTTTAATGTCATTCATACGAGCAACAACAATGGTTACATAACTTAATCAACTATAATAATTCATGCAATCCGTGTAAATTTGTCATCATGAAGAAATAATTACTTTAGCTGGAGCAGGTATCTCTCAGACAGCCGGAAGCCATTCTGACAAAAGCACAGGTTCTACTTAGTTGTGTAACTGAGGCAACTCCCAGACTACACACACACACATATATATATATATATATATATCTTAGTGGCATAGTTGTGTAGAGTGTAGGAGATTATGGATGCATGTTTAATCCCCGAAGAAAGGCAAGTCGTTGTGTCTGTACACCAGGATTACCGCGTCCTGCCACACTTCTGAACCAACTATATGGTCATTCTTCTGTCATATTTGTTAACTCGTCTACGGTGATGGCACATCTAGCATTCGCTGTCACATAGAAATTTGCCACTAAAGGACAAAGAAACAATGTCCGCTGAATCGCATCTCTTCGTCATCCATGGGAAATATTTGATAGAAGACAAAAGTAAGAAATTGAGACAAGATGTGACAATGATTTTTTTTTTCACAAATGACAGGTTGCCAGCCTATTCCCCAACTGTTCTTAGTCGAAGCGACTTCGAGACGATATGCCTGGAAATAAGAAAGTGGTCCTAATCTTAACATCTTGAACTAGAAATAAAGGCGCCGGTTAAAAACGGGCAATAAATTTGCCTTAAAAATATACCTATCAACTGAAAACAAAGCCATCTGCTGAACCATTTTTCCTAAAATATTATCTAGAAAAGTGCTACAGCCTAAATTGTGTGTAGATCGAAATATTATCTTGGGAAAATCACAGTTCTTTGCCTCCCAGCAGGACATAATCATATCAGCGCAGGTATCAATAGCAAAACAGTAGAATAGTGCAGGCGATTCTATACATTAGGAGCGGTCAGACTGTTTTTCTTCTGAAAACCTTCTTAATTACTGTTCATAACGTTTTTCATACTCCGTATTGGATGCTAGTTTTGCTTACACTGCAGGAACAACATTCGAAGAGGGGCGTACTATCACCATCGTCCAGGACCATCTTCTTACAACGCTCTACATTCTTGAGTGTGCTATGTATCTCTGCGACTCCCTGTGATAAATTCCATGTTTCGATTTCATTTTTATTTTGTTTGTTTGTTGATCACCTATTTTTATGACCAATTGATTCTAAGTGTATGATATATTATAGTGCCAATCAATCATGTAACCCTGATTGTTGTGTGGAGTATCGACACATCTAATAGAAAGTATATTTGAATGATATCCAACTCAATGATGTATTTTGTAAGCACCGGGGCTAACCTGAATATTATCGTAAAGTCAATCTGGCTATGGTAAACAATTCTAACAGTGAACTGCAATATAAATAAATAAATCATCTCTCTCTCTATCTCTCTCTCTATCTCTCTCTATCTCTCTCTCTCTCTCTCTCTCTCTCTCTATTGTGCCACCGCAGCTGCTGTCAACGATCATCGATCTCAATCTATCACACATATTGTTTGCTGTATTTACGTGACTCAAAGCACTTCTCTACTGCGAGATCTGTTTTAACGTATTCTGGTATATTTGTTGAGGGGCGCAATATCTTGCACAGTAAGATAAATTATGTTGAGTGTGAACGCCATTATTCAATTTCTGCTTCAGACGTTTTTTCTTCGCTTCTTTCCATTTCAGCAAAGCTCATGGCGCAAGATTCGCAGTTTTATTCTTTGGTCTCCATTTATTCAAGTGTTTAAGAAACATAGATATCCATGGATACAGCTTGCTGGACATCAAGGTGAGCTTATTAAGCTGGTTAATTAGAATACAAATATATATATGTGTGTGTGTGTGTGTGTGTGTGTGTGTGTGTTACTACAGAAGGATTGTGAATACAACTCTGTGTGTGTGTGTGTGTGCGTGCGCGTGCGTGTGCGTGTGTGTGTGTGTGTTACTGCAGAGTAATTGTAAATATATATTTCTATGTTTCTGCAGAATATGTTGGAATAACTTATTTATTATAAGACAACTTAGTGGAACAAAAAGAAATATATTATCGTGATTAGCAAAGTAACAGCAGTATTGGGGGTGATTAACTTAAGGATACTATAAGGGATTGCCGCCATTTGCTGAAGATCTTTTATCTTATTAGTTTCCCAGGGAAACAATTCGCCTGGATACTTTATTATAAGCTACCAGGCTGATTTTTTCCCTGGGAAGATAAGAAGAGGCCGATCTTTGCAAAATGTTGGTGGTTTTTAATCGTATTTGTAAAATGCGTCTACGGGTAAGGGGTTAACATTAGTGTTGATGAGGTTTATAGCAGTATTGGGGTGATTAACATTAGTGTTGATTAGATTTACAGTATTATTGGGCTGATTAACATTAGCGTTGATGAGGTTTACAGTATTATTGGGCTGATTAACATTAGCCTTGATGAGGTTTACAGTATTATTAGGCTGATTAACATTAGCCTTGATGAGGTTTACAGTATTATTGGGCTGATTAACATTAGCCTTGATGAGGTTTACAGTATTATTAGGCTGATTAACATTAGCCTTGATGAGGTTTACAGTATTATTGGGATGATTAACATTAGCCTTGATGAGGTTTACAGTATTATTGGGCTGATTAACATTAGTGTTGATGGGATTTACAGCAGTATTGGGGCGAAAAACATTAGCGTTGAGATTGACAGCAGTAGTAGGGATAATGGCATCATTATTATGGAGATTAGAGCAGCAGAATTTGAGAGAATAACTGCAGCATTAGAACATTAATATATGTATTGTAAGTATTAGCAGCAGTATTGGGGAGATCAGCAGCACTGGTGAGGGTAGGGGCATTAAGGGTAGTATTTTGGAGATTAATATAAGTATTTGAGAGATTAGTAGCAATTTCAGGAAGATTACTATCAGTATTTGAGAGATTAGTATCAATTCCATGGAGATTACTATCAGTATTTGAGAGATTAGTATCAATTCCATGGAGATTACTATCAGTATTTGAGAGATTAGTATCAATTCCATGGAGATTACTATCAGTATTTGAGAGATTAGTATCAATTCCATGGAGATTACTATCAGTATTTGAGAGATTAGTATCAATTCCATGGAGATTACTATCAGTATTTGAGAGATTAGCAGCAATTCCATGGAGATTACTATCAGTATTTGAGAGATTAGTATCAATTCCATGGAGATTACTATCAGTATTTGAGAGATTAGTATCAATTCCATGGAGATTACTATCAGTATTTGAGAGATTAGTATCAATTCCATGGAGATTACTATCAGTATTTGAGAGATTAGTATCAATTCCATGGTGATTACTATCAGTATTTGAGAGATTAGTATCAATTCCATGGAGATTACTATCAGTATTTGAGAGATTAGTATCAATTCCATGGAGATTACTATCAGTATTTGAGAGATTAGTATCAATTCCATGGAGATTACTATCAGTATTTGAGAGATTAGCAACAGTTTCAGGAAGATTACTATCAGCATTTGAGATATTAGCAGCAATTTCAGGAAGATTTACAGCAGTGCTGGCAAGATACTCAATAGAAATTAAATAATGCGTGACAAACTGTAATATTTTGTGACAGAGATAAACACTTTCGTGACAGAACTGGAAATAAGTGTGACAACTGGGAAAATGAGTCAATAACTTTCAAATACTGCATGCTTCCCGTTAAGGAGTTTCAGGGAGGGATTTTGTAATTGTATGGTAAAGGCTGCATGAGAAAAATGAGAGACAACTAGAAAGAAGCGTGATAGAACTGGAAAGGTGTGTGACAGAACTGGATAGTTGCGTGACAGAACTGGAAAGATATTTTACACAGTAGCGTAAAAGTGTTATATAATTTTGGTGATACACAACATAGTTCATACTGTACACAACATAGTTCATACTGTACACAACATAGTTCATACTCACACAATATACTTCACACTGCATACAACACTGAGAAATACAGCCATATACTTTTTATTAAATATTTATTTAAGGACACTTTTTTAAAAGAAGAATATATCAGTTTCCAAGCATCCACACATTTCACGAGTCTACACAGCTTCAAGCATCCACACATTTCACGAGTACACACAGTTTCAAGCATCCACACATTTCACCGCACAGTTCTAAGCATCCACACAGTTCAAATCATCCACACAGTGCTCACATAGTTTAAAGCGTACACAGTTTCAAATGTCCACACAGTATCAAACGTTTACACAGTTTCAAACGTCCACACAGTTTCAAGCGTTCACACAGTTTCAAGCGTTCACACAGTTTCAAGCGTTCACACAGTTTCAAGCGTTCACACAGTTTCAAGCGTACATAGTTTCAAACGTCCACACAGTATCAAACGTCCACACAGTTTCAAACGTCCACACAGTATCAAACGTCCACACAGTTTCAAACGTCCACACAGTATCAAACGTCCACACAGTATCAAACGTCCACACAGTTTTAAACGTCCACACAGTATCAAACGTCCACACAGTTTCAAACGTCCACACAGTATCAAACGTCCACACAGTATCAAACGTCCACACAGTTTCAAACGTCCACACAGTATCAAACGTCCACACAGTTTCAAACGTCCACACAGTTTCAAGCGTTCACACAGTTTCAAGCGTACATAGTTTCAAACGTCCACACAGTTCCAAGCATCCACACAGTTTCAAGCGTCCACACAGTTTCAAGCATCCACACAGTTTCAAGCATCCACACAGTTTTAAGCATCCACACAGTTTTAAGCATCGACACAGTTCCAAGCATCCACACAGTTTCAAGCGTCCACACAGTTTCAAGCATCCACACAGTTTCAAGCGTCCACACAGTTTCAAGCATCCACACAGTTTTAAGCATCCACACAGTTTTAAGCATCGACACAGTTCCAAGCATCCACACAGTTTCAAGCGTCCACACAGTTTCAAGAATCCACACAGTGCCCACATAGTTTCACGCATCCACTTAGTTTCAAGCGTACACAGTTTCAAGCGTCCACACGGTTGTGGTAGAGGAAATAATGTTTAGAAATCAAGTTAAATGTGCCATCGCTATGCCTGAACAACCAATTTGGTCTTCTTACAGTTGACTGAATCAATACCATCTTCAGAATACTACTGCAGACTGATTCAAAATAGCTTCACTTGACTTGGCTGATGCTACTGATCATTGGTCACTTTTATTTACTTTGTGGCGCCAGCCAATGAAAAGCACGGGTAAAATCCGATCAGCTAAAATAATGAATGCTGTTTTGGATCAGCGTGCAGACTAGTCTGAAAACTTACTTTATTGAAGTCATAAGAAATCTCATTCAATTCTTACCGTAAAATTTCACGTATTAAGATAGCAGCTATTTATGTCAGTTATTTCAGGAAAACTTTCTGTAATTGACACGTCTTGATACAGGTTAGGTTGGCTATGCAGAAGTATTTTTGGGTAAAATCACTGTTATGACGCTGATTAATAACTCAACCACATTTAGTTCAATTATGAAAACGACTCACACCAATGTTTCTTGGTTCGATTTCAGGCAACTTCCATGCAGGAGAAGCCGGCTGTGTCTTAAAGAAATTAGACCATCGTGAGCAGGCATGTTTCCAAAGACTAATGACGGATACACTTAAGGAATATGTACCAGAATATCGAGGAGACGTTGAGAAGAATGGAGACAGTATCCTTTCATGCTTAATTCTAGTCCTGAATGATTTTTAACTATGTTTATACACATTAGATTATACAGGATGTCTATAAACTCGCTGTGTGCTCAGTTTCATTGCTGGTAACTCTACGTCACATGAATTGTGGGTATTTAGTGTTGACCAGTGTGATGTCTTTGATGCAAACACGTGAAAAAAACACATATTATTGCACGTGTTAATTACATATTGTGCAAAGTGGCTCGTAGCACAGTAACACAATGAAAGTGTTTCTACAACTAATGTTGGAACTTGTGTATCAGAAAATCTCTGCTCGAATTGTATAACGTCTTATGTATATTTACATCAATTATTAAAACTTTTCCGGCCACAAATAATCATTGTTGAGCAGTAAACAGCAATGTTAGCTAAACGAATACAAGTTAACTGCAGCTAACAGTAAACTACTCAGTCGCAGTACACTGGGCCATGGAAACACACAACTTTCATTGAGCAAATATATTTATAAAACTCAGTGTATATCGACTGTATAGACACCCTATATATGCCCAATAGTTTCAAGTCCATCGTGTCAAAGACTTGGCTAATATAACAGTTTTTGCATGTTTATTTATGATCGCTTTTTTCTAATTTTAGTGAAGATAGTACTTAGTTCAGTGGTTATCAACGTTGGCTTGGATAACTTGAAGGGAGAGGGCAGGAATTTAAAAACAATTGAAACTGGGAGGGAAGCTCATAGACCCATCCCGGAACAGGTGTGTCACATGATTTTAAATATTTTAAGCACAAATTTATTGAGGTATTTATCAATAAATCTTAAAATACATGTTGAGCTATATAAAGAAAGTCGATGATCATTGTTTGGTACAAGAAGGCCCATAGAACAAAAATTGTCTCAAAAGAGGGCTATTGTCAACAGAGGTTGAGAAGCCCTGATTTAGTTAATTAACCAAACGTTTTAAAACAACGTGTGCGTTACTATCGTTGCCTGGACTACTAGGTAACATTTGGTATTTTCCAAATAATTCCTTTTAATGTGATCTTGTTAAATGTTTTATGTTCGTATTATCTTTTACGTAGTGAGTTTGGTTTATTATTATCTTGAAGATGTTGGAGGGTGGTTCTATTTCCATTATTTTTTTAATATCCATAGATCCAGCTAATAATTGGTATTCCTACTCTGATCTGTGGTAAAGTGCAGAATAGTTTCCCTAGCCGGTGTATAATTTGGCGCTTATACTATTAGAATCTAGCAGCTTGGTGCTTGCTGTTAACATTGCCGTGAGACATCAGCTGAGCAAAAGTAAAATCGCAATGTTGCTATAATTATTGCCCATTATCATATATATATATATATATATGTGTGCGCGTGGGCGTGTGTGTATCGTAGCACTGTAGACCTCCAAGATTTCTACAAGGATGTAGTCCTGATAACTGAGATGGGTTGCCTTGGTTGTATTTTTCATCGATTGTTTGACATATCCGATTTCGGTAGTGGCATGTTGTATACTTCCCAACGGAGTGGTTACTTCTGTTTATTTGTTTAAAACAGTCAATTCTGCATCGATTCAAATAAAATTTTGCCAAATAGTAAAATAGGTACTGGTGATATAGTATAAATTATTTCTGTCTGAAAAATAATTGTTTAATTAGTTCCAATAATGAATCATGTAATAAGGACAAATAAACATATTCGATTATGCTGATGCTGGTTTTTGCACTCTCAATTAATTATTTGTTAGTTTCTAGTCTCAAAATCAAGTAATTCTGTTTATACCTGGCTTATCGGATCATGACCCTTGAAAATTACTATCTGTAGTAAACTTTTCAGAAACATTAATTATGCTGAAAGATTGCAAAAGCATTGCACAGAATATTACAAATGAATAGTGTTATAATTTGTTCTTGCTTTAACAGTAAGCACGGTGAAAATAAGTCATGTTCAAGCTATATAACATATGCAGATGCGTTGACAATTTAAAATTTACCACAGAAAATGTAGAAGATGTGGTGTAGAAATCACACAAATATATAATTTTTTTTCGAAAATCGCACAAGGAAAAATTATGACTATACTAACAGTCATTTCCGCTGATATTCCTTTCAACTTTTAAATCTATGCGATACAAAAACTATTGACAATAATAAACTGTGTCAGAAAATAGATACTGTGCGATTTATGAAAATTTAACTTGTAAGCAGAAAAAAGTGATTGGTTTTGTTTCATAATTATGGGTAGGGCTATATTTCTATCTATCTATACGCTAAACCCTTTATTGCCTTTCAGCGTCGAGAGTAGAAGAGTTCTCTAGAGATGACCCTCGTGTGTGCTGAGTATATTGTGGAATTTGTCGCCTCTTTTATTTTTAGGTGGTCCATCGTTTTCGTGGTCGGCCTCTAGGTCTGCCTTCACTGTATCTGTGTATCACAGCCTGCTGTGGTATGCTGTCTGGTAGTAGTCTGCTGATGAGTGCAAACCTATTTGTACGGTGGATATGCCTAGCATACCGATATTAATCCAACTTGTGTGCCACAACCTGTTTGTCAGGTCGCTCGCATAGCACTTTAATGGTTTTTTATCACCCATCCAAAGTGTGTATCCTCTTATTCTTCTACATTTGTTCTCTTGTTTTCTCAGATTAACAAAATATAGTTCATTGTAATGAATTACTTAGTTATTTCTGGATCGAGTTTTTGTGTCTTTTTTTGTTACCTGCTTGTCTCTTTTTTTTTCCTATTCCAAAACTTTCTTTTTGTTTCAGAGTATCTCCAGCTCTAACATTTTTTGTTGTATTCTCGATACATGGAAACAGAAGTTCAAAGAAGAATAGAAATGGCAAAAATTACTTTCAATGAAATGGGGGAAATATTAACATCCAAACAATTCACAAACACACTAAACATGATATTTATAAAATTCTACATTTATTCTGCATTAATGTATGGCTCAGAAGCGTGGGTAATGAGTAAACAACTTAGAAGACATAGTTGATGCCTTTGAGATGTGGATCTATATATGTAAGAGTATGGAGAACTATATGGAGAGAAAAAGAGCAAAGAGGTTCTGACAACACTTCGTATGAAAGAAATACGTATTAAAAGAAATACAAATAAAAAAGTACGTATTTTGGACATATTAAAAGACATGACACCTTGTTATAGACCTTACTTGAAGGTTGCGTTGAGGGAAGACCAGCAAGAAGTAGGCAGCGATAAAATGGGAGGGAAATATCATGAAATGGGCATGTTAGAATCTAGCCACCAAAGAAAGAGACAAAGGCCTTTGTGAAGTCAGTTTCAGCAAACCTTAGTTGAGGAGATAGTACTTGATGGAGCTGATTCTGGATATATATCCGATTTAGCTGATTCCTTTAATTCAACAATAGTTTCTAGTTTTGAATATTGTTTTTACACTAGTATTCGTCGTAGACATTCCCCAATTTTTTACTGTTGTACTTTATTGTTAGTGGCACAGCATGACAATCTAGCCTAATGTTGATATAAGAATGTTGTTCAATAACGCTATCTTTGTGAACATTGATAGGTTTCCCCCGGATTTGCTTTGATTACAACTAAGTTCTTGCTAAAGCGTAACTGAGTGGTTTGGATCTCAATCTGACAATCATGATGGCGCGGGTTAAAATCACGGTAGAACTGGATTTCGTCATTCGGATGTACAATTAAAAATCCACCCTTTACATGTTGTGGCTAAGGGTATTGAAAATCTGCTTTTAGTATCACAATATGTAGAATCGTTTCTGCATTTCTTAGCAGGGACGCTCACGGCGATGGACGTTGTACACATATGTTTGTGCAGTGATGAAATTTTTACACATATGTTTGTGCAGTGATGAAATTTGTACACCTATGTTTGTACAGTGATGAGTTGTACATATGTTTGATCTTCCCTGTTTCCATTTCATGGTGGCATGCTTCATGTGTAATCGAAATTATTAATTTGTTCAAATCATTTCTCATAACTGTGCCATTAAGTGAGCAGTTATCATAGAGGATTTGGAGCTCTGTTTGGTGAACGCTTTCTTGTCAAGTTATCCGAGATTTGATTCCCAGTTCAACAGAAATATTTTTAAATCACCAACTGCCACTAGATCCACTCAAGCTAAAGAAATGAGTACCAGATCTTCTGCGAAAGTAAACGCAACAGTCGTGGCGCTATTCACATCATCCATTGGTCAATGAAATACACACAATTCCACGATACCCCTCATGCATGAGTAATAGAAACTATCATAGAAGCTATATTTGTCCTTGATCGAAAACTTTAGCATACATTCAACTCCAAGACCTGTTGTGTTCGTTTAGTCACCCGTGTGTGATGGATGTGAAGATGGGTGTGAGAACATATCTAGAGGATGAGCTACAGAAAGCTAGAAAATCGCCATCTCTCAGAAAGGTGAGATATTTAATGTGTGTATGTTTGTGTGTGACTTGTTTTAAATCGACATTATTGAACTCCATAAAAGTGGGAGAGTAGTATCACAAGATGGGCAGGTTACAGTCTAGAAGAGTGCACCACCAAAACAAGAGACAGGGGATGTTGGAGGTATGTTTCAGCCAATCTTCGTTGCGGAGACGGCACTTGATGATAATGATGATTGAACATACAGGTGCTCACTCCCCAGCAGATATCGATCAGTATGCATACTGATGTATTAATATCGCAGCGCGCAGCTTCATGGGGCTGGACCCGGCAGGATACTAACATATTCGGACGACCTATTGCTGTACAAGCATGGTTGAAACCGAAGAGACATGCTTGTTGGCCATGAGGTTTCGCCTAGACCTACCGAACATTAAATCAAGACATAAAATAGTTCAGGTTAAAGAACTCTTCAAGGTTTGCCAGTAATGATCATCACCTCTTAAAACCAATCTCTAGACAACACAAAATGAAGGCGTATCAAGAGAGGAAAGTCTTGGATGACAGAAGCAGAAGATTCCCTACTCAGAGTTTGTGAGCTGGAGGAAGTGTGAAGAGGCTGTGAATGGGTGGCATTTGGCAAAGAGAGAAAGTTATGGACAACAGTTGTGATACAGATGGGTAGAGAGTGCCGCGACTGGGCTGCCAACAGAACAGATGGAATTATCCAAGAATTCATACTGCAACACTCGAAGCCACACGATACAATAATTTACACAGACGACTCAGTAACACAAGAAACAAACAGGTGCGGTTGGGGTTGCGTGGCTTACCAAAATGGCAAGAAATTAGCTGAGAAGTCAGCTGCGTACCACACTACAACATCCAGTATGAGAATGGAAATAGAAGCGGTGACAGCAGCTCTCACTTGGCTGGCGACGCAACTACAAACAGATTCAGTGATTCTATCGAACTCTCAAAGTATGCTGCGCAAGATAGAAAAATGTATGATCAGAACTGAATGGGTCACTCTTCTCAAGAACACGCAAAGCAGTTCATAGATCTACTGTCCATGTCATAGTACATAGATCTACTGTCCATGTCATGCTGAGGTCAGGCAAAACGAAACAGCCGATGTTTTGGCTGATAAAGCCTCGTTCAAAGCACCGAGATAAGAAAAGACAGGACTGAATTGATTAGAGCAGTCATGGATATCCTACAAGAAGACGAAGAGGGGTCGGCCGAGACAATGTACATATTCAGAGAATGGTTGAAATGGGAGGGACTAGATGCGATGGGAGAAAGTGCTCCCTCTCCGGAAAGATCAGAAGAACGCGTAATCAGCAACTGGCTAGTACATTGAGCTTATACACTTTTAAATGACTGACGGAACGGCAAAAAGATCATATATGGGAATGCCGCCAGTGCTGTGACGTTTGTTCCTAATCAAGAATGGTTCCCGTGGCTCACTGATGGAACTCAAATCATTGTGCCACGCAGGTGTCAAAGCCTACTGGTGCAACATTCCATTCCGACTTTTCTCAATCGCAACCTGGATATTTCATCTATCTTAGCGTCAACGCCCTAGCATGCTCTTGCTAAGCAATTTAATTACTCCTCAACCACTTTATTTATCTTCAATTCAAATGTTTGATTCCTTCAATATATTTATGTACATGTACGTACGTGTACATTGATGTTATAAATTTTGTCTTGTAAAATGTTTAGATGTAAATAAAAGGTGTGTATAGAAAGATTACCCACCAAGCTCTGTCATAGTCTGGAAAGATCCAGAACAACACTACGAAGAACAATCAAGAACGATGCAATAACAGTGGGTATTAACACCACCCAAGAACTACAACAGCTTGCAGAGAACCGCACGGCATGGAGAAAAATGACTTCTGTATTACGTGCCGCCCTTGACACCAAAGGAGCAAACAAACTAATAGAAGGATAAGTGAGATTTTAAATAAGGACATTGCTTGTTAGCTTGTATGCATAACATAATATTTATCATAACTGCGGGATCAGAGTTTCCTGTGTCATTTCTATTGGAATCTTGTAATTGTTTTATACAATTATTTGCATGGTCAAAGGGATGTCAGCATACTTTACTGATTTTAAATCTTTCAATGTGTGTGCGTGCATGTGTATCGGCATCTCATACATGACCGTTAATTTTAACACACCAACTTATACTATGTTTTACGTCCAATATGTGTGTTTTCTCTTTCTGTTTCCTCGTTGATAACTCCAACCATAGCTATTTTTTAGAACTTGTGGATTTTGTATATATCCCTTTGAACCCTATACATTGCGATAACTTAAGGCGCAGATAATGAATTAATTCATGTCCTTAGAGCAATTGTTCTAAAAGTTATTGTCATTAAAAAAGAAGTTTCCGCCGAAGATGGATGTAAAGGGCCGTTGGTGCAAATAAAACTATGACACATCGCATTTCCATTCTCTGGTCTATATCCTGCTAGAAATATAGTAGGACCATTGCCCAGCTACACGATAGATTCACTGAGAGTTTGAGAATGAATGGTGAAGATAAAAAAACAGAAGTCAATAATGATCGTTCTGCACAATGTCAGACGTTTCGGGATGAGAGCACAGCTCCAAACATTAACGCCTAGAACGAAGCTCCTTCTCCAAAACCTCCACCTTCCCGTTTTACTATAACATCATACATAACAGCAAGTCACACCGATTGTTGTCGGGTGTAACACTATGTATATACTAATACAATAATTCATTACAAATATTGATCATATCAACGCGTTGCCATGGATAACAATATGTCGATAAATTCCTTTAGAAGTTATCATCTGAAATATTCAGTATTGATATGATAACCTTATACGACTTCACTCGACTGTGCCACATAGTCATGCATGTCTAATCATGTGAGATTTGACGCTATTTGTGAAAAACAGGATGAAAACCTGCATTTTCTGTGCCATTGAAATTATATATTGATCTTGCTTTGTGATTGCTATAATTTGTCTCTGTGAACTCTTCTATGATGTGTGATCTTCAGCGATCAGTGACATATACGGAACAGTATACGCGAGAAGGTGAGGTGTCTTCGTAAATTTATTGCTCATCAGAAGTTCCTCGGAAAAGGGGATGTAGTTCTGTTCTAGGTTTACCTTCTATGGCTAGGTTTTCTAACCCTATGACGCAAAATATTGGTCTTTACGTGATTTGTTCTTGATTCTGATGGCTATTTTGATATAATTACATCTATTTTGACATAATCATTGGTAAGCTTAGAAAATCTTTATTTTATGATGATGTGCTTAGGGTTTGGAGTAACGTGCAGATCCTGAAGATGACACTTTCATGTGATCTTTACAGCTTTAGGGTATAATCTTGTGAGTAGTTGTTGCCTTTTCTCGGACTCCGTGTGTATAGCCACATGGTGTCTATAAAGTGGCTGTTCCCTGAATTTTGAAAGAAATATATGCATTCAATAATGACGTCATTGAAAGTTGTGTACTTACATGTTCCAGCTTACAGTGTGACTCAGCAAATTGCTGCTAGCTGCAGAGTTAACTTTCATCCGCTGATAAAGTATGTTGCTAAACACTGAACAAAGTGTACTTGCGCTAGAATAAGTGTTTATTAATGGGGATAAATATCAGGAAGACGTTATTAGAAAATTCATGCTGAAGTGTTATAGTCAGCATGTTCCAACATCGGCAGCTGAATTAATTTTATTGTGTTACCTACTATTTTTCCAATACACGACATAGTACCGTAAATATGTTTTTCCTTCTATCTATCTATCTAGTTATTCGCTAAACCCTTTGTTGCCTTTCAGCGTCAGGAGTAGAAGAGTTTTCTTGAGATGGCCCTCTTGTGTGCTGAGTATATTGTGGAATTTGTCTCCTGTTTTATTTCGGTGATCCGTCGTTTTCGGGTTCGGCCTCTGGATCTGCCTTCACTGTATTTGTGTAGCATAGCGTGATGTGGTATGCTGGCTGATGGTAGCTACCAGACTATAGTCTGCTGATGTGTGCAATCCATTTGACATGTTTTCTCTTAATATATTTCAAGATTGGGGTGGTGCCGTTGTTATGTCTAATATCAACATTCCTCACCCTGTCTCTTAGCGATATTCCAAGGATTCTGTGTAAGCATGTCATTCAGCTGTCACAAGTGTACGTTTGGCTTGTGCCGTCATTGTCCATGTTTGGCGGTGGTAGTACAGTGTTGGCATAATAATCGTTTTGAATAATGTTATTTTGGTGTAGAAATCGTTTGTCTTCGGAACACCCTCGATTTTACTACGAGAACTTTGAGTTCTCACTGTCGGATTGCTAATCCTGTCGCAGTGTTTTATCAGGAAATCCTCACCTGGAAATCCCGAAACTCCGAACTACAATTCCATTTGTGACAACTGAGAAACAACACAACCGTCATCTGGCGCCATTGTACCGGATGTTTTTTTCCTTAAGAGGGAAATTTACTATAAAAAAATAAGAAAAAAAAGGATATTCATGTTTTTATTAAGAGGGAGATTCACAAAAAAGGGCATTCACATATTTTCGTGTTTCTAGTTTTTTTTACATCTACTTTTTGACGAAAACTGTGATGAAATTTTTGGTGAAAGTCGCTACGGGAGGATAGGTTCAGCTTTATACCCGCCTTTTGACCAATTTCTTAGTGCTAAGAGTAATACTCCGACTTTCTGGAGGGGTGAGGGGTGTTTAACATCTCAAACAGGAAGAGGTTGAACACCGACAGCCCTTATCTACGAGCCGGGATTGACATGATCAATAGTGTTTTTTCATAAATACTGTCGCGTCAGTGACGTCACACACACGCCCATACTAAATACACACAATGTATATGCGATAGTGTGTCACCAGCAATGTAGATAAGCACACATTGACTTTACAGAAATATTGTATTTTCGTTTGATGTGTGTGTTTGCTTCATACAGCGATACTTGTGTGATGGTGTTGTTCCAATATGCCTGATCTACCTAGTGAAAGAATTTGTTGTTTGTGCTGAATTTGCTGTGTGATAGCTTCATGCGGAGGGTCGGAATGTCTCACTGTTGACCTATCGGACCAACCATCATGCAACATTAGACTTGGTAGATGGCATACCAATATAGTGATGCTTTCCTCTTGTGGAAGCTCCACGTTATTTCATCGGTAAAATTACATTTCCCTTTGTGGTGCCACATTCAGAGAGAATACAGGGTTCTGGTTTGGAATTCGTGTCCCCTATTTGATTATTTCCCTTGGCTATGTTTATGTGTTTATGTTTATAATTTACTAATTTAAATATAAATTTATTTAAGGTTAGGGCTATTTTACATAACTAACCCTTGACCTTAGCTCTAAAATGAATATTTAAATTAATTATTGGTATACTATTTAGATTAATTAATCCTAAAATAAGCAAGGAGATAAATGTTCAAAATCAGAACCGAATCTAGTATTACACATCACGCTGGTGGAGTCAAATGATCTCCAACGGCCTGATATAACCAGAATAGATGTATGTCTTAGGTTGAAAAGTCGTGCCTGGGCTAAGAGGCTTTAATCCTCCAATTAACAAACAAACAACAAAAATGAGCTCCAACCCTAAACACGATCCTAGCTGCAAATGTGTACATAGGGCCCCTGATTTGAGAAGGCGTCACACGTGGTGTGGTGAAAAGCAACTCTGCGGAACGTGATAATTCTCTTGTAAAGTTCAGAATCATGCAAACATGTTAGCCCTACATCATTGGAGAGGCTCTTCCAATGAAGGGAATGCATAGACTGCTCTACACATATCGATGATCAACCTTGGCTAGATTGCTACGATCACCTCATAGGAAGGGATGCTTGGCATGGGAGTTAAAACTCAACTCTGCATGTTGCGATCAGGTAGAAAATCCACAAAACCCTTGGAATAACCATCTGAGTTATATGACTAACTATAGTGTTATAGTTAGTAGGGTAATAATTGTGAATATTTCGAGTCACAAAACCCTGTGAGTAGGGTTATAGTTAGTAGGGTAATAATTGTGAATATTTCTAGTCACAAAACTCTGTGAGTAGGGTTATAGTTAGTAGGGTAATAATTGTGAATATTTCGAGTCACAAAACCCTCTGAGTATGAGACTTCTTCTCATGCATTATAGACCGCTGAATAAAATGTTCTTTTAGGTCTTCACTACGCTATAAATAGCAAACTGTTTACATTTTTAACTAGCTGACGTCACGGAATTCCATGGAACACCAATCAAATCGATTGATGCCGTGATGTCACATCTCCGGACGCAGACGATTATTTTTTTGAAAACTTAACATAAGTAGGTTAAATATCACAACTGCTGCACATGCTAATCCTAACCTAATTCTAAATACTAATTCTTGAAATCTTCAAGAGAGCTTGTCTTACAGTGACTCATTCTTCTTCTTCTTCTTCTTTCTGTCCTCATGTACCTTTCGGTGTTGAGGGGAGAGTGAGTGTACGGTCTTTTGTCCTTCTATTTGCCTTTTCCGCTTTTATATATCCGAGTGTCTCTAATACACTGTCTTTCCACCTTTTGCGAGGGCGTCCAATAGGTCGACTGTTTTCGTATAATTTCTTCTTCTTCTTCAGCGTGCATTCACAAACTCCTGCTGAAATCTCTTGTAGCAGGACCATTGTCCTACTAGATTTCAGCAGGATGCAGTCCAGAGAATGGAAATGCGTTGTGTCGCTGTTTTATTTGCAAGATTGGCCCGAAACATCCGTATTTGTCAGATTTGTAACAGGTTTTTTGGATAATACTTTGCTATTTCTGCCTGGTTATGTGGCCGAACCATTTAACTTGTTGTTTCTGGATGTATTCTATTGTTGACTTGATCCCTAATTGTTTCCGTAGTTCTTTATTCCTGATTTTGTCTCTCAAGCTAACTCCAATCATATGTCTCACATTTAATTTCAGTGGTGTTAATCTTATGAATTGTTCTAGAATCTAATGTCCAATTTTGACACTTATAACACAAAGGTGGTTAAAAATGGTGTTGAATAGCGCTTTCTTTGTTTCTAGTGTAATATCTTTATTTCTTAGTCAATTGTTAATTGTTAAGTGACTCGTTGTGTGGTTATATCACTTTCCTCTGTACCCCAGGCATTTGACACTTTTGTAAAGGGCACTCTTATACTTTTTGTCAGTGTCAGTCAACAGAAAGCCATATCTCCATCTGAACTCATACTGTTTGACAAAGCCCATAAATAACAATAAATGACCTTAGTCGGTCAAAATATTGTGCAACAATCTATTGACTATTATTACCTGTGCTCTGAACTGTTTCCAACCTGTACAGGTGTAATATCAAACAATCACTAGCAGCTGCAATTAATCAGTTGGGTCTCATTATCTTGAGACAGCCTTGAACATTTGCGTATGTTTGCTGGGAGAGTGTAGTATAATTGGATTTTCCATGTGTCCAGATTTAACGGCAAGCCAAATAGTAAATTCCCAGATTTTTATATTCATTTAATTTTACTGCATTCCTCTTTCAATTGTAGGCTATTTATTTTGAGTTGGAAGAAAATAGGAGGGGGGGGGGTGGTAGGAAAGATAACGGGTAAAGGTCAATAATTGTGAATATTTCGAGTCAACCATTAACAACATATGACATCGTTCAGTAGAGATTAACAAGAGAATAATAATTATAATATTTAATAAATAATAAATAAAAATATTATAATAGCCCTGCAAAACATCATCATAAACTACCACAACTATGACAGGTGGCAAACTGGTAACATTCTTCTTCTTCTTTCGTTCACTTGAAACATGTCTATATCTGTAATTCTGTCTCCTTAATAAAACTCACTGTGTTTTGTAGTTCATAAAGTGTCCCATAGAGTTTTGATTCCAGTGTTGTTTCCTCTGGCCAATATGTCTGCCTCAGCGTTTCATGCTCAGAACACTCTTGAAGTATATGTTTGGCACTCTGTGCTGCCTGTCCACATGTACACATGGCCGTGTTGCCAATCTTGAACTTTGTATACATGTGACTGCGGAGTCGGTTGTGTCCTGTTCTGAGACGTAGAATTATAACTTGTTCTGATCTGTTCATATTGTGATAGTCATCTTGTGTTGGTGTTTGTGGCTTTCTTATTGACTTTATCATCTGTTTTTTCTGATGGTAGGTGATTGGTATATCTGGTTGGTCTTCGGCAGCACCTTCCTTAGCCAGTTGATCTGCTTTTTCATTTCCTGGTATTCCACAGTGAGAGGGTATCCACTGCATGGTTACCCTATACTGGTAAGACAATTCGCTAAGTAGTTTTTTTAAGTCTGTTAGTTTTACAGACTGGAGAGCTTGAAGCACTGACCTTGCATCTGTCAAGAATACCACAGGCTGTAGGTCAGAGTTGGAGTTCAGCAGTTTTTTAGCTGCCACACTAATTGCCTGGATTTCTGCATCATAATTATTGCAGAATTTTCCTGTCGGTGTTCTGATTGTATCTCTAGGCTTGTGTGGATATTCTATATATACACCTGCACCTCCATTCCTCACAGCATTCTGTGCTGACCCATCTGTGTACACTCTGACCCATATATCTTGTGGATATTACTGGTAACATAAAGCTACATCTGTCAAAAAGTTATATTTTCCCGTCCCGAAGTAGAGTGATGGTTGTTTGACGTGCACAGTGACGTCATCATCATCAAACCTACAACTGTTCAGGGTCGTAGGAGTGCTACTCTTGAAATTCCACACAACTTTTCGCCATGCCTCTCAGTTCTTATGACATCTCTAATTGCAAAGAAAATATCAACATTTGAAATTATATATATATATATATATATATATATATATATATATATATATATATATATATATATATATATATATATATATATATATATATATATATATATTAAAAGGCTTTCTTTTGTTCGCTTCTTCTTGTCTGCACCGTCTGACAAGTCTCCGAAAACTTTCGGTTTGACACGTTATAAAGACATGAGAAAAAAGATAACATCCAAAACTTTCGGTTTGACACGTTATAAAGACTGATGAAAAATAATAACATCCAAAACTTCGATTAGACACTCTGAAATATAACACTGGAGAAATCATAACTTGTAATAACCAATATACATTCCTCGAAGTGACAGTAATAACATTCATCAAAGAACACATCATATAGAGCAACTGTTCTCTTTCCTCCACGGACCACTTTTAGAAAGATTATTTCTCCATCACCCCCTAAAGTCTTTTTTTTTTTTAAAGTTGTAAACTTATCTCGGTCATATTACTACATTTGTTATTTATATCGGTCGAAAAGTTACCTTTCCGTGGTTCTCTCAGACTGGTCTTGAGCCTCCAATTTCCATTGTTTTAATGTGGCCCCATGTGAATGATGTGACCCCTATGGGATGGGCATAGTGCTTACATCGAAATACTCTGCTAAAGAAGGGGTGATATGTTTGTTTTGTAGTATACGTGACATTTCTTATGACTTGATCATAAACAGTTATACACACTAAAACAAAGCAGGTTTCTTTGAAAGCTATTGTCTACGCAATGAAGGGGAAGATTAAAGAAGCACTTCATACCGCTACATCTGTGACAGGAAGACTTCTCAAGCAGTAATAGCCTGTCACAAAAATAAAACTGTCAAACAAAATTCGAGGATAGTCCATGATTCATAGCATCAAAATCTTCACGCTTCCCGGCGGAAATCGCATGATATATTCGTTGTGGTTATATGAAAGCGAACGCAGAAGAAGAGTAGCGTGAAAAGATAAAACAGTTATTCTGAGCGTGATTCATGACGATGGTATATCGCCCTTGTGTTGCCGGGGCCCGAAAGGGGAGCAAAGAATAGCAACACTGTTTACCTTCCACGCATGTCGTAAAAGGCGACTCGGGAGGTTATGGTATGGAGTTGGCTGTCCCATCATGAGTTAGGGTCAGTGACCCAAAGCCATGCTGAAGTTGGATGTGTCAGGCCAAAAGGCGCAGATATCGCAGCAATGCTGTAAACCATGACACAACGCATTCCGTTTTCCGGACTACATCCTGCTAATCTGCAGGAGTTTGAGAACGAACGCAGAAGAAGAAGATGGTATATGTTCCTCTAAACGTTGGTATGATTGTGAGCGATTAGAAGAAATGAGAGCGACATATATAGCCACAGAGTAATGACTAAACTTCTTCATTCATTCTCACACTTCTTCAGATTAGCAGTATATAGTTTAGAGACCGAACTGCGTTGTGTCATGGTTTACAGTTTAGCTGCGATATCTACGTTTTCGGCCTGACACACCCGACTTCAGCATGGCCTATGAATTAACTTTGAACCTCTATGAGATAGCTAATTCCACCACCAAGTGAATGACATTGTGTATGCTGATGGTGAAAAATACTAATCTCTATCGACATTAGACTATTAAGAAATCAGTGGGTGATTATAGATTTACATTAAATTAATGATGTGTGCACATTTCATGATATAACGAAACCGACATTTGTATGCGTAAATTATGTGGATGCTAACCGCAGTATGTGATTCTTCTTCTTTCGTTCACTTGAAACATGTCTATATCTGTAATTCTGTCTACTTAATAAAACTCACTGTCTTTTGTAGTTCATACATTGTCCCATAGAGTTTTGATTCCAGTGTTATTTCCTCTGGCCAATATGTCTGCCTCAGCGTTTCATGCTCAGAACACTCTTGAAGTATATGTTTGACATTCTGTGCTGCCTGTACACATGTACACATGGTCGTGTTGCTATTCTTGAACTTTGCAGTATGTGATGAAATAGTAACACAGTAGGGAATGTATGTACGTTCGGTTACTTAGTGGGAGATGCATACAAATGCGGGGATCGTGTGTTTATTTATATATATATATATATATATATATATATATATATATATATATATATATATATATATATATATATCATCTGCTACCAACTGCATTGATTGATTAGATTATAAGCCATTTCTGCGTATTATGATCACTGTAGTAGTGGATCATCAATATAGCCATGTTAGTGTACTGGCATGTCGTGCTCTACTGGCCTCTGACTACTTGTCCAATGAAAAGTGGGCCAATACACATCCGTTTCTAGAACAGTCCAGAGAGCTGATCTCATACATCACCACTACTGGCAGACTGCAGTACGTTCATCTCCCATAAAAAGGGATCAAAGACTTAGAGGATTGACTAAATTTTACTTGGGTTCCCCATATGTTTTAAGTTGAGATATGTTTATTATCGTCTTCGCACACCGGGCATGTCCTTAATGTGGTTAGATCTCCACTTCAGCAAATCTCTCAGTGTGTAGCTGCTGATGATTCCGATATACTCCACTCCTCTCAACAAGGCATCCTGCCGATGGTATTACTCATAGCACGTAACTCCGTAGCTTCAAATGATAGTTCCCAAGGCTCTTCGAACAAAATGCAACTATAAACAAGACGTCACCGGGGATCAGACATATGACCTCTTGAACACAATGTAAATAGCGCAATCACTATTCATCCCCAAGATCCGGACAATTGACAAGACTATTCTCCCATTTAAAAAAAAAAAATCATGTTACACATCTGCATTCAAGTAGTCCTTCTAGTAAAATCAACCGTGAATACCAACTTTTTATTTATGCATGTGGTATAGTTTTGTTGCAAGCAGTTGGATTTAGTAAATTGTGCATCAAATCCTGGCGGAGTCGATTTTCACGGAATCGTTTCCAGTGCCACTGCAGAGTCGCGCTGACGTTGATCTAGCGTACTAGTTCAGCAAGTAGGCCTACCATGCTGGTGACGAGTAGAATATGTATCTCCACAACTTCCAATTGCCAATATTTAATACCCTTCCCGGTACTATAGTAGCAGTTCAACCCCCGTTTTCGTTCTTGTTTCCCATTAGTACATATCTACGTATTTTGTGGTTAATTGATCTAAATATTATATCAATAAATAATCAATAATTAATTGAAATATTCATTTTTTAGGGTTATGGTTAAGTTTACATAACTAACCCTAACCATAAATATAACTATATTTAAATTGATAAATGATAAAGATAAACTGATAAACATAGACAAGGGAAACAATCATGCAGTGGGCACTAATTGGCTCAAAGGGGGTTTGACTTTGATCATAGTACCCCATTCCCATTGCTGAACATCTAAGCCTATAATCGTTTTCCTTTGACAGCAGCCCCTGACTAACGTCATAATTACACATTGCTTATTAGAGCCGTGGATATGATTATCTTGAGGGGGTTTTACCTAAAAAATGCCATTTGTGTATTTTCGTGTGTAAATTTCAATAGGCCTAGGCCCTATGGCGGAAAATTTGAAGACCTTTTTGTAAAGAATCGTTAAGTTAGGGATTTTTACGTACCTTTTGGCTAAGTTCCTAGTACTAAAAGTCATGTTTAGATTTGCTGGAGGGGGAGGGGGGGTTGAACCCCTAACCAGTCCCTTATCTTCGGACTTGTTGCTAATAGGCCTATACCTGATGTGCATGGAACAGAATGCAGTACTGTTCTGGAAAATAATTTACTATAAAGAAAATCTCCACCATATTTATTGATAATAACTGTTTTTGTGATGTCATAACATAATTTTGTGCATCCAGAAGTTCATATGTGGAGGCCTATGCCTATTAATTAAAATTACAATTATCAAGAAACTGCAGTAAAACAGTGCACCATATGGTAGGCCTAACTTAATATTGAACAGAATATAAGCCTAGGCTTATATTTTTTTAAAAGGGTTAAATAGCAGTTTTGCGGTGAAACTACGCAGAAACATACAGTATCAACGTTTCAACAAAAAAGTAGGTACCGGTATTTATGAAGATGCTAATGGGGATGAACGACCACAGAACCCTTCTTATTTTTTTGTGCTGTTTTTCAGACCTAGGGTCCTATACGGTAAAACATTATGGTTTGATTTAGTCTCCATTTTATTGTAGCCTATGGTTCAATTCTGTGTCCTGTGCACTAACTACTATGCCTCATTATGATGTTTTCTCTTCACTAATAAACTTACCAATTGTTATTCTTCTTCTATAGGATATGTACCAGAAAATGATAGAGATTGACAGTGGAGCACCTACACCAGAAGAACATGAACACAAAGCTGTAACCAAGCCTAGGTACATGCAATGGAGAGATGAGATGAGTTCCTCTGTGGAGTTAGGTTTTAGAGTGGAGGGTATCAAGGTGAGTGCATTGTCCTACTTTATTCACTCTCTACTTGTTTATAGACACTGATGTAGGTGCTTTATTTGATGGGTAGACCCTATGCAAAAATATAGGCCTATGATATTGTTTTCCTAGCTGCCACGGGAAGAAAACTATGACCATACAAAATAGCTCTTATGAATAAACTATATACCCCTGTCTAGGGTTGTGACTGCAGTACAGTTCATTGATGAAATTTATATCAGTGTCTGACTTTGACTGAAGAGCGAGGAAGAAGCTTCCTTAGCAACAAATGTCACTGCATACCACTTTTGATCATGTGCTATTTAGTATGACTATTTTTGTACAGTGAATGTACAGAAATAGAAGAAAATATTAAATTTTGCGATTAGAACATATATGTGAGATTCATTTGGTATCCAGGTATAATCAGGTATAACTGATTAATAAAATGTTCAACAAGAGATAATTTTCTTAGAAAATATATGTTAGATTATTTATTGACATTTTCTATAATTCTAATTTTATTTATATTTCAGAAAAGTGATGGCAATTCCAGTAAAGATTTCAAGAAGACTAAAAGTAGAGATAGCGTTGTAGATATTATGAAGTCCTATATTGGAGACAATGAAATCATTGTGGTGAGTCACTGAACTTTATTTATCATTGTTATTGATAAATACAATCAATTTTACTGTGCTCAATGTAGATTTACAAGTGTAAAACTTCTTTCAAATTACTTCTATATTTATAATTCACTGTGACAAGTTTTTCATCCTTTTATTGTTTTGTATATCTGTCTATTAGAAACATTATATTTTGAGCTTACTGCTTGTATCTCTTTACATTGCAAGATTTCAGTCATGTCATGTGACGTATTTTCTCCAGGACGTTGTCTTCCCATGATCTCCCTGAACCCTTCTCTGTCTTGGGATATGCGGCTTGCATTTTCCAACAACATATTCATGTTATCGTTAATGTCATCAGTCCATCGTCTTCTTGCTAACTATTCTTTACAACAAAGATTTTTATGCACATAATAGACATTGTAAGATCTGGGTGGATGGAAATATCAATAGGTGACATACACTCATTCAGAAATTGACTAGAAATTTGTAGGCATGGACAGAACTAGATAAAGTAATATTTCTTCTATATCATTTATCTACCATTAAAGAAAAATCATAATGCTGCAAACAAGATTTGAAACAGGTGAGGTGAGGCAAAGTGAGTAGGTGCCATCTGAGTAGACCTGGTTCAAACCCCATTCGCTGCATTATGATTTTTCTTTAATAATAATTTCTTATTGTTTCTATAGGCCTATTATATTATTCATTTATTTGCCATTGAGATTAAATAGGATTTGTTGTTTCGTATCACAGGCAAAATACATCAACAGGTTAAAGGAAATGATGGCTACACAAGAAACATCTGAGTTTTTTATGTCTCATGAGGTAAGTAAAGTCTGACATTTACTGTTGTTGAGAAATATGATGTTAGACCTATATTTGCCTGTGACCTATGAATGCTAGGTGGTCATGTGATCATCATCATGTTGGATCCCATTACATTCCTAGGTTATGAGTTATGACACAGGTTGTCATCAGCGCACAACGGACAAGTCCATGAATCCCTGTCTCAGTAAATCCATAAGAGGGTCTGACAATTCCAGTTCGATGCTGATTTATTAGTCATTTTGTGGATCTATTATATTTCTCTTTATGATCTGTTCCATGTTTACACAAATTTAACACAGTCTTGAGAGTGACCATGATTCCTGCTTCTGAAAATCTTCTGAGTATGAATTACGATCTCAAGACTGCACAAAATTGATGTAAAGATTGGACCAGCCCGTAAATAGAAACAGACCTACTTTCCTAGTTATTTTCTGGTACGAATTTCCTAAAGTGGCTTCAATTTGGGATCTATTTATAATAAAAGAAATATCCTTGCTGAAATGGAGATCATACTCTAAAGATGTGGTTCTTAATATTTTCTTTTTCACCCATGGTCCCTTTTTGGTACAGATTTTTTAAATGGACTCCTGAATCTAAAAGAAACTTGTCAGCTTTCTTTGAGATTTATTATCATATTTCCAATTATACATTGTCCACATAGGTAACTTTCTGTGACTTTTCTAGACAGGTCAAGGTCTCCTCCCCCCCTCCCCAATTTCCATTCTTCCAAGTAAATATGTTATCTCCAGGGCGCCATATGATACCCATTGAGAACCACTAGTTTAAATCACAGAACTAGACAGTCAGTGCACAGATCACTGTGCTACATGGCATCCTGCATGAGCTCACTTGCATGGGGTAAGTATATTACCATGGTGAAGATGCAGAGACAGTGAGACAATACATTACTTCACCATCACATATGAATAATGTGGTACCAGATTTATCTAACTAATAAAACAAATATTGACATAATCTCTAACATGATGAAATGTGCTGAAGATCTATGTCAGATTACTTAGAGCTAATCTAAACCATTCATCTTCAATAAAAACATAGATGTTATAATAGTCATGACAAAGTTGACTTCACAGTATCCGACTGTCCAGCTTAAGACACTGCACAAGTAGTTACAGTGAGTTGAACAAACGTCAGAAGTTTTAAAGAAAACATTGACTATTGGAGGAAAATTTTGAATAATCAGATTTTATATATACCAAGGGTGCATTACATTGAGATGGTTTAAAGTATTAGTGACCTAGTCCTTGACACAAAGAAATGTTTTGACCCAGAGATTCATACAAGGGTACATTATGGGGAGATGTTTCCACATTTTTAACAAATATAAACCATACATTATTTAATGAAATGAACTTTCGCTAAAGGTGCATACAATCCAGCATCCATCAATCTGCACACAACACTGATTGGCCTTCCCCCCCCCTTTCCTCATCCCTTGGAAGACTTTTGGGTGGAGGTTCTCAGTGCATTGCACACAGATTAAATGATCAGTAGAAGACACTGTATTTTGTATCTCCATGTCACTGAAGCTGTATGAAATCAGGCCTAATATTAAAAAGTTGGAATGTGTGGACATGTCCATAATGAACCCTTACAAAAGCAGTATGCCACTGTGCCAGTTAATGTTTTACCCTTGGATTCACGCAAGAGCAATGTGCCAGTTAATGTTTTGACTAGTGATTCATACAAGAGCAATATGTCAGTTACCTTTTTAATCCTGGGGTTCAAACAAGAAGTATTAGTGACCTAGCCATTGGCATAGGGAAATGTGCCATTAGTGTTTAGACCTGGGTGTCACACAAGAAAAATTTGCCAGTTAATTTTTTGACCCCTGAGATTCGTACAACAGTAATGTATCAGCTAAAATGTTGCCCTGGAATTCACACGAGCAATGTGACAGTCAATGTTTTAACCCAAGCATTCACAGAATTAGGGCAAATGTGATAGTTAGTGTTTTAACCCCATAATTCATACAGGACCAATGTGCCAGTTAGTGTGTTCATCCTGAGATTCATATGAGCAATGTGTTGGTTAGTATTTTATTCTCATTTGAGCAGGAATAATATACCAGTTAATGTTTTTCATCTCATCCAATTATCTGGTCCCTTTCTACATATTCCTATACTTCAGTCTAGCTCTATGCCATTGAGCAACACAGTTCTTGAAATTAATTAGGAAATTTAAAAAATGAAATGGAATGTCCATGACATTGTGCACAATATTAAAATTAAAATATATTACATTTATATCAAAAATAAAGTATATCATTTTTGTTTTGTCTTGCCAGGTAATAGGCAGCTCACTGTTGTTTGTTCATGATGTTGATGATAATGTTGGAGTTTGGATGATAGATTTTGGAAAGTCTGATCCACTTCCAAATGGAGTGCAAATTGACCATCGTAGCACGTGGAATGAAGGAAACCATGAGGATGGCTACTTGTTTGGGCTTGATAATTTGATTTCCATACTTGAAGAGGTCCAGAGAAGTTTGATATCAAGTGCAGTTTAATTGTTAGTGTGAGAGTAGATCTGTGTTAATTTAATCAACAATGTGGGGAAAAGATCTGTGTTAATTTAATAATCAATGCAGTGGAATGGCAGTTTTAGCATAAGAATATGTCATGAAAACACTTCTTATGTCAGGACAAGTGTAGCTGAAAAACTGTTTTGATGCATAAAAGCTATTTCAGTATGTTAATAGGTGTGGTAGGAAAGTTGTTTTTGTGCAGAAAAGATGCTTTGTTATGTTATTGTAGGAACAACTTTTTGTGCAGAAAGTTATTTTATTATGTTAACAGATTGATTGGAAAAACTTTTTTGATGCAGAAAAGCTATTTCAGTGTCTAAAGTGTTGTAGGAAAAACTATTTGGTTAAATAAGTGTAGTGGGGAAATTGCTTTTGATTGAGAATATGTATAGTCAAAAAAACCACTCGAGATAGGAATGTGAATGATTAATTTATTAATAAATAATGTTCTGATAAAATCTGTTCTTTGTGTGAATCGGATTGAAAAACTAATTCTCAGAACATAGGAATGTGGGTGAAAACATGATTATACAAATTTTGATACACTAAATTGTTTTGGTCCTGCTCTGTAGTGACAAGGTGATGAAAGTGTCTGTGATGGGCAAGGTACAATATTCAAATCCTGCTGCAGGTAAATGTGCATTCAGAATATTCAGAAAGCAATGGTAAACTACTGAACATATTTATATTTCCAATAAAATATCTACTGCCAAAACATGCTGGATTGATGGCTAGATTCTGAATAGCACAAAACATTTTGTCAAATGTGTAAATTTAAGTAAAATGTACCTCATATTGTGAGATATTTTCTTTTCAACTGCAGACATTAGTCCAATTCTGTCAAATGTAAGGTCATCAGGGTCATTAATTGTGTACCCCTTGTGGTGAGGTATGCTTCTTTATACCACTGACCTGTCCAATTTGGTTATATCAGAGCTATTTGACCATACAATAATGGAGAACATAGTTTGGGTAATCCTGTCACCATGAAAGTTAATGGTTCACAAATTGTAAGTTTGGAAATGTAATATTTGTTAGATCTGAAGATAATAATTTTAATGTGTAAAAATGAATATTTTAGGAGAACTTGTATCCACCCTAATCTAAGGTACACATATTGTTTGAAGCATATCAGTTATATATTTGAATTCATTGTAGTAAAACATATTACCAATTAACTTATTATTTATTGTAATTATTAAAAGGTTTTTGTTCTCAAAGCAGTTACTTTTATTTGTTATCTCCCTTTGTGTCCAAAACTTTTTCCCAAAGCAGAATACATGTATGGAGGAGAGCTATATAGCTTGTCTCACATGGCCACGGTACTGGGTTCATTATCTGCCACTGGCAGCTGTGCATCTAAAATAAATATGTGTTCATAAGCAATGGCAAACTGTTGATTGTAAATAATATCTAGAACAGTATTTGCCAACGTGGGGGTCCATGCCCCTATGGGGGAAGGGGGGCATGCAATTAGATTTTTAAGGGGGAGGGCAATTCGAAGAAGTTGGCCATTGGATATTTTGCAGCCCTCAAACACATTTTTAAATACACGAACATTGTTAAAATATTTGCAAAGCCATTTATCCATATTAGAAAATATACTGTTATAGTGTAAGTCTGTTAGAAATGTAATTTATTTCAGAAGTTATCTACATTATGTAAAACTACCTTTCTTTACAATAAAAATATTTAATTGATTGCTTACCGAGAATTTTAAACAAAAACATACATAATATTATATGCTGCCCTCCAATAGCTTTACAATTTTCAATGCGGCCCTCTGCACAAAAAGTTTGCCCACCCCTGATTTAGAGGAATTAGCTTATATAAAGGTTATATTTTTTTTTAATTACTATGCACTAACTACAGAACCATTGTACTGATTAGTCAACCCAGCAAAATAATACTTGCATCATCATGAAAAGATTACAAAATAAACTTGAAGAAGAGTTAAATGAAGCACAGGTGGGTTTCAGACAGGGAAGAGGCATCAGAGACCATATTTTCAATATGCAGACCATCATAGAGAAATGTAGAGAGTTTAAAGTTGACATCTACACATGCTTTATTGACTACACCAAAGCATTCGATTGTGTACATCAAAAACTTTGGGATTTCATGAAGGACATGGATTTCCTGCTACGCCGAATCCGCCTCATAAAAACATTATATAGAGACCTGCAAGCAGCTATGAGAGTAAATAGTAAATAGTGAAACATCTGATTGGTTCAGTGTGGGAAAAGGAGTGAGACAAGGATGTGTCCTATCACCATATCTCTTCAGTATTTATGCAGAGAACATAATGAGGAATGTAAGAAATGATTAGCAGAGAAATAACTTTGACCCACTTAACATCGGAGGTCACGAGACACCAGAATTAAGATATCCTGATAATACAACATTATTGGCACACAGTCAAGAAAGTTTCATAAAAGAACACCTCATAAAATCCATTAAAGAACATTGTGAAAAAGAAACCTATCTCTGAATGGAAACAAGACCAAGATTATGCCAAGTGACAAAACCACTAGTTCTCAATCAGTATCAACAACAGCGAATTAGAAAGAGTCACCAGTTTTGAATACCTTGGTTCTCCTATGAACAGTAACAGCGATTGCTATGAAGAAGTCAGAAGGAGGTTGGCTATCACACCAAGAAGCTGATACAAATGAAAAACATATGGTTGAGCTGCTGCAAAACTAACATTCCTAAGAGCTTGCATATTCCTAGTCGCAATATATGGGTGTGAATCCTGGACAATCACCAACAAAGTGAAAGATAAAATAGCAGAATTTGCAACAAAATGTTACACTATAATCCTCAGAATACCATGGACCAAAAAGATCACTAATGTAGCTATCCTGAGAGAAATTAATGTAAAATACAACTAGCTAAACAGCTTGGTTCTTTCCAGAAAACTACATTTTGACCATATTAAATGCCATGACAGCTTATAAAAGACCATAATGGAGGGGATGGAGCCAGGAAGATGAACATGAGGCAGACCAAGAAGAAGCTGGATGCAAAACATCATAGACCACCTGAATATGACAGTAAAAGAAGCAGGAGAACTAGGTTAATATCGACAGAAGTTTCAAAAGGCTGTGACGACTGCTACATCCTGTTCAGGATATGCTACCTGCTGATGATGACATTTAAATTAGAAAAATTGTAACACATAAAATATGCAACTATGACAGAAATAGAAGGATGGATGCAATATGATGGTTCCTATATGCAAATATATATATATATATATATATATATATATATATATATAATTATACACAAAAATTATGCAAATTCTTCAAATCTAGAATTAGTGTTCCATAGAGGAATTTACATATTCATCCTCTGTCATAATAAATAAAGATTCTTATCATCATCATCTTCCACTTCACTGCTAACATTGTCATTGCCACAGCCCTCAAAGATTAAATTGTCTTCAATTGTGTCCATTGGATTACTGGTTGAGCACCTCTTGAAAGATTGGATTATCATGTCTAATAGAATAGTCCACTCACACATCTTTTACCCTCTCAATAATCATGATGATGTCAACCTTTTCAATTTGTCATCTGTCATCACCGCTGCATTAGAAAAAAACATCTAATCATTACATTTTTCTTCAAATTTGTTTTTAAATAATCTGTTCAAACAGACAGCAAGCTACTGCAGTAATAAGGTATGGCTCCAAGAACTAAGAGACATATAACTTCATCTCATGACATCCTTTTCTACTTTTATTGAGTAGTGTACATTTTTTACCTCTAATGACCACATACTATCAGCAGATTTTCAAATAGCTATACATTTTCATTAAATTGTTATAGTCAATATTTGGGCATAATTTCAATTCAATTTACATATAAATTGTTAATTTGGTTAATTTTGTGATAGAAAAGTTATATATATATATGAAGGAGGGATATATATATATATATATATATATAGGGCCTGTGTATCTGTATATGTGCATATCTCCTTTGTGTTCAAAAAATTGGAAGGGGAATAACAAAATAAAAGTGAGCTGCTGTGAAGAGAAACACCACTTACTTAATATTATGAAGAACTGATATTTTAATGTAAGTGGTTGTTTATATTATTGAAATTATTAAAATATACAAGGTGTAAGTTTTGCATACAAAAATGTATGTGCTGAAATTGTGTCAGCTTGTGATGTAAATTATTTACCACAAGTAGGTATTGATTTGTGATACAGTAAATTGTGTGCTGTAAGTATCTAAGTTTTGGCATGTAGAAAATGTGTGGTGGAAATATAAAAGTTGGTGAGGTTGTCATATGTCTGCTGCAAGTAGGAATGTTTGTCTATTTTTGCTAAGAGAAAGGGATCAAGATATACACAATATAGATGCAAAACTTTTACAGTGAAAACAGTTTTATTTTGCTTCTGGAACTTGGAAATTAAATGATTTACTAGTAAATACTGTATATAAAGACTTATATATGAAGTCATTCTTAAATATTTCATATGTTTTGAGCTTGCGGTGTTATATTGGCATAAGTATTGATAGTTGTATGAGGAAAAATGGAAAAAATTGTATTTGAGTGGTGAAAAAATATTTGGTCACTTGATATTTTAGAAAGAAATTGTATTGTCAAATTCTATGAAGAATGAATGTTTTGTTGTCACATTTTATGACAGTCGCTATTTATAAAGAATTGTATTCACAAGTCTTACTTTAAAATTTGAATGTTATTTTCACATTCTAATTTTACTCTATAATAAATATAACTGTTATTTCAAATTTTAAGAGGAGCTGCTAATTTTCACATCTTTAAAGTACCTGTTATATTGACAATAAAAAAGTGACTGCTGTTGCCACTTTTATAGATAACTTTTTTTCACATTTTAAAAGGAGCTGTTAATTTTCACATCTTTAAAGTATCTGTTATCTTGACAATAAAAAAAGTGACTACTGTTGCCACTTTTTATGAATAATTTATTTTCACATTTCTGGAAGATCTAGAGTATATACCATTTTACAACAATAAATCTTATTTTCACATTATGAGAATAATTAATTGTCATCGTGTTGTTCTTTTTATTTCCTTAATTTACTATCCTGGCACAAAAGTCACAAATTTTGAAGCTTTACTGCACATTAACAGCACAGTATATTTACTGAAATCACCTAGAGAATTCTAAATGTGTATTCATTCAGTTATCATGTATCCTGGTTTGACTAGGATTGTTCCGATTTAGCAGTGCTGTACTTGCATGTCAACCAGTTTGAGTTTTGTCTCAGTTTCTATCAAAGTTTACTCACCATTATTTGTCAGAATTAAGCTGCATAACATTTCTTTGATAAAATTAAGAACAAGAAATTACTTTCATTGTCGTGGAGTGACTGAAGAGTTAGTCTCACTATTCCCACACTACCTGAGTTGTTGTTCGAGCACAGCACAAGTCATAATTCATGTTCAGCATAATTCATATTTCATTAGCCATGATAAGAAATCTATAGGTGGATGCCTATAAGTTTATAATATGTAAAACAACAATGTCCTACACAGGATAACGCTTCAATTATTTATTATAAAGGAGCTTCTTAGAAAAGTTGTTCTTTTAAATGATAAAAGTACTAGTAATAGAATAAATATTATTTTACAAATAAAAATGTGTTTGGTTTAAATTTTGTATAATTGTTACTATTCTAATTAATATTTTATATAGGCCTATGTCTTTTCTGTTAAACAAAGCTTAGTTGACTTCATAATTCAGTAGGAGAGTAGGTTCATTTTTGTTCTGATATTGCCATCATAGTTTTCAGTTTTACTCCTTATAAAGATCTCACAAATGACCAAACCAATTTATTTAAACATTTTTACTGATTTTAATTTACATCTGACTTTCTGATAGTTTCTGCCATCTGGATGTAGTCAAAGGTGACCAAAGTTGCTACTACCAAATGTTGTCAATCTTTCATGTGATTAGATGTATGCATAAAAAATGGTGGAACATGATTCTACATACCTCAGTATACACATAGACCCTCATTTATGTAGGAAGTTTCTTCACAAAGCATTGCACACTGTGGAATTGAAGTCTTCTGAGAATAAAAGTGTTGGAGAAACACTTTCACTTTTCCCCTACTACTAAAAACATTTTTCACTTAAGAAACATATGCTTCATTGCCCATAATTCTTGGAGATCAAAACAAACTTAGGAGAATGTATAGGCTTACAGCTCGATTAGTATATGAAGCTACAGCTTCATTAGTTTATGAAGCTACAGCTTCATTAGTTTATGAAGCTCTCTAGAAAAAAAGGACATTTTTAAAACTGTTGTGAAAAATGTATTTCTGTAAAGATTTGTTAGAAAAAGATCTCTCCTAAGAATAGTATGTCTGTGAATTGAAGTTCTCTAAATCAAAATTGTTTAAATAAAGTTATTTTAGAATATAGTCTGCTTGTCAAGTTGTGTAGAATAAAGCATTAACTTGTTATTTGATAAAGTCTGCTCATTACCCTTGTTTTTTTCAGTTATAAATGTGCTCTGAAGGGTTTTATTGTTAAATATATTTCTCAGAGGTTGTGAGATTTCCTTTTTCTGTAGTTACAAAAGATATGATCTCAGTAAGGAATGCTATTTATATAAAATGTTTGCATAGTTTGTTTTTACTGGTAAATTTGTTAGGGTACTGATAAAATAGTAAAATTTATATGTACTATGTCCAATTAATTATTTGAAAGTCCAAAAGTAAGAAAATGTGAGTAAATATTTCTGTGTCATCAATTTCTACTATAGGGCGTTAGTGGACTGGCTTCAGGGATTTTCTCAAAGTATTTCTCTAAATAGCTAAAACCTAGCTGCTTAAAATTGACCAATGTTGTGCAGCAACACCATCAATAGTGCTTGCATTGCTGAGAAACATCAAATTTTAGAGGCACAGAGAAAAAGTCCCAATAGAAAATAACAAAACATACATAAATGTCCATACAGCTATGACCATACTTGTCCAAAATGTGGCAGGAGAATCTTTGCCAGAGTTAGGGACTTTTTCTCATCTCCACATATACCATGGAGATACAATAACACAAGTCACAAACTGTTGTCATCGTTGCCAGTGATGAATTGACTATTATTAGTACTCTGACTTTCTAGTGCTGTTGGTTAGGGTTTGATTCCCAGTTGAATGTTTTAATCACAAATAGCTCCCAGATTCACCCAACTTAAAGAAGTAGATACTAGGATGAATCTGGAAAAGTAAAGATAATTGATTTGTGCTGTCAACCATAGTTGGTTACAGAAAAATACAGGCAAACATGGTCTTTCCAATACAACTCATTGATAGGAAAAGGTACTTTCCTACGCATGACTGAGGTAAGCTAATGCACATAATGTCACAGGAGTGCAATACTATACATAGAGTACAAAACTGTATCATTTTGAAATGAGATTTATCAATCTTTTTTTGTTTACATTTCTATTTACTGAATAATATGTTAGGCATATAATAAGCCTACCCTTTACTCAATAGCAATAACCATCTAATAGTGTATGTCTGGTATTGCATATCCCTCTAATCAGTCTTAACACCCTGATTGTATATTGTACCCTAAGTGCAAGTCTGTCTGCTGTCATATTTCTCTAAACGCCTACATGTTCATGGCAGCAGATTCATCTAAAATCTTGAATATTTGAGACATGTATGGATAACATCGCCTCATTAAAGAAGTAAAGTTTTCCCTTTTTCATGTCATTGAGGCATATTGGGAAATACAGCATTAGGCCTATATGTTTCATTAACCAGCAGCATACCTGGGAATGATATTGTCAGCATCATGCCTGCCACCTTTACTTTCCTAGAAGATCTGGTACCTATTTTCTTAGGCTGAGGTGATTTAGAAACCATTGCTGATTTTAAAATATGTCCAGTTGAACTGCAAATTGAAATCCATTCATAGAGACACTAAATCTTATGACCCTTTTGAAGTATGGACAATAATTGCCAAAGTAAATGTGAAGTTCCTATCTGTTAAATTGAGATCAAAGGATAAAGAAAATGACATGTTCTCCATAGCTGGGACTGAATTTATATTAGATTGCCAAGGATTCTTTTTATCATTTGTCCTGCCTCATTTATTTTGCTATATATATCCTGATCAACATTTGCTCTAATTATGCAAAGTCTGTATGATACAGCTTAAATCATAGCACAAAATATTCGTCATCTCCGGCTCAAAGTATATTACAAATCTTGCTTGTTAATTCGGAGTTAACGCAAATGGCCACATTGCCCTTTCAGCCTATAGTTAATTTGTTTCAGCCTCTTTCTTACAAAAAATAGACATCAAAGATATTCTTTTCTTTTGCCAGTTGTCATGGTGTATTTTACATTTCCTTTTATGACACACCTAAGATATGTTTGATCTTTTCTGTTACAGGTATCAATCTGTTTTCTGTGTGTTGACCTGTTAATATATTAGAATTGATCTTTTAGCAGCTCATTGAACATTCAGCATTCTTTTATAAAAACAAATTTGTTTCAGAGATTTTTCTGTTTGTATATTTCAATACATACATAGGCCTACACAGAAAGGAGTTCTGGAAATGCTACTATTTGTAAAGAATCCTACTAAATAGCAATTTAAAAAGTATAGGCCTATCTACAGTGCTAACGAAGTTTTTAGTTCTCATAAAATAATATAAATACTTAGATATAGGCCTATGTGGTGGATTTTTGGTCCTGATCAATATTCCTTCTAAGATGCACATGTGTGCATCAACAGACCTTATCAGAAAGTGTCAGTGCACAAAATCCAGAACTTTGGACATAAATAAGAAGTCTTCAAGTATCATTTTACAAGTTCAGGTGATAAGTTATTTCTGCATGTAGTTTTGCATCTGCTCAAACTCAGTCAACCAGCATAATAAAGGACAATTTTAGAGAGATCTTCGACTCTGACTCCTAAACCCAAAAACCACAGTTTTCTTAATTTAAGTAAACAAAAAAATGATTGAGGAAAGTTTTTTATTTAACTAAACATAAATAATTAGTTCTGCAAATTTAATTGTGTTTGCAAAGTATTGGTGATCTAATATAGGCCTATTCTTTGATTGTTATAAGCTGTTGATATGTTTCTTATTATCATAGTATAAATGATATTTTATTTTATCTCTGCATACTCACATATTTTAGAATTATCTTTTTTACAATCTGTTTAATATGATTTGTTATAAATGTATATATACTTGATTGGGTTCCTGACTGACATGGGGTCCATTATATCTTTGAACAGCACAGTTTACTCATTAGGCCTTTATGTGACTGACCAGGCCTTAACTCACTCCCTTCAGACACCAGTCTAGACTATTATTTCTAATGCTGTTGTTTTGAACACAATTAATTGTATGAATGTTAGAAGACTTAATGACATGTTTATTTAGATTTATAAGGAATGTGATTTAGTGCAATTTAGAAATGTGTTCAGATGTGAATTATATATAATATATATATATATATATATATATATATATATATATATATATATATATATATATATATATATATATATATATATATATATATATATATATATATTTAAATGTTCTTGTACATAACATTTACTGCCATGACCTCAATTTTTTTCTGTGTATATTCCAAAATATATAATGCCATGTATGGATGACCAACGTTTCATCCTTTGTGTGATGGGCTTAGGGCCAAGAGTAAAGAATACAAACACTGTAACCTGCCATTCATGTTATAAGAGGAAATTAATGTAGGTCAGATATTTGATTGGCTACCACATCCCATATTGTCTATTGTCGATCCCCAGGTAGTGTCATAGCTTCCACACTTGCCGTTGAGCAAAGGGATTTATGGAGGAGATGTGGTCTGTGTTCCAGAGCCAGGTGTATTGCCTGGGTGAGGTGTAGTTATGCTTATTCAGGATGGTCTTGATGCTGTCTATCCATTTTTTCCTTATGTCCGCCCTTGTCTCTGTATTCTGATTCCATCTTGTTATAAGCTCTTATGGGAAGTTTATCATTCTTCCTCATATGGGAAGTTGATCATTCTTCCTCTTATGGGAAGTTTATCATTCTTCCTCATATGGGAAGTTGATCATTCTTCCTCTTATGGGAAGTTGATCATTCTTCTTCGTATGGGAAGTTGATCATTCTTCCTCATAAGATGTCAAAACAATTATATCTGTTGTTTCTCTATATATTCAATGAATGATGTGATACCTATTATCTTTCTGGTGTTCTCACTGCACATTTTGTCAAGTCTGGTGACTCCAATAGCCTTCTTTAGACATTTCATTTCGTCAGTTTCAATCTTTCATGTGTAGATGTCACTTGCCAAGTCTGGCATTGGTAGCATAGTCATATTGATCATAAAATGACATGCTGAGGTCAGATGTGTTAGGCTGAAAGGTGCAAATATTACAGCCGAGCTGTAAACCACTACACATTACATTCCTTTTTCTAGATTATATACTGCTAACTGGAAGGAGTTTAAATGAACAAAGAAGAAAAAAACTACTACTGAAACATGAATGATGAAATGGTAAGTAAAGGACCAAATTGAAGTTTTAGAGATGTGTATATTCCGGTATGTGTATAAGATATGTATCTTATATGTGTATAAGAATCGGATACATTACATGGACAGAGAATAAACAGAGGGGTCTTTAATACAATATTAATCAAAATGTCATCATGTTGCTGGGGCCTGAAAGGGGAGCAGCAAATAGCAATATTGTTTACCTTCCATACATGTCATAAGAGGCAACTAAGGAGGTTATGGGTTGGAGTTGGCTGTCCCATCCCAGATAGGGTCAAAGTGATCCAGAAACATTCTGAAGTCTAATATATCAGACTGCAATGTACAGATATCACAACAAAGATCTAAACCATGACAGAATGCATTATTTTCTCCAAATTAAATCCTGATAAATTTCAGGAGTTTGTGAATGAATACAGAAGATGAAGAAAAAATAATGAAAAGAGTAATATTTTGTGGGACATGAAAAGAAAACAAATCAGACATTTTGAGAACATAAATTGACATGATCCACTGAAGATCGGTGTGTCGGGCCACTGGCACAAATAAAATGATGACACAGTGCATTTCCATTTTCTGGACTACATCCTGCTGGAAATCTTGTAGGACCATTGTCCTGCTACAGGAGAGATCCAGTGGGAGTTTGAGAATGAACGCTGAAGAATAATAAGAATAAATGATAATTGGTTAAAAACTAGACATTTAGATAAAGTTGAAGAAAACTGAGTGAGAGGGAGGTAGTTACATATGTGTGTGAGAATGTCTGGAGATTTTCAAACACACTTTTGTCACGATTAAGTTAATAAATGAAATTGGAAGTAAATTGCAACCAACATTACACGTTAGGACACTGATCTGAACTACATATCAATTTGTCAGGAAAAATCTTTATAAGATTAAATCTTCAATAGTCCTGATAAAGACCACACCTATACACTATTATTTCTACAAGAGCAATGATGACCTCACCTATAACATTATTTTTCCTACAAGAATATTGATAACACCACATCTAAATATCATTTATCCTTCAAGAGCCAAGATAAAACCTTGGAATTAAGAACTATCATCATCACATTCCATGCTGAAAATGGTTATGCTAGGTCTGTATGATATAACTTAAATCATAGAAAAATATGTTCATGTTCCCCATATTACATTATAGGAAAAGATCTTGCTTGTTAATTGACAGTGAATGCAAATGGCCACATATTTCAGCCAATTGCCATTTGTTTTCGGCCTCTTTCTTACAAAGATAGATATCAATGGCTTCTAGTATATTATCCCTATTTTTGATGATGTCCTATTTTATAGAAATTTAAAAATTAAATATGTAAACTGAATAGTAGCATTTAAATCTATTTTTGTGAATTTATATATTGTATTATTTTAATATAGGAGTAGCATGGGAGCCTAGTTGATAGTGAGCTTGCTTGCTATCACCAGGTTACAGCCTGCTAGGTTCGAAACCAAGTCTGAACACACAAAAAATCCAGGTTGTGATTTCTCACTTGACCTGATCACTCCTTCAGTGGACTCAGCTGTAAATGAGTACCTGACGCATGAGTTGGGTGAGGTAAAGACAGCAAGGAAGGAAACTAGCCACCTCCACCTAATAGTTGCTGTGGCTTAGTACATATAGAATTATCTTCATCCCAGGTGGAAGATTGCTGCCATATGACCTACCTTTACCGTATTCTTTTAATAATGACACATCACAAAGGAATGTGTCAGAAATTTGGTTGTAAATAGATTTATCTCACAATTATATACAGATCTCATTAAAATCAATAGCAAACATCTTTACTGACTTTGTGTAGGTAGCAAGTCATGATGTTGATATGCTGTTTTGAATTTCCTTGATAATGATACTTGAAGTGTCACCTCTTGGTTAACCTATTTTAAATGTGTTGTTAAAATATTTTTCTTGAGTTAGTAAGTTATGTTACTGGTTCCTTTAATGTCCTTTTATACATGAAGTATTCCTCTGTTCAATTTTATATATATTCTTGCACCAATTTTCATATATTTCTTCTTTTTTCTCAGTGTGAAGATATATGTATATAATTGAAACTTGGTGAATGTAAAACTTCTGCAGCAAACAAATTAGAAAAGAAAATATAAGGAAATATTTGCAAATGGTTATACATAGACCTATAGGTCGTTTATGTAATAATTTATCTGATTATCTTATTAAAAAAATACTGCCATTGGTGCATGTTTTCCCAATTGGGAATGCAGGTAGGTACTTGTTACTTTGTGATAAAAGCCACATGCCCATGCTACGACCACAACATGTACAGGCAGAGTGTTTTATTTTATCGTCATAAAAAAAATACCTAGTCCTAACCGGGAGGCAAACCCTGGACTTTATGGCTGTGAGACCAATACTATTAACTTCTCAGCTAAGTGCCAACTCATCATCTCATAAATGAGTAAGTTATACAATTAGCATTCTGTCAATCTTGAAAGACAATGGGGTTAGAACCCATAGGTAATGGGGGAACAGGACCAGAAAATGTTTTTTTTCTCTATCTTGTGTCAATCATCTGGTTACTCCATGTTTCAGGACTCTTCTTATAACCTGCTTCCATCTGGATCTGTTCTTAGCAAGCTTAATCCATTCCTCTGTATTCATGTGTCTAGAACCTTAATATTGCTACTAAAAACATTTTACGGTTGAGGAAGGCTAGTCCTTTTGTGGTGTTTGCGGAGATCAAGTCTCCACACAAAGTATCCATTAACCATTTTAAGTGTCATTGACAGAGAAGAGTGATCATTCTGGGAATTTCTGCACAATCTATCTAATATCTCATTATTAGTTACTCTGTTGCACCAGGAGATTCCGAGTATGCATTTAGAACTGCAAATCTGAAATAGTCATTATCTTTATCCTACAAAGTATATAGAGTCCCATGATTCAATTTTATATACTCAAACGCATAGAGTCTCTATGCACCACAACTTTGGTGGTCTGCATGTTGTTTACCGCAAATTTTAGTTAGTCAATTGTCTTTCCCAGGGTGGAAGCTGGATGATAGCATCCACTCTTGCCATTAAGCATAGGAGTGGGAGCTGTAAGTTTCTGTTCAAGGCCACATGTGATGCCTGAGTCATACTAAGTCCGTGTCTGTGGAGTGTTGTCATGATGTTATCTATCCATCTCCCTTGGCTCTGTATCTAGATGATCATTTGTTATAAACGCTAAATAGTATTGTACTTGGGTCCATTCTCACAAGGTGACCAAACCACTTTATCTGTTGACATTCTATATATTCAATACAAGGCATTATTCCTACTCTTCTTCTGATATCAGCATTTCTTATTTTGTCTAGTATGATGACCATAGCTGCTTTTCTCAAATATTTCATCTCACATCTGATGTGATGATTTTCTCTGCCGCAGGGTTGTTAAAGGCCATGTTTGACACTGGAAACAAAGTGTTGGTATAAAAGTTGTAGATTTTAGTTAGTCGTCAGATCAGTATCAAGACATTCCAGACATGTCAATAGGTTCTCTTATTTAATATTGAGCATGTCATTCAGCATGTAGTAAATAACTGTTCTTGTTCTGTGTTTTTTTTAATTCTTCTTTTGATAAGCTGCTTGTTTTTTGCAACACCATGCCTCACTCCTTGGTCCTACATTCTAGAATAGACACAGAAGAAGAAATACACCCCACATCATCGAACTGATCTAACTTGATTTCATTCAAGACATCAGTGCGGCCCATTGAACCACCACTAGCTAGTCACTGTGGCCATGCTGGAAAAATCTGCTCTTTCATTTCCCCCAACAGTAACATCCATGTGTCCATGTACAAAAATTAAGGCAACTCTCTTCAGCACAGATCTCATCAATGACTCCAACTACTGACATTGGTATAAATAGCCAGATGGAATATTTCATAGCATACTCATAGAATCAGTAAGAAAACAGACACCTGTATCATTCTGAGACTCCAGCCATATCATTGCCCTGGTCACTGCCAACACCTCCATTGTTATACTACTATACTAGTGTTATCCATCTTTTTACCACATCTTTTGGGATAGTCTACTGGTCAATATAAAATATTAAACTCTGTAGTTGAGAGATAGCAAGCATGGTTCAAAAGTTTACGGTAACAGGTTAAAATTCAACTGCAAATAGAAATGATGGGGTTTATTGCTACCTACTGAATAAGATATACTACTAATTTACTGTGTAGAGACTCAATATACAGGCCATATTATATACATAGGCCTATATATATATATATATATATATATATATATAAAATAATGAGTGTCCACAAAGTAACAGTGGACTTATTTAATTTGGTAATTTACACTATGTCATATAAATTATAAGTAATTTGTGTGAATCAGTGTGATGTCATCGTACAGCAAATTTATAAACACCATCATAATCATCAAGTGCCGTCTCCGCAACGAAGGTTGGCTGCAACGTATCTCCAACATCTCCTGTCTCTTGTCTTAGTGGTGCACTCTGCTAGACTGTAACCTGTCCATCGTGTAATGTTACTCTCTCACTTGTATCTCTGCCTACCTCTTGCTCGCTTCCCTTTAACTTTACCCTCACGTAAGGTCTTCAATAGGGTGTCATGTCTTTTAATGTGTCCAAAGTATATTATTTGCCTGATCTTTATTTCTCTTAGTAGTTCTTTCTTCATATTAAGTGTCTTTAGCACCTCTTTATTTGTTTTCGTCTCTTTCCATGATGTTCTCCCTATTCTTCTATATACCCACATCTCAAAGGCATCAATTTTGTCTTCTAATTGTTTATTTAGTGTCCATGTTTCTGAGCCATACATTAATATGGAATAGATGTAGCATTTTATAATTCTCATTTTTAATTTGTTTGTAATTTGTTTAGATATTAATAATTTCCTCATGTCATTGAAGGTACTTTTAGCCATTCTTATTCTTCTTTTAACTTCTGTTTCACATCTGCCATCATTTGTGACTGTGTCCAAGATATTGATACTGTTTTACTTGTTGTAGTTTCTCTCCCTGTATGTTTATGTTTACCTCCTGTTCTTCTGTGTCTTTGCTGATTATCATGGTTTTTGTTTTTTGAATGTTTATATCCAGTCCATATTCATTACTTGATTTATTGACTTGATCTATTAGTCTTTGTAGTTTATGTTCACTTTCTGCTAAAAGAACAGTGTCATCTGCATATCTAATGTTGTTTATTATTTTCCCATTGATCTTGAGTCCTGGTATTTCTTCTATATTTTTAAAGATATTCTCTGTGTAGATATTAAATAGGCTTGGTGATAAAATGCATCCTTGTCTTACCCCTCTTCTTATTTCTATGTATGGAGAGTAGCTGTTTTCACACCTTATTGATGCAGTTTGTTCCCAATATATATTTCTAATCAGCCTGATGTCTTTTCCATCTATGCCTATTTCTTGAAGACATTTGATTAATTTTTCATGTTGGACTCTGTCAAAGGCCTTGCTGTAGTCTATGAAGCAAATATAGATACTTTTTTGGACTTCTATATATTTATCTATCACTAGCCGGATACTCATTATAGCTTCTCTGGTTCCTTTGTTTTTCCTAAAACCGAATTGTTCTTCACCGACCTCCATGTCTATCTTGTTCTTAATTCTTTCATGTATTATCTTGAGAAGTATTTTAGTTAGATGGCTCATTAGACTTATTGTTCTATATTCTGTACAGTCCACAGCCCTGGGCTTCTTAGGTAGTGGTATGAATATTGATGATGTTAGATCTTTAGGTATATGGCCTGTTTCGTATATGTCATTGCAAATTTCTGTGATAGTATCTACAACAAATTCATTTAGAGTTTTTATTATGTCTGCTGTTATGTTGTCAGAGCCTGCAGCTTTTCCACATTTTATTGAATTTATTGCATGTTCTATTTCTGATTTCAGTATTGCTGGTCCATCATTGTTGTGTATTGTTGGTTTTTTGTTCCGTTGGTCGTCAAACAGTTCTGTTACATAATCTGCCCATCTTGTGAGTGCTTCTATAAACACCATGTATATGTATATATATATATACAGAGAATTGATTGACTATGTCAATCATTTACAATAAATTTTATATACCAGAATAGAAATAAATCATGAGATGGTGTTGATATAGAATCTTGTATAGTAATGTAGTAGTTGAGATTGGTACTCTCTCTGGAAGAGTTGAAAAGTATGTACAAATGGACTTCAAGAATTAAAATAATGCATTGTCTTTACTAATGGATTTAGAAGAAATTATACAGTTATGTGTCTGCTTGGAGTGCAATGAACTCAGTAATGATAACCAAATGAACTAGAACAATTTGCATTTATTTGATTGTTTTTCCTTATGATGTAAACCTAAGATACATGTCATGATATTCTTGTATTCAAACAATATCAGTTTTGCTACAGTTAGACATGTATGCAAGTTTAACTGTTGTAAAGTACAAACTTATTAATATTATTCATATTTCTGGATAGGTATATGTGTGATATCTATGTGGCTGTAAATATCAGTTAAACTTTCATACACATTTGTAACGTCTCTATATGCTGCTTGTTTGAAGTAAATAATTTTAATGTGTATGTATATTTTATTCATAAAATAACTTCTCCTTATTTATGTATATTTTACTTGTATTGTTTCCATCTATTATTTTGTTAGTTTTTGTGCTGTTATGTTTGTCTTTAGTTGTGTTATATAACTGAAAAGCGCCTATGTGTCGCCAGGGTCCGAAATGGGAGCAAAGAATAGCAACACTGTTTACCTTCCATGCATGTCGTAAAAGGCGACTAAGGAGGTTATGGGATGGAGTTGACTGTCCCATCCCATATCGGGTCAGTGACCCAAAGCCATGCTGAAGTCGGATTTGTCAGGCCGAAAGGCGCAGATATCGCAGCAATGCTGTAAATCATGACACAACGCATTCCGTTCTCCGGACCACATCCTGCTAATCTACAGGAGTTTGAGAACGAATGCAAAGAAGAGAAGAAGAAGATAACTGAAAATGTTAACTGTTGATAAATGATTGCAAGAAGTAGAAGGACGGTGAAGGGGGGCAAAAAGTTAAAGTCTCTGACAGTTGTAATACAATTGGGAAAACGTGTAGGGAATGGACTGGTGTCAAGACATAGGTGACAATGCAAGAACTTGTCCAGTTGCACTCAAAACCGCAAGACAATCATATACACAGATTTCTCAGAGAAATAAATAAAGGCAGATGAGGGTTCTTGTCTACAAGAAATGCAAAAATTGTCTGCTTACTCCACTACCATATCAAGCATGAAAATGGAGATAGAAGCAGTGGCGGGGATATTCGGTTTGTGATTGGTGACTGAAATACCAACTCACACGGTGATACTCTCAGACTCCCAAAGAAGGATGCATAAGGTAGAAAGTTGCATGATAAGAAAGGAATGGGTCACGATATTGAACAACTTATTTGTCCAAATTATTACATGGATACTGCCCTGGTCATGCAGTGGTCAGAGGCAATGAAAGAGCAGACTTAGTTTTAAGAAATACTTTGGTTTATTGCAGAGTATTTAGAAAAAAAAATAGTTGTAGTTTTTTTCATTTTTGTATCTGCTTTTTAAAATGTTGGAAGAGTGGGTGTTCGAAGAAATGTGGTTGAGAAATGACTAGCGCTGAATTGGTTTATAGTGTGGAAGAGTTGCGCTAATCGTCAACCACACTCTCTCTCCTGAGTTTTATCTTGGTCCAGCGGCAAGACATAGTCGAGACAACTGGGAGAAAATCAGGTGCAGTGGATGGCCAGAGAGTACTATGTGTCTAACTGTGTCCTATGCTGTCCACACAGCTCTGTTGTTAGCACCTATGTACCCGTTGAGTTATCTGCCAACTTCTTCCGAGTATTTCGCCGCAGACTTTTCAAGATAGACAAAGCCTTTGTTAACAATGCTAGGTTGGCTTATTTCTTAGCACTGTGAGTGTCCATAATAGCTACAGTGTGTCGCCCAATATCACATCGACTGTAACAGGTTGACACCATGTAAAAATAGCTCTTCCCATATATATATATATATATATATATATATATATATATATATATATATACCTCCCCCCATACATACATACATACATACATACATACATACATACATACATACCGACATACATGCACTACTATAATGCTTACTTTAACCAGGTTGATAATAAAGGCCATAATTTGTTCATGCCTTTATAAAGTTCAATATTTCTATTTCTTTCCTTGCTATTTTAATCTGTTGCTGCCTGGTGCCCAAAAAGCCGTTGTTGTTTTGGTAAAGCCTCCAAGCTGCCATGAAAAGAAACAGGACATATAATTTGATCATCTTTTCTATCTCTATTGTAAATAGGAATTCCTTGCAAAATTAAAGACTATGCAACTTGTACAGCTTTCTGGCAGTACTGTCCGGGTTATACTCGCCTCCATACAAACAAATATATAGTACGCTTAATTGCTTTATTGGCACCATTTGAATATATGTTTCGTTCTTGCGATATCAGGCTCAGTTCAGAAAGCTCTTGAAGTGCATCACATATAAATTATAAGTCTAAAATAAACTCCACAATAGTAATCTTCTTCATCAATCCCTTATATGTGCATCTATCTTCTTTTTTTTTTTAATCTCTGGAATTATCATCTTAAGCATTCTAAAATGACAAACTACTTTATGATCCAACCAAACTGCAGATACTGAGCGAAAGCTGGATGCTACCCAACTAATGTTTAATATTCGTCTAATTTTCAACAACTGCGCTTCCAATGAACTGGCACATACATGGAGTTCGCGATTATTCTTTGGTCGATGCATGATAAAAAACGTATAATTTGTCAATAAATTATTTCAATCTATTAATTTCAGAAACTTTCTTATCAGCATCGTGGACTGATAATTCCAGATTATGCTTAGCACAGTATCAAACAATTAATGATGGAATTTTATCTTTTAATAACTTTTTTTTACTACGAGAACCCAACATTATTGCTACATCATCACAAGCAACAGAAATTAAACATTCATTCATGCACTCCTCTGTCAATCCAATAGAATGAAGACATCTAATCAAAGCGGAGAAGATTCCGGCGGATGGTACATCTTCTAGTTCAGCTAAGTCAATAAATAAATTAACTAGTCTGATCATTTCACAACCTGAAATTATTGCGCGAATATACAAAATAATGTAGATATTCTGACTGATTGTTATGCCTCGTCGATGATTAATGAAAATCTTGATTTTATATTTACAATTGTATTGATCAATTTAGTTTTCATCTCCTTGCTAATATGATGTATTATATTAACACAATCATTTGTAGAGCGAAGTATCCGTCCCATATCAACGCCGTTCTTGCAGATTAATTTCCATTTCAAAAGTATTGAATGACTTTGTGAAACACCTTTGTACTTGTTTCTTTTTGGCGTCATTGCAATTTTAGGGATACCGTTTAAGTGTCTTTTTCTTCGCGTCTTCTAATATTGTTATGAAAAGTGTGTGACCATCGTTTGCTTTATGTTTCAATATTTTTTTATTTGTAAAGATGTTGTTCCCGAGTTTTGATAAAATAAGTTACTTCACTGTTTGCTCATTCTTTGAAATCTTAGATCCCATTTTAGCCTCCGTTCCGAGTGTTTGAATTATGCTGCAAGTACTGAAACACATTTTACCATCCTTTGTTAGTAACCAAACATTTCTTTCCAAGAAATCATTCGTTTGCTCCATTGTCCAACAGGACGGCGAACTATATGTCACTTGTTCATTCGTCTTAGTAGAACATGAAGATGCTGCAACTACAAGCGATTCCGACGTTTTCATTATTGTTTCCGCGCAATCTTTTCCGTATTTTTGGTGCTTGTGATGGGAAAAAAGTTGTAACTTTGTTAATTAAATACAGAAATTCGTGAATATTTTGCGCCGAGTATTTGTCACAAACTGAAACAGTTCTGTAGTATGTGCTCTGGGAAATGACCTTATATGTTACAGAAGACCTCTTTACTTAATTAATTAGGACGTCATTCGTTACGTGTTTTATTATTACCGCACTATATCGCTGGCTACCATTTATATACTTGGAGTCGCCTGGCTATTTTAGCATGCGACGCCAAGTATCAAATAATGGCCAATGAAAATCACGACAATAATTTTTTTTTTAAACGTAACGAATGAAGTCCTAATTAATTACGTACAGAGGTCTTCTAATGTAGAAAGTTTTATTTGGGGTCAAGGCCGTTGATAAGGGGGCAGTGGGTGTTTCTTTCGCTTAAGAAGTCAGATCATGACACTTAGTACTAGGAAAATAATACCAAAAAATATTAGACCCCCCCCCCCCCCCCGAAAAACAAAATATAATTGGTTGTCTAAAAATAAAAAATAAAACCCAAGGAAGATGAAGGAATGACTCATGAGATCGAAGATATAACCATTTTAATTCGGTGCATTTCCCCCTCCCCCTTATCGAAGACGTATCTATGACCCTGGTTCTGGTGAATGCCCCTATAGGTCCCCTATGTTATTCCTAGGCAGATGCAAGTCGCAGAGTGTTGATGACGATCGATTTGATGTAAATGCGCATTTAGACGGCAAAGTCCCATTCACAGTCGAAAAATCTCGACTTGTTTATTGCTGCTCAATTTGTTGCTGTTGTCTTCCTGTAGTTTCCCATAGTTCTCTACACTGTCATTATCATCAAGTACCGTCTCCGCAACGAAGGTTGCATGCAACGGCACTGTAGTTACATGTTATTTTATCAAAGCTTTTACTTCCATGAAACTTTGAAGTAGTCCTATTCTCTATTCTCATGTATATTCTTAAAAATTTATAAATTTCATGCTAAAAAAATAATCTAGACATTGAGATATGGTCCTATTCTTTGGTCACAAAACGCATGTTAAAATCATATTTAGTCTTATAATTTTGAATTTATGCCAGGCAGTGTCAAAGGTCTTGTAAACATTTACTATAATCACTTTCGGAATCATCATTATCAGATTCACTAATAAGAAAGCTCTGAAACATAACCATAGATTGTTCTGCACTGTATCTAGAAGAAGTGGGCGTTGCCATTTTTTCAGAATTTCGGAAATAACAAACGCAGCGTATGGCGGTCAAAGAAATTGTTCCTTTTGCAGCCACGCGAGTCGTCTTCAGTTTTCTAAAGGAAGTGGTTTCCTGGATGTTCAGATATTACCATAAAAACTTGAACTGGGCAAAACGAAATATAACTGATCAATATATGATCAATCTAAAATCGAAGCCGTTAAAGTGGCGAAAGATCCTGTAGACCCATACTATAAAGCCGTTATAGTGGCGATCGGTCCCAAATGAGTTAAGCACAAAGCAATTGTCTTACCACTATGCATGATACATGGTGTTGTGTTGTTCGTCTGTCGGAGTCAACGATGACCATGTTAGCTCAAATGGGATAATGATGAGGGTTGAGACTGTCATATTCTTCTTCTTCTTCGTTCGTTCTCAAACTCCTGCAGATTAGCAGGATGTAGTCCGGAGAACGGAATGCGTTGTGCCATGGTTACAGCATTGCTACGATGTCTGCGCCTTTCGGCCTGACACATCCGACTTCAGCATGACATTGGGTCACTGACCCTATATGCGATGGGACGGCCAACAGTGTTGCTAGTCTTTGCTCCCCTTTCGGGCCCAGGCAACACACGAGCAATCCGTGCATGATACATGGTGTTGTGTTGTTCGTCCGTCGGAGTCAATGATAACCATATTAGCTCAAATGGGATAATGATGACTGTTGTGACTGTCATATGAGTCATATGATTAACTGGAATATTCTTTTGCACACTCTGAACATGTGTGGCAGGATTATGTGAGACATTGAGAAGCAGCTCTTGCCTTTCTTCTTGCAAGTTAGCTCCACAACTTCTGATTCTTCCACACGTCGGATCTGTCTTGTGCAAACCTCTCACATGAATGTGTGTCTGCATTGCAGTGAGGCAGTACTGTCTTATGTATTATCTTTAAAAAACGTATTCTGTCCTACGGCCATGCGTGTTCCCATAAAATAGTTTGTTAGCAGCTGAAGATATCTCATACATACCAGGTATTCAAAGCATGTCTGTCATTTTCATCGGCAGTGTGTGTGCTTACATATTTATATTTAATTAATACCTCACTATTATGTATTTTATTCCACCAATGGATGTCGAGTATCTTACTGAGGCAGCTGGAGTGGAGACGCTTGAGTCTCCTAAAATTCTTGGCGTATACTATCCACGCTTCCAAGTAGATTATAACTAGTAGCATGGGGTAAAAAGTTAACGCTTAATGCGATGAACTGCAAACACCCAACTGCAAACGAGAGTCAAGGTTGGTTGTGTGTTCGTCCATCACAAGTGATGATGACCATTTTTTTACATCCACTTTTGAAAATTCAGTTACAATTATGACACATTCCTAATAGTTCGTAGATGTCTAATGAGCCATATTCGAGCTGTAAATGCCCTTGGACAGTTCGTGCATAGAATGACCACTGTAGACGGATTTTGGTCTATCCGTGACTTTCTTGTTACTCTCCGTTGTTGAGCAGCTGTATTTCTCCTCTTTTCACAAGATGAATCGCTATTTTGTTTTATTGTAGAGCGCCATTAGATCTATTTTGTGCAAGTTCTTCCTTTGTCCCGCTTGGTGGTGAAGTGGCACAGAGTGCGTCTATGACGGCCAAGGTACCGAGTTCGTTCCGACCCCGCCACAGGCAATTGTGCATCTGGACCGTTCAGAAAGCAAAGGCAAACTACTGAACGTATTTATATTGCCTAGAAAATCACCACAGCCAAATAAGGCTGGGTTGATAACTGCGTCCTGAATAGTATATGCTACCAAAATCTTCCCATGTATCTTGGTCTATTTCAAAGGCTACTTCAAACTAAGTACTTACTAATGTAAGTGAATCTGTCGTCTGGTAGGAGCCAGTCAAGGTTCACTGTATGTGACAGTGCCGCTGCATGTGTTGGCGCTGGTGGTGTCGGATATATTGTATGTCTCTTATGCAGTGAAATCTCTTTCCATCTGCTACCTCCTATTCTCGGACACGATCCCCAAATGGTTCAGCAGAATCAGCACGAGCCGCTGTATTTCTGTTTCCAGGGTGCACCGCGAGAGGTACATTAGGGATCTTGGTTATCTGCTAACCATGGGTCCGCCGAGAGCATTACGTTCCCTTTGCACCCCGTAGGTAGTTATGAGTTTACCTCTCTTTTAGAGAGGCGCGCTACTGTCAACCAGCTGACAACAAAGTCCAATTTGGTTATATCAATACGCACTGCCATAAAATATTAGACGTAACAAAGGCCCCAATTTTTATATTGTTCATTCCATTCATAATTATATTATAAAATGAAATGGGCCCTACATAATGGTATCATATACTGTATGTATTGCATTACCACCGGAAATGGAACGACCAAAAAGCGAAAGTAGAACATCGAACGATAACATACAACTTCACGCACAAGACAGACGACGCTAACGGATCATGGATTGTGGCAGTTATCCACCTCCTTTGTCAGCAAAGGACCCAAAGTAAACTCATTGTATACGTCTAATCGTGTACTGCTCAATTTTGTCTTAATATGTGTCAAATAAATATGAACTCAACTATTAAAATGACAATCATTTCTTGTTGAATGTTGCAACGACATTTGATTTCAATAAAAGTGGTTTAGTTAGTGGTTCCTTACCTAATATTTACTTAACTTAGCACGTGATTGTTTTTAATGTTAATGAAGTTAATGTCATTGCCGGCAAATGATGTCGTCTGTTAGGCCTGTCCATAAATTTAGTAAAATTTTTGAGTCTTACCATTTCCTTTTTAAATAGTACTTACGTAGAGTCATAGAACACAAGTTTTGTTGTTTTATGAACACCAACTAGAGACGTCACATGGGGTCTTATTATTAATATACCTATCTATTATCTATACTACAATGTAGTCTATGTACTAGCATGTAGTCTACATGCTTAGGCTTTTTTAACAACTATCAAGAAATCAGGACAACTGCTCCCGTTAAAATTTAATAGTACCCAGTATTTTATTAATTTAAGTAGTCTACTTAGTAGACTATTGAAAATTATGTCAAACATTGTGTATGCCCCAAGGGTAAAAGTACAGATTAGTTCTTAACTGTGCTATAAATAGCACACTTGACAATTTTAACTACCCAACGTCATGGATTCCCATGTAACACCAATCAAAATAATGGCTGCCGTGATTTCACATCCCACAATCACACAGTTCAACTCTAGACACAGACGAACTTATGCATAATGTTTGTTTTCCAATTTACACATTTTTTACAATTTCCTATTATTTGTGGTGAGTGATCAGTATTTCTGCCCGCTACACACAGAGCGAGGTGCACGCACACATTAGAAATATTATTTATAATCCTAACCTTACTCTAAGTACTTACCCGTAAGCTTGCCAAATCACACAACAAAGGTCAGGTAACACCTCGAAACTAGAACAAAGGTCACAGTGAAGAACTATACAGTACTTGCGCCTGCCCCAAGGCCTAAATGGTAAAACCTAATGAACCGAAAAAGAGGGGGAGGGGGAACAGCTTGTATGGTTGATTTCAAATACTTAATTTAAAAAATCTTGTTAAATAAAACTCAAATAATTACATTTGATAAGATCATTATAATCTAACATCTTATTCCGGCTGGATGGCAAATGCAATCATTGATCTTCACAACATTCTATCATCTGCAGCATTGTGTATCAGATTCACTACTGACTTTCTAGCATGCCACATCATATTTATCTTCTGCAATCAATTGTTAAACAAACATCCAATATTGATCATGTATAGAGCTTGTTTCATAGATTACAGCAAGGCCTTTATAAGATGAGAAATAATATTTCTAATGTTTGCGCGCACCTCGCTCTGTGTATAGCGCAGAAATACTGATCATTCAGCACAAATCATAGGAAAATTAGATGATAGATTTACATAATAGAGACATTACATGATTACAACACGTCTATATCGATCGGAGGTCGCCCTATTTGTAACTTGCGTTTCGCTGATTCTTCTTCTTCTTTTGTTTACTTGAAACATGTCTATATCTGTAATTCTGTCTCCTTAATAAAACTCACTGTCTTTTGTGGGGTGCAAAGGGAACGCATTGCTCTAGGCGGACCCAGGGTTAGCAGATAACCAAGATCCCAAATGTACCTCCACGCGGTGCACCCTGGAAACAGAAATACAGCAGCTCGAGCTGATTCTGGCCAAATCATTTGGGGATCGTGTCCAAGAATGTGGAGGTAGCAGATGGAAAGAGATTTGCCTGCACAAGAGACAGACAATATCTCCGACACCACCAGCATCACCACATATAGCGACACTGTCGACATACAGTGAAGCTAATCAGTCCAGTCCGAACATTGGAGGGGCGGCCAATGTAAAATGCACGTAAAGGTAGATGCATGGCGAGAGATAGATTTCATACAGAGTACAATGAAACAATGAAAGGGCAGAACAGCGCTAGAGGGCAGCGCGAACTGCAAATAGAAAGTGAAAAGTCCCTAGGAAAGGGGAACTACAAGCTCCGTCAGCTCGAGGCGAGCTTCTAGTTACCTGTGTTCCTTACAGGCAGAGACCCAGACCCATTATTTGGTGTTTGGTAAAGCAAGAAGACCTAATCCAACTCTAATGTCGAGCCTTCCTAAACCGGAAATATGCTCGCGAAGAGAAAGGGTTCCGTACCCGATGGGCTCAGGCACAAAAGGGACAATGATTTAGCCCTGGCCCAACTCTACTGTCAGGTTTTCCTACACTTAAAGAGAGAAAGGGTTCAGTACCTGATGGGCTCAGGCGCTATTGGGACAAGGACGCTCAGCTCGAGAACGCCTTGCTCTCAAACGCGTGGTGTGAGACTCGAACTTGGACAAGGGGTACACGATGTCGGTGAATGACACCACGGCTAAGAGGGCGAAAGAGCCAGGGTCCAACTCCTCTGTTGAGTTCTTCCCCTTAAGGAACCAGGCTCACGGATGAGAAACGGTTCAGTACCCAATGGGCACAGGCACAGCATGTCCAATTACACGAGGCAAGTTCATAGACAGTGGAACACCTCGTGCGAGTCAGACGAGAGCAAAAATCGTCTGGGCGAAGAGTTGCCACTACGCGTGCCTGGAGACAGATATAGAGGCTGTCACAGGCTAAGGGTAGCCCACCCGAATTGTCAAGGCATGCCGAAATCGGATGTGCTAGGCCTACAAGGCGCATAACGGTGGCACAACGTAACCACGCTCCCGGTGGAAATTGCACGGATATCCGTGATGGTTACAATGGAGCGAACGAAAACCAAACAAACAAACTGTCTTTTGTAGTTCATACAGTGTCCCATAGAGCTTTGATTCCAGTGTTATTTCCTCTGGCCAATATGTATGCCTCAGCATTTCATGCTCAGAACACTCTTGAAGTATATGTTTGGCACTCTGTGCTGCCTGTACACATGGCCGTGTTGCCAATCTTGAACTTTGTATACATGTGACTGCGGAGTCGGTTGTGTCCTGTTCTGAGATGTAGAATTATAACTTGCTCTGATCTGTTCATAATGTGATAGTCATCTTGTGTTGGCGTTTGTGGCTTTCTTATTGACTTGATCATCTGTTTTTTCTGATGGTAGGTGATTGGTATATCTGGTTGGTCTTCGGCAGCACCTTCCTTAGCCAGTTGGTCTGCTTTTTCATTTCCTGGTATTCCACAGTGAGAGGGTATCCACTGCATGGTTACCCTATACTGATAAGACAATTCGCTAAGTAGTTTTTTCAAGTCTGTTAGTTTTCCAGACTGGAGAGCTTGAAGCACTGACCTTGCATCTGTCAGGAATACCACAGGCTGTAGGCCAGAGTTGGAGTTCAGCAGTTTTTAGCTGCCACACTAATTGCCTGGATGTCTGTATCTCTAGGCTTGTGTGGATATTCTATATATACACCTGCACCTCCATTCCTCACAGCATTCTGTGCTGACCCATCTGTGTACACTCTGACCCATATATCTTGTGGATATTCCTCATCCAGGAAACTGAGGGTGACTGCCATTTGCTGCACACTGTTCTGTTCATCCTCGCTTAGTATTTCACATGGGTCTGAATGTATATTGGCATTCCATGGCTTTCACTCCACTGGGTTTGTTCTGGTACAGACCTTAAGGGGCTATCAACTTCAGGTAGGTCTGTAAGTTGTCTACGGAGTCGTTTAGCTTGATGGATAAAGCTGCTCCTTTTCAGTCGCCCCATTGCTAGATTTTGAAATCTTTCCTTCATTGGATGACTTGGCATACACTGGAACTTTTCTGCTTGAATTAGTACTTTTGTGTCTCTGCGTTCGCCAAGTGTTTGCATTCTTCCCATTTTCTGCATCTCTGCTATGGGTGTTGATTTCATTGCTGCCAACATTATTCTAAGTGCCTGGTTTTGCACTTTATCTAGATCTTGTAATGTGGTGTTTGATGCAGACACCACGCAGCTGAACCATATTCCAGGTGTGGTCTTATGCCTTGCTGGTAAACTTTACTAAGTACGAGGCGTGTTCAAATGAAAACGGGACTTGTTACACCACGCGTGATAGAGCGCACTGATATTGATGACATTTTGCACTAGTAATGAGTATCCAATAATTTACATACGGTCACGTGTTCATCTTCCCAGCATGCATATGTGCTGCAGAAGACTGTTAACAATATGGCGGGTGTGATTCCGAACCCGTCCAAAGTGAATCAGCGTGCTGTGATCCAGTTTCTTTCATTTGAAGGATGTCAAGCAGTAGACATTCATCGGAGAATGAAGGCAGCATATGGTGACAAATGTTTGTCGAGGACCAGAGTGATGGAGTGGGTGCGTATGTTTAAAGACGGACGTGAGTTAACGGCAGATCTTGCACGGCCAGGTCAGGCGCATATTGTTGCAACAGAAGAAGCCATAGCCGTGCTTGATAAAGCAGTACTGACTGACCGTCGGCGGAGCATTCGTTCGCTTGCAGAAGAATTCCATATGTCAATTGGGACAGCCCACATGGTTGTTCGGAAGAAATTGAACTATCGGAAGGTGTGTTCACAGTGGGTCCCACGGATGTTGACTGACCACCATAAGGAAGAACGGATGGGGTGGAGTTTGAACCACCTGATGCGTTACAGGGCAGAGGGTGATGCATTTCTGTTGAGCATTGTGGCAGGTGATGAATCGTGGTGCCACCACTATGAACCGAGCAGCAAAATTGACAGCATGCAATGGAAACATCCAGGTTCACCAAAACCCAAAAAATTCAAGACACAGGTTTCTGCTGGGAAGGTTATGGTGACTGCATTTTTTGACCATGAAGGGCTTTTGTTGACTGATTTTAAGGAACCTGGTGTCAACATCAATGCCGCCCATTATAAAGACACTTTAGACAAGCTGCATAAGGCCATCAAGGCTAAGCGACCAGGCAGACTTTCTCAAGGTGTGATTCTTCTCCACGACAACGCTCGTCCGCACGTCGCAAAAATTGTGCAGGAAACATTGGCAAAGAAGAATTGGGAAGTTCTTCATCACCCAGCCTATAGTCCCGATTTATCCCCGTGTGATTTCCATTTGTTCGGACCGTTGAAGAAAGCACTAAAGGGACAGCGATTCAACAGCGACGCAGACGTGAAGACAGCGGTGACCACATGGTTCAGAGAACAGCCACGCAACTTTTTCTCGGACGGCATTCGACGTCTACCTAAACAGTGGGATGCTTGCCTAAATGCATACGGAGATTTTTTCTGATGAACCCAGGTGCATTCTTATTCACAAGTGGTTGCTTTGTTCAATTCCGTTGAAAATATTAAATTGCGTATGATACTTTTAAAATAAATCCACAAGTCCCGTTTTCATTTGAACACGCCTCGTATATTTCCACTGGCTCCCCATGTGGTTCCACTTGAGGATAGCTAACTTCCTCCTGGCTTTTGTTGTTGCTTTGTTTATGTGCTGCTTCCATGTCAGCTTATCATCAAAAGTAACTCCGAGGTATGTGGGTTGTTTGTCTTCTTTCAAGAGCTCTCCATCTATCTTGATATGACCAGCCTTCTGTTTTGGTGAGAAAGTAAAGAGTGTAGTGCTGCACTTATCTGTGTTAATGCTGACACACCATCTATTTGCCCATAAGGTTAGGGCATCAATAGCTCTTTGTATTTGTTTAGTGGCCACTGTTGCATGTTATTCCATGCACCAGATCACCAGGTCGTCAGCATACATTGCCACTTTGATCCCATGTGGTAGTTCAGCAACTAGGTCATTGATGTAAACCAAGAAAAGTGTGGGTGACAGGACTCCTCCTTGGGGGACACCATGACGCAGTAGAACTTTCTTGCTCTTGCGACCATCTAATTGTACCCTGGCTCTTCTATTATGCAGGTATGCTTTTACCCATTTGTACATTCTTGAGCTAACCCTGCAATTTCGCAATTTCTTTAGGAGCCCTTCTTTCCAGACCTTATCAAATGCTTTCCTGAGGTCTATCCATGCTGCTAGTACCAGTTTCTTTTCTTGGAAGGCATCCTCAATCTCTTGGGAGAGGTAGGTTGCCTGATCTTCAGTAGAGTAGCACATCTGAAACCTGCTTGCTGTGATGCCAGAAGGTTTTCACTTTCAAGGTACCACTGCATCCTAAGATTGATAATGCGCTCCATTGTTTTACATAGACAGCTTGTGAGGCTGATGGGCCTGTAGTTGGAGACTGTGTTGCCATCTTTTCCTGATTTGAGGAGTGGTATCATTATTGCTTCTCTCCACGCCTGTGGTACATTACCTGTGGACCAGCTTGTGTTAAAGATCTGCAGTAGCTTTGCTCTTGCTGCAATTCCCAGGTTTCTAATCATTTCATTGGACACTCCATCAGCTCCAGGGGACTTTTTCATTTTTAATTTGGATATTGCATGCTCCAGTTCTCTCATTGTGATTGGTGCCTCCATGACTTCAGGTATAGGTTCGCCTTGTCCAATGTTTTGCTGGTTCTCTCGAACCTCCTGTTGTTTATCTGGGCTGACTTTGACGTTATTGTCTTCTGCAAAGGAATCTGCAAAGTAATCAGCTGCATGTTTACCTGTTAAAATGTTTCTATCTTTATAAAGTGTGATCCTGGTATTTCTCCCTGTACCTTCATCATTTAGTTGTTTTACAAGTTTCCATAATTTCCTAGTATCTCTTTCTAGGTTCAGCGACTCTGTTTTTTCTTTCCAGCTGCTCTGTCTGGCTTGTAACTTGGCTCTTTGAAATTTAGCCTTTGTTTGCTGATATTTGTTGTGATGTTCTTGGCTAGGTCTGTTCTCAGCCTGCTGTCGAGTAGAAAGTTGGTGAGTCTGCTGGCTGGTTAATAAGGATGAGATTATTTTCATCCTGCCAGCTCTCAAGTTCCTCACCTCTCTTGTCGATATGATCGTAGCCCCAGCTCTGAGAGTGGCTGTTGAAGTCACCACACACCATAAGTCTCTCTTTGTCTGGAATTGTGTCTAGTGCCAATAGTTTATCATTTGGGCAGTAGTAGTTCAGGAGATGGAATTCTGCACTGTCTGTTTTTAGGTGGAGCATCTGGTATTCTGCCCCTTCCATATATACTTCCAGCTGACATGCGCTGATATTGTTTTTAACAAGTGTCAGAATTCCACCTTTTCGCCTGTCCTTTCTGTCAGACCGGTAGCACTGGTAGGCTCTGATTTTGAAGGCTACGCGTTTCGCTGATGATATTGATCTTATAGCTGGGTCAGAACAATCATTGCAAGAATTAACATCAAAGTTGGAAAAAGTTACCAGCAAGTACGGAATGGAAATCAATATAGATAAGAGCAAAATCTTGGTAAACAGCAGAGACACAGAAAACCAGACTAATATCATGATGAATGGACATAAGCTTGAGGAGGTGAATACCTTCAAATACCTCGGATCCCCTGGGGGGGGCTACCGACCCCTACCAGGCGCGTCCACAGGTGACGGATGGTGGAGGGCACTCCATAAATGTCCATATATGGAGTGTTTGCTGCAATTAAGCAGCAGCGGACCAAACTGGTGCTGTTGCCTACCAGGACGGGGCGGGATATCAGTCGGTGCTGATATCCCCACTGAAATACCCCATGTGTCCAGTGACGGGCAACTTCAAGCGAGTATGAGCCGCTATAAGCTCACGCTGCTAGCGTGGAGTTATCAACTCCATGCCAGGAGCGCGTTCGGGAAGGGGGGATTTTTTTAAAATCATTTTTTTTCAAAAAAAAAATTGCTGCCTTGCAGTCACCATCAGGAGATGGAAAGGCTATGGGAGACAACCCTGACAGTAAAATAGGAGAAGGCCACTCCACAAACCTCCGATGTCTTGCTGGCAGTGCTAGGATGTCCAAGAACATGGATAGGAAGACTCCATAACATCCCTCACCGAAGACGGAACATGTCAGCCTGAATAGGCGTGGGTACCCAGCAATGGAAATGGGACATGTACGCATTATACAGTTAATGACTATGCTCGGATTCGTTGCACGAAATGGGGCTGCCCCTGTGGTTCATCGCCAGGCAGGAGGAGCTCCGGACCCCCAGCCTCGAATGGGTCCACCAAAAGCTACTGATGATGACTCTGTGTATCGGGGACCCGGGATTAAACAGAGTAGAGCAACCGGCCAAACCAATCATGACAACAAAAACACAATCAAAATTATGCAGTGGAACAGTGAGGGTGTGGCTAAGAAGAAACTAGAACTGCAGAATTTCCTTCAAAAGCAAAAGATTGATGTCTTGTACATTCAGGAGACACATCTTAATGACAGCAACAGATTCTCCATCAGAGACTTTGAATGCTTCAGATTAGATAGATTAGGCCACAAAGGAGGGATCGGCACAATGGTACGAAATAACATACCTACTACAGAAATCGCACGTAACCCAGAGGACTCAGAACATCTCACCATCAAATTACACACAACCCCAGAACCACTGATTATCAGAAATTTCTACTGCCCAAACAACAAAAAATTACACCTCAGGACAATACCTCTCACATCATCAAATCATATTATAGTTGGAGATTTCAACAGTCATTCCCCAAGCTGGGGTTACCCAACTATGGACTTGAGAGGAGAAGAAATAGAAGACTGGATGATAGAAAATAGGCTAATCCTTATAAATGAACATCTATCAGAGCCAACCTTTACTCCAGACGATGGAAATATCAGAGCACTCCAGATCTTGCCATTGCAACAGAGGACATCCAACGGGTGACAGAAAGAGTAGTGGCACAACAGCTTGGTGGGAGTGACCACAAGCCCGTAATATTAACAATAAAAGGGAACCACAAGACAGAAAAGCAACAACACAAAATCGCTAGCTGGAACTACAAAAAGGCTAACTGGGACACTTACCAACGCCTTACAGAGGAAAAACTACTAACACATCTTACAGCAAGAAATATACGGAAAGATGCAAAATTAATAACAGGAATAATCCTGGAAGCTGCCAACAACAGTATACCTAGAGGAAGAAGACAAAACTACAAACCCTTCTGGAACAAAAAACTCCAGGCTATGCATGATGAAGCCTCTGCTGCAAGATCCAAGATGGAAACTAGACCAACAGAAACCAATATCATTGAGCACAATAGACTGCAAGAAATTTTCAGGAAAGAAAAGCTAAACAGCATTAGATCCAGCTGGAAAGAAAAAACAGCAACACTCAACATGGAAAAAGACTCAACAAAAATGTGGAAACTTATCAAGTGTCTCAATGAAGAAAACAACCCCCAAAGTAGTATCATCATAGAAGACAAGGGGAAGTCCTACACTGGCACACAAGCTGCAAATATTCTAGCAGACTCCTATGCTGAAGAAAGCAAAATTAAGATAACTAGAACAAGAACTGCTGAAGTAAGATGAGAGACAAAAAACCTTGTAAATAAACATCAACCTTGCCCAGGCACAATGACCTCACCTTTTCACAAATCAGAACTTAACATGACAATTCAAAATCTAAAACAGAAGAAAGCCCCTGGACCTGATGGAATCACAAATGAAATGCTCCAACACCTAGGTCCTGTGGGTAGAAGCAGAATCCTAGACCTTTTTAATGAATCATGGGCGCAAGGGATCTTCCCAGAAGAATGGAAAGAGGCAGAAATAATTCCAATTGCCAAGAAAGGAAAACCAAAAACCAACAAAACAAGTTACCGCCCTATCAGTCTACTTAGTTGCTTAGGAAAGGTCATGGAAAAAATGGTGAATAACAGACTCTTAAACTACCTGGAGGAAAACAATCTTCTAGATGACTGCCAATCAGGCTTCAGAAAACACAGATGCTCTGAGGACCAAACAACATACCTTGCCCAGGAAATAGAAGATGCTTTCCAGAAAAAATCAAAACTCCTAGCCACCTTCTTTGACCTCACAAAGGCCTTTGACAAAGTCTGGAAAGATGGGCTATTGCTAAAACTTGCCCAGAAAGGAATCAGAGGCAAAATGTTTAAGTGGGTAAAAAGCTTCCTACGAGGCAGACATGCAAGAGTCAAACTCCAGGGAATGAAAACTAAAATGGTCAACATAACAGAAGGTGTCCCTCAGGGAGGAATTCTGTCCCCCACACTCTTCATAGTTTTTATAGACGATCTGCCAAAACTATTCACACCATATGTACATAGAGCTCTCCATGCAGACGATCTTGCTATCTGGACCCAATCAGAATACATTGGAGTTGCAAAAGCTAGAATGCAGGAGGCAATAAACAAAGTTGAAGAGTGGGCAAAAACCTGTGGTGTTCAAATAAACAAAAGTAAGACCGTCACTACACTTTTCACCCTCTCCACATAGCCTGAAAATTATACTCTCACTCTAGACAATACCCCACTCCCAAAAGAAAACACCCCAGTCTACCTGGGGCTAAAATTTGACAAAAGACTTACTTGGGGATCACACATTGAAGAGACAGAAAATAAAGCCACACGCAGACTACAAATAATAAAAAAACTATCTGGGACAGATTGGGGAGCCAACATAAAAACCATAAGACAAGTCTATGTAGGTCACATTCGTCCAACTCTGGAATATGGATTGACCACATATGCAACAGCAGCAAATACCAATCTTCAAAAGCTGGACAAAATTCAAAATGCAGGTCTCCGAATCATAACAGGAGGACTAAGGAGCACACCTATAACATCAATGGAAGCAACAGCAGGATTACAAAACCTAACAGACCGCAGGGATGAGAAAATCACAATAATGACAGAAAAATTTAGACGCCTGAAGCATCACCATATGCATGAAAAAACAAAATAACTAACAAAAAACAGACTGAAAAGACCAAGCTTCAATCACCTATCAAAAAAACTTATGAAAGCCAATAAAGAAGTAACCAGCAACAATCCGGATGAATGGGAACAGCTAGAAGCATATTGCAACATCACAAACACTTCACCCATATATACTGCAAAACTTACAATACCAGGCATTGAGAGCAAAACTATGGAAACCCCTACTGCCCTTAAGGCAAAAATACTTGATCACCTAGACACCCAATACCCTACCTCATAGTGGATTCATGTCTTCACAGATGGATCATCAGAGGGTGCAGTAAAGAAAGGAGGAGCTGGGATACTAATACTCATACCAAACACCCCAAAACTAGAACTCTCAATTGCTACTGGCAAATTATCAACAAATTACAGGGCAGAGCTACAAGCAATCTTGGAAGCATCAAAGGCTCTAGAGGAACGGAGGCTCAAAGGAGCTAACATAGTCTTCTTGTGTGACTGCATGTCAGTACTCCAAACCATCCAAAAGGAACCTAAAGATCTCCTAACAAAAACAACTGTAGAACTTCCAAATCAACTATCTGCCAACAATAAAGTTGTGCTGCAGTGGATCCCTGCACACTGTGGAATAGCAGGAAATGAAGGAGCTGACAGACTGGAAAAAGCAGGTGCAAAAAAGGAACAATTCCAGCATATAATATCACTGACTGAAGCAAAAACCCTCATCAAAGGAAAATACAAACATACATGGAGTCAGAGAACAGACAGTAACTTTCCACAGGACCCTATTCTAAAGCTAAACAGGTCACAACAAACCACAATTTTTAGACTTCGCACAGGACACTGCAGACTACAAGCACATCTCCACAAAATTAAGGCTGCCCAAACTGACCAATGCCCATGTCAAAAGGGTCCCCTGACTCCAGAACATATTCTGCAGACATGCCCACTCTTTGATGACGTGAGAACCAAAATATGGCCCCAAGAGACAGATCTGAAGGTGAAGCTGTGGGGCAACCGTGAGGACCTCCTGCTGACGACTGAATTCATGGAGGCGGCCCACCTTCCTGTATAGACTTATGAGCATAGGAAACTGATCGCAGAAGAAGAAATACCTCGGATCCAGTATATGCAGCGATGGTAAATGCAAAGCAGAACTAAAAATAAGGCTGGAGACGGCTTTAGCGTCCTTGTCAAGGCTAACTGTGATTTGGAAAAGCAACATCAGTGTTGGAGTGAAAATCAAACTGTATAAGTCGCTGGTGCTTTCTGTTGTGTTGTATGGTTGTGAGAGTTGGACACTCACTGCGGACATAGAGAGAAGATTACAGGCTTTCGAGTACAAATGCTACAGAAGAATTCTACGAATTTCTTATAGGGAACATAAGACCAATGTGTACGTAAGAAATAAAGTAGAGATGTGTGCAGGTGTTCAGGAGCCATTGCTTTCAATAGTGAAATGACGAAAACTAGCATGGTTCGGACATGTATGCAGACACAATTCCTTGTCAAAAACAATACTGCAGGGAACTGTCGAGGGTGGAAGAAGCAGAGGAGGACAAATAAAGACATGGACAGACAACATCAAGGAATGGACAGGGCAAGATATTTCCACACTCATCCGCATCACTGAGGATATAATTCGCTGGAGGGCTCTGTGTGCTGAAGCATCAAATGTGGTACCCCTACGACCCTGAAGGGTTATGGGTTTATTGATTGATTGATAGGAAAATTAAAAAAATTATATAAATTTGAAAAGAAACAGAGTATGATAATAAGTTCGTCTGTGTCTAGATTTGAACTCAGTGATTGTAGGGATGTGATGTCACGGCAGCCATTAATTTCATTGTTGTTACACGGAACTCTCTGACAACAGTGTGCTATTTCTAGCACAACGGTGACTTAAACTATGATTCAACCCATTTGTCTTAGTAGTACATTTTATTTTCATCCCCGATGGCAGATTGATGTCATATGGGACATAACCTTAGAATCCCATATACAACAAACAAACAAATTGTACCTCCGTGTATAGTGTGAACGCTGAATGTGTGGGCAGTTTCCTTTTTCTTCTTCTGTGTTCGTTCTCAAACTCCTGTAGATCAGCAGTATGTAGTCTGGAGAACGGAATGCGTTGTGTCATGGTTTACAGCATTGCTGCGATATCTGCGCACATCGGCCTGATACATCGGACTTCAGCATGGCTTTGGGTCACTGACCCTACATGGGATGGGACAGCCAACTCCATCCCATAACCTCCTTAGTCGCCTCATACGACATGCACGGAAGATAAACAGTGTTGCTATTCTTTGCTCCCCTTTCAGGCCGACAACAAAGGACGAGTTTCCTTCTGATGTAGATAAGGATGTAACTTCGTTGTGGTTCCAGTCTCCCTTGGTACATTTTTACTGGTTTTCCTAGCTGTCCATTTTGTTCTTTAGAGATTCCTGGGGTTATCCTGAAATTACAAAGTTTCAAGCTTTGAGTTGTATTCTTTGCATGCGTTGTGACACTTTGCTGAGAGTTCAGAGTGTATGGATTATTTTATAGGTGTTGGTAATAAAGACCTCTTTTCTCCAGCTGTCACCACAACATAAGGGATATTTTTATTGGACCAATGGGCCTCTTTTCCCTATATATCCCTACTGTCCTTGATCCACTAAGAATAAATTTTCACCCTTTAAAAATCAATTTGATTTATTTTGCAATTTATAATCAGATTGCCAGCTGAAGTATCATTTTTTAAATCAACAGCTCATTTGCTTATCCAACCATGAAGGATCGAATACCAGTCATATTGTCTAAAACTGTTGACCATCTAACTAGACAGAAGGATAAAATTGTGGCAGAATATGGTGGAGAGGTAAGTGTTTGAAATAAAAGCATTTCTATTGTTTTATGAGTGGAGCATTCCGGATAACTGCTCAGTTTGAGAAGGAAAATTGAGACACATATATATATATATACAATAACACCTGTCTTAAGCGGGTTCTCTTCTAATTGGTAGCTGTAAATGGGTACCGGACGCATGAGTTAGGGGAGGTAAAGGGAGCTGACCACCCCACCTAATACTTGCTGCGGCGTAGTACATGAAGAGTTATCTTAATTTCTGACCGCAGGTTGCTGCCATGGGAACTACTGTTACCTTCTAAATGGAAATTTGTCTTAAATGAAAATATTTTCCAATCCTGTAATTTTGTATCTGAAAAATATATTAAATTCCTCATGATTAAAGTGAAAACTGTCAGACATGACAACAAAAAATATGCCTTTATACTGAGATTTCAAATGTATGGAATGGGAAAGATGGAAAAAATTTGGTAGACTGGTATAGTCTTTATACAAATATATTAAACAATTCTACTCGCATTTGTAGTGAGATAAGAGGGCAGGGTTCTATGACACCTGTATGCATCCTAAACCGCGCTGAAAAAAGGAAATCCTACTTAGTCAACCACGCGAAGACATAAAAAGTAGGAAACATCAAAGTGTATTGTTGGTGGTCGAATATCTTTTCAGGATATAGAGCTCAACCTTTAATTTTTTTGCTGTAGTTATTTTCTTTAAAAAAATTAATACATTCAGGAGGTTTTCATTACTTTTTGAACGGTCCAGATGCACAGTTGCCTGCTGTTGGGTTTGAATTTGATGCCATGGCCCTCTGAGATGTAGAGGTACAGAGTGCATCTCAGAGGGCCATGGCATCAAATTCAAACCCAACGGCAGGCAACTGTGCATCTGGACCGTTCAAAAAGTAATGAAAACCTCCTGAATGTATTTATTTGCACTCTGTACCTCTACACCACAAAACCAATAAAGTATATACATATAATCTGTGTGTGTGTGTGTGTGCATACATGCGTGAGAGTTTGTATGCGCGTGTTTAGTTTAATTTTTTTGAATTGACATTGACACACTCTGGGCAAACCCATAGGTGTTTGGTCTCTCCCAGCACAAGATGAAGAGTGTGTATGCTGATGGTTCCTGTAGCTCGCTAGTTACACATTTGCCCTGTTCTGCTCATCCTATAGGCAATTCAAAATTTTTTAAGTCATATTATCATATCTCCTTCAAGTCTCGTGTCTTCATTTAGAAAATGTTCCTGTAAAGATCTTAATATGTCATTCATTGTCCATAAATAATTCTCCTAGTAATGGTGCTTGCTACACTATTGTATCATCTCTTTCATTGCTGCAAACTCCTGCATGTTCAGGAAAATACATTCGTAAAATTCTCAGCAGATCAGAATATGCAGTGTCCCCGTCAACTCATGTCGGAGCATCCATTCCTCATCTTTCTGAGCACGGATTGAATGTCTTTAACTATTACAACTCCCAATGTTTTTTTGTGCCAGAAGTTCATTTTAGTGCCACTGTAACTGTCTCTCAATTTCCATTCTGATCCTGGATTAACTGTGTAGATGTGTCTCATGATCCAAGATTGAGTTCAACATTTTGCATTATCTTCAACCCAAGATAGTCTCAATCCTGTCTGTGAGACACAACCTGTGTATCAACTCTGTCAAGACATTCCATTGCAACATAAGTATATACTTTTCAGAAAATTGAGACAAGGATGAGTTATTGTGAACAGAACTTGTGATCTTGCCGGAGTCTCAACATTTGCAATGAGACACACATAACACTATTATCTTTTTTACTGTAAATAATAAATTTAGCTTCGCCTTTCAATGTTCCGTATTTATTAGGATAAACCAATACTAATCTCTAATAATAATACCTATTATTTTGTACAGATGTGAGAGTTGGATGATTACAGGGGAATTAGAGAGGAGAATTCAGACTTTTGAAAACAAATATTATTGATGAATATTGCACATCCATTATACAGAATAAAGAATCATAAAACACATACATGTATGAGGCATTATTCCCTTTCCCAAATTATCCTACAGGAAACAGTTGGAGTGGAAGAAGAAGAAGAAGAGGACAAAAAAAATTATGGATTGATATTATTAAAGACTGGACAGGATTAAGATTCTCTGCACTTAAATAAGGAAATGAAAACAAGGAGGCATGACGGAAAATTTGTATTGATGTTTCCAGAATGACGCCCCTATGACCCTGAAGGATTATGGGTTTGATAATCATGATGATTTATTCATTAGCATCTTCCATAGATAGTTGGTTATTGTCATATGAAACATAGGGACCAAACCCGAAATAAAGGAATGACGAAAACGGATGTGCTGGACCTCAGACATCCTGACCACAAGTGGCCAACCGGGGTGCAAATAATCACAGTTCTACTGTGGAACTTGCAGCACAACGTACTTCACGCTCTCCGGTGGAAATCACACAAAATATTCGTTGTGGTTATATGAGAGCGAATGCAGAAGAAGAAGTCATATGAAACATAATTTTCATTTTTTTTCAACCAATTATCATCTTTAGAGCACATTATTTCTTTTTAGGCAGGTCGGGAAGAATTATTAGCTCTCATCGGATCCTTGTCCCAGCTTCGTTATGAAGTCATGACAAATAAACCAGCAGCTCCTTTGAGAGATTCTAGAGGGGATAAATTGGAGTGGAACACTGAACTTGAACAGCAGATAGAGAAGGGTGAGGAGATGAAATGGTTTGACAGTGCTTGGCTTTGGATGGAGTGCTACTTATACCGCAGAATTCAGGAAGCAACCCTTATGTGGTAATAATTGTTCTCTTTGGTACATTATTTCATTGTTTGTTACTTGCACAAAATATTAATTTGTGTCCAATGTGAAAATACATTGATTGATGTCTTTGTGATTACGTATTACATTGACCTTTCTCTCATTATTATCAAAATACATTGATCTTTTTATTTTATTTGCAAAATGTATAGATTATCTTTCAGTATTTACAAAATGCATTGATATTTATTCAGTATTTAAGAAATAAATTAATATTTTTTCAATATTTGCAAAGAATATTTTTTCATTATTTGCACACAAAAATTGATTCTTTCATTATTTTCTCAAAAATTTTTTTTCCATTATTTGCCCCAAAAAATGTATCTCTTTCATTATTTTCAAAATCATAGATCTTTTTTTCAGTATTTACACAGTGTATTTATTTTTTAAAATTATTTATAAAGCATTTTGACTTCTGATCATTTACAAAGAGAGGACTAAATCATAACAGTATATCGAATATGTTTATTGTTATTTATACAAAATATTTGAAATATTTTTTTATTTGTAAAATTAAATGTCTAATTTGTGCTCTTTCTCATGTCTAGTAATCTACTAAAAGGCATTGACGTGTTTGCTGATCAAAAACAGACTGCTTTTACAAATTCTTATATGGCCATATCAAGTCTTACAATGTATGCACTGCAAGTTGGAGATCAATTCACAGATTGTATACCTGAAACTGAAGTTCTGAGGTATTTCTCTGAATTTTTACAGGTACATTTTATTTTTATTTTTATCTCTTATTTTTTTTCTATAATAAATTAAAAGATGTACACATTGAAACATTGTGCCCTATTCCAGGCTTCCAGACAATTTCTTTTGGGATACAGTGACTCAGGATCCTAAATTATTTTGCCCAGAATTTATGAGAAAATACTTGATCACATGAGTGTTTGACATGACCAGCTGGCATTTCATTTCTATGAATGAGATAGTGATTGGTTATGAATTTACATTATGAAATCTGAGCATACCTTTAAATGCATTGCCTCCTCCAACAGATGTGTGTATATTGATAGTTGATAGTTCCAATAACTTGCTGGTGAACACACTCCATTGTGCCCTGTAGTTTCCGAGCTTTACTTGTGTCACACTCTAGTCCTAATTTATTCATTCACAGTGTAGATGTGTCATTAGTGTACACATTAAGCAAGCATTCAATTAGTAAATTCAAAATTTCCCCCTTACCCATCTTACTTTACTGACTATAGATGTATATATTTGATTCAATTCTGTCTGCTCATTATGGCAAACGCGAACATAGCCAGGGCTGTCGATCCATGGGTTGTCAAGTGGGTGGCTGCAGCTATAGATACATACATTCATATCAAAACTTGTACTGTTTTGAAACTTCCAAAGCATGAACTGAAAGTCAAACACAATTTACACTGTGGAAATAATAAATATCTTATCTGCAGCAGCCAATAGAAAAATTATCCTTTACAGATCTAGATTAAAATTACACAATATTCCCCCTGAGCCCGGATTATTTTTTGGACAATTTGTGTTATTTTTGGTGAGTGTTTGGAAAATGCAGTAACTTTTTTGTTGTTATAGATTTCTAAATAATTTGTGTGCATGTAAATAAGGGAGTGAATAATGTATATAATTGTGTTTTATTTTTGTTATATGTGTGATATGACAGTTGTAAGTTGTGAAGTTGAAAATTGGGAGAAAAATCTAAAAGCTACAATTTTCAAAAGTTTTCACTGCATGTTCTGTGGGTAACAGAGTTCAAATATCTCGGTAGTATTTTTACAGAAAATGGAATCCTCGATAGAGAAATAGAGATGAGATGTCAAAAGGCAAATACAGTAACATAGCAACTGTCACCACTACTTCTTCACCCCAAGATCGAAATGGAAGTTAAGAGACAAATTATCTACAGTATATTCCTACCAACACTGTGTTACCAGTGCCAAACCTGATCTCTCTCATCTTCAGATTACAGAAAGATAGTGACATGTGAGATGAAATTCTTGAGGAAAGCTGCCAGGGTCACCAGGCTTGATAGATTGTGAAATGCATATATCAGGGAAAGTATATGTATAATATCTTGTACAGATTACATAGAGTAAAGAATTGTAAAAAGATCATATCTAGATCGTGTAAGAATATGAATTCTTTGTGTAGCATTCACGTAACGAACGTCATCTGTAATTTATCAATCGTGGTTGGAAAATATTCCGTCCAAAATAAACTATTTCCCGTCCATGAAAAATAACTTATCATATACCTGTAGATAGATCTATTGTTATATGTTCTGATATGACAAGAATTGTAAAGAGACCATATCTAGATCGTGTAAGAATATGAATTCTTTGTGTACCATTCATGTAATGAATGTCATATCTTTCATCTGTAATTTATCAATCGCGGTTGGAAACTCATCATCACCAATTAACACATATATAGCTGTTAGAATAAGGGGCGTGTCAGTGAACAACGCCTAGTACTAGTTTATTGCAATCTCTTAGAAAACTAAAAGTTCGTCCAGTCTCAGGTGTAGTACAAGTATATAACCAAATGAGATCAGGGTACAAAGCCAGAGGAAGACCATGGAAAAGATGGATAGAAAACGTCAGGGACATCCTGTACAGACACGGTCATAGCACAGCAGAGGCCACACATCTGGCTTTAGAACACAAGCTCGAGCTCCAATTACCCCTACGCTTAACGGCAAGAGTGGATCACAAACCACCTGGGGAAAGACAATATACAATAGTTCTGTGGGTCTTACTACTCATGCTACATTAATTATGCTTCTACTATTAGATGATATTGCTATATAGTGAGACTTTTCTTCCAGTGAAAATCCCTCAAACATCAATTTTTAGTTTCATGTTGTCTTCTCCCTTCCCCCCCCCCCCAACTCGCAGGTAAAATTTTGTCTTCATTTCTTATTTTTCTATTAAATAATCTCATTGAATGACAAAGCTATGCAGTCTACAGAAATTGCAACTTTGTTCTGGACTCCTAGATGGCAGGGAATGCCAGATGGGTCAACATATTTGACAGAAAAATACTTAAATAGTCGAAAAGTACTGCACATGACAATCCTTAAATAATGCTGCTGCACTAAAATGCCTCTCAGACTTTGACAATCCTGGAATAATACTTCAGCACTGGAATGCTTTCCTTCAGGCTTGGCAGCATGTGACAATCCTGGAATACTGCTGCGCTGGAATGCCTCCCTTCCAGAACCAAATGTTTATTTATAAAGTCCTTAACATAATCACACCTTTTAGACAATCAACTTTGTCCTTGGGCTGTCACATCTAAGTGTCCTCTGTGTGATGGATCATCGGTTAGATACCTATAAATATTATATGAATAGCGTTATTACCGGTACTTGTATTTCTTTTAGGTGTCTCTCTGGGGTAACAAGTGCGACCTCTCAATATCTGGAGGCAGTGAGAATAATCAAGTAAGCTGCCCATTAGAGCAGTTGACTAAGTTGAAACCAAATCTTCTGGTGGATGACACAAATACCATTTTTCAGATTATTAGTAAAGTGAAAGACACCCAGACAGGAAAAGGAGGTTGTATGCTTTATTTATATAAATATATCTAGATATGTTTAGTAATGATCATTGTATTAGCAGCATTAATAATAATAATAATACAGAAGAATTCCATAATAATGAATTGGTCAGGGTTGACAGAACATGTGCGTGATAACCAAATTTCGTTATATATAATTATGGAAAATTATTACCATAAGTTATGCCTTTGCAGATATATATATATATATATATATATATATATATATATATATATATATATATATATATATATATATATATATATATATATATATATATATATATATATCCTAATTGGTTTTATTCTTGAAGATTATTTGAATTTTTTTGCAAAAATAGAATTTACAGTTCAATTTTTATATCCAGTATTATTGTAGTTTTGTTAACAACTTTACTGCTGCAAAAATATATTGGTTTTGTCTTTTCTTCCATGCACAGGTAGAGTGGATTTTGTGCTGGACAATGCAGGATTTGAACTCGTAACAGATTTAATTTTGGCTGACTTTTTGATGACTTCAAACCTAGCTTCTAAAATACATTTTCATGCTAAAGCCCTCCCTTGGTTTGTGTCCGATGTTACAGTACAGGACTTTAACTGGATGCTCAAACAAATGTCGAGTATGAATCACATTGCGATTAGTCAGCTGTGTCGTAGATGGAAGAAATATCTTAAGGATGGTCATTGGGTTCTTGAGGTCAATGACTTTTGGACTATGCCTTATGATTACAGTCAGATGGAAGAACGATGCCCAAGTTTGTATTCTCAGCTCTCACAGGCCAACTTTATCATTTTCAAAGGTGATCTCAACTACAGGAAGCTGGTAGGAGATTTGCAGTGGGACACTACAACAGAGTTTGCTTACAGCCTTAGAGGTTTCAATCCTGCACCACTTTGTGTCCTTCGTACTCTTAAAAGTGATGTGGTTGTGGGAATGAAATCAGGGCAGGCTAAAGAAGTAGCAGAAAAAGATTCAAATTGGATGATAAATGGGGAATGGGCTGTAATATCTGTCAGTGAAGGCGACAGAAATACTTCTTGACATAGTTAATTTTACCACTGTCGATTTTTTTATGTGAATATTGATTCCCAGAAAAGGCATCAACATTTTGAAAGACTTCGCAGAAAACTATATAAGAAATTTTTTAATTATCACTATATGTAATTCTTTCTGGGGCTCAGTTGAATTGAGACCCTTCACTTCTGTCTTTGTTTGAGACTCACTAGAAGTTGTTAAATCCTTTCAGGGGCTCAGTTGAGACCTTTCACTTGTCTTTCTTTAAGACTAACTAGAAGTTGTTTAATCCTTTCTGGGGCTCAGTTGAGACTCTTCACTTCTGTCTTTGTTTGAGACTCACTAGAAGTTGTTTAATCCTTTCTGGGGCTCAGTTGAGACCTTTCACTTCTCTTTCTTTGAGACTGACTAGAAGTTGTTTAATCCTTTCTGGGGCTCAGTTGAGATCCTTCACTTCTGTCTTTGTTTGAGACTCACTAGAAGTTGTTTAACCATTAGAACCCTGGATTAAAATTATGCAATTTTCCCCCAGCACCCGGATTATTTTTTGAAAATTTGTGTTATTTATGGTGAGTATTTGGTAAACTTGATAACCTTTTGTTTATAAAGATATCAAAATAATTTTTGCACATGTAAATAAAGGAGTGAATAATGAATATAATAATCTTTTTGTTGTTGTTTTACAACAACAAAATGAGTGAGACTTGGTATCTGCAGCTCAATGTCTCTGTGTTTGCTCAATAGTTTCATGCTGTCTGTGATGACGTTGGTATTCTCTATTCATAGTGTGTCAATTATCTCTTTGTGGTGGAGATTCTAGCTTAGCTCAATGCCAATGAAACCGTGTGATATGAAAGTTGTGAAGTTGTAAATTGGGGAAAAAATCTCACAAATTCATATAAAAATCGCAAATATAATTTCTTGATGACCCTAATACTTGAACAATGTGTCGCAACATTAATAAAATATCTATTCCTGTTATATATAATGTTGTTTCATATCCAGACTAATACAATATGGACTGAACAAACGAATAAAATGTGAAGAAATAGCATACAATGTACGTTCAAGACTAGACCTAGCCAAAATAATTGCAAATATAATTTCTTGACGACCCTAATACTTGACTCTTGAAAAAGTCAACAACTTCACATACCTTGGCAGCAAGTTATCAACAACAGGAGATTCATCAACAGAAATATCACACCGTATTGCACTGTCTGCTAACTCATTCAATAAACTATCAAATATCTGGCATACAAAAACACTAAGGAATAACACAAAATTCAAAATCTTCAACTCCTGCATAATTCCAACATTAACATATGGATGCAAATGTTGGAAAGCAACGTCAAACTTAGAAAAAAGACTAAATACCTTTGAAAATAAATGCCTTTGAAGGCTACTGAACATACGTTGGTTAGACTTCAAATCAAACACAGTTGTCAGACAAGACTCAAAACAAGAATATGTATCCACCTATATTAGAAAGTGTTGCTGGAATTACATCGGACACGGGCTACAAATGGATACCGAAAGACTCCCCTGTGGTATGGTCACCAAAAGGCAAGAGAAAACGAGGAAGACCAAAAGAAACTTTACGTAGAACTATTAAAAGATAACGTTTCACCATTGGTATCAGAAACAATGAAGATCTAAAACAAATTGCAATGAAACAAGAGACATGGACATCCGCCCTATGTGCCGTCTTTGGTCCTAGAGGAATAAGTAACTAATACTTGAGCAATGTGTAGCAACATTGATAAAATACCTATTCCTGTTGTATATACTGGTATGTTGTTTCATATCCAAACAAATATAATATGGACTGAACAAACTAATAAAAAACATGAAGAAATCACATACAACGTTCGTTTATTCAAGAATAGGCCTAGCCGGAAATACAATGTTTTTATTTTAAATTCTGACACGTGGAACACCTGATACATGTTGTTTTTTTTCAATGAATAAACGAACATTCTTGTAATACAGCAACAACTAAAGCACAAAAACAACAATTAGAACATGTAGATATTACTTTCCATGACGATCAACTTACCATGCCAGGCAGTACTACATTTGATAGTAAAATATGGTGTCAGAAATGGACAGTCATTCCTGAAATTCGTTGACAAAATCAGCTGGCTTTCTCCCTTATTACAATCGTAATGTGTAAAGGAATTTTACCTTTAGGCTGTGATTGTTCCTAGCTTCGTGTGGCAGGAATTCTACATCATATGAGCTTAACTTCGTATGATTCCATACTGATGAATCAGGTCATAGTAATGGGGGTGAATGGAGACACAGATGGGCCCTAGTTATGTAATGACGTCGTGGGCTACATTTGCCTACAGAGCCCATAAGGTTAATCCTTTCTGGGGCTCATTTGGTACCCTTCACTTCTGTCTTTCTTTGGGACTCACTAAAATTTGTTTAATCCTTTTTTTTAGAATTAGTTCAAATGTAACACTAATAGGATAGTTATTTTTGTCTCAGTTTCCCATGATATCTGAAATTAATTCAATTTTTATATCATTTGCATTGAATTTATATTATTTTTACTATAAATTTTTTCACATATTACATTCCCCAGATGTAGCTTGTAGCTATATTTAAATCACATCCCTAGTGTACACAACAGCAAAACACTAACAATGTTTTTATGATCCATAGTTCCATCAAAATATATTTGTATGTGTCAAGATATTTTTATTTCTGCCATCTATTAACCTTTAGCACTCTGAATTAAAATTACGCAATTTCTTCCCCTGCCACTTAATTCTTTTGTGACAATTTGTGTCATTTTTAGTGAGTGTTTGGCAAATGCAATAACTTTGTGGAATTTAGAGAAAATTAAATAATTTAAAAAAAGGTAAATAAAGATTTGAATAATGAATTTAATGATGTTTTGTTAGTGTATGTGTGATATGTGAGAATTTGGTAAAGATACATAATTGGAGAAAAAAATACAGACTTGTCTGATGTTGGCTTCCATGATAAAATTATTCTACATATCTAGACCTTTCGTATTTATGTTGTTTCTTAGCCAAACTAACATAATATTGTCTGTGAAAACAAATAAATCATGTAGATGTCACTTACCTTGTCGGATTCATTTTTCTATAGGCTTAAATCGTGTCCGTAGTTCACGATGTCACTATATTTGGCCTATAATTGTTCAGTGTCATTTCATAGTGAAACTAATGTGTCACTAATATTTACTTTGAAAACAAACGTAATTCTCAAGAATTTCTCATCCTCAGAATCACAATCCATAATGATTTTAGTGACAATGACTTCCATTCCAACCGGATTATCACTGATCGTGCCGATTGGGACAGATTATTAGAAATTAAAACTACAACTCCAATAATTTGATCTTCTCTCTTCCAAACTACATGCAGGAAAAGGAAGTAGAATATTATTACAAGCTAGAATTAGTTGATTCCGGTTACGTGAGCCTAAACATCTTGTAGTTTCTTGCCGATAAATAAGTACAACTGGTGCATGGATGAGCTGACAGTTGTATACAGAATGATATCTGAAGGTATTTAAATGCGCTGATAGTGTGCTTAAGTTTGAGACGCACATCACCACCTACCTGCCTTACAGGACAGATTTATTTTATTTTGTTTCAATCAGAATCTTATTAATTGGTTCTATATTTCTACAATGTCAGTTAATTACCTTTGATACTGACATGACACATAAGCTAGTGTAGGCTTAGTATAGTTGACATTGCTATCTATTTCCCTGATTCAAAGTCATCATCACCCACAAAGTCAACAAATCTAATCTAATACTAACAATGCCTTTTCCCAGTGGAAGTTGGTTCATCATTAGTCATGTTTGTTGTGGTATCATCATATCTCTCATGACTAGCATAAAAAAATAATAACTTGCTACAGTCAAATAGCTTTATTTGTCATTGCTAACGCCAAATATGCATAGCATTTGCTTTTAATTGTGTATGAAGAATAGTTGTAAAGTATATTTTATTTACGATGTACGTGGAATATCTTATTTTATCATTGATTCATTTTCTTTTAGAGCTGAAGTTAGCGCATAGGGCAGAGGTCAGATCTCTCCAATTCTGTCTGTTCAAAACTATTCTGTGCAGTTCTTGAATAGTATGAATATTGGCTGTTTTACTTTCTCCAAGTGTTGTTTTTCATTCTGAGTATTTCTTTTGATTTGTCACAAAATGATTGCATTTGAATGAAAAAGAATTGGAATGAACTATCTTCTATTACACAAATCAGTCTGGACTTTATGATGTTAGTTGATTAATCCAATGATCGACGGAATGACCCAGAATTGATTAGAGAAACACCCTCCATCAACGGATGTCACTAAATCTTATCAGTACATGGTAATTAAGATTTTATTTACTTCTTTTATGTGTATAAATGTCCTATACAACGATCATTGCTATTTTCGTGATGTACAGCATACATTTTATAGATGTGTCAGGAGGGTTAAGCATCTTCGTGCCTAAAAAGACTTTGCATATACTAATGTGTCTTATATCAATATAAATCTTTTAATGAAATGTAGAATTAGAGAATGTCAATATCGAGGATTGGAAGTGAGGATGGGCAAGGCCCGTAGAGAACCCCTGACAAAGATTTCAAAAAGAGCAGTGAACCAACATACAACCGGAACCATCAGCCGTTATACCCTGAGAGATTTACTGAAGCGTAGATCTGAGCACCTATGGTCGTGTCCAGTGTGCGAAGAGGTTAATCAACAGACCTAATACCCAAAGGAATTGGATAATAAAAAAAGGGAAAATTTGATAATAAAATGCTAAATATTCTTTGTTTCATTATTAGCTTTGAATTACCGGTACATGTCTCGTTAGTCATTTTTATGAAACCTATTTATTGAAATTCTTCTTCTCTCAGACATTATGTAAAAGTCATATAAGACATTAAGTCGTATAAGTCAGGCCATCAGTGCAAAATGCACAATATCCATTCTCTGGACTATATCCTACTGGAAATCTAGTAAGACTTCTAGTAAAAATTCAGCTACAAGAAAGTTCCAGTGGGAAGTTGAGAATGAACATTTAAAAAAAAATATATTTAGGCCAATATATGTTCAGATTTTTACTGTCAATATTATAAATGATTAACTTGCTTCTTATACAGTGAAAAATTAGATTGAAACTGTCACTTTCTAATGATTTGTAATGTATGCATGACTCCAGAAATCAATTACACCAGCAGTTAAACAAAGAAAGCTGGCATGGTTCAGATATGTTACCCAAATGACCCTGATTAAATAAGTCTTGAAAGGGAATAATGAAAATTAACTAGGGAATGAGAACATCAAGAAGTGGACATGACTTAAATTATGCACTCTTCCGCAATATAGATAAGTGAAAATGGAGATCTCTATGTGTTGATCCATGCATCTCAGAACCCCTAACAGGTTCTGGACTATGCTTTTCAGGTTAGGATTCTCTGGTCAATATCAGTTGCCCACTCTTCTCTTTTCAAGTGGATTCACTTGTACATGCTTCTATACATTATTTTTTTATGAGGGTTTGAGTTCAAACCATCCCCACTATATATATCTATAATTGTAATATCTATAATTGTATAATGGTTGTTCTCTTTCACAAGTCGTTTTACTTGCGTTCGTCTGATGTGATGGAGTCATGCTTATGAAGATTTTCTGCTGTGAATCTGAGAACCTTGGTTACATATCCTAGAGAATTACATGAATTTACATTTGTATTTAACCGCCTCACATCTTATCCTGGGAGAAAGCTACCAAGCTTAGTACTGTGCAAATAGAAATTGTATACATATGCTGTAGTAGTTCATAAAGTTGGCTAACTTAAAATCAAATCTATACCATTACCATATATCAATATGAATCAAATTCTACTTTTACACACCTTTCATTGGTATTTATGACTATATGTATTATGATTATGGTAAAAAAAAGTAAAGTTACCCATAGCATTTACTAATGCTATGGTAATATGATGCCATAGGGATGTGAGATGTTAGTGATCTCACATTTCAGTGGCTCTGCTATATGAGGGGGGTAGCCATCTCCTCTCCCTTGCAGTCTTTGCTTCCTGGATTAATTCAGTACCCATTTAAGACTGGGTTGACCTGGGAGCCATTGGGATCTGAAAAACATTTCTGCTTCATCTGGGGAATGAACACAGGACCACACATATGCGAAGCCATTGCATTAATCACTGTACTATGCGGCCCCATGACTGTGGTACTGGTATTTGTATATGTATCATAATATTCTATGACTTTATGGGTGAATTATCACTTTCTTGCACATGAAGTCAGTGTGGGAGACAGTAAGTTGGTGATGGTCTTTACTTTCCAGTAGCTGATTTCTGTAGAATTATCCCCAGAGCTAGTGGGTAAGTGTTCTGATGATGGCATTTAACTAATTGAAAGGTGGCACCCTGAATCCAAAATATATTCATTTCCTTTTTTTTTTTTAAAGTTCAACAAACATCTGCCTTTTTTAACAATGTTTCTTGATGTTAGGTCAGTAGCATTCTGCTATGCTTCTTAATCATGTCTTCTGTTTTTAAATTTATAATTATTTTGTTTCATTTTTATTTAAAACCTTTGAAGTTGTACGTGTTGGGCCATTGATACAAATAAAATTATAACAAGCCAAATTATCTGGACAATATCCTGTTGAAAATCGAGTAGGACTAGAAGAAATCTGTCCTGCTACAAGAGAGATCCAGCAGGAGTTTGAGAGAGAAACTTTAATTTACATTAATCTTTTGTTTTTATTTCAGTTTATATTTATCTTGTCTTCTGTTTTTACTTCTATTAAAATTGTTGTTTCTGGTTTCGTTTCATTACATTTATATCTTGTACATGTGCATAATAAATCAAGCATCAGCTAGTCAAAAACTTGAAGTTATTGTTTAACATTTAGAAGAGCCTGGAATTGTTTCCTCCCAGAGTTTCAATCTACAGTTCAAGCAATTACCTTGGTTCCTGAGCAGGAAGATTGATTTTGGAAAGATAACAATTCAGCTTTCAAACACTTATGACCTAGTATTTATTAGGTTGCATACCTTCTCACATTCCCTCAACACCATATGCTATAGATTTAGATATTGGGATCATTATTGCACTTTCTTCCAATGCTAATTGTGCTCAAACACAATTAGTACCTGCAACAAGGGTATCCAAAGTTATTAATATTTTGAAATGTGTATGAGGGTGTCTTATTTATTTGTATTTAAACATTATAGTATTTATTTGTATCCTTTGTGTTACCTGGATGTTGGTTTTCCAGCTTGATGTTTGTGATTTTCTCTGATGTTTGGTTTTCCAGCTTGATGTTTGTGATTTTCTCTGACAGTTGAGTTTTTTTTAAATATGCACATGCGACCTCTGAGTTGTGTTGAAACACTTGATCTATATTTATGATAAAGGTCATATATCATTTTTATTCCTGCATCACTTTCTGGATGATATGAACTCAAGGTTTTCAGGACAGCTGCTGTTATCTTCTTCTGCGTTCGTTCTCAAACTCCTGCAGATTAGCAGGATGTAGTCCGGAGAACGGAACGCGTTGTGCCATGGTTTACAGAATTGCTGCGATAACCACGCCTTTTGGCCTGACACATCCGACTTCAGCACAGCTGCTGTTATGAAGGCATATCATACATATCGTATGTCACAGAGTATGAAACTTGATTAAATATGTTTGCTGCAACAATGTCCAGATGTTTCCATACACTACTTGTTCTTAATTACTAATTTTATCTTTTATTACAAAATTTTTACAAAATAAAACAACAAAACATTTGTTCGTTCATAATTATTTGTATCATTATGTCCATGACATCTGTGAATTTGTTAGAAATTATTTGTAGAGAAAAAACAATTTATGCACAAGTTTGAAAGAAGACAAATAAGACAAAGAATTGTGAAATATCACATTTTGAATAGACTTTATCAAGTAAAGATCATTTATAGCAAAATATGATTGCAGTAGTGGGAAATATGCTGTAGTTTATATCTAACATGTAGTAAATGAGTTTCTGAAGCCACTGTCTCCTGACCAAGGCCTAAGATCAATATTGAGATATATATATTAACTAGACCAACTCAAATAAAGGGCCCTAGTATCTGGAATAGCATATAGAGAATGAGAAAGAAAGGCAAACTTGGTTTCAAAACTGCAGTGCTAATTGCATGATCAGACTGAATCGTACAGATAACAGAGCTGTAAACTTCATGACAGTCAAAAACACCCTTTTTGATGTACCAAAATGTTTTACTACAGTCTAACCAGACATCTGATAATGTCCACCACTTTATATTGTAGATTATTTTACTTGAATATTAATTACCAGAAAAGGCATCAACATTTTCAAAGATTACTCAGAAAACGAGTTCAGTGTTAGATATTTTTTTTCTTCTTCAGCGTTCATTCTCAATCTCCCACTGGATCTTTCTTGTAGTAGGACAATGGCACTACTAGATTTCCAGCAGGATATAGTTCAGAGAATGGAAATGCATTCTGTTGCCGTTTTATTTGTGCCAATGGCCCTGCACATTTGTCTTCGGCGGGCAGTGTCTGATATGAGAGGGTCCACACAATTAATTGGTTTAATGTTAAATTTGTAGTAAGTGATGTATTACTCTCTCTCTATATATATATATTTATATATTTTCACAATCACACTGGTTTAAAAACAAGGAATGCAACAAAACAGACAGAACAAATCCAAACTCAAGAACCTCTTAGATACCATTATAAGGGAACAATATAAACAAAATTATCTACCAATAATAACCAAGTCAATTAAAGAATAATGGGAAATATTCAAGAAAACCATAACACAAATAGCAAGAGAAACGTGGATAAATGAAACAAAGGTAGAAAACTCAAAGTAACACCATAGTGGAACGAAGAAGTCAAAAGTGCCATAAAAGATAATAACCAAAAATTCAAGAAATGGGTGGCAAGTAAATCTCAAGATTATATTGAGTACAGGACAGCTAAATCAATATCTAAGAAAATCATGAAATATGCCAAAACAAAAGCTTGGCAAGATTATGGTGAATCATTAAAAACAGAGTATAAACATACACCAAAGAAATTCTACAAGAAAATTAAGAACATGAGAAACGGAAGGTAAATTTGAGCCAACCGAAATCATAAATGATGAAAATGTAAGACAATCAACGACCCAAAAAGAATCATGAAAAGGTGGCAACAGTATTTTAAAGAATTGCTAAATATTAAAAGGAGAACAACATAGAATATAACATAGAACACAAATAATGGAAGAATTGGAACCAAACATATTGAGAGCAGAAATAGAAAATGCAATACAAACAGCTCCACAAAACAAAGCCCCAACACCTGACAATATACAAGTCTAATTAATAACAGCAACAGCAGATACAGGGATAAAATGACTGCATGGGCTATTTGACATAATATGGAATACACAAGAAACACCAGAAGACTGCAAAAACGCTGTAATAATACCTATTTGGAAGAAAAAAGGCAGCAAAAGTGATTGTACAAGCTATTCTTACTCATTGTTTTATGTTGTGAATTTATCTTGATAAAGGTCATTTGGTCTAAAGATTGATTTGTGTGTGATTTTATGTTTTTAGCAAAACAGTTTGAGTGATTAGCAAAACACCATTACCATGTTCTAAGTAAGAGATAAGACTGTGAAGATTATGGGAAAAGTACAAACAAAAAGAAACTAACCTTATAAAATAATCTTTCCCAGTAGTAAAAGTAATGACATATGCTAGAAAATGACAATGATTAACTTCGACTTAGATAAAGTAATGGATAAAATTCTGAAACTAGTCAGATATGTTTTTGGAAATAAAAAAGGGGCTGGTTGCAATAAATTCGCTGAAATCTGAAGACAATCTAACTTGTTAAATGTATCTTTGATGGTATATATTAACATATACTATCACAGGTTGTGATGGCTGCATTACCAGAACCATGACCACTATTTTTTTTATTGTCACAAGCTCTGATACAATCAAACTGATCTAACGTCCACGGTTGAAAAGAGTGGTCCTCACCACAACAGGTACATTTTTAATAATAAAAAACCCAGAAAATTGGGTCCAAAATCAATTAAATGGAGTTTGGGACTGCATCAGGCAGTCCCAATAAAAATCCATTGTTGGGAGAGGCATTTAGAAGAAAAACCATTTTGGGCATTTCAAAGACTTGCATCATACTGAGAAAATCTACTGCACTGCAGTGAAATTAAAATTCAGCAATAAAAATCAGTATAAGGAACATTCAATGAAATGTGAATATATTCTGCACAAAATATGAAAAATTATGGTTACGTAATTTAGATTATTGTGAAGGAAATTGCCCTTTAATACTCAATTTTTCAAGAAATAATATATAATCTGAGACTAGTCAACAAATAGTAATCAATAATATCAACTATGAAATTTAAAAAGAGGAGATAGAAATAGCTAGGAGATACATTAAACATAAAAACTAGATGGCTTGCTCAAGACAGATCTGAATGGAAGAAGGTTTGAAATACCTTAAGTTCAACAGGGAATAAGAGAACCTGTCTATCTTGTGATGTTACTCTCCCACTTTTATCTCTGCCTACCTCTTGCTCGCTTCCCTTTGACTTTACCTTCAAGTAAGGTCTTCAATAAGGTGTCATGCCTTTTAATGTGTCCAAAATATTTTATTTGTCTGATCTTTATTTCTCTTAGTAATTCTTCCTTAATATTATGTGTTTTTACAATCTCTTTGTTTGTTTTCTTTTCATTCCGTGATGTTCTCCCTATTCGTCTACATACCCACATCTCAAAGGCAGCAATTATGTCTTCTTTTTTTTATGTCTTATTTATTTAGTGTCCATGTTTCTGAGTCATACTTTAATATAGAATATTTGTAGCATTTATAAATTCATACACATTAAAAAAATTAACTAAAAACATCTATGTTAGGTTGTCATTAAAATATATTGATAATGATGTCATGGAGAATCATGATGGTCAATTTGTGTGCCTTTGTCTTATATTTGATAAATAATTGTGCATGTGCATAATATATTCGATAATAATTGAATAATATATATATATATGGTTTGTACAGATTCACAAGGAATCTTTATTACTGTAGAGGTTAGTTGTGCATATGTTACTTGATGATGATGTACTGTCCACTTGAATTAATATTCTTCTTCTTCTTCCGTTCACTTGAAACATGTCTATATCTGTAATTCTGTCTCCTTAATAAAACTCACTGTCTTTTGTAGTTCATACAGTGTCCCATAGAGCTTTGATTCCAGTGTTGTTTCCTCTGGCTAATATGTCTGCCTCAGCGTTAAATGCTCAGAACACTCTTGAAGTATATGTTTGGCACTCTGTGCTGCCTGTCCACATGTACACATGGCCGTGTTGCCAATCTTGAACTTTGTATACATGTGACTGCGGAGTCGGTTGTGTCCTGTTCTGAGGCGTAGAATTATAACTTGTTCTGATCTGTTCATAATGTGATAGTCATCTTGTGTTGGCGTTTGTGGCTTTCTTATTGACTTGATCATCTGTTTTTTCTGATGGTAGGTGATTGGTATATCTGGTTGGTCTTCAGCAGCACCTTCCTTAGCCAGTTGGTCTGCTTTTTCATTTCCTGGTATTCCACAGTGAGAGGGTATCCACTGCATGGTTACCCTATACTGGTAAGACAATTCACTAAGTAATTTTTTCAAGTCTGTTAGTTTTTGAATTAATATAAAATTTAACCTTTACTTATAGTGGACATTTTTAGTGTTGACTATTCTCAATCATTAGTAGGTCTATGGTGTGAGGGCTGGGCAGCGCACAATACATCATCCATTAGGTCTACTGTCGATCATTGTTACTTTCACTACTAAATACTGAACTAATTCCCCTTCAATGTTTGATTCATTCACTTTCTCTAAGATTCCATTAAAAATATTGCCTGTCAACATTATCTGAATCATAAGTAGGTCCACTCATACCAATTTTTTTTAATTTGAAGGTCATATTCAATAACCCACAGCTCCTATACAATACTGTTAGAAACAAGGAAAAATACAATAGAAGCCGACATTACCGGTAATCATGTCAGCATTAAATTTAATATGTCTATTCGCAAGACAACCATGGTAGATGGCAGTTCAGTACCCCATGTGTATGGCTGGCAGAGGGGACGGATATGGAGCGTGTGTATATATAGTGAACGGGTAGAAAGGGAAAGGGTTAAATAAAGTCCATATTCCTATATTGTTGGAGACATGTCTGAATAGCTATGAGAAGCATGTTTCTTAAGATTGGTTGAAAATAACACTATGTCCATTCAAATGGCACAGTACCTTGTCACTAGAAGTTAGTTGCCGGTTGACTCTTCTTGTGGCAATTCTGTGTAGTTTGAATGGATATACTTTTTATTTCTTTTAACTAATATCAGTAAAATAATTAACAGGGTCATAAGTTTGCTGCAGTGGACCTATTATAAAGAACAATAATTCAGCAAGTGTTTATAATTTGATATAAGAACTTTATTTCTTCCTTTCTATGTTTACTTTCAGATGTTATTTCTTCCTTTCTATGTTTACTTTCAGATGTTATTTCTTCCTTTCTATGTTTACTTTCAGATGTTCATGCTAGTAGCTGTATACTAGGCTACTAACATTGACAGATTCAGACTTTTGAATATAAGCGCTACAAATGTCTGTTACAAATCAGTTATGTAGAACATAAGACAATTATTTTCACTCAGAAACAAATAGAGTGTCTGGTTAAAGCGATTATATAAACCTGTGTAATACGTAAGTACGATTGTTGTTACGTTTCACGCAGTAACCTTGTATTGATTGTCATATTGAAACAAATAGACAAGCTTGCAGGTTGTCAAGAATCACTTGACGGTAGTGAAATAACATATGTTACATATGTCTCAGCATCTCATACAGGTGTCCATAGAGCTTTGATTCTAGTATTGTTTTTATTGGTCAGCATGTTTGTCTCAGCATCTCATACAGGTGTCCATAGAGCTTTGATTCTAGTATTGTTTTTATTGGTCAGCATGTTTGTCTCAGCATCTCATACAGGTGTCCATAGAGCTTTGATTCTAGTATTGTTTTTATTGGTCAGCATGTTTGTCTCAGCATCTCATTCAGGAGATTCATGAACCATATGTGTCCTTCTACATTTATGCATGACTTTTGCCAAATTTTGAATTTTGTGTCATGCGGAGTCATTTGTGTCCTGAAGTGCAACCTGTTCTGTTCAGAATTTGATAGTCATCTTGTGTTGGTGTTTGTGGCTTGCTGATTGATTTGACTTTTTTTTTTCTAATGGTCAGTGAATAATGCTGGAGTAAAATGACAAATTATAGCAAAAATTAGAAGCAGAAAATCAAGATTTTTAGGGCATGTGATGTAGAAAGAAAATTGTGAATATTTAATAACCACCAAGGGGAGAAAGAGGAAGGCAAAGAGAGAAATTTCTGGATGGATTGTCATTGTGGCACAAAACAAAGTCACCAACTGAACTTATTAACACTACAAGAGACATAGTTGTGGAGAAGCATGATCGCCTATGCCACTCAGCATAGCACTTGATTGATTCATCTGTAGTACCCTCCTTAATCAGATGATCTGTTTTCTAATTTCCTGGTATTCCACAGTGAGATTGTATCTAGTACCTTATGCTAGTTACACAGTTCAGTCAGTAGTGTTTGTAGATCTGGTAGTTTTACAGTAGACCCTGACACAACACATTCCGTTCACTGGACTATGTCCTGTTAAAAGGCAGGTATTCGACAAAACACTTAGGGGAAGCCTCATTTTAGCAAGACATGAATGTTTCCACCATAAACTTTAATCCATCTTGGATATATCAGGTGATATGACCATTAAACATTTAAGCAGCCAAAACCACTTAAATAATAGAGCAAGTAATTTAGTGACAAAAAAACTAGATGAAAATATGTTTTAAAGTTTTTAATACATGAGGGCCTAGAAATAACATAAATAAGACTGTCATTTATTGAAGGTATGTGGAAAACAATAACTTTTTTGTTTGTTTTTGGAGCTTTTTTGTATAATTATATTGTTATGGAAATAAAGGAATGTTTACTGAGTGTAATGATGTAAAGTTTTGTTGGTGTGTGTGTGTGTGATACATGAGAAAATGGTGAAGATGAAAAATGAAACCGTAAACATATCAAAAGTGACACACTTATTCTTGTTCAATATATTCAATGCTGGATATAATGCTGATAAATTCCTAGGTCTGTTCTATTTCTGATGTCAATTTACAACCAAACTAAATGTGTACATATTATTGTCTATTGTTTGGTTGGTTGCTGATCCAGCGGTCCATGGGCTCATGCCCGTTGACCCATTGCCATTGTGTGATATATGCATGTGTTTGTGAGCTGTTGTTTTGTTCCATATAATGTGTTCATTGTCTATTAAAACAAATGAAGTATGTCAATCTCACTAATGTTATCAGCTAGGCCTAATGGTCCTACAACTTCAGAAAAGTTGTGAAGTAGAGATGATTGTGACTGAAGGGGCACTATCAACAATATTCACATTACTTTTCTTTGCACAAGTTTGACACAGAACTGTTGTCCCAATTCTCAGCTATCTGGAGCTGAGAAATAATATCTGCACCCATTAAACCAAGAAATACTTAATCTCAGTCAGAAAAATATTTCTATATAATGAATTCCATTTTGAATGATTTTGACGGTTTGCAGAATCAAGAAAAAAATATTCACTAAAAATCTAGAATGTGACCTATTACTTAAAAAAACCAACAGAAATTGAAGTTAAATTATGTCTCTATTTCCTATTCCTGTGTTACCCGGACGAAGGACATTAGTTTACAATCTTGATTTCCTAGTTAAAAGAGATGCATAGCAACGGGCAACACAAGTCACAGACAGAAGCTAAATATACATTGAGTCTAGTGACTATAGTTGCCAACAGCATGCTAAAGGTTAATACCATATTCAGATAAGCTGCATGCAGATATCAACAGTGACCAGGACTTTCAATTCATGTTTGAGAATCTTCTCTGGAGAGTAGATATCTTCATACATTGTTAAAAATTTAGCTCGTCTGTATAGTCAACTGTCTTCTTTTTGTAGATACAAAATATTTTGCGTCAGAGCAGCATTTATGGGATTTATCAATATTAAAGATCCAGGCAGAGGTAAATATCTGTGAAATTAAATAAACATGAAATACATATGAGCTATATTTTGGTAACTTCACTAACAAATGCGAAAGACAGATTGATGAACTCAAAATTTGTATCAATTTCATAGAAATATCATGTTATATTCAATATAAATTACTGAATATTAGATGAAGTCAGTAGCATATCATATTCATGATGTAGCCATCAATCTAGTATTTTTTGACTGTAGTGATTTTCTAATCAATATACATTCGGTAGGTTATCATTGTTTTCTGAAAGCAATTTTCAGATGCACAACTTTCTGCAGTAAGGTTTGAACCTGGTGCCTTGGCTGTTCAAGACATGCTTTGTATCACTGCACCACAGAGCTGGACATGACTAAATCTCACAATCAATAAACATAGCACCTAGAAGTGAAAGACATCAGCAGGCCTAAGTGTTAGATCAATACTAGATATTATAGTACTTGAATAATCAATGACAATGCAGCCTTCATGCTTTAGTTATCAGATCTCCCATGTAAGACAATGAGAGACTGGACGGTTATAAAACCTGACTGGAATTACTCTTGATCTCAAAAGTAAAAACACAAATTCCTATTTAAAAAAGATAAGTAAAGTAAAGCATTAACAGTGATGCTGCAGGTGGTTCTAAATAAATTCTAAGTATGCGCTGTATGTTTTTAAAGCACAGTGGTCTTCCAGACATGAACTTCATATAAGGATGAAATCTACTTGAGTTTCAGTTTTTCCAGTATATTTTCTTCAGTAAGATCATCCACACTTCTCAGCTCTAGCACCTGCAAATGAATATGGTGTACAATTGAATATTTCTATATGAAAATTAAACTTCATATTTAAAATTAGCTTTAAATTAACTATTTAACATGGAAGCTGTCTATAAATTGCAGCTTTTTAGAGTGAGGGAGTAGGAAAAAGTTTGACAGTTGTTGACAAGTGAAGGCGTATGGGGTTGACAAAGCTGACATCAACAATGCCGGTTTTTTTTACACCAGTTAAGTTGTTTCAAATTGAATTATTTTACTACAAGTCTTAAAAATTTATGTAGTTCCTTTGAACTATCTCTGCTTTTAAAAATTGTGGAGGGAGTGGGGGTTATTTTTTTAATATAATTAAGCAGGGACCCCTGAAGTCTTGACAGTTGTTGACAGTCCGATTAAATACAAACTTTATACTTATAACATTCAAATAGAAAAAAAAGAGGAATATTGCAATGCAGTTTAGCATACATTCCAACTTATATGGGCCACCCGTAATTTTATAAATGTTTTAAGACCAGCTATATATAAGGAAGGAAAAGTAAACTTTTTGGAAAGTCCTGAATATCATACAATCAACCTGACCGAACTCTGAGTCTACATACACTGGGATGGTTGCTGGAATGGAGGGCGGAACACATGGGAATGCCCCCACATGCTGTGAAGCCAGTTTCTAATCAAGAATCAAGTCTAATTTAGCTACATGAAGAAGTTGTGCAGAAAAACTACCATGGAAAGCGATAGGAAATGTTAGTGACTCAGTATAAGTATAAATGGCACTTGATGTGCAGATGGCAGCAATTCAATGTAGTCGTATAAATTTATCTCCAATATTTGTGATCCACCTGAAACTTTTAATAGCCATTTATTATCCACAAAAGAGAAGAGAAGAAAAAATACTTCTTCTGCATCCATTCTGAAGCTCCTTCAAATTAGCAGGATGTAGTCCAATGAATGTTCTCAAACTCCTTCAAATTAGCAGGATGTAGTCCAATGAATGTTCTCAAACTCCTTCAAATTAGCAGGATGTAGTCCAATGAATGTTCTCAAACTCCTTCAAATTAGCAGGATGTAGTCCTGAGAACAGAATGTGTTGTGTCATGGTTTACAGGTTTGCTGTGATATCTGTAAATTTCAGCTTCTGAGTCACTGACTCAATATAGGATGGGACAGCCAATTCCACCCCATAACCTCCTTAGTCAGTTCTTACAACATGCATGGAAGGTAAACAGTATTGCTATTCTTTGCTCCCCTTTTGATCCCTGGCAACACACAAATGAAAAAAAGTGCAAAATGGATTGCATAGCAGTGTTATGTGGAACAAATATATGGAATTAACATTTTGATCATATATAGCAACAAACACACAGACTGGACAGCTAGGGTTGGATGTGTCATTCCATTGATGCAAATAAAACAGACAAACATTTAACAATTTTAAGTACAATCCCAAAATAAGGATCCACCTTCACTTTTTACAAAATCTGCACGATCCACAAATTTGCGTAATTTTGCAACATCATTTATTGCATGTTTAGTTCTACAAACAAAATGGCTACCATAATCATAAGTTTGTTAGTGATATACAATTCGGTTACAATCACAGACTGCTCCTGGATACAACAATTTTCGTGCTACACACTGAAAGCTTCCCCTCTACATGCCATCCACTAAGAGACCCACACATACAACCCTCCTAAAATAAATATCTTGACCCAGAACCACTGCTCTGTAATTATAAACCGATTAGACAAGGGAAATAATTTGCGGGAAAAACACTGCATAAATTTTGTTTTGCTTTTCGTAAAAAAAAGTAGACCCTTATTTTAGGATATAATCCAATTTTATTTAAACAGACTTGAAAAACAAATTAGACTAAAGAGTACATGAAGTTATGTGATAAAAACATCATAAAGAGATGTTTGGTAACATCACATTGTTTCTCTATTCCGCTTGTGGTATCTAGTCTTACTTGCCTCCGGTGTTGCAGAGAATCTGGATATCTCCTGTGCAGCTGAGAGTCTTGGATTCCTCCTGTGATATAGTGTCTTGGATAACTTCTGTACAACCAAGAATTTTGAATAATTTACATGAAGCAGCCATTTTAAAAAATCTTTTGTGCAGCTGAGAGACTTGTTTATCTCATGTGCATCTGAGCTTCCTATATACCTTCTGTGAAGCAGTAGTGAGTCTTGGATACTCCTGTGCAGCAGTAGAGTCTTTGATATCTACTACACAAGAGAGTCTTGGATATCTCCTGTGTATCCGAGGATCTTTGTTATCTCATGTAAAGCTGACAATCATGAATATCTTCTGTGGAGCCAAGTCTTGAATAACACATTCTATGGGGTGTCCAGAAAGTTTCTGTGCAAGTTCACTGTAAATAGAACATCACTATTTTTGCGATGTATTTCATTGAATATTTGTATTATCATTTGTCCACAATGTTATGCCTGTGTGTTGTCATGGCCCGAAAGGGGAGTAAAAAAAATAGCAACACTGTTTACCTTCCATGCATGTTGTAAGAGGCGACTAAGAAGGTTATGGGATGGAGTTGGCTGTCCCATCCCATAAAGGGTCAGTGGCCCAAAGCCATGTTGAAGTTGGATGTGTCAGGCCAAAAGGTGCAAATACCGCAGCAATGGTGTAAACCATGACACACTGCATTCCGTTCTCCGGACTACACCCTGCTGATCTACAGGAGTTTGAGAACGAACGCAGAAGAAGACTGTACTATCTTGTTGTTCATTGGGTATACTAGACTGTAACATGATGAATTTTTTGTCAAAAAAGATGAAAATATCCACCATGGGCATGAAGTCATGTCTGGACATTTTTGAAGGGTAAGCAGTGTTATTTGTTGATGGTCATTGCTTCCTGCAGCTCAATAAATGTATGAGGATTGTCTTCATAAACATTTATTGTTAGCGCACCCCAAAGATAATATGGTAGTCTGGTGCAGTAAGGTTAGGTGATTGAGCAGGCAAGATTTAAGAATAACGTCCTCTGTGTAATTACTCCATAACAAAATACATTCAACCAGAAAAACTATTTGTTAAGTATTCAACACCATTATATTTCCCGCTAATATCTTTGATTTTGCATGTAACAGAAATGTGCTGACGGATGCTTTATTTGGGAATGGGTATTCATGACAAAATATACAGCATTTATGACATAATTTGGTTGAAATTGTTTTGATATGTCCACAGAGACTATTTGTATACCCATACTTATCAATGAATTGAAAATATACTGACCTTACCAACTTCTCCATCTTTGACTGCTTGAGATTTTGACCCAGCATACATCATTTGTTGTTCTGGACTACATCCTGGCAACAGAAATAAACAATACAATGGCATATATATATAAACTTTATTCTGTGTTTGTTTACAAACTTCTGCCAGTTACAGTGATGATGATAGTGATGAGACAATTCCTTTAGCTGTGAGCAGGTAGATCTGGACAGCCATAGCTATCTGACAAAAGCCAAGGTTTTTTTCAGTTGTCTAACTGAGGCGACACACGCATGTAAGGTCTTAAAATCATGGATGTGTAAGAGAGGTTTATGGATACATGTTTAGCCTCCAAAGTGAGGCATTATAGCGCACCAGTGTCCCGGATCACTAGTTCTACCATAGGTATAGCCAGCCACATATATCTGGGCAAACTATCACATCATTCTTCTATTAGATTTGTTGACCCATCTGCAGTGATGGCACACCTAGCATTCCTCGTCATCTAGGAATCTGCAACAAAAGGACAAAGGTGCAATGTCCACTGGCCTGAACCTCATGATCACCCATGACAATCAATAAAAGGTAATACCGCTGTAAACATGAATGAAAAAAAGTACTTATGTAGAACACAGGCAATGTAGTCTTACTGGACGACAGCTAACAAACTATCATTGACAGGTGCAAATGTGAAAAAATACAAACAGTACACAGGACATATAACCATACAAATAACACATATAACCATACAAATAACAGTAAGGACATAATTGACATTTTGGCGAAAAGGCTTTTATCAAGATGACACGCACATACATCAAAAGATGACAAGTAGGAATGACACGACACATAAAACGAGCAAAATGACACAGTAACATGTCTTTTCATTCCTAATTGTTGCCTTTTTATATTATGTGTGTGTCATCTTGCTAAAGACCTTTTGATAGAAACATCAATTATATCCTGTGTACTGTCTGTATTTGTTCACATTTGCACCCGCCAGTGATTGTTAGCCGCCGTCCAGTAAGACTACATTACCTGTGTTCTACGTAAGCACTATTTTCAGGGTATAAGACGAGGTTGTCAACCCATCACCCAATTCTCCTCAGCTGCCTCCTACAACATGCCTGGAAAGAAGACAATGGTCTCATTATTTGCACCCTGTACTAGAAATTCTGGCACCAGTTGCCACGCTGGTGGCCGGTTACAATGGAATCCCTCTATAGCGCATCCTTTTATAACACTTTTCAAAATCTCCAATTATATTTATTATTTCCTGCCTAAGACTTATGTGTCTGGCCATTGACGTAAATAAAACGGTGACACAACGCATTTCCATTCTCTAGACTACATCCTGCTGGAAATCTAGAAGGACCAATGTCATGCTACAAGAGTGACCCAGTGGGAGTTTGAGAATGAACACTGAAGAATAAGAAGATTTATTATTTATTGTTTGTACTGTATACAGTGAATTTCTATTATTACATCCATATTTCATCGTCTGGACCAATTTGTTATAATGGGATTTCACTGTAGGAGGATATAGTCCAGAGAATAGAAAATGTGTTTTGTCATGGTTTACAGTTTGGATGTGATATCTATGACTTTCAGCCGGATACATCCAATTTTTGTGTCACCATGACCATTATGATGGAATGGTCAAATTTACCCTAAAACTCCTTAATCATCTTTTGCTACATGCATAGTCTCTTTTCTGGCCCAGACTACACATAAATGTTTATAAACCTTATAGTTACTTTTTTATAAAAAGGGATGTATATAGAGACTAGTATTGCTCTTGTACAAATCCTAGGGTTAGTTAATAACCCAGATCCTAAAAACACTTTCACATGTTATATCCTGGTAACAAGTAGATTCTTCAATAGTAAAATGCATCACATCACTGAGGACATTCCCACATATGCTCTGCTTGTCGTTCCGTCAGCCAGCTAAAAGTGTATACGCTCAGCGTCCCAGTCAGTCTTCTGATCTTTCCGGAGATGGAGCACTTTCTATCTCAGCAAGTAGATTCAAGGGTCTTGTGAGTAACTATCTAACTGCTCTATACTTGGCCAATATCGGACTGGATGTATAATAACTGATCGCAGAAAAAACACCAAAGCAACTAATATTTCTGCTCACTACCAGCTATCTTGTAATATAAAATGTTACGTTTGGCTGACTTGAAGTTTGACTGATCTGATTTAGACAAAATGCTAAAAATAATGAAAAACATCATTAATTTAGATATATATGCAAGACAAAACTGCAGACATCATTAATTTAGTCTGAAGTAAAAAAAATGATTGAAGACACCATTCATTTAGACACACATACAAATCAATAATTGAGGCACCATTAATTTAGACACAAGTACAAGACACTTATTGAGGCACCATTAATGTAGACATTTTTACTGAATATTTTCAATATGATATGGAAAAACAAATGCCCACCCCAACAATGGAAAAATGGCATCATTATCAAATTACTAAAAAAAAGGAGACATAACAAATTGTGATAACTGGAGGGGAATCACACTGCTATCCGTACCTGGCAAAATTCTTTGTAATATGATGCTTGCAAGATTAAAGTCATCCTTAGACAAAAGACTTAGAGAAGAGCAGTCAGGCTTTAGACCAGGTCGTTCCTGCCTTGACCATATATTCACTCTTAGAACAATAATAGAAGAATGTCTAGAATTTAGATCTAATCTCATAATAAACTTCGTTGATTTTCAAAAAGCCTTCGACAGCATCCATCGACCATCGATTTGGGAAATTTTAAAAATATAAGGATTCCAAAATAAATATATAAATGTGATAAAATCATTCTATACCAACTCAAAATGCTGTGTTAGAACAGAAAAAGGCAATTCAGAATGGTTCCCTGTGATTACTGGTGTTAAACAAGGCTGCCCTATGTCACCATTACTATTCAATATTGCAATTGGCTATGAGAAAAAGCACATCCAACACAAATTTAGGAATCAAATGGATAAATAAAACAACATTAGAAGACCTGAATTTTGCCGATGATCTTGCACTATTGAGTGAAAACCATCAAGATGCACAAACAAAAACTGATAGATTAAAACTCATTGTAGGACAAATAGGTCTCCAAATCAATTCAGCAAAAACAAAAATTATGGACTTCACCAATTCACTTAACGAAATTACTTTAAATGGACAACAACTTGAAAAAGTACAGAAATTCTCCTATCTAGGAAGCAAATTAACACTCGACGGTGATGTCATGCCAGAAATTACAACTCGCATTGCCCTAGCATCAAGTGCATTTAACAGACTGTCTAATATCTGGAAGTCAAAGTCAATCAGCACACGCACGAAAATGCGCTTATTTAATTCCTGCGTTATTACAGTGCTATCATATGGATGTGAGAGCTGGAAAAGCTCTTTATCTTCAGAAAAGAAATTACTAAGTTTCGAGAACAAATGTCTTTGTAGGATAACTATAGTCCGTTCAGATTCGTTTGCCGAGATGTTAAATTATTTTTATCAAAAACTTATTGTTCATTTGGATTGATCATTTGAAGTTAGGTTTAGAATAATAATGTCGCTATAGAAATATTTTTTTATCAAAGAAATGTGATCCAGTATCAAAGATACCTTATTTAACCTATATTAAAAAAAAGTTAATCTAAATTATAAACAACCGCTGGATTATGTAGATGCTTACATCTCACAGCTGATTATTAAATATAAAGGCATGACCCTCACGGTAGAATGTGCACCGTTCTAAAAGTAGTTGTTTCCACTGTACATTTGTATAAAGCAATGTTACATATGGAAATTCCCGTTTAGCACCAAATATTATTTTTCCTGAACTTAGAATTATGTGAAATCAAAAACGGCTATTGACTCGATTTCAAGTCACAAGTCAGAGGCACGTCTCAATATTTACAGAAAGTAGGCGGCACTAAGCATATTACCTTCTGCAAGTCTATGTGAGAATGAATCTGAAAGCGAAATATTTTACTGAGCATAACATTGCTATAAAGATTTATCAATACTTCTGCAGAGAGCGTAAAAAGGGACATCTTTATTGTTCTTTATCAAATCCTGAGAAGAGAACAATGCATATTTTAGGTTTGTGTAAACGTTCATTTGATCGAATAGTGGAAGCAAGCGGATATTTATTGCCAACAAATTCACGAAAGCAAGGAAGGAAAGAAAAGATAGACAGTTTCGATAAGGACCTAGTAAAAAGAGAAATATGTAGAATGTTTGATAAAAACGAAGAAGTGACACTTAGAAAGTTGAAGATTTGGCTGAAAACTAATAACGACATTGAAATATCAAAAACTTTATTATGGAAAACTGTAAGAAATGCAGGCTTCACCTTTAGAAAGTATGCTGGTGGAAAAAACATTATTTGTGAAAAGCCACATCTGGTAGCTCTTAGAAGCAAGTATTTACGTGAAGTGAAGGGAATGCGCGAGAATGGTTATGATATTGTGTATTTAGATGAAACTTGGATCAACGCTCATCATACAAATGAAAAGGAATGGCAGTTAGCAGATGGAAGTATTAAAAGATCAGTACCAAGTAGTAAAGGGCAACGTTTGATAGTTGCACATGCAGGTAGCAGACATAATGGGTTGTTGCAGAATGCTCATCTAATTTTCATTTCAAAATCCATTGACAATAGAGACTACCACTCCGAAATGAATGGGCACATATTCGAAGACTGGATCGAAAAAAGTATTCTTCCAATATTAGATAGACCTTCTTGTCTGATAATGGACAATGCTTCATACCATAACGTAGTGAACGTAGAAGATAGAATCCCAACATCATCAAGTACAAAAGATGCAATCAAAACGTGGCTCATAAAAGAACACATACCAGTTACCGACAGGTACTTGAAACCCGAATTGCTTAACCTTGTAAAACAGACACAACGAACAAAGATATTTAAAATAGACAAGTTAATTGAAGAACATGGTCATAGATGTTTGAGACTACCTCCATATCATGCACACTTAAATCCTATAGAGTTAATTTGGGCAAAAGTTAAAGGACACGTAGCATCTACAAATACAACTTTCAAATTATGTGATATTGAAACACTTACAAATCAGGCTCTATCAAATATACATAAAGACTACTGGGTGAAATGTGAGGATCATGTGTTACGCCAAGAAGAGGAATATTGGAAAAAGGAAGGTTTGTTGTTTGTTCAGCCGAAAACAGTAATCGACCTATTTGACTCGTCTGATTATGAATGATCATTACTCTGATTAAGTCTACACTAAAAAAAGTTTGATTTGCAAAATTTACAAGTTGATTTGTAAAACATTTCATTGCTCAATACCACCCAAGCAATTCAAAAAAATGTTATAAGCAAACCATCAACCATTACTTATAAAAATTAGCCCGCTTGATTCAATACAGAAGTTCAGATATCTTGGATCAACTATTACAGACAAAATTTCCTTACATGAAGAAATATATGTACTTATTTCAAAGGCAACGACAACATTTGTGAAACTCACACCAAGAGCATGGAACAATATCAAATTGACTCTACGAACAAAAGATATATTTTAAATTTTTTTACACCTGCCACCATGTAAAATTTTGTGGACACGCCTATGGGTCATCATTGCACTAGATTACTGTAAAATATTTTGTTTATGGTCTAAATAATATTTACATGGGCAAACATCAAAAGAATTCGCCGCTTTCAAATAACCATTACAGCTAGACATCAAGTAACACATATGTTTTCGCGACATGGACATTTTAACAACGTATGCCAAAATTCATGTGAAATCATCAAGAACTTTTTGAATTATAAATCATAACATCTCGGCAAACGAATCTGAACGGACTATAACACCCATTGGAGTGAATTCAAATCGAATGATAAAATCAGAGAAGAGACACATCAAAATTTCATCACAGATGTTATCAGAAAACGCTGTTGGTCCTACATCGGGCATGTCCTACGCGCAGACACCAACAGAATACACCACCAATCTCTTGAATGGATACCTACAGGCAGAAGAGTAAGGGGTAGACCAAAAGAAACACTCAGAAGAACAATACTTAAAGAAAGTAAAACAACCAATATTCATACTATTCAAGAACTGCACAGAATAGCTTTGAACAGACAGAATTGGGAGAGATCTGACTTCTGCCCTATGCGCTAACTTCAGCGCAAAAGGAAAATGAATGAATGAAAAATGAATTAATGTAGACACATGTACAAGACAATAATTGAAACACCACTCATTTAGAACAGAGGTGGTCAACTATTTTTTGAGTCTATGGGATGATTGAGAATTTCTCATGTGGGACGGGGAACAAGATGCTTTTGCTAGTCCTTTGAAATTCCCAGTAATATAAGCTCAGGGGCTAGCACATATAGTAATCGGCCTTGCTGGTCAGTAAAAATGGATTGATGTGATGAGCTTGGATTTGGCTCATGGATTGTTATTCTATTTAAACATAACCACAAGTCTATGTTTGCATTTACTAACCTTGCGGAGAAATAAATATGAAGATAAGAGGGTATGACACTCTGCCGTCATCATGTTTGTGAACGTAGCTTAGAATGACATATCGAGGCTGTTGTGAAGGCAGTTCATCTTGCAGATCAGAGATTGTAATGTTCTGATAAATTTTTACAAGGAATATGTTATAAATAAAGTAGTATACAACTTATAAACTCCTTTTTCAATTGAATACGCACTCTTCAGCTCATCATTTAAATGATTTATCATGGTATAACAAATGTTATAATTTTATAAAATTACAAAACAAATATCTAGTATGCATAGAGTTACTGTATGTTTGAAACTGACCAGCTTGTGATATCTAAATTTAGTTTCTGGCCAGCATTTTTTCAAAATACGTTGTCAACAAAATGAGAAATGCTCCAACAAAATTTTTTTATTGTTCACAATTTCAACATTTGGCTCATGCAAATTTAAAAAAAAAACTTTTCTTAAGAGTCAGTAGATAAAGTATAGAAAGCAATTCACTGTTGAATCTAGTTGGTTGCTGATCCAACTGTCCATGGGCTCATGCCCTTTGACCTAATGCCATTAAATGGCATTATATTTCTGGGAAATCTGTGCATTTTCGGCCCACCCCGGGACAGAGCAGGAGAATAACTATCACACAACCAGGAAGGTAGGTTTCAACCTATGCACTGCTCCTAGCCACTGTAGCCAAGATAGGGTTCACTATGCTCATTCCCCACCACCAATTGACTACTGGTTATGACGAACTTCTCTATTGCTCCAGGCATGCAACCAAATGTTCAAGTCAAAAGGATTGTCATGTCCTGAGTTACTGTGCCTCTATGATGGGTTTCAGCCATAGGAAAAAACAGTGCTGTCAGTTTCCTCCTCCCCAGTGCTGCACAGTACATCTCTGGCTACCTCCCAATCACAGAGTGTGCATGCATATATATTCAGGTAAACATGAAACACATTTCGACAACAAAATAAAAGCATAATTGTATAGATGATGTGCCATGAAGCTTCTCTAAAAAGATAACCTCAATATAACGGCATGTCATCCACTAAGGTTTTTTGTTGCATGGGTGGTATGTCTAGTGGGCCATTGGTGAGACCCACAGACACAACCACATGCGTAGTTGAATCTAGTAAAGGAACACTTATTTCAAAATAATTATATAGATGATTTGTGTTCATGGTTCCATGACTAATGTCTACTGAACTTAAGTAAGGAGAAAAATGTGGTAAGGAGCAAATTAAGTAAGGAGCAAACAGTTAAATTCTGCTGCATGAAAGCATGCCAGCACATCAATCCTTATTGACAAAGCAGTATCTCATAATGCACAATATGACTGCTCTGTAACATCCACCATAATCTTCTAACCTGGCATTACATCAATTAAAGGATGGAGACAAAGAATACTCAGAGTGTCATTAAGAGATTGAATTATAAATGATAACATCAGACAGATAACCAAAACAATACCCGTATTGGAACACGTCAAAAGACAACAGATCAAGTGGTTTTCACACGCTTCCAGAATACCAACAGATAGCATGGCACAAATGGCCATGACGCATAGAAATCACGGCTATAAAGCCAGAGGCAGACCATGTAAAAGATGTATAACAGAAATCAAAGAAGCCACAAGAACAATTTACAAACAGCACACAAGAAGGCTATCTCCAGAGAACTCTTCCACCCCTGACGCAAGGCAAACAAGGGTCACAGCGTATAGATAGAAAGAATGGAGAAAGAATAACTCATAAGAATTGAAACTAACTACCAAGGCTGTACAAGAAGGAAGACATGTGCCTGCCAAATAAACAAAGCAGCAATTGCCACTGAGTTTTTGGATATGTTGATGTCCAGTGCTTCATGGACACAAGCAACTGCAGACTTCAAATAATGGATTTCAGGAAATCTTCAACAGCTGTAATGCATGTTAGTAAAAGTGTATGTTGCAGAAGGGAACTATTGTGAAATGAGTGTAGTCTTAATAATTTATATTCTTACTGGTTGCTATAAAATAAACAAATTTAAGAATTTTTTGAAGCTACCTCATTTAATGATAAATGTTTAATATCACTGTAAATGGATACTTCAACAGTTCATTGTCTATAGAATACCCCATATGAAAGTTTCAACCCCAAACATATTTCAATTAAAACTATAAATAGAATATCAATCATGTTCATTCATTCATTTTCCTTTTGCGCTGAAGTTAGTGCATAGAACAGAGGTCAGATCTCTCCAATTCTATCTGTTCAAAGCTATTCTGAGCAGTTCTTGAATAGTATGGATATTGATTGTTTTACTTTCTTTAAGTATTGTTCTTCTGAGTGTTTCATTTGGTCTACCCTTAGCTCTTTTGCCTGTAGGTATCCATTCAAGAGATTGGTGGTGTATTCTGTTGATGTCTGCGCAAAGGGCATGCCTGATGTAGGACCATCTGCGTGTTCTGATAACATCTGTGATGAAATTTTGATGTGTCTCTTCTCATCAAACATGTGATCAACAACAGGTACAATGCTAAATTTATGTGGTGACAATCTGTCAAACTTCAGTAATTAGACACTTACCCGGGTATGCCACAATCCTTCAAGACATACCTATTATGGTATATTGGAACTATGTTGAATATTGGTCAACTATGTAATCTAGACACCAACAGAAACACATGCATCTAAACCCACCCAACTAATAACATTAATGAACCAATAATGAGAGGTTAGTGTAATTATGGGTATGCTACCTACATTTATATGAGGCCTGTTAGAGGTGAGATATTCATATCAAGAATCCAACAAATAATAACTGAGGTATGTCAAGTGATAATATAATATTAAGATTTAATGTAGAGATGAGGTGGTAGGTTCTCATCTTCACTATACTTCCTTAGCAGTTTTACTTGTTTGGCAATAATATATGTAAATATGAAACTAATGCAAATACAGACAAACATAGAGATAATTAGCATTTACCTCATACTGTTCATCTAGGACAATCTTCAGCGATGTTTTATCAATTTTCACTGGAAAAGAAAATGTAATAGTTGTTTACAGCAACCATTGTAGCTTTATCAATGGTATCATAATCATCATTTGTCATGCCGTATTACTTAAGCAATAATGGATCCCAACAAACATTGCCTCTAGGGTTAACTATTTGTTCTGGTTCATATTTGTGTTGTCAAGGCCCAAAGGGGGAGCAAAGAAAAGCAACACTGTGATCTGTCAAGCATGTCATAAGAGTCAAAAGATGAAATTTGGAGTGAGATCATCTGTCCTTTCCTATATAGGGTCAAAGTGACTCAGAGGCAGTTCTGAAGTCAGATGTGTTGAAATGCACAAGTATCACAGCAAAGCTATAAATCATGACACAATGCATTCATTCTCCAGACCACACTGCAGGAGTTTGAGAAATGACTCAGTAAATGTAGACATTTCTTCATGTCTTGATGCAAGGATGTCTATAATGCTCTTTCCATCATCATTAGCCTTACTTGCTATTGATACGACTTGTTCCTCAAATTTTTTATAATCAAGATACTGGGTAGTTTTATTATTTTCAGTTATTTATGTTATGTCCACTTACTAATATTTCATTTATTGCTCTCAAAATGTATTCTCTTCATCTTCAATGTTCGTTCTCAAACTCCCGCTGGATCTCTCTTGTAGTAAGACAATTGTCCTACTAGATTTCCAGCAGGATGTAGTCCAGAGAGTGGAAATGCGTTATTCGCTGTTTTATTTGTGCCAATGACTCAGCACATCCGTCTTCTGTTGGAAAATGTATTAAATGTAAAGAAACATGTCAGGTGATGATACACATCCTTGCCAAACTATAATTTTTTAATCTACTGGAATGTTTCTATGTGTTTGCTGCTCTTACATATGCTGAATTTTTGTCAATGGAGGTTTCTAATGATTCTCAAACCTTTTCTATCAATATTTAAAACATTCAAAGACTTTAGTAATGTATCAACCAGCGCCAGGTGATCAGATTGCAATCATTAATAATGTGTACTGTTTGTCGTGTATTTTCTTTAAAAAGACTTTAAGCTTGAAAAGTTGAAACTGTCTTGTATACTGTTATCTGGTGTTTTTTATATATAATAATCTGATAGTGTGTGCGTGCATTGTAAAGCTGATAAACCTTGTGTTTTACAATATAGAATAGTCTGATAATGTGTGTTCTTGCATTGTAAAACTGATCGACCTTGTGTTTTACGTAAGTAACCTAGATTGCAAGGAAGTCCCCTCAGAGAAGATTCTTCTTCTTCTTCTTTCGTTCGCTAATAATGTATATATCTGCAGTGTTGTTTCTTGTATAAATTGGACAGTGTTTTCCATTTCTTGTTTTGTACCATAAAGTTTAACATTCATTGGTGTATCAGAAGGCCAGTATGTGCATCTTAATGTGTCATAGTTTGCACATTCTTGAAGGATATGTTCTGAAGTCTGGTTGACTTGTCCACAATTACACTTTGCTGTTGTGCCAATTTTAAATTTTGTATACATATGGCTGTTTAGTCTATTGTGTCCAGTTCTCAGTCGAAATATGATGACCTGTTCGTGTCTGCTAAGTAGGTGGTAGTCATCCCGTGGAGGTAAGTTAGGCTTTCGTTGTGCCTTTATCATGGATTTCTTTTGGTGATAGCTGATTGGTACATCCGGTTGCTGCATGTTAGCACCTTCCTTGGTGAGTTGATCAGCTCTCTCATTTCCTGCTATTCCACAGTGTGATGGAATCCATTGCAGTATAACTCTACACCTATTTTGTACTATGGACAATACCTCTTTTAACTCTGGAAGTTTATTGGATTGTAATGCCTCTAGTACTGACCTTGCATCTGTAAGTATTACAATAGGGTGTGAGGTCCTGTCCAATGTTAACAGTTTCTCAGAGAAGATGACTTCCCACACATGGTATGGGATCCTACAGCCACATTGAGTAAAACTGTCTTCTAGGTCTTGCAAACTCACTGGAACACATCCACATCAAAACAAATACCAGAGAAACAATGATAAAGAGTTGAAAGTAAAACTCTGGTACAGGAACAAGAGTGACAACTTGTACTTTCCCAGAGTTTTATCATTCCGAGTTGTACAGACTTCTTCAGATTTGACTTCCCTTCCAAAAATATATAAACAAAGTCTCAATCATAAGTAAGTAAGATTAACTAAATAACTAATGCACTGGCTTATTGTCTACAGGATTTGAGTATTAGTCCTAGAACAACGACTATCAGTTTACCCAGCTGTGGGAATTTTATGGGTTTCACTTTAAATGTACCTAGCTCAAACCAGCACAAGTAAATTTAAGTAGGAAGCCAGAGGACAATTTTTTAAAATTTTTGAGACTAATGGGAATACATTCAGTTCAATTCCCGTTAGTCTCAAGAATTTTCAAACCAGCACATACTTTCACAATTGAAGAAAGGATTCAGGGAGACGAAATATTAACGAAATGCACCATAAGCTAAAAAAAAACTGAGCCAACATTATATTTAACAAAACAAGGTAGGGGAAGATAAGTAGTGTTATCATAAATATTACATTATGTCCCTTTCCTTTTTTAGTGTGCAGAAGACTTATTCTTCATGGGGAGGGGGTGGCATCTGTATTAAGCATTATACACAAAATTCATGCATAAATGCGTTCCTTTCAGTTTTCCATCCTTTCACTGCTGTAAGGGTCATTGGATGACCCACGCTGCACAGTTTTTCATGCTGTAGCAGTTCTCGGGTGTGTAACAAATGTACAGCATCTTATCTCTAGCTTGCAAGCTTAATAAACAGTCATCTCTGATTAAATTAGCCATTTTTATTTTGCACAAACACGGTCTGCTAGTGATATGATTTCAGTGACGACACAAAAGCAGCGCATACTATAGCAAAAATAGAATGAAATTGCGCATAACATTAAAAAGTTGGAATGTAGGCACTTCTTTCCATATTGTACCAAAGAAAGTAGTGAGGAAGAGTGCTGACCCTTCACTTCTTCAAAGGAAGATGCTGGTTCAGTAATGTAAGAACGAAGTAGTGTTATGAATACAAGCTTACAGAACACAGTCCATGTGATATTAGCTCCAAGAACATGTAAGCCTATCTGAGATATGAGCAGAAGTGACCTGCAGACACTCTGATGATTAGTTTTATAACAGGTTGTGTTCCAGTATTGATCTAATTCATAAAACAGAAACCATATGTAGATGATAACATCAAGCTCACTGCTATTTGGTCTACTCTACTTAATATCTTGTCAGAATTTTGCAAAATATGAATACTTACGGACTATAGCAGCGATGTTCTTCTCCTTCCTAAGTTTAAATTTCTTCAATAGGTCTCTAACTTCCTGTGACATGTCACACACACTTACATTTGATGACTGTGAAAAGAAAATAATACAAGCAAAGTCCTATACAGGATATGTTTCAGCTATAGGCCCTAATTATACCAGATATTTTTCTGGTGGTTCGTGGGTATACGATGTACCCCCAACCATTCTTTAACCAGAAATTTTTGTTATTGCTACTTTGTTCCAGAACTTTGTTCTGTAAGCATTGGATTTTAGAACAATACATAAGATTAACACCACTAAAATGAAATATGTGAGACATATGATTGGAGTTAGCTTAAGAGACAAAATCAGGAATTAAGCACTAAGGAAACAATTAGGGATCAAGTCAACAATAGAATACATCCAGAAACAACAAGTTAAATGGTACGGCCACATAACCAGACAGAAAGAGCAAAGTATTATCCAAAAAACACTTAAACGATACAAAAACAGTCGACCTATTGGACGCCCTCGTAAAAGGTGGATAGATAGTGTATTAGAGACACTTGGAAATATAACAGCAGAAGAGGCAAATAGAAGGACAAAAGACTGTACACTCACTCTCCCCTCAACACTGAAAGGTAAATGAGGACAGTAAGAAGAAGAAAAAGCTACTTTGTTATTTTAATTATGCATCAGTCTAAAAGAAACTACCGGTAAATGTTTCTGGAAAGAAGAATTATAATGTAAAAACTCACAAGTCCATCTCATCTATTTTTAGTCAGCTTTGCTGAGAATCTACAAAAGGTTATTGGACATTCTGAACTTTTCTTCTTCTTCTGTGTTCATTCTCAAACTCCTGCTGAATTCTCTTGTAGCAGGACCATGGTCCTACTAGATTTCCAGCAGGATGTAGTCCAGAGAATGGAAATGCGTTGTGTCACCATTTTATTTGTGCCTATGGCCAGACACATCCATCTTTTGCGGTATTCTGGACTCATCAAAGTTATTGGAAAAAATGTTCTAACATTTTCTCAGTGGATGGTCATTATATGAGTTTGGGAACAGTTCAAAAACTATTATACAGATATCAGCTTTGTAAAATATTGTGTATTCAGAAATGGATTACCAACAAAATAAGACCATTAGTATGTTCTGTCACAATTATTGTGGTCTGTGGTTCTCCAGAGGTAATATTTTGTGTCCACCAATTTTACAATTTGATTATATGCAACACCTATTGCCTATCATTTTCTACAAATTTAATATGACATATCATTTTAAACAACAGTCATCAAAATCAGTAAGTTCATCCAATTCCATGTAATTTGACACATACATTTGATATAGGGGCCTATTTAACCTGTAGCAACCCGTAGTCTACAAATGTCGAAAAATGTCATTTAGAGATAGATGTCAGACGTCAACATATGTTTACATTGTGGTAGCCATTTGCAGTCATGGACAACAATCTGCAATGTTTATATCCCATCATGCTGTTATAGTGTCTGCTAGAGTGCTTGTTTCTTAGATTTCCGAAGCGATATAAATACGCAGTCATAATTTATTTGACCTTTTCACATTTGCAAACTAAATTGTATAAGGCCTAAACCTAACTTCAGTGCCACGATTTTTCACTAAATCTTCACAGATTATGATTCAGACCAAGACGAATTTTAAAGCTTTAGGATTTCAGTTACTGTAGATCATCGTATGGCATGTGTGAAAAATATGTATATTTAATAGTGATTTAATTGATGCAATTTATGATGAGGAATTTGAGGAGCAGTATTGTCTTCATCTGGGCCTATACGTGACCTTGACATGGTAAGTTCTTTGTGTGCGTTTGTCCACATTTTCAATTTTGGTTGTACACAACATAACACTGACACACACAAGCAAATAACACCTCCAAATCATATCTAGAATCCACTTATCCCTATTGCCTCCGAATTTGAAATAAATAACTCAATAAATAAAAACATTACGCTAAAATAGCAAACATGTGCAGAAAAACCAGAAGTAAAAAAATGGCCAGATGCCAGAGGAAGAATGCATTATATTTAGCTGGGCTGCCAAAGGTTAATAGTAGGTTTGATTTCACTGAACTTCCATGACATGGAAATAAAACTTGTGAAGCAACTGCTAGCACTAATTTAATCTTCATATAACACAGCTCCCTCCCCCCCCACAAAGGGTGTTCCAGAGAGGTGGAAGGGAGCCTCTCAGTGTGTTAAGTGCAGATTGATGGATGTTGATTTGTATGCGCCTTTAGCGAAAGTTTGTATTGTTAAATAATGTATGTGATTAGTACTGTAACAAATAGGCCACATCTACTTAACATGAACCTAATTATTGATATAGTTTGTTGTATTATATAATAAGGCCTAATAAATATAAATATATATATATATATATATAATATATATATATATATATATATATATATATATATATATATATATATATATATATATTTATATATATATATATATATATATATATATATAAATATATATATATATATATATATATATATATATATATATATATATATATATATATATATATATATATATATATATATATTATATATATATATATATATATTATATATATATATATATATATGGAAGACACAAATAGCACCACAGAAGTGGAATACAGTGGTGATTGTTCCCATCTGGAAAAAAAATGCAGTAAGAGGAATTGCACTAAGTATAGAGGCATATCACTCTTAAGCCACACAGGAAAAATCTTTAACAAGATACTAGAGAGAAAGATGCTCGCATATATAGAACCACAGGTCAACAACACACAATTGGGCTTTCAGAAAAATAAAAGTTGTACAGATGCAAACCTCACCCTCAAACAACTTTCAGAAAGAGAGACAGAACATAACCAAGACTTATATTTGGCTTTCATGGACTAAGAGAAAGCTTTTGATAGAGTGGACAGAGCACAACTATGGATAACACTACAGACATGTGGAGTTCCCCAACTTCTAATAAGCCTATGTCAGTGCATATATGCCAATTATAGTCAATGCACAGTAAGAACGAGCACAAGTACATCTGATAATTTCCAAAATTACTCTGGAGTGAGACATGGTTGTGTACTACCACCCCAATTTTTCATAACATACAGAGATCACATCTGCAACATAGCAAAGACAACAGAAAAAAATCAACATGAAGGATACCTTAATAGAATTGCTATTTGCAGATGACCAAGCACTAGTAGCATCACCAGAAGAGCAACTATAAAGGCAAATAGACAGATTATATCAAACATGTCATACCTTTAACATGAAGATAAACATAGAAAAGACAGAAGTAAAGAAGATAGGAAGTTTAGAAAGAAACAACAATATATATATTGGAAACAACAGACTTAAACAAGTGACAGAATTCACACACCTAGGAAGCAATATAACAACAGACTGCAAGAGCAGCAAAGAAATGTACAATAGATGTAGTAAAGCATAAAAAGCCAGTGGGCAAATGACACCAATCTTTAGAAACAAAAATTTAGATTTAAACACCAAAATAAGACTATTCAAAACGAGTATTATGCCAACACTGTGCTACCAATGCCAAACACGGACAGTGACAGCACAAGACAAATGTAAACTTGTGACAGCTAAAATGGCATGCTTACGCAGAATCCTAGGAATAACGTTAAGAAACAGAGTGAGAAATGAAGACATTATACAAAAAACCAGCACTTCCTCAATCTTGGAATATATTAAGAGACAACAGATCAAATGGTTTGCACACAATAACAGACTACCATCAGACAGCAAGCTATGCTACACAGATACAGTGAAGGCCGACCACGAAAACGATGGACACCAAAATAAATGAGGCGATAACCTCCACAATATCAGCAAAATAGCATGAGGGCCATCTCCAGAAAACTCTTCTACCCCTGGATGCTGAAAGGCAACAAATAAAGAATAAAGGGTTTATTTATTATTTATATTGATTCCGATAGAATACATATAATGTCATGTCCTGACACTGACTAGTACCAGTAACTAGTAGTACTCACTCACGACTCACTGGTGAGTGTGAAGTGACACAAGTGTGTTTAGTGTCTTATGTCTAGGCTCTAGTAGGCTGACTCGCTTACTAATTTAATTAGTATTAATTAATTAGGCTACTGTGTTAAGTCGTTAAGTTAAACTAAGTTCTAACTGAATTAGTTTTATGCCTGAATTTTCAAGGAATTAGGTTTCTTCGGTCATAAAATATACTGCTTATAAAACTTACCATTTCGACGTCTTGTTTTGATTATCTTACACACCTAGACACAGCTAAACAGATGTTGGCGATCAATAAACACAGTTGACAAATTTTGGTATAGCAAGAAAGAAACAAGACACTCCCCCACACTGTTTCGTTACATGCGGAAGTGAAAAGACGTATGATTTTATGGTCCAAACAAAATGCAGTATTATTTGTAAAAACATATTGTATATATTAAATAATTCAAAGTAAGTTTCCAGATTAAATTTGTAAAGTTATTGATTTTATTGTATCATTTCAGTCTAAAAAGTATATAATTAATCATAGTCAGTAAACCTATGTATCAATAATATTAATATGTACCATAATATTTAATGTCATCTTGAATTTGCTCGTCAACTTCCACAATGGTGGAATAGAAATGTTGAAACTATCACAAAGGAAAGAATAATATTTGTTGAATGTTAAAGTCAATGCTCCCTGAGACCAAGCTAGTCAAAGTGGAGCGGATTAATGCCATGTTCACGCAGCATGAGTGCTATAAAGGGATGGAGGACGGACCGCACCTGGCGGCATCATCGGGAGGGCGGCAAATTTATTTTCGTCCAGTCTTTCACAATCACTGACAAATTTTTTTTTCATGGAACAAGGGCGAAAAATTATGATTCCGGCCCGGATGTCATTGACCCACGCTACGCCACTATGCACAAGTCTATGCATTTCTGCGAACCAGTCGATTTTAGTTCTTGTTTCTTGATTAGAAACTGGCTTCACAGCTGGCGGGACATTCCCATAAGTGCTCCGCTCCAGCAGACATCCCAGTGTATGTAGACTCAGAGTCCCGGTCAGATGTTGATTGTGGGATCTTCGTGACTTTCAAAAAATTTACTTTTCCTTCTCTCACATCTGGACAGCGGCGTGCATAGGGTAATTGCAGCCCGGTGCGATGAATATTTTGCACCTTCCTGAAATTTATTTTAAAAATTCCGAGTAAAATTTTATAAGTTTATTAATATTATCGATTTTATCCACATTTAACAAATTTATTTAAAATAATAAATTTAAAATAAATTTAAAATTACAAATTGCGAGCTTTTTGACTAGCGAAGTTATTAATGACTGTGTCGAAGCTCACATCATTGACCAGCTCATGTTCGATTGATATAATTGCGAGGTTGTTTAATCTCAAGTTGTTCATAGTTGACCTGCGATAGTTTTTGATTAATTTGAGTTTGGAGAAACTTCTTTCACGTGTAGCTATACTAACTCCTTGAGTTAGGAACATACACAGTAAAAGACAATATTGGGCACTGAATGGGAAAGCTGATGTTTGTGAATAAAGACAAGTAATTCCGTAGGCCCTTGGTCCTTTAAGTTCAAGACCGAAGGTGCTGCGACAAAATTCATTAGTCGCTTTCTCTCGAGTAAAAATTCATTCTTGTCGATGTCATCATAAAGGAGCGTTGTGAAGATCAATGTCGACTCGATCGTCTAATAGTTGCTTTGGAGAAAGAAAGCCAAACTTGTCAGCAACCTCATGCATTTGTGCAATTCTTGTTGAACTCTCCTGATTCACTCTGTCCATGGAAGCGCATATTTCCAACCAAAGTTCATTTCTGTAGCTTAAACCGGCATCTGCGGCTTCTTCTCCAGGCATGGCAAAGACTGGCAAAGGATGGAGCAACACAGGAACAAAAAGACCAAGAAATCACCTACCAAGAAAAGAAGACCCTCATCAAAGCCATCAGGAAAGTCGACCACCCAAAAGACAATTACCACTATCTCAACAGAGCAGAGCAGGTTATTATCTTCCGCCTCAGAACAGGACACAACAGATTAAACAGCCACTTAAATAGACTAAGATTGATCCCATCACCACTGTGCCTTTGTGGGCAGGCAGCACAGACAGCTGAACATATCCTGCAAGACTGCAATACACTAAACCAGTTAAAGGAAGAACACTGGCCTACAGAGATGGATATCCACAGAAAGATGTATGGGAGCACTGAGGAGCTTTCAAATACAGCAGCATTTATTAAGAAAAAAGGACTTGCTGTGTAGACATGTCATACTCCGAACGAGAAGAAGAAGAAGACAAGCCAGTACGACATCTTAACTATCAAAATTATTTTCTTTCACCGGTAAGATTTTCTAAAAGGAAAAAGACATATAGAACCAAATCTGGAGAATGTGATGGGTGTAGAATAATTTCAATATTCAAATCTAGAGAATATGATGGGTGTGGAATAATTTCAATATTCAAATCGTTGACTGATTGCAACGCAAGCCATGCTTTATGAGACGGTGCATGGTTTTTAAGCAAGAACATAATTTGAGAGCGAGTTACCCCTCGTTTTCTGGTCAGTCTTTTTAAGTTTGGTAAGTTTGATATGGAGATCAACATACCACTGGCCTTTAGTCGTCTTGCATTGAGGCAGGTAACTTTTCATTATGACACATTTGACGTCCCATACAATCAAAATCACTTTTCTTGCATATTTCTTTACTCTTTGATTGATATGCGTTGGTAATGGTGATTCTAACAGACTACCATAGTATTCTGAAAAATCAGTTCTGGATTCTGCCCTTTGCACCTCATTCTGCGTTGAAGAAACATAGATAGTACCGCTGGAACCACACAGGGTAAAATGGGGAGCGTACTTACCCAGCGAAACACAGGAACAATTAACATGCATACCCTTCGACATTTGCTGGGAGAGACTGGGCACCTATGTGCCTGTCAGTCATCGTTCTTCATCATGATGTGCCATCTTCGCGACGAAAGTTGGTTGCAACGGACTTCCAACATCCCCTTTCTTTTCCCTTGGTTATGCACTCTGCCAGACTGTAACCTGTCTATCTCGTGATATTTCTCTCCCACTTGTATCTCTGCCTACCCGTACTCGCCTCCCCTCAATCAAGTAAGGTCTGCAATAAGGTGTCATGTCTTTTAATATGTTCAAAATACATTATTTATTTTATCTTTCTTTCTTTAATAGTTTTTACACTATACATACATACATACACACACACACACATACATACATACTCACACACACATACATACAAACACACATACACACATACACACACGTATACACACATACACATACACACATACACACACATACACACACATATACACATACACACACACATACACACACGTATACACACATACACACACGTATACACACATACACACACGTATACACACATACACATACATACACACACATACACATACATACACACACGTATACACACATACACACACGTATACACACATACACATACACACATACACACACATACATACACACATGCGTGTGCATGTTCATTATTACATGATGGTCAGACAGTCCCATATGTAAGCTTAAATATATATATATATGGGTTATCAAGGAATAATTTTGATCAAAATATATCTGTGTAATAAATCTGTGTTTTGTGATCTTCATGTTTCATTATTACCTTGTTTGTATCACAATATTTTATTATTATTATAATAATTTTTTAAGTAACATTATTGGTTTGTGTTTTTGAGATCCCCAGGAATCGTGAGAACTCTTGCTTCCTATAGTTAGTTAGTTAGTCGTTGGATCATCATCACTGCACTCCGGACAAGCCCATAGATGCTCAGATCTCTCCATGAGTCTAGCCGCCATTCCCAGTACGCAGTTGATTGACCATCATTCTTTCTTGCCCACGAAAACTGCTCCTTCCTAGCGACACCACATTCAAACCAAATTTCTTGCTTCCTATGTGCAGTGAGATGGTTTTTCTGAGCTTTCTTTCAGACCAAGGAGATTTCAGCTTTCGGCTTAGTGCAGTGCCTATTTAAAGAGACTTCTACTCAGAGAGGGTCTATAATTGTATAGATGACATGCTACAAAGCTTCCATAAGAGAGTCTCAATATAACGGCATGTCATCTACTAAGGTTTTCTGTTGCATTGGTGGTACTTTTATGGTAATGGTGCTCTTCTTTCAACCGCGGACATGATCCAATTTCGCTCTTATTATTCTGCGTTCGTTCTCAGACTCCTGATCAGCTTTATGTAGTTCGGAGAACGAAGTGCATTGTGTTATAGTGTACATCTTAGCTGCGATATATGCGCTTTTCGGCCTTCCAGTTCCTACTTCAGCATAGCTTCTGCGTCCCTTTGGCTCTTTTTGGGTCACACCAACGCGAGCCCAAGACCTGCTTAGTCGCCTCTTACAACATGATTGGCAGGTAGCAATGTCGCCTTTCTTTACTTCAATTTATGACTCCGGAGGGGTGCAAAGGGAACGCATTGCTCTTGGCGGACCCAGGGTTAGCAGATAACCAAGATCCCAAAAGTGCCTCCTCGTGGCGCACCCTGGTAACAGAAATACAGCGGCTAATGCTGATTCTGGCTAAACCTTTTGGGTATCGTGTCCGTGAATGTGGAAGTAACAGATGGAATGAGATTTGACTGCAAAAAGACAGTTAATAACTCCGACACCACTGTGCCAACACATGCAGCAACACTGTCGACACATAGTGAAGCTAGAAAGTCTGGTAGAAGCATTGGAGGGCGGCCAATGTAGTCGGTACGAAGCAAGCAGATATTCCAATAAAAATAAAAGCACAATGAGTACACTGAGAAAGATGCACAGCGCTAGAGGGCAGCGTCATGTGTAAAAAGCATGGAAGACGGTTCGATGAAATTGGAGCTAAAGCATTGTTTGCTCGAAACAAGCTTCTAGTTACCAGTGATCCCAGCCTGGGCCCAACTCTACTGTAGAGTCTTTCCTATACCGGAAGCGTGCTCGCGGAGAGAAAAGGTTCAGTACCCGATGGGCACAGGCATAGCAGTCCGAGGTGACAAGCACTGTTCAGCCCCAGAACAAAGCACAAGCTCCTAACGTTCCTAAATATGTGTACAGATTCAGACCTGGACTAGGGACTCACGAAGTTGGTCAATAACGCTTCGGCTAAGAAGACGAACGATCCCGAGCCCAACTCTTCTGTCAAGTTCTTCCTAAACCGGAACCAGGCTTGAGGACGAGAAAAGGTTTAGTACCCGATGAGCACGGGCACACTACGTCTAATTACACGAGGCATGTTCACTGACTGCGGAACGCCTCGTGCAGGACAGACGTGAAAGACAAACCGTCTCGGCATAAAGTCAGTACACATTCACCGTCTGGCGACAGATAGGAAGGCTGTCATAGGCTAGGGTAGCCCACCCGAATTGTCAAGGCATGCCGAAATCGGATGTGCTAGGCCTACAAGGCGCATAACGGTGGCACAACGTAATCACGCTCCCGGCGGAAATCGCACGGATAACCGTGCTAGTTACAATGGAGAGAACGCAAACAAACAAATGACCCCGGAAACAGTCAGGCGACAATTTGGTTGTATCCTCAACGTTTTTAACCATCAGCTTATAATAATAGAGGTCGTGATCTGGTAATCCAGTCACCGCGAATTCAAGAGTATGTGTTTAAGAGTGTGTTGCTGAACCAAAACTGCCTGGGTATATAATACATCACGTTTTTATCATACCAATTTTATTATTGGAGCACCTTAAGGGGATCAACATGTGATATATTCTATCCAGAACGTGGTCTTCCTTATGGCTCTATTGAATTCTCCTCGGTCTTGAGCAAGGTGTACCGCCTCCTTTAGGGCAGACATTCCTGTATGTCTTCTGTCCAAGGGCGTCTTGGTTGGCCTTTACACCTGTTACCTTCTATCGTCCCTCAAATATCACTATCTCCATACCTTTATGTCTCTTAACATGACCGAAAAAAGCTAGTTGCTCAATTAATATGGTTTTCAGAAGCCAGCCCTCTTGGGCGATTATTGTGCTTTGTACCTCCTGGTTTGTTTTCCTTGCTGTCCATCGTTTTCTCAGAACTATTCTATAGAATTTTAATTTAAATGATGTTGTTATATTGGACAATGTTTTATTAGTACCCATGTTTCGCATGCTTTGCATTCGTCGTTACTGGAAACACACATGTTTGTAATAAGCACAATTTGGTTCTTATTTGGTTCACAAGGGATATCATTCTAATTTCCAGTTTTTGTACACAGGAATCATGGTCAATCTACATATGAGTTTTTCATAATAATATTTTAAACATTTTAGACAGATGCATACAACAGAAAAAAGAAAAAAACTATTTGTTTAATTCGTGTTTAAATTCAAGATGTAGCAGGAGTACATTTCTTCTCTTTTTTGGACACAATAATTAGTCTTCCACTTCTTCCACGTCCTGTTTTCTTAATAAATCCTGCTTTATTTGAAAGCTCCTCAGTGCTCCCATACATCTTTATGTGGATATCCATCTCCGTGGGCCAGTGTTCTTCCCATAACTGGTTTAGTGTATTGCAGTCTTGCAGAATATGTTCAGTGGTCTGTGCTGCCTGCCCACAAGGGCACAGAGGTGATGGGACCAGTCTCAGTCTATTTAAGTGCCTGTTTAATCTGTTGTGTTCTGTTCTGATGCGAAAGGTAATAACCTGTTTTGCTCTGTCGAGATACTGGTAATTGTCTTTTGGGTGGTCAACTTTCCTGATGGTTTTGATGAGTGTCTTTTTCTTGGTAGGCGATTTCTTGGCCTTTGTGTCCCTGTGTTGCTCCATCCTTTGCCAGCTGTCTGCCTTTTCAATTTCCTGGTATGCCACAGTGGGATGATAACTAATAAGGGGAGAATAATTAGTTGAAACAAATGTATTGACAATTGTTCTTATTATCTCCCTTCGATTGTAAACGTAAAACCGCCTTTTATAAAATGTCAAGTTCTCTGTTTACGGTGATTAAATTAGTGGTTAAAAAAAATAAAGCATTATGTTAAATAAAAGTGACTATCTAAGACACAATAGTCACGTTTTCTTCCAGTAAACAGAGCCCTTTTTCTATCTCGTACAGTTCACGAAAGTAAGATTGCTGCTAAGATGTCAAAATTAGGACCTATAAGAAAAGACTAAAACATTGCGTGGTGTTAAACTGTGATATGTGCTTTAGATCAGTGGTCAGCCCGAGTAATGTGTACTCTAAACTGTGTATAGTAGATTTATGATCAGCCCGTATAATGTAGACTGTGCTATGTATAATAGATCCGTGGTCAGCCTGTGGGATGTGGAGTGTGCTATGTATTATAGATCAGTGGTCAGTCCGTGTGTTGCGGAAACCAGAAAATGGAGCTCATATTAGTTGCACTATTACCTAACATGCACATCGTAAATGGTGACTAAGAAAGTTTTGAGGGTTGAGTTGGCTGACCCATTCCATTGACGGTCTAGTGTTCCAGGATCCAGAAGTCACAGGATTTCCTAGTCAAAAATGAGACTTTAGCTTAACGCTGGAGATGGATTTAGCTGATATGTCAAGACCAACTATCACTTGGAAAAGCAAAATCAATGCTATAGATTCATACATGTCTACAAGAACCATTACTTTCAATATTAAACGCATGCGGTTGCATCTGTGGGTCCCACAAATGTCCCACTAGACAAACCACCCATGCAACAGAAAACCTTAGTAGATGACATGCGGTTATATTGAGGCTCCTTTATGGAAGCTTGTAACATGTCATCTATACAATTATAGACATCCTCTTGGTAGAAAACTCATTCAATGGGCATTGCACTGAGCTGAAGTCTCCTGGGTATGAAAGAAAGCTCACAAAAAAATTACCGCACTGCACATAGGAAGAAAGCGCCCATTTCTTGTGGTTCCGAATCAGTAAATCAATATTAAATCGACAAATATATCTACTTGCATGGTTTATACTTCTATTGATAAGGGGGGGGTGGTTAACTCCCTTTCACTCTTAAGAAATCATAAAATGTTTTTTTATTGCTAGTAATTTAGCCAAATGACGGGTGAAACCCCTCTAGTAACGATTTTTAATACAAAAAAGGGTAATCACCCCTTTCTCAGTAAAAATATGGAATTATTTCATACAACAACGGAAGAATGCCTTTTTTACATTAGTTTTTTTTTAAAGGTAAAACCCCTTCCACATCGAAAACGTCTCTACGGCCCTGGTAGTTATCTATGGGCCTTTAAGGAACAATGAACTCCACATCAAAATCCACTTAGTTAATGCTTACGAAATGTTTGACAGGTAACAGTGTAGCTATTCTTTGCTCCCCTTCCAGTCCCGGCTAAACAAGGGCAGTTTTTTATTCACTTCTACCACCCAGGCCCGGTAACACAAGGGCAGTTTCTATTGGAAATTAAGTTCATTTAACTACCATTGCTTTCAGATTGTTCACTAGAAACAAATTGTCAAAGATATTATTTCTTTTTAATTGTATCAAAGAACACAGGTTAGCTCATTTGTAAATCTAATTTATTCATTGGATGATCCCCTGACAGACTCCTGACAATCTCATAATATTTTGAAATAATTTAAGACGTCTACAGAAAATACGTTATGACCAATGATTTATGTATAAATAGATTTAAGCCTTTACAATCGCCTGCGCTTAGTGTTACCGTGCCCCCGTGTCAAAAAGCGTGCCAAACTCGTAAACATGATCACACTTCTCTTGTTTTCACGAAGCTATACCAAGTGTGTTGATTCGAACACGTGACACATTCGTTATATGCATATTTTTAAACTTATAGAAACCGGGACACGTCACAACCGGGCGAGATATCAGGCAGCGATATAAAACCAAGACAATTCCCGTGAGACCGTGACTAACACACATATCTGCCATTCATATAAACAAACGCATATTTCCGCTATTATAGTGAGAAATATATTTATCAACTCAAAATATTTTAAGTTTACATTTAAAAAACCTTAACCAACACAATATATGTTTTTATATTGTGAATTTGCGTTATTTTTGAAAGTGAATCTCTCTCAACCATTAAGTTTTTAAAACTCATAAACTGCAATTCCGCCCCCTCCCCCAGAAACGTGACAATGTACATATTCAGAGAATTGCAGTAATGGTATTGACTAGATGTGATTTGAGAAGGTGTTCCCTCTCCGGAAAGATCAGAAGAACGCGTGATCAGCAACTGACTGGGACACTGAGCTTATACACTTTTAGATGGCTGACATCATGGCAAACAGAGCATATATATGAATGCTCCCAGTTCTGTGACACTTATTCATAGTAAAAAATCAAGAATCCTCAGAAATAAAAAAAAATATTTTCTTGTAAAATATGACAATTAAGAATTTAAGTCATTAAAAACTATACATTATCACTGTATCCAAATATTTTCTTTTTAAAAAAATGTATTTACAATAAAACAAAATTAAATAATTTGACTGAACATTTGTTTTTAATCACAGAGGAATTTCATTACAATAGTAAAAAAAAATGACAAAAAAGAGGAGCGAAGCACAAAATTACGTTTAAGTGTTTGGGTTATATATAATACAAATAATAGTAAATACAAATAATACTAAAATTTAAGTAATTCCAAAGTTATTTCATGACAAAAAAGTCGAGTGAAGCACTTTCTAAGCAGCTCTCCTATGCCCCCGTAATCCTCTCTCGAGGCGGTATGACATAGCAGGCGCCGACATCGAAAGCCACTCGGACGCTGAGTATAGCTCACCACTCAGCTGAGCACGTTTATGCTGTTAACATTCCGTACGACCGAAAACTTCACCCCGGTGACTTCGTCCTGTCTTAACATGTCATATGGGGAGGAACCAGCCTAGATCCCAATCGGTACTGTGACGAGCGAGCTGACTCGACACTGGCTGAACCTTGACCCCGCGGTGGAGTCTAAGACATGTGAACGGACTACTGACACTGGTTCCCATACAAAGTCAAGAGCCAACTTTTGTAAAGTTCCGCGGGGAACTTGAACCTTATACGGACATTATCCCTTAACATTCAAAGGCTTATGTGCCACACATTTTGTTACCTATGACAACAGTGAGGGAAGAATGTCGCGCATATTGCTTTCAAAAAATGTTTTTATAAATAGGAGAACGGGGAAAAGTTACATAAAATCTCGCAAAATAAATTATAGTTGTTCATTTAAATGATATTGCCAATTGTGAGATCAAAATATTTGTGTTTTGATGATTTATTAATATCTCATACTTATTACCACCCTTGATTTTGGAGTACATGTCCGGCTATGTCCCTTGGTAAATAAATGCTACTATCTTTAACTTCCGGTTCAAATAATGTTTTTGTTTTGCTCAATCAAGAACTCGTTGATCATAACAAATTAATTTCGTAGAAATTAAATATCTGTGTTACTGAAACGGATTTAATGATTTCCATATTTACATCATGGTTCGTTCAACCTTATTTAATTCGATAATGAAGATCTAAAACAAATTGCAATGAAACGACAGACATGGAATCTAAAATGTTGTTAGTTAGATACTTGGACAAAATTTTCAGAATTGTGCTACATTTCTACATAATTACAAATAATATACTATGTTATTTGGTTAGATAGCCCTTCAAAAATTCATTTCAACGATACCTCAACCAAGTCTGTACGTCAATCCTGAAAAAATGTTACATATTTTTTTCTAATGAATTTGACATCAAAATAATTTACATTGAAACACATAGGAAAATATAAATAAAACTTGTGACCACAGTGACAAAATGTATCCAAGCTGATAATTTGTAACTTATCTTTGTTATTTTCAATAATAATTATTTTTTGTTTGTGAAGACAAGACACATCTGTTGATCCTATTTCTATCATTTTTAGGTGCACGCAGAACTAATTAATATGAAAGAAGGCAGCAAATTAGCATAATTAAAAATGAAAATAAATTATCAAACTATTGAATATAATTAAATACCACATAAATTATATATATTTGTGTTGGCAAAGGCAAGACGCATCTGTTGAACCTATTTCTATACTTTTTAGGTGAGCACAGAACTAATTAATATTAAAAATGCCAGCAAATTATTGAATATAATTACTGCCGAAGACGTTGTGTCGGGCCATTGGCGCAAATAAAACGCCAACACAACGCATTTCCATTCTCTGGACTACATCCTGCTGGAAATCTAGTAGCATCATAGTCCTGCTATAAGGGATATCCAGCGGGAGTTTGAGAATGAACGCTGCAGAAGAAGAAGAAGAATATAATTAAATACCACAGAAATTATATATATTTGTGTTGTTAAAGGCAAGACGCATCTGTTGATCCTATTTCTATAATTTTTAGGTGCACACAGAACTAATTAATATTTAAAATGGCAGCAAATTAGCATAATTAAAATGATAATAATTTATAAAACTATTGAATATAATTAAATACCACAGAAATTATATATATTTGTGTTGGCAAAGGCAAGACGCATCTGTTGATCCTATTTCTATAATTTTTAGGTGCATACAGAACTAATTAATATTAAAAATGGCAGCAAATTAGCATAATTAAAATGATAATAAATTATAAAACTATTGAATATAATTAAATACCACAGAAATTATATATATTTGTGTTGGCAAAGGAAAGACACATCTGTTGATTCTATTTCTATAATTTTTAGGTGCGCACAGAACTAATTAATATTAAAAATGGCAGCAAATTAGCATAATTAAAATGATAATAAATTATAAAACTATTGAATATAATTAAATACCACAGAAATTATATATATTTGTGTTGGCAAAGGAAAGACACATCTGTTGATTCTATTTCTATAATTTTTAGGTGCGCACAGAACTAATTAATATTAAAAATGGCAGCAAATTAGCATAATTGAAATGAACATAAATAATCAAAAATTGAATATAATTAAATACCACAGAAATTATATATATTTGGGTTCAATACAAGAATCTGTGAACAAATCACGTGACAACATACCAACTTTTTAATTTCATGTGCTATTGCACTATCTCGGAAACTTAAAAAGTCGTAACTTAAATTACTGATCTAGCAATTTGCACGCAATGAACTGGCCATCCACCTCTCACTCAGTGTGCATCGTGCAATGTGTCGAATAGTCTGTATATGCGACTTTTAGGAATTTCGTTCCATCTAATTATGTTAGCTATGTGTTCCATAGAAAGCTGTCCACTAATTCTTGTATTGTACCTATATTTGTATTGGCAAAGGCAAGATGCATCTGTTGATCCTATTGCTATAATTTTTAGGTGCTGCACCTTTCAGCCTAACACATCAGATTTAAGAATGGATTCTGGGTCACTATGACGGGAAGGGACAGCTAACTCCACACCAAAACCTCCTTAGTTGACTCTTATGACATGATTGGCAGATAACAGTGTTTCTAATATGGTACATTGCCTTTTTCAGCATTCATTCCTAAAGTCCTGCTGGTTAGCAGGACATTGTCTGGAGAGGCGAATAAATTGTGTGATGGTTTACAGCTAGGCTGTATTATCTGCGCCTTCCAGCTCGGCACGTTTGACTTCAGCGTGGTTTTTGGGTCACTATGACCTATGGAATGGGACTGTCAACTCTCTCTCACACACACATGACCCCCTTCTCCCCCTCCATGCATGGAAGATTAGTAATGCTATTCTTTGTTTTCTTTTTGGGAAAGGCAACACGCATGTACATTTAACACACTGTGTACAAGATCTAGGAGTATTAGTCTAAAAAATGTGCTCAGTGACCACACCAAGAGAATTGTGTTCATACAGGCCCATATCTGCCCAAACCACTGTCTGGCACATGCAGGTCAGTATCTGCCAAAATCATTGGTTTTTAAATTCAGGTCTGTAGTTGCCCAAACTGTGGTCTATTTTGCACATACATATCCGTATCTGCCCAAACCGCTGTGGTATGCATATCTATAGCTGCCCACACCACTGTCTGGTTTGCACATGCAGATGCTGAACGCAGAAGAAGAAGCTTTTTCAGAGGCTCAAAGCTTTCTTCTTGTCTTTACTTACGTACAGTGTGCAGTTCTGTAAAATATGTTTTGTGTTTTCTGGAACTTGTCCAAAAGGGTACATATCAGTGACACCAACTCCAAACTTCCCGTACATATGTTAGAGTATTTTCTCAATCTAAACATAGTTTGTTCCTTTCTTCCAAGCTTGTAGATAGCATTGTCCTTTTGGATGCCATGGATGAGGTGAGCTCCATTCCATGTTAATGGATCTTTTGATGATGGACTTCATTTTCAGAATTAAAAATTGTTTCTTTATAACAATTACTACAAGTATGTAAAAATAATCCGACCTTGAAATTGTTTTATATACTATATTACTTTGTCATCAGGATATCGCGGAGACACAGAATGGTAACCAACCATTGAACGGCGTAGGGGAAGTTGATCTGATTGAAGCAGAGATTGACACTAACGGAGCAGACAATGGGGATGAAGATGACTTCTCACCACCGGTTAAAAAATGAAACGGAGGTAGAAAATCCGTAGAGACACCCACTCGAAGTAAGTATAGAGGATTAATTTAATAAACAACAAATTTGTTCTCATAAGTTGTAGAAGAAATGGTTATCGTTTCTTCTTTTTCGGTGTTTATTTTCAAACTCCCACTGGGTCACTCTTGTAGCAGGACAATGGTCCTACTAGATTTCCAACACGATTTAGTTCAGAGAATGGAAATAAGCTGTGTCGCCTTTTATGCATTCCAATGGCCCAACACATTTGTCTTTGGCAGTTTGTTTTGGTTCCAAGAAATTTACAGGCCATTGCGCTCGGGTGTTGCTGGAGCCCAAAAGAGGAGCAAAGAATAACAACACTTAAATTGTTGCAGGATGTTTGTACAAAATGTTTGATCCTATGTACAATGATGTGGTTTCTCTCCTACTTCCTATGTACAATGATGTGGTTTCTCTCCTACTTCCTGTGTACAGTGATGTGGTTTCTCTCCTACTTCCTGTGTACAGTGATGTGGTTTCTCTCCTACTTCCTGTGTACAGTGATGTGGTTTCTCTCCTACTTCCTGTGTACAGTGATGTGGTTTCTCTCCTACTTCCTGTGTACAGTGATGTGGTTTCTCTCCTACTTAATCACCCCTTTCCCCGGGCGCCTGAGAAAAAAAAATACACAAAAACGCTCCACCAGATCTGAGTTATTTTGACACAAATACGGCATAAAATTATGTTTTGTTATATCATTAACTTACCTTATGCTGTACGCTGTTCTTGCAAGTCGAAATACCAAAAAATTGGTTTCTGGGGTAACCATATTTAGTGTAAATCCTAAAGTATCGAGCTACTGGGTTCTAAGGGTAAGCATGGCATCTGGGTCACTTTGACCCCATATGAGATGGGACAACCAACTCCTAAGTGTTTAATCACTTTTTTAAAATATTGTTTATTTCCAGACTAATGTAATATGGACTGAACAAACTAATCAAACGTGAAATCACATACAATGTCTGCTCGTTTAAGACTATGGACAATGTTTTTATTTTAAATGCTGACACGTGGCACCTCTGATACATATTGTTTTTGTGTTTTTCAATGCATAAATGAACATTCTATAACATAACAACAACTAAAACATAAAAACAGCAATTAAAACATGTAGATATCACTTTCTATGACGATCACTTGCCAATGCTACACTACATTTGATAGTAAAATATGTGGTCGAAAATGGACAAATTCATTTCAGAAATTTGTTGTCAAAAATTAGCCGGCCTTTTCCTTCTTGCAATCGTAATGTGTAAAGGAATTTGACCTTTAGGCTGTGACATATTTCTTTCTAGCGTCGTGTGGCGGGAATTCTACATCATATAAGCTTTACTTCGTGTGATTCCGTGCTGATGATTTGGGGCATAGCAATGGGGGTGAATGGAGACGCCTACCGACCCAAGTTACATAATGACGTTGGGGCTATAACCACCTATAGAGCCTGTAAGGTTAATTAGGTGTAATTGCTTAGTGGCATCAGAAAATATGTATATGTTTTATCTATACTCTACAGCACCTGCTCGGACTTAGGTCGTCTCGCCTCTAAGACTCCTGATGACAAACAGCCCACAATTATGTCATTGTTATCTGGAAGGTGAGTTACTTGAACGTACATGATTATTATTGACTTTCTTTACTGCCAAAACATGTTTGCATTAGTTTGATTAAAAAATTCAAGTAAATAGAAAACTGCAGTAAAATTGTGCAAGTAAATATATAAAAAAAAATTAAATAGCAGTTTACGTGGAACAATCACTGTTTGATTTTGTGGTTCCTATTCTGTGTTTGATTGATTGATTTTGTGGTTCCTATTCTGTGTTTGATTGATTGATTTGGTGGTTCCTATTCTGTTTGTTTGATTGATTTGGTGGTTCCTATTCTTTGATTGATTGATTTGGTGGTTCCTATTCTGTGTTTGTTTGATTGATTTGGTAGTTCCTATTCTATCAAATATTTTCACTTGATCAGGGTGTACTTTACCCTTTTGTTTGCTTTCAGTAGTTTTTTTTCACAAGGTCACAAAAATAGATATAATCAGTAATGAGACAATCAGACGGCAGGTGCGTATAACACGAGTGCGGAACTTCATCAGAAAACAGCAGGTCAAATGGTTCTGACATGCTACTAGTTACTAATACCATCCGAAAAGTGATGCTGTTTAAATACAGTGGGCTTAAAGTTAGAGAGGCACCCATGAAAATATGGACAGCATAAATAGAAGAGGTTTTTAAAACAACTTGTTTTTAGAAAGCTCACGGGTCTGTTCCAGATCTCGTCTGTTCCTGTATATCAGGGCTCTATTGAGGCAGCAAGAAATTAAGGTTATATGAAAATATAAATGATTGGGATATATTATGAATAGCATTAATTGAGTTACATTCTTCCCAAAATGCAGTATTACTTATGAGCACTAAACTTCCTCACAATTCTGAGCAAGTTGACATGATGCCGCCATGGGCACCTCTAAAGACTCTGAAATGTCTCTCATCCGTTGTTATCTTTGCCTTGTTACCAGCAACTATGCCTTCCATTACTAGTTTTCTCATGCTATTACGTCTCTTTATATAACCAAAATAAACTTCAGCTTTCATGTTGTGATGTTGTTCAAGATTCGACCCTTATCTACATTTAATGTTCTTTACATTGATTTGTCTTTCTCTGTGCATGGACCAAGAAGACGATGGACCAGCGACATCGAAGAATGTATGCACATGTCTCTGGCCAATGCAGTCCTGCTTGCCCGGGATAGAGAAGCGCTCAGAGTATCCACGATGAACACATCGTTCTGAGAAGAATATCTCACTTGATAAATAATATGCTTGCTCTGTCCAGATGTAATTTAGCTTGACTGCTTTTGCATTGATATTTTATTATTGATATTACTTGTTTGAAACTACTTTCTACGGAAACATTCATAATTTCCAAGCAGGCCCAAGTTGGAACCAAAGAAAGGTCAAGAAATAGTTGCTAATGATGTTCAAGCCAAGGAGATGACTGAATGTGACAAGTGTCCTGATGAGAGCGATGAGAAGGAAAACAGTCCCAAGAGGGCCAAACTAGAAGATGAAAATAATATCAACCAACAAGAAAGGTAAGCTGATATTTAAATTAATTACAATCTGACATATGACTCGGCATAGATTATGTTAACTGCATGTAGAGTGCCTGGTCTCGCCAGTGACATACCAGAACAACCACCATGCAACAACAAATCCCTAGTAGATAACGTGTATGTCGTGAATAGTATTATTTTTCTCGAATAATAATAAATGCTTCCTTTTGGGAAAAACATAAACCTATAAGCCCCCTTAACACAACCATGCTTATACTCACCGGTATCACCTTAGTTGAGGAAGACCTGTACTTTTGTCAGAAAATCTGTCAATTTATGGACTGTCGAGCTATCTGCTTGCAGCTAAAGGTATTATTTCATCATCATCATGTATCAAGAGGTATATGCTCGCAGCTAAAGGTATTATTTCATCATCATCATGTGTCAAGAGCTATCTGCTCGCAGATATAGGTATTATTTCATCATCATCATGTGTCAAGAGGTATATGCTCGCAGCTAAAGGTATTATTACATCATCATCATCTGTTTGTTTCCCCTCCCACTTGTAATCTTTTACTTCATGTTATGAACTGTTTCTTATTTACAGAAATTCCACAGTGTTGACTTTAAGTCATACGAAAGCTCTGCCAGAAAGATGTAATGAATGTTTGAAGTACATGGACGATCAGGAACTGAAGTTATTTCCTGGTGATTCTGAATATGCTGTAAGTTGTGTTGCTCATTTGTTTGTATCTGTGGTCAGTTAAGAAAAATTTGTCTCTTCCTTTTTTTCCTTGCATCGTTCCTTGAAGGATCATTGTAGCAAGGTTAGAAGGTAATAGTCACGTCCATAAAAGTATTTTTTTTTCCATTGTGCACACATTAGGCCTGCTGTCCACTAGAAGCGACTTTTGTGTAAACGAGAGACGGATCTGAATGTAAAGAATGCTACAGAACAGTGTCCTTTGTAAGTGACTGTGAGCGACTAATTTCTTACTTTTCCAAAGGCCATGGTTTCGTAACACGCTTTGCATTTGGCTCAGTTATGGGTGTACTCTAGTAATTGCTTGATCTCATTGCTTTCATTAGACGGCAGGCCTTACTTAAGCTAAAATGATTATTTGTAGTCGGGCAAGTGTTGCCGGACTCAAAAGGGGAACAGAGAGTACCAACACTAAGGCCTGCCATGCATGTTGTAGGAAGTGACTAAGAGGATTTTGTGAGTTGAATTTACTGTTTCATAAACGATCCAATGTTATACTGAAGTTGGATGTGCTGGGCTGACGGGCACAGATATTGTAGTCAAGCTGCAAACTATGGTACAACTCATTCCATCCTCAGAACTGCAGCCTGTTATATGCAGGAGTTTGAGAACAAGCTCAGAAAAATTTTTGTAGTTGTGACATACAGTCTTCTTCTTCTTTCGAACTCTGGTAACCAACACAAAAGTGCATGTGATTTCCGCCGGGAAGCATGAAGTACGTTGTAGTACTAATTTACGGCATAACTGAGTTATTTGCACCTTGGAAGGTCCAGCTAATTGAACAACTAGCTTTTTTCGGTCATGTTAAGAGACATGACGGTATGGAGATAGTGATATTTGAGGGACGATAGAAGGTAACAGGTGTAAAGGCCAACCAAGACGCCCTTGGACAGAAGACATACAGGAGTATCTGCCCTAAAGGAGGCGGTACACCTTGCTCAAGACCGAGGAGAATTCAATAGAGTCATAAGGAAGACCACGTTCTGGGTAGAATATATCACGTGTTGATCCCCTTAAGGTGCTACAATAATAAAATTGGTATGATAAAAACGTGATGTATTATATACCCAGGCAGTTTTGGTTCAGCAACACACTCTTAAACACATACTCTTGAATTCGCGGTGACTGGATTGCCAGAATACGACCTCTATTATTATAAGCTGATGGTTAAAAACGTTGAGGATACAAACAAATTGTCGCCTGAGTGTTTCCGGAGTCATAAATTGGAGTAAAGAAAGGCGAAATTGCTACCTGCCAATCATGTTGTAAGAGGCGACTAAGCAGGTCTTGGGCTCGCGTTGGTTGTTTCATCCCAAAAATAGCCAAAGGGACGCAGAAGCTATGCTGAAGTAGCATCTGGAAGGCCGAAAAGCGCATATATCGCAGCTTCTTCTTCTTTCGTTCACTTGAAACATGTCTATATCTGTAATTCTGTCTCCTTAATAAAACTCACTGTCTTTTGTAGTTCATACAGTGTCCCACAGAGCTTTGATTCCAGTATTGTTTCCTCTGGCCAATATGTCTGCCTCAGCGTTTCATGCTCAGAACACTCTTGAAGTATATGTTTGGCACTCTGTGCTGCCTGTACACATGGCTGTGTTGCCAATCTTGAACTTTGTATACATATGACTGCGGAGTCGGTTGTGTCCTGTTCTGAGACGTAGAATTATAACTTTTTTTTTTATCTGTTCATAATGTGATCATCTGTTTTTTCTGATGGCAGGTGATTGGTATATCTGGTTGGTCTTCGGCAGCACCTACCTTAGCCAGTTGGTCTGCTTTTTCATTTCCTGGTATTTCACAGTGAGAGGGTATCCACTGCATTGTTACCCTATACTGGTACGACAATTCGCTAAGTAGTTTTTTCAAGTCTGTTAGTTTTCCAGACTGGAGAGTTTGAAGCACTGACCTTGCATCTGTCAGGAATACCACAGGCTGTAGGCCAGAGTTGGAGTTCAACAGTTTTTTTTAGCTGCCACACTAATTGCCTGGATTTCTACATCATAATTATTGCAGAATTTTCCTAGGGGTGTTCTGATTGTATCTCTAGGCTTGTGTGGATATTCTATATATACACCTGCACCTCCATTCCTCACAGCATTCTGTGCTGACCCATCTGTGTGTACTCTGACCCATATATCTTGTGGATATTCCTCATCCAGGAAACTGAGGATGACTGTCATTCGCTGCACACTGTTCTGTTCGTCCTCGCTTAGTATTCCTTTCACGTGGGTCTGAATGTATATTGACATTCCATGCCTTTCACTCCACAGGGTTTGTTCTGGTACAGACCTTAAGGGGCTGTCAACTTCAGGTAGGTCTGTAAGTTATCTACAGAGTCGTTTAGCTTGATGGATAAAGCTGCTTCTTTTCAGTCGCCCCATTGCTAGATTTTGGAATCTTTCCTTCATTGGATGACTTGGCATCGAGGCCAGCACCGTGAAGTGGTGATGGAGCTTAGTTCAGCCATCAGGGGCTGGAAACTAAGACTGGTCGGGCAGTCCCACTCGAACAGGACCATAGTCCTGCCCAAGTAAGCAGAGTGCTGAAGACGGAGGCATCCAGCCAAAAGGCGCACAGATAATCAGGATGCCACGCACAAAACACAATATCGCAGCTAAGATGTACGCTATAACACAATAAAATTCGTTCTCCGAACTACATAAAGCTGATCAGGAGTCTGAGAACGAACGCAGAAGAACAAGAGCGAAATTGGATCATGTCTGCGGATGAAAGAAGAGCACCATTACCATAAGAGTACCACCAATGCAACAGAAAACCTTAGTAGATGACATGCCGTTATATTGAGACTCTCTTATGGAAGCTTTGTAGCATATCATCTATACAATTATAGACCCTCTCTGAGTAGGTCTCTTTAAATAGTCACTGCACTAAGCCGAAAGCTGAAATCTCCTTGGTATGAAAGAAAGCTCAGAAAAACCATCCCACTGCACATAGGAAGCAAGAAATTTGGTTTGAAATGTGGTGTCGCTAGAAATGAGCAGTTTTCGTGGGCAAGAAAGAATGATGGTCAATCAACTGCGTACTGGGACCATCAGCCAGCGTGTAATGGCAGCTACACTCATGGAGAGATCTGAGCATCTATGGACTTGTCCGGAGTGCAGTGATGATGATCCAATAACTAACTATAGGAAGCAAGAGTTCTCACGATTCCTGGGGATCTCAAAAACACAAACCATAATGTTACTTTAAAAAAATTATTATAATAATAAAATATTGTGATACAAACAAGGTAATAATGAAACATGAAGATCACAAAACACAGATTTATTACAAATACATATTTTGATCAAAATTATTCCTTGATGACCCATATACGAGGCGTGTTCAAATGAAAACGGGACTTGTGGATTTATTTAAAAAGTATCATACGCAATTTAATATTTTCAACGGAATTGAACAAAGCAACCACTTGTGAATAAGAATGCACCTGGGTTCATCAGAAAAAATCTCCGTATGCATTTAGGCAAGCATCCCACTGTTTAGGTAGACGTCGAATGCCGTCCGAGAAAAAGTTGCGTGGCTGTTCTCTGAACCATGTGGTCACCGCTGTCTTCACGTCTGCGTCGCTGTTGAATCGCTGTCCCTTTAGTGCTTTCTTCAACGGTCCGAACAAATGGAAATCACACGGGGATAAATCGGGACTATAGGCTGGGTGATGAAGAACTTCCCAATTCTTCTTTGCCAATGTTTCCTGCACAATTTTTGCGACGTGCGGACGAGCGTTGTCGTGGAGAAGAATCACACCTTGAGAAAGTCTGCCTGGTCGCTTAGCCTTGATGGCCTTATGCAGCTTGTCTAAAGTGTCTTTATAATGGGCGGCATTGATGTTGACACCAGGTTCCTTAAAATCAGTCAACAAAAGCCCTTCATGGTCAAAAAATGCAGTCACCATAACCTTCCCAGCAGAAACCTCCGTCTTTAAACATACGCACCCACTCCATCACTCTGGTCCTCGACAAACATTTGTCACCATATGCTGCCTTCATTCTCCGATGAATGTCTACTGCTTGACATCCTTCAAATGAAAGAAACTGGATCACAGCACGCTGATTCACTTTGGACGGGTTCGGAATCACACCCGCCATATTGTTAACAGTCTTCTGCAGCACATATGCATGCTGGGAAGATGAACACGTGACCGTATGTAAATTATTGGATACTCATTACTAGTGCAAAATGTCATCAATATCAGTGCGCTCTATCACGCGTGGTGTAACAAGTCCCGTTTTCATTTGAACACGCCTCGTATATATTTAAGCTTACATATGGGACTGTCTGACCATCATGTAATAATGAACATGCACACACACACACACACACGCATGTGTGTATGTATGTATATATGAGAATAGGGGGAACTTCGTAAAAGATAAGAAAACGAACAAAAAAACTTTTAATACTTTGTATGAAAAAAAAAGAACTATTAACCTTTAGCAAGCCAGATTAAAAAATACGAAACGTATCCCTGCCACCGGATTCTTTTTTTAAAATTTGCATTATTGATGGTTACTGTTTTGAAAATGTGATAATTTTTTGGTTGTTAGAGATATTTAAATAATATTTGCACTTATAAATAAAGAATTGAATTATGCATATATTGGTGTAATTTATGTACGTGTGTGTGTGATACCAGACGTATGAGAAAGTGGTAAAGATGTTTTTCACAAAAAACATATATTTTATAACAAATAAAGAGGAAAAAAATAAGAAAAAAAAATACCTTACATATCGAATTCCTTGGCAACACTGTAAACTAAATCACGCAAATCTGTTGTATTTATGTTCTTTCACTGCGAAATTATCAAAATATAGCCGGGGGAACTGTATAAAACATGTAGATTTGCAGTAAAATCGTTCTATGAGCTTAGGCCTAGAGTTATTTTTTCTGCCACTTCAAAATATTCGATATCAAACGTACAAGTCCCCAAACCAACACGGCATTCTGTATATTCACTGCTGTGAAACTAAATAACCTAATAATCCATGATTCAAGCCACGATTCAATGTTATTTTATTCGAAATACGATGAAATAAAGGTCTATAAAACCGATCCATCATCATGGCATCGTACCGGTGTACAGATGTGGTCAGATTAATTGCTCTTAAACTTTTACGAATAGCTAGCCATTTTCAAAAACGATCATTTCGGAAGTGGGGGATGTACCGGCTTCGATTGTGCATGTCCCCAGCTATGTGCACGGGCTGTGGTACGTGTAAATCTCACGATAATCTAGCTGGGTGGGACGGCCCGCCTACAACGCGCGCGGCCATTTTGTTTTTCGGCGGCTGCGATTGATATAGGCTCGGTGAAGGTTAAAGAAATAAAGATAAAACAAATAATGTAGTTTGAACATATTAAAAGACATGACACCTTATTGCAGACCTTACTGGATGGAGGGGAGGCGAGCAAGGGTATGCAGAAATACAAGTGGGAGAGAAATATCACGAGATGGACAGGTTACAGTATGGCAGAGTGCATAACCAAGGCAAAAGAAAGGGGATGTTGGAGGTCCGTTGCAGCCAACTTTTGTCGTGAAGATGGCACATCATGATGAAGAACGATGACTGACATGCACATATGTGCCCAGTCTCTCCCAGCAAATGTCGAAGGGTATGCATGTTAATTGTTCCTGTGTTTCGCTGGGTAAGTACGCTCCCCATTTTACCCTGTGTGGTTCCAGCGGTACTATCTATGTTTCTTCAACGCAGAATGAGGTACAAAGGGCAGAAACCAGAGCTCATTTTTCAGAATACTCTGGGAGTAGGTTAGAATCACCATTACCAACGCATATCAATCAAAGAGTAAAGAAATATGCAAGAAAAGTTATTTTGATTTTATGGGACGTCAAATGTGTCATAATGAAAAGTTACCTGCCTCAATGCAAGACGACTAAAGGCCAGTGGTACGTTGATCTCCATACCAAACTTAAAAAGACTGACCAGAAAACGAGGGATAACTCGCACTCAAATTATGCTCTTGCTTCAAAACAATGCACCTTCCCATAAAGCATGGCTTGCGTTGCAAACAGTCAACGATTTGAATATTGAAATTATTCCACACCCATCATATTATCTAGATTTGAATATTGAAATTATTCCACACCCATCATATTCTCCAGAATTGGCTCTATATGTCTTTTTCCTTTTAGAAAATCTTACCGGTGAAAGAAAATAATTTTGATAGTTAAGATGTCGTACTGGCTTGTCTTCTTCTTCTTCTCGTTCGGAGTATGACATGTCTACACAGCAAGTCCTGTTTTCTTTAAAAATGCTGCTGTATTTGAAAGCTCCTCAGTGCTCCCATACATTTTTCTGTGGATATCCATCTCTGTAGGCCAGTGTTCTTCCTTTAACTGGTTTAGTGTATTGCAGTCTTGCAGTATATGTTCAGCTGTCTGTGCTGCCGGCCCACAAAGGCACAGTGGTGATGGGATCAATCTTAGTCTATTTAAGTGGCTGTTTAATCTGTTGTGTCCTGTTCTGAGGCGGAAGATAATAACCTGCTCTGCTCTGTTGAGATAGTGGTAATTGTCTTTTGGGTGGTCGACTTTCCTGATGGCTTTGATGAGGGTCTTCTTTTCTTGGTAGGTGATTTCTTGGTCTTTTTGTTCCTGTGTTGTTCCATCCTTTGCCAGTCTTTGCCATGCCTGGAGAAGAAGCCGCAGATGCCGGGTTAAGCTACGGAAATGAACTTTGGTTGGAAATATGCGCTTCCATGGACAGAGTGAATCAGGAGAGTTCAACAAGAATTGCACAAATGATGCATGAGGTTGCTGACAAGTTTGGCTTTCTTTCTCCAAAGCAACTGTTAGACGATCGAGTCTACATTGATCTTCATAACGCTCCTTTATGATGACATCGACAAGGATGAATTTTTACTCGAGAGAAAGTGACTAATGAATTTTGTCGCAGCACCTTCGGTCTTGAACTTAAAGGACCAAGGGCCTCTGGAATTACTTGTCTTTATTCACAAACATCAGCTTTCCCATTCAGTACCCAACATTGTCTTTTACTGTGCATGGTCCTAACTCTAGGAGTTAGTATAGCTACACGTGAAAGAAGTTTCTCCAAACTCAAATTAATCAAAAACTATCGCAGGTCAACTATGAACAACTTGAGAATAAACAACCTCGCAATTATATCAATCGAACATGAGCTGGTCAATGATGTGAGCTTCGACACAGTCATTAATAACTTCTTTAGTCAAAAAGCTCGCAAAGTGAATTTGTAATTTTAAATTTATTTCTATCTTTGTTAAATGATATAATCGATAAAATCAATAATATTAATAAACTTTTACTCGTAATTTTTTTAATCAATTTCAGGCAGGTGGGGGGGGGTCAAAATATTCATCGCACCGGGCTGCAATTACCCTATGCACGCCGCTGTCCAGAGGTGAGAGAAGGAAAAGTAAATGTTTTGGAAAGTCACGAAGATCACACAATCAACATCTGACCGGGACTCTGAGTCTACATACAATGGCATGTCTGCTGGAGCGGAGGGCGGAGCACTTATGGGAATGTCCCGCCTGCTGTGAAGCCAATGCATAGGTTCGCAGAAATGCATAGACTTGTACATCCCTTGTGACATGAAAAAAATTTGTCAGTGATTGTGAAAGACTGGACGAAAATAAATTTGCCGCCCTCCCGATGATGCCGCCCGGGGCGGTCCGTACCTCCGTCCCCGCCTCGCTATGCCACTGTATGTGTTCCATAGAAAGCTGTCCACTAATTCTTGTATTGTACCTATATTTGTATTGGCAAAGGCAAGATGCATCTGTTGATCCTATTTCTATAATTTTTAGTTGCGCATAACTAATTAATATTAAAATTGCAGAAAATTAGCATAATTAAAATGAAAATAAATTATCAAACTATTGAATATAATTAAATACCACAGAAATGATATATATTTGGGTTCAATACAAGAATCCGTGGACAAATCATGTGACAACATACCACTTTTTAATTTCATATGCTATTGCACTATCTCAGAAACTTAGAAAGTCGTAACATAAATTACCGATCTAGCAATTTGCGCGCAATGAACTGGCTGTCCACCTCCCACTCAGTGTGCAGCGCGCATCTCAAGTGGTCAGGGGCTCTCATCGCGCAATGTGTCGAATAGTGGACACGTCTGTATATGCAACATTAGGAATTTCATTCCGTCTATTTATGTTAGCTGTTTATTCCATAGAAACCTGTTCACTGGTTCTTGTATTGTACCTATATTTTTATTGGCATATGCAAGACGCATCTGTTGATTCTATTTCTATAATTTTTAGGTGCGCACAGAATTAATTGATATTAAAAATTGAAGCAAATTAGCATAATAAAAATGAAAATAAATTATCAAACTATTGAATATAATTAAATACCACAGAAAGTATATATATTTGTGTTGGTAAAAGTAAGATCCTAGGCTATTTCTACAATTTGTAGGTGCGTGCAGAACTAATTAATATGAAAAATGGCAGCAAATTAGCATATTGCTGCTAGAGTTTGATATGATGAGATATTGCTGCTAAAGTGCTGTTCATAGATTCATCAATAGGTTTTATCCTTCTCATCCCACCCACCCGTAACCCCAAATATTTAGGAAACTACAGCCTTGCTTAATTATGTATTTTAAAAATGCACTCTTCTGCCTTCTAGATCAACGTTTGTATTAGCGTACATGACTTTCTTCTAGCTCACACATTCTGTCTTCTAGCTCACACATTCTGTCTTCTAGTTCACACATATGTCTTCTAGATCAACTTTTGTCTTAGTGCACACAACTGTCTTCTAACTCACACATCTGTTTTCTAGCTCACACATCTGTTTTCTAGTTCACACATATGTCTTCAAGCTCACGCATCTGTCTTCTAGTTCACACATCTGTCTTCTAGCTCACACATCTGTCTTCTAGCTCACACATCTGTCTTCTAGCTCACACATCTGTCTTCTAGCTCACACATCTGTCTTCTAGCTCACACATCTGCCTTCTAGATCAACGTTTGTCTTAGTGCACACAACTGTCTTCTAACTCACACATCTGTTTTCTAGCTCACACATCTGTTTTCTAGTTCACACATATGTCTTCAAGCTCACGCATCTGTCTTCTAGTTCACACATCTGTCTTCTAGCTCACACATCTGTCTTCTAGCTCACACATCTGTCTTCTAGCTCACACATCTGTCTTCTAGCTCAATGTTTGTCTTAGCACACACAACTGTCTTCTAGCTTACACATCTATCATCTAGTTCACACATATCATATAAGCTCACACATCTGTTTTCTAGTTCACATGACTATCTACTAGCTAACAAAGTTGTGTTCTTTCTGAAAACAGGACACTGAAGCTTAAAATTGACTTATTCAAACTTAAAGAACAAAGTGGAGTCAGGAAAGCAACTATAGACAGACTGATTATCCAGTTGAATAAACATGTACCTCAAACACTTGGTAATAATGTTGTCTCACTTTTCATGTTTATTTGATCACGTGAATATATTGTTGTTGACATACTTGTCACACTACAACTATTATATTTCATATACTATATATTCATCCAAGACTGGTAACATTACCTCTGTGTCTATGTAGACAGATAGCAGAACATGTCCTGCAAGACTACATTTCATTAAACCAGCTAAAGGAGGAACACTGGCCCACAGAGATGGATATTCACAGAAAGCTGTTAATTAATTTGGCAGACCATCTGACCTAGTTGGCAGACCTATCATTGTACCCACTATATGCAGATTGTTCAGATGGTATGGGTAAAGTGTAAACAGAACATTGTAACTCAACAAGACAATCTATGGAACGGCCACCGATATAGAAAACAGTCAGTCAATTGATATTGGAGAGGTTGCAGACTTTCTTTGTGGTGTGGAGGAATTGGCTGCCATGCTTATCCATGTGTATATACAATAGTGCCGTTCTTACCCATGGTTTTTTGCTGTGTGTCTTGATAAAGGCTTTTTGGTTGAAACATCAGTTTGTGTGTTTTTATATGTGTTTACAGTGATTAGCAAAACTTCATTGCTCTGTTCCAAGCTTTGCCTGATGGATTTCAGTTTTACTGCAGTCAGTACATATTATCGATCTTATCCATGTGTGGTAATGTTGTACTACACATACATGATTGATGAATACAGACAGAATCTTGACAAATAATGGAGAAAATGGAACAATGGAAAAGCAGACCTTTAAATGAATCAACTGATATCAAATAAAGCCGGGAAGGATGATATTGTGTTCCCAGATAGATCTCTCCGTGGTGGTGAGAAATATGTTCCTTTCATACCACAGTCGGCACATAGGACAGAGGTTTTTATTCTCCATGTGTTGCGGTCCACTGCCTGCAGTTTTAGTTCTTGTATGGTCCTGCAGCCTGTTATTTCCCCTTCTTTAAGCATGGTGTTTTTTAGGTTTACTTTACTCCTTTCTCGTTTTATTTTACCCTCAGGCGTCCATGTAAGGGCTTGTTGGTTTATTCTCTTTTCATCTAGTCTTAAAACATAACCGAGGTATTTCCATCTGCGTTTTCTTATGACGTTTGAAACATATTCTTGGTGTGCTTTCTTTCTTAAATCACTATTTGTGACGAAATCGCTCCATTTTATGTTCATAAGTTTCCGGAGACATTTGTTTTCGAAGCTGTTTAATTTTTGATCTGTGAATTGATTTCCAGCTTTCTCTTTCATATGTTAATACTGAGACAATATAGGAGTTGAATAGCTTTAGCTTGGTGTTTCTTCCTAGATCTTTTGACTTTCAGATATTAGTTTGGTAAATGTGCTAGCTGCAACTGCTATGCGTGTATTTATTTCTTTCATTGAGTCTCCATCAACAAACATTTGGCTACCCAAGTAATTAAAGTTGAAACTTTTTCCAGTATTTGGTTATTTACTGAGATGTTATTTGTTGAACTGGTAAGTCCCGTGATTTTTGAGTTATCTGGAAATATGAGAAAAATCTGGCTTGGGGTTTATTATAACTATTGATAGAGTTCTCATGGAGCACAATGGGAAATACAGAATAATTGCTTCAATTATGATGGTTGGGGTTAAAATCAATACTATAAGTCTTTAATGCTTCATGGTTTACAACTTGTCTGTGATAGCTGCTCCTTTTGACAATATGCAAATAAACAAAATATTCAGAACATCCATTGTCAAAACTATAACTATTTCTAAACTTCTGGGTATCACATTGATCTATTGCCTGGGTGTGCTGATATTCGTAGTAATAAGAAAGCAGACAGACTTGTATCTGTGAATTTAAGATAAACACTGGTGATGTACTGAAGTTTGTGGTCACTTGCTGGAGTGGACAATGGGATAGATGAGGTATCCAGGAGGTATCCATGCTGCATCCAAGGCAATTCAGTATCTTCTTCTTCTTCGTTCATTCTCAAACTCCTCCAAATTAGCAGGATGTAGTCCAGAGAACGGAATGTCTTGTGTCATGGTTTACAGCAATGATGCAATATCTACGCCTTTCGGTCTGACACATATGACTTTAGCATAACTTTGAGTCATGTTGACCCTATATGGAATGGGACAGCCAACTCCATCCCATAACCTCCTTAGTCGCCTCTTACAACATGCATGAAAGGTAAACAATGTTGCTGTTCTTTACTTTCCTCTCAGACCTCGGTAACACATGGGCGGCAATTCAATATTATTTATGGTATAAATAGAACTGAGAACACATCGAGTAGAATTAAGAGTGTTTATCCAACTAGCTAGCCATGGGGACTATCAGCATGCATATTCTTTGACATCTTCTCTGGGAGATGTAGAATTGTGGGTTTGCCGTGAAGTACAATAACATAGATTAATCAATAGCTTCTTTAATGTGATATTTCTTTAGCAGAACATCATCAAGTACTGCTACTCTCTGTTCTGTGCAACCATCATTAAGCACTGCTACTCTCTGTTCTGTGCAACCATCATTAAGCACTGCTACTATCTGTTCTGTGCAACCATCATCAAGCACTGCTACTCTCTGTTCTGTGCAACCATCATAATTTCTCCAGTGTCATATTAAGGAGGCCCTTTTCATCTGCATTCTTTTTCAAACTCCTTCAGATTAACAGGATGTAGTCTGGAGAATTAAATGCATTGTGTCATGGCTTGCAACTTGGCTGTGATATCTTGGCCATTGGTCCTGACACATTTTACTTTAGCATAGTTTCTGTGTCATTTGACCCTGTAAGGGATGTGACAGCCAACTCGACCCCCTAAAAGCCTGAATCACCTCTTACAACATGCATGACATGTAAAATATTCACTATTATTTTCTCCCCTTTCAGGCCGGACAACAAGGGCGAAGAAGGTTCTTGCCAGAATCTTTTTTGCCTATTCATTTATTACTACGGATTAACTGTCTGTCAATATTTGATGTAAGTAAAACTGAAACTCTACATCTTTTTAAAATGTTTGATCTCTTCTATTCTATGACCCTTTTTGTATTATGAAAGTAAATATTAAATGTCTGCAATGAATAAATCATCAATCCACAGACAAAAGTCCACAAGTAAAAAGTACAAAGAGGATTTTGTTGGAGGTTGTAGAAGCTCAAATTCAAGGTAGTAACAATATCAGCGTATTTGTTGTCCTCTATTTTGTTATATTTCTTATACTATATATTTATCCAAGACTGGTAACATTACATCTGTGTCCATGTGGGCAGACAATGGAACATATCCTGCAAGACTGCATTTCACTAAACCAGTTAAAGGAGGAACGCTGGCCTATAGAGACGGATATCTACAGAAAGATGTTAATTAATTTTGGCAGACTATCTTACCCAGTTGGCAGATGTTTTTTTTTCACTTTTGATACAGACCACAGAGTTTGATGAATCCATTCGCTTGAAGTTTTTTCTAGTGCTCTTTGGGCACTCTTCTTCTGTGTTCGTTCTTAAACTCCTGCATATTAGCAGGATGTAATCCGGAGACTGCATGATCATCCTGTCATGTTCGTCCGTAATAGTCGATAATGACGATTTGGGATCAACTGTAAAAGGTAAAGGTAATATGAGTTATGAACCAGTGTCATAACACACAGTTTCCCATAAGTGCTCATCTGTCTAGTCAGTGGTTGACCAGAAACCCCCATCGAAGATGGATGTGTCGTATTATTGGTGTAAATAAAACGGTGACTCAACGCAGAGAATTTCCATTCTCTGGACTAAATTCTGCTGGAAATTTAGTAGGACCATTGTTCTGCTGCAAGAGATATCCATTGGAAGTGTTGGAATGAAGAAAAAGACCAGAAACTGCCTGAAGAGGGTCCTCGACAACACTTGCTAAATTAATATGGCACCTTCCCAGAGTTTGAGCCCTGGTATCCAACTTTCTCATGTCTGGTTTAACCATGGGAGTAATTTTTATTTAAACCACAAATAATGAATGGACCCATGTGACATCAGTGACCCACAAAGCTGTACTAAATTTGGTTTGTTGTACTGAAAGGAGCAGATATCTCAGACAGCTGTAAACCTTGATTTGGCAGATTCTGTTCTCCAGAATACATCCTGCTAGTTTACAAGAGTTTGAGAATGAATGCAGAAGAAGAAGTAACGGTTCATGCCTGGAACGTGTGCCTACCAATGTTTACAGCACTCATAGTTTTTAAAGAATTATCTGGTCATAATTTTTTAATAGTTTGTGACATTGCAGAATACAATTGTTTAGTAGTTTGAAGCCAGGGAAATAATTAACGAAAATAGGAAGAACACAGTTTTTGAAACACAGCAGGAGGGGGTAGGGATAGAATTAGAATTAGTTGTAGGTAAAGGTAGGCCCCATGGCAGCCACCTGATGTCACGGATGAATATAACTTCATGCACTAAGCCACAGCAGCTATTAATCGGGGTGGCCAGTTCCCTTTCTTACTGTCTTTACCTCCCCTAACTCATGTGTCAGGTACCCTATAACAGCTGAGTCGACAGGAGGAGTGGTCGTGTCCAGCGAGAAATCACAACTGGAATTTTTGTTTGTCCAGACAAGGTTTCGAACCTGGTATGCTGTAATCCAGTGATAGCAAGCAAGCTCACTATCAACTAGGCTACTGTGCTCCTCAGAATTAGTTTTAACACTGCGCCTAACACCTCTCCCCTCCAAACTCTAGCATTATCCCTTCTCATTAAATCATGGCATAATTTCACTAACATTAGCCATTTTTGTAATTTGTGCGACAGGCTCTGCAAGTGATGTAAAATTATTGACTACATGAAAACTGTGTACACCATAACAAACTTTCAATGAACCTGTGCATAATTTCTGAGTTCATTCTATTTTCTGCTTATAGATTAACTATTACATAGGCACGTGTTCCAGACAAGGACAGACATGACATTATTCTATTGATCTGCTGATGCCCAAAAGGGGATCAAAGCATAGCAACCTTGTGACCTGCTATGCATGTTGTAAGAGACAGCTAAGGAGCTTTAGGGGTGTACTTTTCTATCCTATCACATGGGTCAAAGTGACCATAAAGCCATGTCAAAGAATGAGTCTAGAGAACTGAGTTCATTATGTGTGGTTTACAGTTTATCTGCGATATCTCAACTTTCTGCGACACATTCCATCTTCAGAATGACTTCTGGGTTACTTTAGTATTCTATGGGATGGGTCAAGCCAACCCCACATTTCCTTATTCATCTTTAACAACATACATGACAGGTCATAGTTTTGCTATTCTGCGCAACACTTTAAGATCCTGTCAACATACTGGGGGCAACTAAATCTTCATATCCATGACAAGGGGCTGGCTGTGATGTGTACTGACCCAAATAAACATTAATTAAAGTCAATATTATTAATTTGAAGATTTGTCACAACTTTCTCATTTTCAGGGGGATCTCCCTAGTGTAATGGGGTTAAGCTGTTCGCCTTGAGTTCAAGCGGTCTTGAGTTCGAATCTGACTCATGTCATTTTGTGTATAAAGTGGATTTTTTCAGAGATCCCTGTGGGTTATCACTTGAAGCTATGGAGTTACGTGCTATGAGTGGTACTATTGGCCGGCAGCATGCCACTTTGTTGAGAGTGATGAGTATATATGGAAACCGAGTACAGTGAAGTCAATCCTCTACAACTTTTGAACCCTTTTTTTAACTTTTCTAATTTTCAGATAATGAGAGATAAAAAAGACAGAAAGTAGAACAGACTGCAGATAAGCATCAACAAATGACTTCAGTAGTGGAATATGAAGAGTGGAAAATAAAATTATTAGAGCTGCTGAAACCTCTTGATGGAGCTTTACTAACCCTACTGTCCATGAATGGAAACAATCAGGGCTTCATGATTGGGGTGCCAAAGAGGGAGTTTTAGTGGTGTACTTTGCTGTCCTATTACATGGGTCCTCCAATTGTGTTGTTAAATGTTGTGGGTGAAGTTGGTTGTCAGACTTTGGCTATTGTCAGCATGTGTCTCTTTAAGGTTTCTTTGATTGTCTCCATCCATCTAATTCTTGGTCTTCCTTGTTCCCTGTAGCCTGATCTTCAGCTGTTGTATGTACAAAGTGCTGGTTGCTTTGGTTCCATTCTAATGATGTGACTAAACCACATTGTTTGCTGTCTCTCAATATAGTCTTGAGATGGTTTTTATTTCTTCTCTGATATCTTCATTTCTCTGTTGGTCTCTGTGTTTGATATTTTTAACTTTTCTCAAACATCTCATTTCTCGCAAATGTATTGTTAAAACCATACCTTGCAAGGTGATTTGGTTCCACTAGAATGGGCCTGGTTCGATTCCCATTAGTCTCAAAAATTTTCACCCCTTGGGGGAACTGTATGCTAAAGATTTCAATGTGGTACCCTTATGACCCTGATGGGTGCAGGTTTATAAATAGAATAGATATTTAATGTAAATAAAATTGTTAAAGATTATATGAAGTACTTTGTCATTTTTTTAACCACAATGAATGACAGAATTATATCAAAGAATGATTGTCCAGATTTAGAGACATGTCTCAGAAATAAGAGATTTCTTCTACATCAATCGCTCTGATTCTGAAATATTTTTGAGACATGACCCCATTTTAGAGAAACAAACTGATCTACGACTTCATTTTATGAAACAAAGTTACCCTCTACCCGAATACATTAAAACAAGGTCTTGATATAGTTAGAAGAAAACATACAAAATTATAGCTTTTTGCGTCTTTACAGATGGTCGAAAAGCTGGCCAGTGCAAAATTTCATATGAACAAGGAGACCCTCAAATTAATTAAATTGCCAAAATGCATAGTGTCTATGTTTCACACGATGTATTTCCTAGGCAAGTTTTATTGGTTGGTTAGTTGCTGATCCAGCAGTCCATGGGCTCATGCCCTTTGACCCAATGCCATTGTGTGATATATGCATGTGTTTGTCAGCTGTTCAATTTATGTTCCAGTAATGTGTTCCATTTATCTGGCTCTGGAGGGAGAAGCATTATCCTGATGTCATCCAGTGCTGTGCATTTAAAAAGGTTGCGGTCAACATTTTCATAGGGATGAGTGCACAGTCTGCACTCTGGATTGTGTGTCGTGGTTGAATTCTGTTCAGGTGATTGTTAAGCTGTACATGTTGTGTGGTGTGCAGTCGGAAGATGATACTCTGGTCTTTTCTTCCCAGGAGGTTGATGTTATCTTTAGGATTTGGGCTGGTCATATATTTATAGATTTCCCTCCCAGTGTTTCCCATAGCCCATCTGTTCACCCAATTTTCTTTAGTCACAGATTTCAGTATCATTTTAATTGTGTGCATGGTTGTTTATGTATATGGCTGTTCTTGTTGAGCTCCCATCTTTACTAGTCTGTCTGCCTTGTCATTGCCAGGTGTGTTTGAGTGGCCAGATATCCACTGCATAACAATGTAAGTAGCTGGTTGGCATGGTGATATATTTCCACCAGCTCAGGCTTACAATGTCCACCACATTCTAGTGCTTGAAGAGCGAACATAGAATCAAAATAACAATGTTTTGAACTTTTGATGGAAAGGCATCAAATATGGTCTTCAGGTGGTACAATGCAACTTCTAGTGCTGTTATTTCGGCTTCATAGTTAGAACATATCTCCCCACAGGCATCAAACAACTCATCAGATGTTTTGTCTGGATATTCCATATAGACACCATAACCTGTTTTGATGGTAGTTTTGAAAGCAGACCCATCAGTATAGACATGAATCCATTGTTCTGGGTAGGTGTCTATTGTTTTCTGTGTTGCTTTCATGAGACTTACTGGGTCTGAACTTTTCGGTGCATTATTTCTTTATTGTGTCTTGATTTCTGGCAATTTAAAACCTGCATGTTGTGATAAACATTTTTATACTCTTTGCAGTTCTTGTCTCGGAGGTGATAGCTGCCTTTTATTTCATCGACATGGCTCAGGGCTGACTTTTGTTTTATTCTGTGGTTTGGTTGCCAGTTTTCTACAAGTTGTTTCTACAAATGTAGAACCCCTTGAGATGTGGAGAGATATGGCTTCAATGGAGGCTTATGAAAGAAGCAAAAAAATGAACAAAGACCACCCAAATAAACAAGCCAGTTTTTATTAAGATGTTGCTTTATGAATTTTTACTTGGAGGCTTTGAATGATAGTTTAAACAAGAAAACATGATCAGCCTTTTGATATAAATGTTGAAAATGTTTTGTGTATTGTAATTTGTAGGTTTTCTTGTTTACATCATAACACCCAAGTTTTAGTGATATTTCGTCGTGTCTAAGTGGACCATTCTAAAAACGTGATTTACGTAAGTACATTTTTAGATAAATTTAACAAGATTATATGTGAAAGTAGATATGCTTTCAAAATAGGCAAAAAATTGCCAAATATTTCATTTTTTGCATTCTTTCTCAAAATTGGTAGAATGTAGTCTAGAGAACGGAATGGATGTGTCATGGTCTAGAACATTGTTGAGATATCTACACCATTTGGCCTGTCATATTCAACTTAATCATGAGCCAGATATTTAAAATGGCAACCCTGTGAAAGAGATAGAAACCATGTGAAAGAGATGGAAACCTCGTGAAAGAGATAAAAACCCTCTGAAAGAGATGGAAACCCTGTGAAAGAGATGGAAACTATGAAAGAGATAGAAACCCTGTGAAAGAGATAGAAACCCTGTGAAAGAGATAGAAACCTCATGAAAGAGATAGAAACCCTATGAAAGAGATGGCAACCCTATGAATGAGATGGAAACCCTGTGGAAGAGATGGAAACCCTATGAAAGAGATGGAAACCCTGTGAAAGAGATGACAACTCTATGAAAGAGATGGCAACCCTGTGAAAGAGATAGAAACCCAGTGAAAGAGATAGAAACCTCGTGAAAGAGATGGCAACCCTGTGAAAGAGATAGAAACCCAGTGAAAGAGATAGAAACCTCGTGGAAGAGATAGAAACCCTGTGGAAGAGATAGAAACCTCGTGAAAGAGATAGAAACATCATGAAAGAGATAGAAACCTCGTGAAAGATATGAAACCCTGTGGAAGAGATAGAAACCCTGTGGAAGAGATAGAACCGTCGTTAAAGAGATAGAAACCTCGTGAAAGAGATAGAAACCCCGTGAAAGAGATAGAAGATGGAGATCCGTTGCAGTCAACGCTTGAAGATTAGACTTGAAATAGCCACGACTGTAATGCCCAGATTAAATACCATATGGGAGAGCAGAATAAGTACGTCAGTGAAGATACGCCTAGATACCATTGTATGCCATGTGTACCATTATAGGTCATGTCGTAGTGTGAGACTCGGAATTGGGCGAGAGGTTCACGCTGTCGGTGAACGACCCCTCGGCTAAGAAGACGAAAGCGCCATGGTCCAACTCTTCTCGTGGATGAGAAAAGGTTCAGCATCCGGTGGGCATAGGCACAGAACGTCGAATTACACGAGGCAGGTTCACAGACGGCGGAACACCTCGCGCAAGATTGACGTGAACGACAATCGTCTTGGCGAAGAGTCACTACACACCCACGTGACTGTCGACAGATAGGTAGGCTGTCAGGGCTAGGGAAGCCTACTACCCGAATTAAAGGCATGACAAAAATGGGTGTGCTGGGCCTCGGATGTCTAGACCACAAAGTGAGCCAATCGAGGTACAAATAATACAGTTCAACTGTGGAACTTGTGGCACAGCGTACTTCGCTCTCGCCGGCGGAAATCTCACGATTTATTCGTTGTTGTTATAAGATAATGAACGCAGAAGAAGAAGAATATGTCATGCATACCATATGTACCAATATAGACCTATAAATCTAAAAAATACATTTTCTATTTGTATGGGTACACAGATTTCTAGTTAAGATGTTGAGAAGAATATGCTATGTAATATGTCACTGTCATTAGAAGCGCTTAAGAGAGTTTCATGGCTAGGCCTATATCAATCAATAAACCATAACCCTTCACGGTCGTAGGGGTGTCACATTGGTTGCTTCAGCACACAGAGTCCTCCAGAGAATTATATCCTCAGCGATGCGGATGAGTGTGGAAATATATTGTCCTGTCCATTCCTTGATGTTGTCTGTCCATGCCTTTATTTTCCCTCCTCTGTTTCTCCCACCTTCGACAGTTCCCTGTAGTATTGTTTTTGACAAGGAATCATGTCTGCATACATGTCCGAACCATGCTAGTTTTCGTCGTTTCACTATTGAAAGCAATGGTTCCTAAACTCCTGCACACATCTCTACTTTATTTCTTACGTACACATTGGTCTTATGTTCCCTATAGGAAATTCGTAGAATTTGTCTGTAGCATTTGTACTCGAAAACCTGTAATCTTCTCAGGCCTATATAGGGACCTACCACTGACTCTAAAATATGTATGCTAAGTTTGGCAATAAATAAACAGGATAGTGGAAAAATTAGAGGCAACAGTGATGTGGTTATGTAGAGGAAAGTGTTGACAAGACATAGAGGATTTATTTAATTGTAGTTGGATTATCCCATATGTATTCCATCCTTCTCAACAAAGCGATACGCGCCAGCCGAGAGTAACATTCATAGCACGTAATTATGCAGCTTTAAGCTAAAATTGCTATAATTCATAGGTAGGTAGGTTAATGAGTTTGCCTCTCTTTTGGAGAGGCGTGCCCCTTTCAACCAGCGGACAAAGTCCAATTAGGCTATAGGCCCTATTAGGATACAAGCTATAGGCCCTAATTCACGGGGGATTTCCGCCATCTTTGTTAGCATATTCTTTCCCGTGTCCTTGAGTGACGGGCGTGCCGAGGGGGTTGCGGTCGCACCGGACATCAAAATGCCCCTCAAAATAATGAAAACATTGAAATGGGATTTAAGTGCCTTTGCCATGCCAAAGTTGATGCCCCGCAACCAGTAACGTAACGAGAGGGGGCGGAGGTGTGGACCGCCCCAGGCGGCACCATCGGAAGGGCGAAAAATGTATTTCTTCCAGGCTTTCACAATCACTGCCATATTTTTATTATGTCGCAAGGGCGGAAAATTATGATTCGCCCCGGGCGCCATTGACCCACGCTACGCCACTGGGGGGAATGTAAACAGCTTGCAATTTAGGCAGGCGAGGGGGTGCGTTCTCTGGATTATTGTCCCGGGGAGAGAAGGGGGTAAAGAAGTGTTCAAAGAAAAGTGTTGACGTAATTTATGCAGCAAGCCAATAAATCGAGTAGTGCAAACCCTTCCCCCTTTACAAAAATGGTTTAATGAAACATAGGCCTTAACCTACTCCAAGAATGTCTTGAACAGGCATATGAGGTGTGGAGACAAAAATTCCTGCCCATAGAAACAACACTGGAATCAACGCTTTATGACCTCCTGTATGAACTGCAAAAAGGTGACGTTTACTGAGGGGAAAAAATGGTTCTTGTTTGGAATCTTTACCTACTTATTTGATTATTTCTCTTGCCTATGTTTGTCCGTTTATATTTATCATGTATTACTTTAAATATAAATTAATTAGGGTTAGTTATGTAAAACACAACTCTCCTAATTCTAACATAATTAATATTTAAATTAATTATTGATTAAATTGTTGATATAATATGTAGATTAGTTATCCCTAAATTAAACAGGTAGGCGCGCGTTCCAGACAAAAACCGACAAAAGAACAGATAAAGGCCTAATCATATTTTAAGTGAACGAAACAAGAAAAAAATTATCCCCTCCCCCATATGTAATTAATGTATTATATTCAGTGAATTAATGTGCAATATGACAATGTGTAGGGATAATATCTTAAAGGTTATTTCGTTAATGGATTAAAAGATAACAACATAGTGAAGGTATTATCAAGTTTAGAAGTCTTTATGTGGATGCGTACGAAGTAAGGTTGTGGCCTAGTGAAATGGTAGCGAAGTTCAAACGTGATGTAGTGACAACATTAGCTTAGTGCAATGGAGACGGAGAGAGAAAACAGATCCATGTAACCATATCATAAGGACAGCTGGAGAGGTGATGGGCACCACTGGCTAAACCTTTTGCCCATTGAAATACTACAATGGATACGAAAATTAGCATGGTTCTGACATGTATGCAGGCATGATTCCTTGTCAAAAACAATACTGCAGGGAACTATCGAGGGTGGAAGTAGCAGAGTAGGACAAATAAAAGGCATGGACAGACAACATCAAGGAATGGACAGGGCAAAATATTTCCACACTCATCCGTATCGCTGGGGGACTTTGTGTGCTGAAGCATCCAATGTGGTACTCCTACGACCCTGAAGGGTTACGGGTTTATTGATTGATTAATTGATGTAATTAATAATCCCACAAAACCCAGGATATTAGCTTTATTTTTGATGACTCCCAGTCCTCCTTTACCGAAGACGTAGGACTATCTACGTCTCTGCTGAGACATGTTTACTTGAACTTAGACTCCCATAATTGTTCTGGTCAAACGCACTCATATAATCAACATTTAGTGAATAGTTGAAAAGAGCCGGATCACCAACAAGTGTTGTTCTTAAGCGTTCGTTCTCAAACTCCCGCCGGATCTCTCTTGTAACAGGACAATGGTCCTACTAGATTTCTATAGTAATTCAGAGAATGGACTGGCTTTGCATCACGTTTTTCTTATTCTAATGACTCGACGCATACGAACTTCAGAGTACAACTAGCTTCGCATAAAAAATACTTTCTACTTTTTAACGTACAAGGAAGTCCAGAATTCATATTCTGAAGGCCAGCACTTTCCTAGAATAGTAGTCCTAAACGTCACTTATCGTAGATGCTGATCATTGAACACTTTGCATATACTTTGATTTCCCAGTCAAGAAGCCTCTGGATAAAGGGAGGAGGTTTGAATACTCCCTTGGGGTATTGAGAAAATCGTCGTTTAGTACTAGGAACTTGGCCAGAATGCCAACCCACCACTAGGGTTGCCATAATTGTCAGATGGAAAAAGAGGACGTTTCGACGTGCGCCTTTAAATCCAGTGCACCCTTATTGTAGGGTTACCATAATTGTCAGATGGAAAATTAGGATATGCAAAATTTTCATCAAATATGGCCAATATTAAGTGTTGAACAAATAAAATTAAACTACAAAAAAATTTTGTTCTTATTTAATTATAAACTTGTATTAACTGAGTGTTAACTGAGTTACGGCATTTTTTAAATCTTATTTTTAAATCTAAGTTCAATCTTCAATCCAAAAATTTATTAATTAATAATTATCACTAACGAACTCGCGTTACCGTCTGCTATGCGAAATGCGTTATGTTTACGAAAAATTGAAAATCGCTAACGGAACCAGAAGTTCTGATGTTTATGTTAATATTGAGCTAAATATAGCTGCCGCGCGTTTTTATTTCACTATACATAATAGATTAAAGTATATAGCACAGAAAAGAAAGTATCGATCGATCGTGGACGGACGGAGAAAAATCCGGACAAAAGTTATTTTTCTGGAAAGCCGCCCGGACAGGAGCATAAAAAGAGGACGTGTCCGGAGAAACCCGGACGTATGGTAACCCTACCCACTACCACCCCAGCGATTTATAAAACAAAAAGGTCATCATATTTTTCATATAAACGAAGATACGATACGAAAACGTACGAATGAGACATTTTTTGCAAAAAGGTAAACCCCCCCCCCCCCTTCCCCTCCTTAAGGAGATCTTATCAACGGGGCTCTGCCAGTCACTGTGAAAAGTAAAACTTGAGCCCTGTTTGCTGGATGCTTTGACTTTTTTTAAAAAATCTTAAGGCATGCCGCAAAAAAAAAAAAAAACAACTGATTCCTTCCCAGTAGTCCAAGTATGGATCTTCATGGGACCTCATCACAATGGAGATCATATGGGTTCTAATACACTCAAATGCTGACTTTCATTAGTTGTCTCTTACATTCTTCTATCAGTTTTAGTAAGTTATTCTGTCATTCTTCTTATATTCTTCTGTCAGTACTATTTATTTTTTACTATTATATGTTCCCTTTCGAGCCTCAACTGCTTCTAAGCTGTGTAGGTGCAAGCATTATCAGAAGATACCACACACTAAATTGAATATTATGCACACAAAATCCAGAACTGTAGACCTAAAAAGGTTCTCAAGTACCACCTTAAGAGCGATTTACATATGCAGTTTTACATTTGCCCCAACCACCATGTGATCCACATACAGGAACATTCTTAGAGAGAACATAGATTGGCACATATAAGTTATCAAGTCATTTGTTCAACTGTGCAGACCAAAGATAAATTCAGTCCTTGAAGACGAGAGCAACAACCAAAAAATTGACATCCACTTGTTTGCTTTCTGACTGAATGCAAAGATGCCAATGGCCATATAATATGACGGCTTTTATTCACTATGTTCTGGGGCAGTTGGTTTGTTTTTTTGGGGGGGAGGAGGGGGTGTAAAAAGTATACTTACAGACTAGTTGGTTTTATCTGTTTTAAATGCTGTTTGTTCGCCGAAGTCAACAATCCCCATTCAGCTCAACTAAGATTATGATGATGCCTGCAGTGTGCCCGACTGTGACTAATGAGTCCCATGCGTGCTTTGAATTGTCTACTACACTATGGGAATGTGTGGGAGGAGTCTATAGGCCATTGCACAGCTCTCGCCTTTCTTCTAGTGCGTTTTTGTGGCGCATCATTCTACGGTTCTCTGCATTTGCAGTACCACTCTTGATTCTGCGACGCCAGCCGGATCTGTCTTCTGTTCTTAAAATAATTCCCCTAAAAAAGAAAGCACCCCCAGTAGGTACTTTATGGAATATCTCTCATTTGTCTCATCGCATAGGTGTGAACTAGTACAAATTTTCCGTATTAATACAGATTTCGCCCCCCCCCCCCACCAAAAAAAGGTTACTTGGTGTTAAATTTCTAGTAATAATTACTAATGCAGACATTTTTATCTCACACGCTCATATTGAGGGGCAAAAAAAAAATAGTATAATATTTAAAAAAAATTAATTGGGGTTTTCTTTTTTTTGCTAAATGTTTTATTTATTGAAATACAGAAATAAATTGTTAAAAATGCGGATTTATGAAAATATAAGTTGACCGTTATGTCATCACATTGGCTTGTATCTCCTCAATGCCACCAAATTTGTGATCTTTCATTGTGAGAAACAGGAAAAAGTGACATGAATCAAGTTTGGTTGAGTATGGAAGTTGTAGGAGCAATGGAATGTTTCATCAAAAATGCACACATGGTGACAATTGTGAAAGCACATGTTCATGATGCATAAACCATGTGCCTGTGAACCACTTCCCACAGCAATGTCTGTCCACATCATCATGGATTTGTAGAATTCCTACAGTGAGACTGTTCTCTAGGTATGTATTCATGCATTCATCATGAAGAATGCATTTAATATGATTTCCCTTGACTGGGCTCATCTTCAAAAAATATGTGTTCACTTTTGAAACAAGAATACCATTCAAATGTTTTAGATTAACTTAAACAGGAGAAACCGAAAACTGATTGCAGCATTTCTAATCTAGTTTTTTTCCAAGACAAAAGCAGAAATAATGTGCACATGATGATAAATCTTAACGTCTATTTTTGAAATGCAATAAGCACTACTATGTAATCTCTACTTCTAGGGTTCCACACAGTTTAAGTACAAGTTACTAACTTCTATTTTGGTATATACATTGGTACACGGTTCTTATCATACAGCAGGTTAATAGAAGTGCACTATATTTTAAGGTTTCCCTGACAAAAATGTCCTGGAACTATAGTGAACAGCCCTTGTTTACATAATATAAATTGTGTAGTTATTAAGTTAACAGAACCAACTTTGTTACACCTGAAGTAGATCTTTATTTGGGTGTATGGGCACATTGATCTCTTATGAAGTTGTAGCATGTCTTGTCCGCATACAATTCCTATGTTTGGTGGCTGTCCACTTCCTTTTTTTCTCTTCATGAAACTGAGTCCTGGAGCAAATGGTGTACTGTTCATTTCTTTTTCTCACAGGGATTCATGAGATGAAGTTCTCCCTTTAGATGTGAGCAGGCAGCTCTTGTCAGATAGTCTTTCTAACAAAAGCACAGGTCCTTCTCAGTTGAACAACAGAGGTGACACCTGAATCAGTGTACGGTTTGTTGTTTCAAAGACATGGTTATATTATGGGAGTTTATGGATGCATGTTTAGTCCCCAAAGGTAGGTATTCCAGTGCTGCAGTAACCCAGGATCATCATGTCCTGCTAAGGGCAAAGCATATACTTTTATTATTAGTATATTAGGGCCAATTAGTTCATTATTCATCATAGTGTCAGATTTGTTGAAACATCTGCAGTGATTGTACATCTAGCATTCCCATAACATAGGAGTCTACACCAAAAGGACAAAGGTGTAATGTTTGCTGGCCTGCATCTTTTTATCATCCATGGGGACAATTTGACAGAAGACAAAAGTAAGAAATTGAGACAAGACATGGAGTAACAATCATGATTTTTGTTTACATGTGAGAGGTTACATGGATGCATATCTTCAGAATTTTGCATACATGACTGATGAATCTACATTGTCTAGTTCTAAGTTGAACAATTATAACCTCGTCTCTTCTTGGCATTAATCTTGATCAGATCTAAAGATGCACTTTCTCTTTTAGTAGATGGAAGATGTTTGGTGATAATTTATGCAACTGTTGACCAAATGTTTTAATTATCTTATTAGACACCCACGTCTGATGACTCCAATAATACTACATTCAAATTTTCTGCGGTGTCATAAATGTTTTGCAGATCATTGCATGAATGTAGAGCAGACGATCATTAAGTTACTACTATTTTATTAATCTATTCTATTTATAGGTTAAAACAATATTTCACTAAATTATTGTTCATTTCTATAAATTATTTATTCAATGTTATTGTCCATAACAATCCATTAAATCACAAACAATAAGTCGGTAACATTGACAAGTAAATGAGTAATTGTATTTTATTGGATAATGTCAAATCAGACTTAACGGTCACACAAAATGTACACAGTCAAGTCAGGAAATTATTCTGTTACATTCAGTTTATTTACAAAATTCCTTTCATCACTTACCTTGAGGTCATTGTCATAACACCTAAGTCATCGTAAATATATTTTTTAAACATAGTTGCTTATGTAATGCACTCAATGAAAGTATTAATGCTTTGTGCTCATATATTAATGAACAGAGGTTTCCACATATGTTGGTGCATAGATGAATGAAATAACAAGATACACAATAGCCAACAGTATAACAGACACAAGCATGGTACGCCAATTTTCCCATCGTAGACCTTTCAATTTTTTACCTGAAGGGAGAAATAAAAATGACAACACTTAATGCCACTGTGTTTTAGGCAGACTCATCAGTGCTAAGTTTATTTTATTAGATCACAAAATAGAAACATGTTGATAGTTCCTGTAGCATTCTTAATTCTGTTCTCTGTGGGACCCATGTTCTCTGTGGGACCCAGAGTTGCAAACATTACCAACAATTTCTGCGCTATTCAACTGTGCTCACAAGGTCACAACTGATCTAGTCTCTTCTTTATTACTTTTCATAAGACGTTCTTCTGTCTTCTAACTCATCTCTTTCATTGCAGGTTCCACTCCAGGTCTTATCTAGTTGTGTTATCAGGTTTTTTTCTGAGGGTGTGTCCTTTAAAACTACATTTTCTACATTTATCTGTGGCTGGAAATTAAGATTGGTCGGGCATTCTCCTATATCGAGCAGGACCACAGTCCTGCCCAAGCAAGTACAAGTGCTCAGATATATCAGACAGAGAGGCGCACCAGCAACCATAGTATCATGCAACCAGCCTATTTAATATGTCAGCAGAACATATTACTTGCTGTGTAGACATGTTGAACTGCGAACAAGAAGAAGGAGAGGAATTTCTTACTTTTATCTTCTATAAAATTATCCTCATGAATGACGAAGAGATGCAGGCTAGAGGGCATCGAACATCTTGTTCTTTTGTGGCAGAGTCTTAAATGGTGAGGAATGCAGGATGTGCTATCACTGCAAATGGGTCAACAAATCTGACAGAAGAATGATGAGATAGTGCAGAAGTGTATGCTGTGTCTCTGGCAAGTTGATTCTAGGATATACCCCATGCAGGAATGCTTTCCTTCACTGATTAAACATACATCCATAAACCCTCTTTAACACAACCATGCCTTTGAGACAACAAATCTTGTCTTATATAAGTAAAGCTTGAAACAGGGTAATGAAGTTTTGCTAATCACTGAAAACACACATAATCACACACACAAATCAATCTTTTGACCTAAAGGCCTTTATCAAGATTACATACACATAAAAAAATGACAAGGAGGATGACACGATATTACATGGCCTAGTTAAATGTGGAGATGATTGGAAGGATTGAAACTAGGTCAGAGGTGATCATCATCATCATCAGGTGCCATGTCGGCTGGCATAGGAGATCATGGCTTTCCACAGCTCTCTATCTACAGTATTATATATCAAGATCGTTGTTGTTTCCCTACTGTGCCAGGTTGTCAAACTGTCTTATATTTTCTCACGTTTTCTGTTTCTGTTGCCTTCAATCTTGTCTGTTGTAATTATGTTCTCCAAACCTGCCCGTCTCATAATGTAGCCAAAAAATGAAGATTGTCTTTTTATTATATTATTGATTAAAGTGTGTTTCGCATTTGACTTTCAACACCCCTACATTAGTTTTTCTGGCAGTCCATGGTATTCTCAGCATTCTTCTATAGAACCACATCTCTGTTGCTTCTAATTTCCCACTTTTCAGTTTGTTTATTGTCCAACTCGCATCCATGTGTTAGTATAGTAGTTATATAACACTGCAGAACTCTCTTTCTCACCTCTAATGACAATGTCATATTACACAATATATTTTTCATTTTTTGGAATGTAGTTTTTGGTACAAACTGGAAATATACAAACATGCACCCAAATACACATGAAAACACACGAGTCCAAGTTACTCAACTATGAAGAACCTGTGCTTTTGTTAGAAAGGCTATGGCCTGTTAAGAGCTACCTGATAAACAACTAAATGGATTACTTTATCATCATCTCTACCTGACACTGGTGTGATGCAGAAATCTAAGCATGTCAACCATTTTGTAAACAACAAGTATTAACTACGAAGTTGGTTGTAACTTATAATCATCAGACTCTATAAGTAATTATGTCTATAAGGTCATGTTCATCTCTTGTTAATAGCACTGTGTCATCTGCATATCTAATTTCTGGTTTCTGCCGCCCTCTTACATTTATAGGTCTGAATTCAGGCTTCATTGTTTCTTGTCTTACGTTTACCATGTGTGCATTTGACTCTTTTAAGCACATATAAACTGTTGGTGACATATAGCCCGTGTTCGGCATAGATCTCTAATATATGTTGTCCAATGTAGTTGCAATCTCAGCTGTTATCTGTAAATTGGCATAGTTGACTTTTTCACAGTGTTCATTTCTGCCCTAAATGACTGTTGGAGCTTCCCACTGCAAATAAAATGTTATTTGGAGCAATCTGATGACATCTGATAGCAAGTAAAATTAGTGGTCTTTTTTGTCTACAGTGCATCCATTACTTGTGGGTACATATATGTGTGTATCAGAGATGTGTTTTTTTTTCTCCTAGTAGTTGCATGACTATTATCCTTTCTGATATGATTTGTATTTTGCTTATGGTCTTAACCAGTGTCTGGATTGAGAATGAATCCTACTCTGTGTTGTCTCAATGCAGACTACATTGACTTTATTTATTTCATTTGTTTTCAAAGTATTAATGTATACCAAATATTTACAATGTGTTATTAACAGTACAGGCTAAATATGTGCAATCTGTCTCAATGTAGACCAAATAGCTGCAATGTCTCAATGCACACTGAGTATTTGAAACCTGTCTTAATCATCATCATGTGACATATTCTTTCCAGAACGTGGTCTTCCTCATGGATTCCCTGAACACTCAGTGATTCTTGGCAAGATGGCCTGCTGTATCTAAAATATGTTTAAGTAATCTGATATATCACTGCACCATTGCGGTCTTGGGCGTCCTCTTCCCGTTTCCGTGAACTCTGCTTTCAGATATTAATTTTCCATGCAGTTATATCTTTTTATATGACCAAAACTGCTGAAGACGGATGTGTTGGGCCATTGGCGCAAATAAAACGGCAACACAACGCATTTCCATTCTCTGGACTACATCCAACTGGAAATCTTATAGGACCATTGTCCTGTTACAAGAGAAATCCAGTGGGAGTTTGAGAATGAACGCTGAAGAAGAAGAAGAATATGACCAAAAAAACACAGCTTTCTTGTTAGGATGTTATTAAGGAGCCAGTCCTCTTCGGTGTTTATTAATCTTAACACCTCTTTATTTGTCTTTTCAGCTGTCTATGGTACAATTATTCTGTGGCATCTCAATTGGAAAGCAGTGATTCTCTTTGCTATTGTTTTATTTAATGTCCATGTCTCACAACTGTATATTGCCACTGGAAATATGCATGCTCTGATCACATATAGTTTGGTTATGCTGCTGATATCTTGCCAAAGATTTTTAATTTGTGCAAGAGTCAATGTTGCCATTGCAATTCTTCTCTTAATTTTGACAGTGCAGTCTCCTGGGCTATTTATGTTTGTGCCCAAATACTGGAAATTTGTTACATCCTCTAGTTCTAAATTGTCAATTACCTATCTTAATGCAGACTAAATATTTGAAACTTGTCTGAACACAGAGAAAATATCACTTACGATTATCAATCACTTGTTGTTCAATGGTTGTCTTTTCTTGCTGTAATGATTGCCTTAGGGATAAAGATGGCATAATTTACATTACATTTACATTACATTTACATTACATTTACATAAAATTAATATAACTTTTTTCACTCCGTTGAAGTCACCCGAATTGTCAAGGCATGCCGAAATCGGATGTGCTAGGCCTACAAGGCGCATAACGGTGGCACAACGTAATCACGCTCCCGGCGGAAATCGCACGGATATCCGTAATGGTTACAATGGAGCGAACGAAAAACAAACAAACTCCGTTCAAGTATTAATTTAGCAATACAAAAATAATAAATAATTAGCACACATCAGGTGTAGTGAAAGGTGGATGTACTAATATATCAATTTGTAGAAATACTTGTACACTTATGAGTGCATGAGTTGGGATTGTAATGGGTGGATGTAAAGTTAAGGGAGTCCCATAGTATATCATAAATGTGTCATGTATTCTCTCATATTTAACAGTGCCAATCAAGGCTGTTATTGTGTCAGACCCTCAATCTATGACCTGCAAGATTGAGAATGGATGAATACTGAATGTTGTGTCATGTGTGGTTGGAGTCACACATGCAGGGACTTAAGTGGATATTTTGTCCTGGTCATATGAATGAAGTTCAAGTTACAGAGCGAGCTGATAGAGTGGTTTCAAGAATATGTGTCAGGACTTTTGGAGAAGGACACTATGGTGGAAAAGACTTATTCAGAGATTAAAGCAGTTTTTAAATACCTGGATAGTAGAGCAGGACAATTATGTGGGTAAGATGTAAAAGATATGCAATCAACGGGTTACAGAAACTATCAGTATATCCCTTTGTCATCTGGTGAGAGACAAAACTCATGTGGATGTCCAGAGAGTACGGCCATTAGTACAACGTATCAGTAACCAACTGTGACAGTTGTATTTTTATTTGTACAGATGGATCAACTGGAGATTGGATATCCTGGGATGGGAGCAGCTATAATTCAAAGGTGTGTGAAAATGCTACTTAAAACAGACAGCTCATTATTTTGAGCTAGACACTACTAAATTTCAATGATTGCTGCTAACATGATTATAGTGTATAGACCCAAGGATACAACAGCATTTATCTAATATTATATTTTATAATGATGCTCCCTTTGTGTGCAGTAAATAAAATTGAAGTGTAGAAAAATTCATCACCTGCCTTGTGTTGTCTTCAATGACAAGGAATAAATAATTCAATACAGGAAATTAAAACCTGCCTTCCTTATGAAACAAATCACAATGACAACTTGTTATGCATATTGCATCAAAATTCCACAACCCACATCATGCAACTGTCCTGGTGGAATGAAAGGGTGAAAAAGTGTGGGAAGTGACTGCATATTCAGGGCAACAAGTTTGAAAGAAAAGGCAGCAACATTTGGGCATGCTTGCTGCAAGACCAGCATTCAAATATGTACCTACTATTGAGCATAAAAAAAAAACTACAATGAATCCCATGATGAGGTACTGTATGTAACCTTTATAATTTCAGTCGGTGATGATTCACTATAGATATTCTGGTGGTTATATTTGTGAATAAACTAATTTTTGTTTTGCTTCCATTCTCAAACTCCCACTGGATCTCTAGTTAGTTAGTCAGTGATCAGATCATCATCATGTTGTGTCACATTCATAGTTACTCTAATTTCATATTCAGTATGTCCTTCAGCATGTGGTAACTGAACGGACTGTTCCTGTTCTATGTTGGTCAATAACTATTATTTGTATTCTTATATGCCAATGATTTCTTACAACATTACACTTCACTCCCAGGTCCTGCATTCAAGCCATAGACACGGAATAACACTCCACAGCATCAAAATGGTCTAACTCCTTGATTGCATTCCAATTAAAAATATGGTCCAATGAACTACCACTACTCCCTGTGGCAATTCTGCCAAGTCTGTCTGCTCTACATTTTTCGTAAGATCCCATGTCCAGGTACACAAAAAAAGGTAACTCTTCCACACAGACTTCATCAATGACTCCAACCACTGATGGTGTATATAGCCCACCTAAATCTTTTAAAGCATACTCATAGCATCTGTAAGAAAACAGACACCTGTTGCACTCTGAGACTCCAGCCAAATCATTGCCCTGCTTTTGGTGAGAGGGTAAAAAGTGTAGTGCTGCATTTATCTGTGCTAACGCTGACACACCATCTATTTGCCCATAAGGTTAAGGCATCAATAGCTCTTTGTATTTATTTAGTGGCCACTGTCGCATGTTCTTCCGTACACCAGATCACCAGGTTGTCAGCATACATTGTCACTTTGATCTCATGTGGTAGTTCGGCAACTAGGTCATTGATGAAAACTAAGAAAAGTGTGGGTGACAGGACTCCTCCTCTTGCAAACACTCAATTGTACCCTGGCTCTTCTATTATGCGGATATGCTTTTACCCATTTATACATTCTTGAGTTAACCCTGCAATTTCACAATTTCTTTAAGAGTCCTTCTTTTCAAACCTTGTCAAATGCTTTCCTAGGGTCTATCCATGCTGCTAGTACCAGTTTCTTATATTGGAAGGTTCCTCAATCTCTTGGGAGAGGTAGGTTGCCTGATCATCAGTAACATAGCACTGTCTGAAGCCTGCTTGGTGTGATACCAAAAGGTTTTCACTTTCAAGGAACCACTGCATCCTAAGATTGTGTTCCATTGTTTTGCATAGACAGTTTGTTTGGCTGATGGGCCTGTAGTTGGAGACTGTGTACTTATCTTTTCCTGATTTGAGGAGTGGTATCATTATTGCTTTCCTCCATGCCTGCGGAACATTTCCTGTGGTCCAGCTTACATTGAAGATCTGCAGTAGCTTTGCTTTTGCTGCAGTTTCCAGGTTTTTTATAATTTCATTGGACACTCCATCAGCTCAAAGTTCAAGATTGGCAACACAACCATGTGTACAGGCAGAACAGAGTGCCAAACATATACTTCAAGAGTGATCTGAGTATGAAACACTGTGGCAGACATATTGGCCAGAGGAAACAACACTAGAATCAAAGCTCTATGGGCCACTATATGAACTACAAAAGACAGTGAGTTTTATCCAGGAGACAGAATTACAAATATAGACATGTTTCAAGTGAACGAAAGAAGAAGAAGAAAAAGTGCTCGGGTCACTGCCATCACCTATATCATCATATTACTAGTAGTTGTACAGAAGCACCTCTCTTTCCTACTACACTTCCCTCTGCATTGAGTTGTGAATGCCCAAGCACTGCGCACATGTTGAACCACGGACCATCATTGTAGATAATATCTCTGTCTAAAGAATTCTCACTGATCAGAGTCTGAAACTATAGGCCTATGCATTAGAATGTTATTGTCACTTTACCTGGAATGTGTTATGATCACTTCAATAGAAGTAATAAACTTAATAAGCTTATTTTCCCACTCTTCATGTTCTATGTCCCCTAATGTGTACACTAGATTTAATAACCTTCTTTTCCCTGCCAAGTCATGACTGCCCCCTTATTAATCCATTTTCTTTGATATTTTCAATATCATAATATTTATGTGAATTATTCTTAGTTGCCCTAGAAATACAGAACTAGTGGTGATGCACTTCTTGCTATATTATCCTACCATGAAGCAAAGAGCGGAGTTATGCTGTGCTCATTTATACCTGCACATCAGCACTGCAGACAAGAATCATTCACTCCTGACTCTGGGGTGCAAAGGGAACGCATTGCTCTAGGCGGACCCAGGGTTAGCAGATAACCAAGATCCCAAATGTACCTCCACGCGGTGCACCCTGGAAACAGAAATACAGCAGCTCGAGCTGATTCTGGCCAAATCATTTGGGGATCGTGTCCGAGAATGTGGAGGTAGCAGATGGAAAGAGATTTGACTGCACAAGAGACAGACAATATCTCCGACACCACCAGCATCACCACATATAGCGGCACTGTCGACATACAGTGAAGCTAGTCAGTCCAGTTCGAACATTGGAGGGGCGGCCAATGTAAAATGCACGTAAAGGTAGATGCATGGCGAGAGACAAATAGATTTCATACCGAGTACAATGAAACAATGAAAGGGCAGAACAGCGCTAGAGGGCAGCGCGAACTGCAAATAGAAAGTGAAAAGTCCCTAGGAAAGGGGAACTACAAGCTCCGTCAGCTCGAAACGAGCTTCTAGTTACCTGTGTTCCTTACAGGCAGAGACCCAGACCCATTCATTGGCGTTTGGTAAAGCAAGAAGACCTAATCCAACTCTAATGTCGAGCCTTCCTAAACCGGAAATATGCTCGCGAAGAGAAAGGGTTCTGTACCCGATGGGCTTAGGCAAGAAAGGGACAACGATGGTAGTCCTGGCCCAACTCTACTGTCAAGGTTTCCTATACCGGAAGTACACTTGCAGAGAGAAAGGGTTCCGTACCCGATGGGCTCAGGCACAAAAGGGACAACGATTTAGCCCTGGCCCAACTCTACTGTCAGGTTTTCCTACACCGGAAATACATTTGAAGAGAGAAAGGGTTCAGTACCTGATGGGCTCAGGCGCTATTGGGACAAGGACGCTCAGCTCGAAAACGCCTTGCTCTCAAACGCGTGGTGTGAGACTCGAACTTGGACAAGGGGTACACGATGTCGGTGAATGACACCTCGGCTAAGAGGGCGAAAGAGCCAGGGTCCAACTCCTCTGTTGAGTTCTTCCCCTTAAGGAACCAGGCTCACGGATGAGAAACGGTTCAGTAACCAATGGTCACAGGCATAGCACGTCCAATTACACGAGGCAAGTTCATAGACAGTGGAACACCTCGTGCGAGTCAGACGAGAGCAAAAATCGTCTGGGCGAAGAGTCGCCACTACGCGTGCTTGGAGACAGATATAGAGGCTGTCACAGGCTAAGGGTAGCCCACCCAAATTGTCAAGGCATGCCGAAATCGGATGTGCTAGGTCTATAAGGCGCATAACAGTGGCACAACGTAATCACGCTCCCGGCGGAAATCGCACGGATATCCGTGATGATTACAATGGAGCGAACGCAAAACAAACAAACAAAACTCCTGACTCTCTCTTTTAGCAGAACAATGGTCCTACTAGATTTTTTCAGTAGAATATAGTTCACAGAACAGAGATGTATTGTGTAACCATTTTATTTGTGCCGCTGGCCTGACACATTCAACTTTGGGGGTAGGAAAAATATAAACCTGCCATTTTCCAATGTAAGTCATTAATAGAGTATCATTATTGACACAGGCAGGCAGAAAAGGGCGCAACGTTTTTTAATGGTATGTGGTTCAGATTGGATATAGGAGATCAGAATAAATGTCATGCAATTTGAACATGCCTATGTGCTAACTTCAGCACAAAAGGAAAATGAATGAATGAATTTGAACAGTTTTTTTAACATTACCAACAGTGAAGGACATTACCAAAAGTAAAGGACATTACCAAATGTGAAGGACATTACCAAAAGTGAAGGACATTACCAACAGTGATGGACATTACCAACAGTGAAGGACATTACCAACAGTGATGGACATTACCAACAGTGAAGGACATTACCAACAGTGAAGGACATTACCAACAGTGAAGGACATTACCAACAGTGATGGACATTACCAACAGTGAAGGACATTACCAACAGTGAAGGACATTACCAACAGTGAAGGACATTACCAACAGTGATGGACATTACCAACAGTGATGGACATTAAGTTGATTTAGTAACAGCGGATGATCAAGTACATGCACTCAGCATCTGCTGAAGCATTGCCCCTCAGTTCAACTGTGTCCAGAATCATATTAGCAGCTTCACGAGATTAGTACTAATGTGATCACGTGGCTTTCAATGTCAGTACATGATGATGATGCATGCTAGATGTTTGCCTTCTTAACTATATTTGATTACTCCATCAACTTGGTACGGATCCTAGAATACTCAGCAGTTACCAAATTATCCCTTTGAAAAATGTATATTGCAAATTATTAGAAACAAAGTGTTTAGAATGAAAAGATAATTAGAATGAAAATTGAAAACTGAATTAATGTATAAAAAGATGTAAGATGATTAAGAAAGAGACCATCATAATACTATGTTTTCTAAGCCAGTCTTATGTCACATGAAAACACTGTATTAGCCAGGGCCGGATTTAGACTTCACGGGGCCCTAAACTATTTGAGATATGGGACCCTAAGCCATTTGAGATATGGGGCCATTTAACGATTAAGAATATATAGATAGCGAAATAAAAAATGTTGGGGGGCCCTAAAAAAAGTGGGGTCCTAAGCTATAGCTTATAAGTAAATCCTGCACTGGTATTAGCCTACTTCTAGAACACAATATGACATTTTATAATTACCATTTCTCCGTTGTCATATTTGTCAATCGACACAATCTGTCAATAGCCTCCAATCTGCTCTCATATGTTGTTATCTCTTTTTCAACTTCCTCAATCTGAAACAGAAAAGTTAGTTACTTCACTGAGATGAGCAGAGTAGATATGGGGAATCTGACTACAATGAAGTCAATCATATATTGAGGTGGAGACATACAAGTAATATTGAGAATACCAGTGCTATATGCAAAATTATGTTGGTTATGTATTCTAGTTTGGTTAGTGATTGACTTCATACTCATCCTATAAAAGGTTAGACTGTAATCCCATCATGTATCTACAAATAAATCACTTGCCTACTTGAGAGTATGATGCTTCTTCTTATAGATCATAAACATTATTTGGCAGTTACATTTTAATTTTGAAAAAGCTGTTTAACGATTCTTACGAGAAAGCTTTTGAATCAAAGTGAAATATTGCACTGGAAGTAAGAAAGTTAATATGTTGCTTTGAAGCACAATAATATTTACTTAAAGTAATGGATTTCAACTATTTTAGTTGATGTATGGCTTCCAGTTTGAGAAAACCAACTTGGCTGGATGGCTAAACTACAGAGAGCTTCTAACAGAGAAGGTGTTCCCATGCACCAGTATATTTACTGGTAGTCAAGACAGAGGGTTGAATTATTCAACAATAGCTTCAAAAGAGAGGGCCCAGATTGTCTATTGACAGGCTGAAATCACACCAAAGACAAGTTGGCGAGCCGCCAGAACCATTCATAAAGCAACAGTAAGCTACTAAATATAATTATGTGAAGAAATCATGCACCGTAGAAAAGATAATAATAGAACGGATAATGGTAGGTAACACACAAAAAGAGTAAATCAAGGAGAAGGACACAAGAGATTAAAGACCATCTGAACATATTTCTAGAGGGATAAAGATTTGCACAAAATTAGCAAGTATTCAGAAAAACTGATGATAATGGCTATCTGTTCAGGATATGGTAAATATATATAATTATTAAAAGTATATCTAATGGATTAAACAACAGTTTTATGAGGAGTAAAAGAATGCTAGAATGAAGTGACCAAAAGGTCTGTATCAAGATAGGCACATACTTGAAGGAATAATAACCTCAGAGTTATATAGAATTATATAGACTACATAAAACTATCAGAAATGTAGACTACATCATTCGATGCAGCCCTGAGTGTATTATTTCTTCAAGTCTGTGTGTGTCACTATCTTGATAAAGGTCTTTTGGTCAAAACGTCAATTTGTTCTTATATTTTGTGCTCACATTTTTAAAACTAGTTTTTTGCTCCTTGTAAAACTGTTATTTAACCTATTTTATATATCTTTTCTTACACACACACATGCACGCACAACCACGATATTGTTTTACTCAAATCATCTCCCATTCATTTTTTCTCTCTAAGATATACTATTAATGATGACAATGATTTTTAATGATGAACTAATTCTTTGATTAAGTCTATTTTCTTTAATCATAAATTTCAAACTTTGTTACAGCAGATGCTTCCCACATGAGAAAGAGTACCCTGCTACTGATATTATATTCTTACCTGAGTGGCTATTGTTTTCATGTTTTTACAATGTTAACTATTTGCTTGTGGTATTTCTTTTATTTCTTTGTTTGGCTCAACAATCTTCACTGCTTGTGTAGAAAGAAGTCACTGTGAAATGTGTCTTGGGATGACAAGATACTCTTACGTGCTAAATGTAAATGTTAGTTCAGGCTGAGAGAAATCCAAGTTGAGGTGAGATTACAACTTTGTTTGAGGATGTGGTAGTAACATCTGGGGAAAAAAAAGAAAATATTATTAAGCAGAGCATTTTTTATTCAGTACTATAAATTTAATATAGGCAATATTGTCCTTTACTCATCATGAGAAATTTTCTTGATTTATGTGTGTTTTCCTATCTTGTTTCAATGATTTGCAGAACGTTCTTATTATCCTGTGTTTTCAATTTTCCCATGACATATTAATTCATTCAGATGGCATATTCTTTCCAGAACAGTCTTCTTTATGCATATTCTGAACACTTCATGATTCTTGATGAGTTGACCTGCCACTGGCATGTTTAAATAATCTGAGATATTTCCTATCCATCATTGTCTTTGGCTGCCCTACCCATTTACTATTTTATTTGTTTATTTTTATTTCTTTTAATAGTTCATTTTCATACTTCAGAGTTGTCAGAAACTCTTCTCTTTACATGAAGTTCTCCCTTGTTATTCTTCCACATCTTAACCTTTAGCAAGCCAGATTAAAAAATACGAAACGTCTCCCTGCCACCGGATTCTTTTTTATAAATTTGCATTATTGATGGTGACTGTTTTGAAAATGTGATAATTTTTTGGTTGTTAGAGATATTTAAATAATATTTGCACATATAAATAAAGGATTGAATTATGCATATATTGGTGTAATTTATGTACGTGTGTGCGTGTGATACCAGACATATGAGAAAGTGGTAAAGACGTTTTTCCCAATAAACATATATTTTATAACAAATAAAGAGGACAAAAATAAATTAAAAAATAACTTACCTTATTTATCGAATTCCTTGGCAACACTGTAAACTAAATCACGCAAATCTGTTGTATTTATATTCTTTCACTGCGAAATTATCAAAATATAGCCGGAGGAACTCTATAAAACATGTAGATTTGCAGTAACATCCTTCTTTGAGCTTAGGTCTAGTCATTTTTGGTTCCACTTCAACATATTCGATATCAAACGTCTACATGTCTCCAAACCAACGCTGCATTCTGTATATTCACTGCTGTGAAACTAAATAACTCAATAATTCATGATTCAAGCCACGATTCAATGTTATTTTATTCAAAATACGATGAAAGAAAGGTCTATAAAACCGGTCACATCATGGCATCGTACCGGTGTGCAGATGTGGTCAGATTAATTGCTATAAAATTTGTATCTTCTGGCTAATCATTGTTACAACGATCATGTCGGACGTAAGAATGAACCGGCTTCAATAGCACATGTTCCAGAGTAACCAATCAGGCTGTGGGGCGTCTATTATAACGATATCTCATTGGATGGGGTATGTCGCCAACGGCGCTAGACGCCATTTTGTTTTTCGGCGGCCGGAGTTGATATAGGCATGGTGAAGGTTAAAGTCATTATTAACAAACTAATAACCCCTCAGGGTCATAGGGGTGCTACTATGGAAACATTAAAAATAACGCCCAGATTGCATATTCTTAGTTCTTTATTTAAGTGTGGAGAATCTTAATCCTGTCCATTTTGAAACATTATCAATCATAATTTCTTTTGTCCTCTTCTTCCACCTTCAACTGTCCCCTGCAGTATGATTTTGGAAAGGTAATCATGTGGCCCAATCATACAAGTTTGCTACTTTTCACCACTACCATGAGATGTTCTTGTTGAACTGCAAGAGCATTTATTATGTTTCTCACATTTATGTTGGTTTTATGTTCTGTATGATAGAAGCACAATACTCATCTGTAAAATTTCTTTTCAAAAGCTGGTATTCTCCTCTCATTAAAAAAAAACAACTAATGTTGGTGTGTGACAAGGATGCTTACTTTCACCAATACTATTAAACATTTACCTAGAAGCAATCATGAGGGAAGTGTAAGAGGTATATTATTCATCAACATTGATCAGAGGTTGCTAAATTTCTAATCTCTGCTTTGCTGATGATATTGATGGTGATAACAGAGGTGAAACTACAAGAGGTAACAACAAGACTGGAACTTTCTGGCAAAATCTCTGCAAAGAGATCAACACAAATAAGAGTAAAATGTTGGTCAATAAGTGTACTAAGGTAGTCTCAACCAATATAAAGCTTAACAATCGAAGGCTTGGGGAGATTTTAACATTTACTTATCTGGGAGCCCAGATAAGTGGTAATAGTAAATCAACAGCTGAAGTTAAGAAAAGACTTATAATGGCTATGGCAAAATTAAATCATAATTTGGGAGGGCAGGATCACAACCTATGTTAAGATGAACTTATATGAACTTATCTTTGGCTTTGTCAATATTTTTTTATAGCCGTGAGACCTGGACTCTAACCGTGTACTTGAATCCAGGCGTTTGAAAACAAATGCTATAGACGTGTGTTGGGCAACTCTTGCAGAGAACATAAGACCAATGTGTTTATGCATGTTATAATTAATAATTAATGTATTAGCGGATCAACAGGAACCACTGTTAACAGTAGTGAAACTTCATAAACTCCAGTGGTAAGGGCACATGATGAGACATTCCTCGATGACAAAAGATGTTCTTCAAAGTACTGTGGAAGGTAGAAGAATATGAGGTGAAAAAAAGAGACATGGCTGAATAATATCAAGGACTAGATAGGATGTGAAACATTTTAAAATCATCAGGATGGTAGTGGATAAAGATGCATGGATATCTTTATGCACCAAATATCTCAATATGACACCCCTATGACCCTGATTACCTACCCCCAGCCATAAGATCAATAATCAATGTCATCTGCAAACCACAAGTTGCCAACAATTGAATGTGGTTTCAATAGTTCTGTGATGACTCTTACAAGAGAAAAACACTAGTGATAATATGCATCCTTGTTGTACTCATGCAGTTGTTTTGATAAAAATACTCCATTCCAACATTAGTGTTTGGGGGGCCTAATTAAAACAGTAAACAAACAGCATATGATAAGTTAGTAGTTTGGCTTACTAGTTTGTATGTTATAGATTAGGTAGATAGTAAGATAGTATTATTATTAGTATATTGTAATTGTTGTAATTGATAGTGAATCAGAATAGCATGAATGGTGGGCTTACTTAGAATAGTCCACAAAGGTCAAAGGCATAGCCATAATGATAATTAATAAGGCATAATCCTAACATCAGTGCTTGACTTGTAACAACAATAACATGATTGAATCAATCACATGGTAGTAGATAGTAGATGCACAGTTATCTTGCTTAATAACACTTACACTTTCTTAATGTATTTGAATTGTGTGAAATTGATAGTTGACTTGGACTTGGGCTAGTTCTGAAGTGCCTATGAATTAATTACATGCAAAGTAGAAATATGAATTCTTCATTGTATAGCTAGATACCTTCCCAATTTACAACCTACATTCCATGCGGAAACAGTATTCGTGTAGTTTTAACTTTCGCTTTTACACGTCACAATCCACACCTCCATTGCAATGAATAAAATATTGAACCAGATTCAACGAAACATATCATAAAGAAAAAAGATTTTCATCACTCTTCTGCATTGTTAAAGAGAATATCGCTGGAGGCCTGTGTTTGTTGATTCATCCAATGTGGTATCCCTAATCCTGATGGATTATGCCGTAACTTACGGGTTTATAAGATAGACTGTAATTCAAGTGAAAGCAAATTGTAGCCAGAAAATTGCAAACTTTCATAAGTGGATTTCTACATAAAATTTTGTAATGGAATGAAGCAATCAACACAGAGGCGGGGGTGGAAGTGCGGACTGCCCCGGGCGGAATCATCAGGAGGGCGGCAAATTTAATTTCGTCCAGTCTTTCACAATCACTGACATATTTTTTTCATGTCACAAGGGCGGAAAATTAAGATTCCGCCCCGGACGCCATTGACCCACGCTACGTCACTGTGTACAAGTCTATGCATTTCTGCGAACCAGTCGATTTTTGACGTGAACATTTGGTTGCATGCCTAGAGCAATAGAGTAATACGGAATAACCAGTAGTCAATTGGTGGCGGGGAATGAGCACAGTGAACCCTATCTTGGCTACAGTGGCTCGGAGCAGTGCATATGTTCTTCTTCTTCTTGTGTGATAGTTAATCTCTGGCTCTGGCCCGAGTGGGCCGAAAATCCACAGACTTCCCAGCAATTTAATGCCATTTAATGGCATTGGGTCAAAGGGCATGAGCCCATGGACCGCTGGTTCAGCAACCAACATAAAATGTCAGCAAAAGAATAAACATTGCTGCAGAAATAACTAAATAAAAAAGCCAATGTCAACAGGTGGTATTTCTTTCTTGTGCAATATATGTCTTACAAGCCCTTTACAACAATAAACTGTCATACGTGAAGTGAGCATCCAAAGAAAGGTAGTACTAAAGTGGATACTACCGCATACCATGCATGTTGTAAGAAGCGATTAAAGAGACTGGGTATGGAGTTTACAAGCGAATTCCATGATCTTCGATTGCCCCCTAAAGGCATACAGTAGGCGTGCTATATGTCTTTGCCCTGACCACGAAGGAATAAGAAGAAAAAAGTTGAAATTTATTACAACGATTATTTCTCCTCAACTTAACGATCACTAGAATTTATGCCATCTCTGCAAAACATTTAAAAGACTTTCAGAATAAAATATCCTATTTTTCAAACTAAACCAGTTATCACAAGCCAGTCCCCACCGAGGCCAACTCCTTGACGTGGAGATGGGGCTTAGTCCACCCAACAGAGGCTGGAAACTAAGATTGGTCGAGCCAGCCCAATATCGAGCAGGGTCACAATCCTGCCCAAGCCAGCACAGGTGCTGAAGTCAGAGATGCCAGCCCGAGAGGCGCACCAGCAACCATGGTATCTTGCAAACCGAATAGTTGACATGTCTGCACGACAAAATTTTAAAAATCTTCATGGTGCTCGCCCTGTGAAGTTCCCCCAGGCAGGAGCAGTGCCGGATTCTGAACCTCGACAGAATCCACCCCAGCTACTGGAGGTCGCTCTAGTCTACCTCGTGGAGCCAGAAGAGGAAAGCGACTGGCCAACCAGACAGGATGAAAACCCCTCTGAATATTATGCACTGGAATGCAGAGGGAGGTAGAAATAAAAATTCCTAACTAGAAAACACCTTGCACCAGAAAGAAATTAGTATTTGCTGCATACAGAAAACCCATCTCAACGAAAAAATAACATTCAAAATACGAGGGTACCAATGCTTTAGAGTAGACAGGAAAGATCGGAGGAAAGGCGGCATACTAACTCTGGTCAAGGATAACATCAACGCCATAGAAACGAAAACATAAGAGGAAGGTGCCGAATACCAGATTATTCACATAAAAGAAGACAATTTCCCTTGAACTGGACATACTAAACTTCTACTGCCCAAATGACATCCCACTAAACATGACCAGTATTAACATCCCGAACAAACACTTTCTGGCAGTGGGAAACTTTAACAGCAACTCCCAAAGCTGGGGATATAACAATTTAGACAGAAGGGGAGAAGTTACTCTCTTCCCTTTGACTTTACCCTCAAGTAAGATCTTCAATAAGGTGTTATGTCTTTTAATGTGACCAAAATATTTTATTTACCTGATCTTTATTTCTCTTAGTAGTTCTTTCTTCATATTAAGTGTATTTAGTACCTCTTTATTTGTTTTCTTCTCTTTCCATGATGTTCTCCCTATTCTTCTATATACCCACATCTCAAAGGCATCAATTCTATCTTCTAATTGTTTATTTAGTGTCCATGTTTCTGAGCCATATATTAATATAGAGTAGATGTAGCATTTTATAATTTTCATGTTTAACTTGTTTGTAATTTGTTTAGATGTTAATATTTTCCTCATGTAATTGAAGATACTTTTAGCCATTCCTATTCTCCTTTTAACTTTTGTTTCACATCTGCCATCATTTGTGACTATGTTTCCAAGATATTGATACTGTTTTACTTGTTGTAGTTTCTCTCCATGTATGTTTATGTTTAACTCTTGTTCTTCTGTGTCTTTGCTGATTATCATGGTTTTTGTTTTTTGGATATTTATATCCAGCCCATATTCATGACTTGATTTATTTATTGATTTATTATTAGAAGACGATGGACTGATGACAGTAAAGATAACATGAATACATCGCTAGAAAATGCAAGCCACATCGCCCAAGACAGAGAGAAGTTCAGAGAGTTCATTGGGAAGACAACGTTCTGGAAGGAATACGTCACATGACACATCTTCACGTGGCGCTGCCCCCTAGCGATGTGCTGCCCTCTAATTATAGTATGCCAGTCTTACTTCCCTTGAGACTTGCGCACGATTTTCGATATTCGTAATGACATCTACCTATCTCGGGACACGGATACTGACCGCTCCACAATATATCTTCATTTCGGCTGACAGAGCTAGATTGACTTGCGTCACCATGGGTCGACATTGCCGATGCGTGTGGCGCAGAGTTGTCAGAGATATTGCTTGTCTTTCTCCCCCCCCCCCCCCCCATAGTTATTATTTTATCTTCAACCTTCACATTCACGGACATGAAATATAAAAGTGTTGGCAAGGAACACAGCATAAGCCGATGTGCTTCTGTTCCCAGGGTGCACCACGAGAGGGTACTTTTAGAATCTTGGTTTCTGCTCACCCTGGGTCTGCATGATAGCAATGTGGCACTCTTTGCACTATGTATTGTATCATGCTTTACAGCTAGGCTGCAACTTATGCACCATTCGACCTGAAACATCCGACGTTAGAATTTTTTTGGTTACTTTGACTAATGAATGAGAATGAAACATTACCCGTCCTCCAATAATGCAATTTTATGGAATGCTGCTTTTGCTTGTCCTATTCTGCTTATAATTTCGGTCTTGCATTTACCATCTGAAGTTATTGTCATGTGATGTATATTTTCCAGAACGTTTTCTTCCCAAATGAACTCTCTGAATTCCTCTCTGTCTTGGGCGATGCGGCTTGCATACACGACCGATGAGAAATTGGGGGGGGGGGTAATACATAAACAAGATAATCACTTCGTTTTGTGGAACTTTTGAAGGTTTTTATAAAGAACAACTAGAAAGGAGGAGGATCCTATCTTTTGTCTGTCCATTGTACTAAATATTGAATTTTCTTATGAGGGAATGGGTTGGAGCTCAAACTCTCTACAGACTTTCTCCAAAACCCTCTTAGTCGCCTCTTACGACATGCATGACATGTTACAGCGACTCTTTACTTATTTGAACCTCTTATCGGTCCACGGCAGCACACAGGGGTTTCACCAACGCAACAATAAGCATATTATCTTCTCAATAGCTTTACGCCAATCCTCCGCCCAGAGAGCATGCACGTGCAGACTAAGCCATATCAATTGGATGGTTGAGTTTTTAATATAATCAAGATGGCGACGCTCAGTATACAACGCAGTGTTGGCCAAACTTGAAATACCTATATTTGTGCTTGTTATTTTTGTTTGTTGTAGGTAATGTAGAGTTTATTGGTATAGCCTAGGAAAATCTATATTCGCTAGAGCAGAGTTGAATGATGACGCCCCACAGCTTCTACCTACAGTGGTAATTGCAACTTTAGTTCGAAATAAAGCTCCCGTGGTTCTTGGGACTACTGGAAAAGTCAAAAGTTGGACTATCCAAAACACCGCATAGGGTTGTGGTAAGATTATTTCATAAATTTGACATGATTGCTTGTTTAAAAAGGGAGAGGCTGACAGGGCTTGAAATGAATGTATTGATATAATGTTATATGAACGAAGCGAGATGTCACAATGCCAAAATACTGTTGGCTGTTATGATTGATCATGTACTATTATTTATTATTATACTTATACTAGGCATTAGGACAAAATTTTCAAAATGGGTGTACATCATTTTAAATACCACAGTTAGATAGCCCTTGAAAATTGCAATCCAACGATACCTCAACCAAGTCTCTACGTCAATTCTGAAAAAAGTTACGATTTTTTTTCGAATTAATTTTCGCATCAAGATAATTACATGGGACATATAAGGAAATATGAAATGACAGTTGTCAAAAAGTTGCGGCCTTGCCTTCGAACCGAGCCACTAATTTATGAATATCAAAGTTATTTGCATTAAAAAATCAAACAAATTATACATTTTCTTGTTTGGAAAGACAAGACGCACCTGTTGATTACATTCTGCTAATTTTCCAACGCAACCAGAGTTAATAAATAATTTTAATAAATAATTAACAATTGCGTCTAATTAGCATAATTGCAATTGAATGTATCATATACATTTTTCACATTTTTTAATTATTTAGGATAAAATATATAGCAAACTGTATGTTTTTGTGTTCGTGAAGACAAGACACACCTGTTGATTACATTCTGCTAAGTTTCTGATGCAGCCAGAGTTAATAAATAATTAATAATGGCGTCTAATTTGCATAATCACATTGTCATATTTAATATATATTTATTAAATTTTTTAATTATTTAGGATACAAATTATTGCAAACTGTACATTTTTGTGTTTGTGAAGACAAGACGCACCTGTTGATTACATTATGCTAATTTTCTGACGCAGCCAGAATTAATTAATAATTAAAAATGACGTCTAATTAGCATAATTGAAATTGAATGTATCATATACATTTTTCACATTTATTAATTATTTAGGATTAAAAAATATAACAAATTATACATTTTCTTGTTCGGTAAGACAAGACGCACCTGTTTATTACATTGTGTTAATTTTCCGATGCAACCAGAGCCAATTAATAATTAATAATAGTGTCTAATTAGCATAATTAAAATCTCTTCTATGCTTCCCTTTATGGCAACATGCATGTGGCTGGCAATCTGTAACCTCAGCCCTCTTTGTATCTGAAATATAATATTTGATTATTATTATTATTGGCATTTGGTACACATGTACATAAACAATTCTATGTTAAAGGTATGAATAAATTACCAGGTAGGTATGTGCACCCAATTTTAAAAATTTGCTTTTTGTTTTTCCTATTTTAGTGATACCTAATTAGCCCTATATAATTAAATACTTTATTACATTATTCTGTAGATAGGCTTATGTAGAAAATTGAGTAAATTTGATAATAAACAACAAGAGACAAAGATACCAAAAAGAGTGAGAACGTTTGGAAGATGCTGAAGTTGACATTGTCTGCATTGATTTGATTTATTAGGTCTATTGAAAGGAGAAAGCATCTCTCACATAAAAGTGAATTTTACGAAATATTCATGAGAGAATTATAAGCAATTGGACTTCATAAACAATATAAATTTAATTTGAAATGTGTTTCTTGTAAAATTATCAACATTTTCTTCTTCTTCTTTCATTCACTTGAAACATGTCTATATCTGTAATTCTGTCTCCTTAATAAAACTCACTGTCTTTTGTAGGTCATACAGTGTCCCATAGAGTTTTGATTCCAGTGTTGTTTCCTCTGGCCAATATGTCTGCCTCAGCATTTCATGCTCAGAACACTCTTGAAGTATATGTTTGGCACTCTGTGCTGCCTGTCCACATGTACACATGGCCGTGTTGCCAATCTTGAACTTTGTATACATATGACTGCGGAGTCGGTTGTGTCCTGTTCTGAGGCGTAAAATTATAACTTGTTCTGATCTGTTCATAATATGATAGTCATCTTGTGTTGGTGTTTGTGGCTTTCTTATTGACTTTATCATCTGTTTTTTCTGATGGTAGGTGATTGGTATATCTGGTTGGTCTTCGGCAGCACCTTCCTTAGCCAGTTGGTCTGCTTTTTCATTTCCTGGTATTCCACAGTGAGAGGGTATCCACTGCATGGTTACCCTATACTGGTAAGACAATTCGCTAAGTAGTTTTTTCAAGTCTGTTAGTTTTTCAGACTGGAGAGCTTGAAGCACTGACCTTGCATCTGTCAGGAATACCACAGGCTGTAGGTCAGAGTTGGAGTTCAGCAGTTTTTTAGCTGCCACACTAATTGCCTGGATTTCTGCATCATAATTATTGCAGAATTTTCCTGTCGGTGTTCTGATTGTATCTCTAGGCTTGTGTGGATATTCTATATATACACCTGCACCTCCATTTCTCACGGCATTCTGTGCTGACCCATCTGTGTATACTCTGACCCATATATCTTGTGGATATTCCTCATCCAGGAAACTGAGGGTGACTGTCCTTCGCTGCACATTGTTCTGTTCGTCCACGCTTAGTATTCCTTTCACATGGGTCTGAATGTATATTGGCATTCCATGTCTTTCACTCCACAGGGTTTGTTCTGGTACAGGCCTTAAGGGGCTGTCAACTTCAGGTAGGTCTGTAAGTTGTCTGCGGAGTCGTTTAGCTTGATGAATAAAGCTGCTTCTTTTCAGTCGTCCCATTGCTAGATTTTGGAATCTTTCCTTCATTGGATGACTTGGCATACACTGAAACTTTTCTGCTTGAATTAGTACTTTTGTGTCTCTGCGTTCGCCAAGTGTTTGCATTCTTCCCATTTTCTGCATCTCTGTTATGGGTGTTGATTTCATTGCTCCCAACATTATTCTAAGTGCCTGGTTTTGCACTTTATCTAGATCTTGTAATGTGGTGTTTGATGCAGGACACCACGCAGCTGAACCATATTCCAGATGTGGTCTTATGCCTTGCTGGTAAACTTTACTTAGTATATTCCCACTGGCTCCCCATGTGGTTCCACTTAGTTTTCTCAGGATAGCTAACTTCCTCCTGGCTTTTGTTGTTGCTTTGTTTATGTGCTGCTTCCATGTCAGTTTATCATCAAAAGTAACTCCGAGGTATGTGGGTTGTTTGTCTTCTTTCAAGAGCTCTCCATCTATTTTGATATGACCGGCTTTTTGTTTTGGTGAGAGGGTAAAAAGTGTAGTGCTGCACTTATCTGTGTTAATGCTGACGCACCATCTATTAGCCCATAAGGTTAGGGCATCAATAGCTCTTTGTATTTGTTTAGTGGCCACTGTCGCATGTTCTTCTGTGCACCAGATCACCAGGTCGTCAGCATACATTGCCACTTTGATCCCGTGTGGTAGTTCAGCAACTAGGTCATTGATGTAAACCAAGAAAAGTGTGGGCGACAGGACTCCTCCCTGGGGGACTCCATGACGCAGAATAACCTTCTTGCTCTTGCGACCATCTAATTGTACCCTGGCTCTTCTATTATGCAGGTATGCTTTTACCCATTTGTACATTCTTGAGCTAACCCTGCAATTTCGCAATTTCTTTAGGAGCCCTTCTTTCCAGACCTTATCAAATGCTTTTCTGAGGTCTATCCATGCTGCTAGTACCAGTTTCTTATCTTGGAAGGCATCCTCAATCTCTTGGGAGAGGTAGGTTGCCTGATCTTCAGTAGAGTAGCACTGTCTGAAACCTGCTTGCTGTGACACCAGAAGGTTTTCACTTTCAAGGTACCACTGCATCCTAAGATTGATAATGCGTTCCATTGTTTTGCATAGACAGCTTGTGAGGCTGATGGGCCTGTAGTTGGAGACTGTGTTGCCATCTTTTCCTGATTTGAGGAGTGGTATCATTATTGCTTCTCTCCACGCCTGTGGTACATTACCCGTGGACCAGCTTGTGTTAAAGATCTGCAGTAGTTTTGCTCTTGCTGCAAAATTATCAACATGAAACAGACAGATGTGACTAAGAAAACACTTCAGTCGTCATGGCGACGGACGCATGATAGTACATAAGTACGCGCACTCGGCATGGTCTTGTACCAATAATTTCAATTATTTTACATATAAATCTTAGTTTTTTTACTAGTATCATTTAAAAATGAATTAAAGAAATTAAAAGAGGCAGGAATTGTAGTTGTTAAACGTCAATTTCTTTAAATAAGAGACATTTCAGAATTATCGACTAGGCAGTAAAGATTAGCGTTAGACAAGATGGCGGCTGAGGAATGCGTGACCGATCTGCAGTGCGTTTGTTTAAAATTCGATAATAATTACAGGCAACTTCCAAAAATAGTGAAATTTTGTATATAAAGAGAAAAATGGTTGTTTCATTTGTTAGACATGGTTACAACATCCTATTTTATTCAAATTAATAAATATACGTGTGCAAAGAGAAAAAACACTTACCTAGGCTTATTTAATTGCTTGGTGAAAAATGTACACAGCATACTTCCAACTTCTAGTTACGTAATTCGATGCACAAATGAATGAGAAAAGTTAAACAGTTGTCTTTTATCAACGATAAAGTTGTGTCGCGTTGTCTAAAGACAATTGCTGTGGTCAGTGTTTCACGTGATGCAAAAAATGGATTCTTGGACGCTACCAAAACAAGGGAAGTAATTTAAGCCACATTCACTTTCACGTCCCCTTACGATTTCCTAATGCCTACTATTATACTGCTGTCACTGTCTGAGCAGACTTAGCCAAAATGCAGTTATTGAAAGTTAGAGTATGTGAGTGGCATGATCTTTCTCCATAAATCTAGATGCTTTTTAATTATTATATTAGTAATTTACCCATGTACATCTGGGGCATCATTGTTTATGTGTCTATGTGGTATTTATGTTTACAAGTAGGCTTAAATTTGTCTTTTTTTATGTGAAAATTGGACACTCAATGCAGACACTGAAAGAAGGACTCTGGCTTTTGAAAAGAAGTGCTATAGACATCTGTAAGAATTAGCCAGAACATACGACAAATAGGCCTATAGGGACTATTTAACAGGCTGGAAATTAAAAAAACTTGTGGTCATACCAATAACCACTTTTGGCAGCGGTGAAATAACGTAAACTTATTTGGTTTAGACTTATAATGAGATATGACTCTCTTTATAAAATTATTGTGCAAGGAGCAGTCGAGGGTGGATGGAGAAGAGGACAGAAAATTCTGTATTGAAACATCAAGGAATGGTCTAGGCGTGATTTTTCTACACTCCTCCAAACGGCTGAGGATAGAGTTGTTTGGAGAGCTTTTTTGTGCTGATGTATCCAGTGTGCCACTACTGCAACCCTAATGGGTTATAGGTCTTATTCTTCTTCTTCATCATTCATTCTCAAACTCCTGCTGGAACTCCCTTGTAGATTTCCAGCAGGATGTAGTCCTGAGAATGGATATTTGCGCCGATGGCTGACACATCCATCTTCGATGGTTATTATTTAATTGGTCTTGGTAGTACCTTTTTTTGGCATAAAGCTCTTAATGTGCCAAAAGACATATTACTAATGTTTAATGTAGGCCTATGTGGTTCTTGAGGAATTTATATACCTGTACAGTGCGTGTGTTGTTGTTGTCTGTGTGTCAATTGACTGGTCCATATTCGTAGTAGCATGAGAATATACGTTTGAAGCCTTGACTGAAATCGCATCATTTTTAGAGATATGGTGTGGTTGAAAATGGAAAGCGTTTTGGCTCAAGTTGTGAAGTATGTGGGGACCATCTGAGTGGATCGGGTTCAAATCCCATTTGTTGAATTAAATGATGGAGACAATCAAAGAAGCCATGAAAATCGGGCTGACGATGGACAATGTGAAGCTAATGGCCAAAGACAGGTAACTTCAACTTCCTCTCATCGACTCTTAACTGCATAAGTGAAAATAACAATAGATAGATATTTGGCACATGCTCATAATAACCACTGAAGCTTATTATACCAAAAAGCCGCCAAAGACGGATGTCTCGGGCCATTGGCGCAAATAAAATTGCAACACAACGCATTTCCATTCTCTGGACTACATTCTGCTAGAAATCTAGAAGGCCATGTCCTACTACAAGAGAATTCAGCGGGAGTTTGAGAATGTACGCTGAAGAAGAAGAAGATACCAAAAAAAGTATTATGTATAAGTATCATTGAATGAGGGTGACTAAATCATGAAAAGTGTCATTCTGAAGTCGGACAGGAAGATGTAAATATTGCCATCAAGTTGTAAGCCACAAAAGTTTAGGGACAGCCATAGCGAGTTGAGTTAAAAAGTCATCTGGTAAACTTGCCATAAGATACAATGCCAGACATACAGCAATCGTTATCTGAAGATTAAAGTAAAACTCCATTAACAACCCATGTGTTGCTGGGGCTGGAAAGGGGAGCAAAGACACTGTTATTTGCCATTCATGTTGTAAGAGTTAGAGACTTCTGCTCTCAGTACCGGTCCTCTTTTAGTTGATCATCATTCTTCTACGCCCTCTACAATATTCACTTTTAGCAACACCACATTTCAAACCCTCATCTTTAATCCTGGACATTGAAAATAAATCATTATCCACACTAAACTCACTCTTGTGTGCTATATTTCTTATGGAGTTCTTCTTCTTCATCGTTCATTCTCAAACTCCCGCTGTATCTCTCTTGTAGCAGGAGCATGGTCCTACTAGATTTCCAGCAGGATGTAGTTCAGAGAATGGATATGTGCTGTGTCGCCGTTTTATTTGCACCAATGGCCCATCTTCTGCGGGTTTTATGGAGTTCAAAACATCAGCTCGATCCATTGCCCTATCGCCCTGTGCAATTCGTTGTGAAGTCGGATGTGTCAGGCAGAAAAGCACAGACTAGATATCACAGCAATGCTGTAAATTGTGATACAATACATTCTTTTCTCTGAGCTATATCCTACTGACAATCAGGAGTTTGAGATGAACGCAAAAGAAGAGAAACATATTTTTTTAACGTCCAGAGAACAGATACGTGTTGTGTTGCCGATTTATTTGATACCTTTGAAAACAAATACAATTATTTTAGTGGAAACCTTCTCTTTGTCATTGCAATTTTTCATTATTCATCTCCTAGGATTCGAAGTGATCACAACGTAGATAATTCAACTGCAATGTTGACAGAATGGCTGTCGGCTGTGTCTCATTTATACCACCATGTTGATGTTAAACTGACCACAAAAATAAAGGTAAAAGTATTTTGTAAAAATTAGATTTAATAGACGTAAAAATTAAAGGAAATAATTTGTGAGTTTATTTGTCTAATTTAATACCAGCTGGTGCATACAATCAATGACTTTCACATTGTCCCATCCCAACTCTTGCAGATTCTTGAACTTTATGACACCACTCAATAGTTACAAAACAAAACTCTTGCAGATTCTTGAACTTTATGACACCACTCAATAGTTACAAAACAAAACTTGCAGATTCTTGAACTTTATGACACCACTCAATAGTTACAAAACAAAACTCTTGCAGATTCTTGAACTTTATGACACCACTCAATAGTTACAAAACAAAACTCTTGCAGATTCTTGAACTTTATGACACCACTCAATAGTTACAAAACAAAACTCTTGCAGATTCTTGAACTTTATGACACCACTCAATAGTTACAAAACAAAACTCTTGCAGATTCTTGAACTTTATGACACCACTCAATAGTTACAAAACAAAACTCTTGCAGATTCTTGAACTTTATGACACCACTCAATAGTTACAAAACAAAACTCTTGCAGATTCTTGAACTTTATGACACCACTCAATAGTTACAAAACTCTTGCAGATTCTTGTATTTGACGATGGCTGCTAAAAATCAGTAAGCTCATCATCATGTTCAAACTCCTAAATCTTAGAACATCCTACTAGCAAGCCGAAATTTGAGAATGAACACAACAACTAATCCACAGCCATTAAACATCACAGTGGAAGAAAGATATGAATATTGATCAGAAACTTCCGCCGAAGACATTGGCGCAATGAAACGGCGACACAACGCATTTCCATTCTTTGGACTACATCCTGCTGGAAATCTAGTAGGACCATTGTCCTGTTACAAGAGATATCCAGCGGGAGTTTGAGAATGAACGATGAAGAAGAAGACCCCATTCACCAACTTCATAGGTAACAACAGACCACCATCTTTCGACATAGGACAAGCTTACAACAGGTGTCTCTGGTCTTAGGAAAAGCTTACAACAGGTGTCTCTGGTCTTAGGACAAGCTTACAACAGGTGTCTCTGGTCTTAGGACAAGCTTACAACAGGTGTCTCTGGTATTAGGACAAGCTTACAACAGGTGTCTCTGGTCTTAGGACAAGCTTACAACAGGTGTCTCTGGTCTTAGGACAAGCTTACAACAGGTGTCTCTGGTCTTAGGACAAGCTTACAACAGGTGTCTCTGGTCTTAGGACAAGCTTACAACAGGTGTCTCTGGTCTTAGGACAAGCTTACAACAGGTGTCTCTGGTCTTAGGACAAGCTTACAACAGGTGTCTCTGGTCTTAGGACAAGCTTACAACAGGTGTCTCTGGTCTTAGGACAAGCTTACAACAGGTGTCTCTGGTCTTAGGACAAGCTTACAACAGGTGTCTCTGATTTTAGGACAAGCTTACAACAGGTGTCTCTTATCTTAGGACAAGCTTACAACAGGTGTCTCTCATCTTAGGACAAACTTAAAAAACGTGTAAACTGCTCTTAACTCCTTTTTTTTGGGTCATAAAATAATTGTTTCTTTTCAAATTGAAAATTGAAAAAGCACAACCATAATCAGTTGTTCAATTGTAGTTTATTGGTTCATCTTTAGGATATGAAGAATCTCCGTGTGATTGGACAGAAAAACGGTTTGCAAATGTGATTGGTCTGAGGGAAAAGGCTCTAGAACATGCTCGGAATATTTGGGCTGACTATCTGTTTGTGAGTTAATTTTTACTGTTTAGTATTTAACATTAACTTGTAGTAAGAAACATCACAATGAGGTGAATAGAAAAATAAATTAGTAGTAAAAAACATCATAATGAGCTGAAAAGAAATTAGTAGTAAAAAACATCACAGTGAGCTGAATAGAAAAAGAAATTCTTAATAAATGTAACCGATTTTGAAAGAACATTTTCTAGTATATGTCACATTAATTGTCGGATTGTGTGACTTCATCTTCTGCATTTGTTCTCAAACTCCTGTAGATTAGCAGGATGTAGTCCTGAAAACAGAATTCAATGTGTTATGGTTTACAGCTTTGCTGTGATGTCTATGCTTTTTGGAAGGACACATCTAATGTCAGCAAGGCTTCTAGGTCACTTTGATCATCCTAGGATGGGACAGCAAACTTCATCCCAAAGCCTCCTTAGTTGCCTCTTACGATATGCTTGGCAGGTGACAATGGCACTGTTTTTTGCACCCTGAACTAGAAGCTCAGGCCATTACTTCTAATACATTACTTCTAGTTACATTACTTCTAGTTACATTACTTCAAATACATTATTTCTAGTTACATTGCTTCTTATACATTACTTCTAGTTACATTACTTTTTATACATTATTTCTAGTTACATTATTTCTAGTTACATTGCTTCAAATACATTACTTCTAGTTATATTACTTCTTATACATTACTTTTAGTTACATTACTTTTAGTTACATTACTTTTAGTTACATTACTTCTTATACATTACTTCTAGTTACATTACTTCTAGTTACATTACTTCTAATACATTACTTCTATTACATTACATCTAGTTACATGTTTTTTAAGCATCCACTTGATGATTATTTAATTTCACACCATGGAAGAATACGGACTGGGCAGTTCTCCAGCAATTGAAAAGACAATTGTAATATCACGCAGGTGTGCTGCAAATAAAACAACAAATTCAGTTTATTGACTGCTGAAAGTCATGCTGAAGTCGGATGTGTTAGGCTGAAAGGTGTAAATACGTAACCCCTTAGTTTTAGTGATAGTCCATCATGTTCAAGTGAAACTTTCAAAAACCTGTGTTCTACATAGGTACTATTGTTGTTCCATTTCACTGCAGTAGTACCTTATATTGACTGTAAAGCATGACAAAACACATCCCATTATTTGAACAACATCAAGCTAACTAGCCGAACTGCAGAATTAACACAGAAGAAGATGAAGCTGCTACTGCTGTAACATGATTGACAGAAGGGCACAAAGGACTACAATGAACACATCACTCACTATTCAAGTATATATTTCATCTTCTCTGTCGTTCATTCTCAAACTCCCGCAGAATGTCTCTTGTAGCAGGACATTGGTCCTACTAAATTTCCAACAGGATGTAGCCCAGGGAATAACAATGCAGTGTGTTGCTGCTCTATTTGAAGCATTAGCCAGACACAACCGTCTTCTGCTGTTGTTGTTTTCGATATCCAAAAACTACTGAATAGTTGCATTATACAAGACTATTATTATCCCATCACTGTGCTACCAGTGCCAAACCTGGACAATGACAGCACAAGACAAAAGTAAAATAGTGACAGCAGAAATGACACGTCTACGAAGAATACTCGGAGTGTCATTCGTCATCATCATCATCATGTGCCATGCTGACTGGTGTAGGCGATCATGGCTGTCCACAGCTCTCTGTCTATAGTATTATGTATCAAGATCGTTGTTGTTTGCCTGCTGTGCCAGGTTATCAAACTGTCAACTATTTTCTCACTTTGTCACCTGTCTCTGTTGCTTTCAATCTTGCCTGTTGTGACTATGTTCTCCAAACCTCCCTGTCTTATGAAGTGGCCAAAAAATGAAGATGTCTTTTTCTTATATTATTGATTAAGGTCTGTTGCGCATTTGACTCTTTCAACACCTCTACATTAGTTTTTCTGGCAGTCCATGGTATGAATAAAGACATGGACAGACAACATCAAGGAATGGACAGGGATAGATATTTCCACACTCATCCGCATCGCTGAGGATAGAATTCGCTGGAGGACTCTGCTGAAGCATCCAATGTGGTACCCCTACGACCCTGAAGGGTTATGGGTTTTTTGATTGATTTGATTGATGGTATTCTCAGCATTCTTCTATAGAACCACATCTCTGTTGCTGGAGTGACATTAAGAGAGAGAATTAGAAATGATAACATCAGACAGATAACCAAAACAATACCAGTATTGGAACACATCAAAAGACAACAAATCAAGTGGTTTTCACACGCTTCCAGACTACCAACAGACAGCATGCCACAGATGACCATTTCACATAGACAAGCTATAAAGCCAGAGGCAGACCATGTAAAAGATTGATCACAGAAATCAAAGAAGCCACAGGAACAAGCTTACAAACAGCACACAAGAAGGCCATCTCCAGAGAACTCTTCTACCACTGACACTTCAAGGCAAACAAGGGATACAGCTTATAGATAGATAGATAGACTGAGTAGTTCTACTCTTGTCTTGGCAGCGTGAAGCCATTCTTTAAAAAAAAGTGCAGGTCTTCTAAAGTTGACTTAGTGATCCATACAGTGAGTTTCAGACTGTTAACAGTGTCTGTACATGTTTTTTCCTGTCAGTTGAAATGTAAGGACAGTCATTAAGGAGGTGTTTTACTGTCTTCGGCGGTAGAGTGTATATACTTCGTTGTATTGAATGCAAAATGATTTTTACTGATTAAAAAAAATATTGTCCACATGCAACTAGATAATGCAGGTTTTTATTTTTTTGATAGATGATCGATGCTGATGTGACACTAGAAAATAATAGAACTCTTCAAATTAAAAAAAAAAAAAAAGTAAGTGTGTTGTATGCTCTTGTACATTTAATGAAACTTTACAGCTGAAATGGCATGTGTTGGGCCATTGATGCAAATAAAACGATGACAAAATGCATTTCTCTTGTCTGAACTACATCCTGCTGGACAGTTTCATGTTAGAACAGGCCGCTGCAGACTATTGGGTCACCACTACTGACTAAGGATCTCGTACACAGATAAATGTCAAGAATCCAAAGCCTCAAATACATACTTCAGTTTGGAGTTTGATAATGAATGACCCAAACAAAATTGATTGAAATATTCTTTGCCTGAGATGTTGATGTGTAATGTATTTGTTATTATTATTATTTGAACAGCTGGTATGATTTTGGATATTAAGAAAGCGTTACGTTTGTTTGAATCACTAGGAATTTTGAGAAATAGAATTCTTCTTTTGTGCAGTCGAGGGGTTTCTCCAGAGCTTTATTTCACACACACTAAGGCTGCAACTCTCTGTGGTTTGCAATGATTTTGAAGAAGCCTTTTACTGAGAGGGAATGAACATATAGCTGCATAGATGAAGTGACGCGAGGCTTCCACGAAAGGAAAGCATCACTATATTTGCACGTCATCTACTAGGTATTTACTGTTGCATTCTGGTTGGTCTGATGGTCCGCTGGTAAGACCTTCAGCATGCCAGATGAAAATGTTATGGGTACACAACTGTTATTATTATTATTATCCACTTGTGACAATATCTTTTATAAGACAGCGATGACTTATGATGTCAGTCCAGTTTTATATTTGTTAGAGTGTTAACTTCTTGAATACATATGTGGTAGGATCCGAAAGGGTAGCAAAGAATAGCAACACTGTTTACCTTCCATGCATGTCATTGTTGTTGTTATTGTTTGTCCATCACAAGTGATTATGACTATTTGTTTCATCCACTTTTTGTCTTCTTCTTCTGCATTCATTCTCAAACTCCTGTAGATAAGCAGGATGTAGTCTGGAGAACGCAATGCGTTGTATCATGGTTTACAGCATTGCTGCGATATCTGCGCCTTTCAGCCTGAAACAACTGACTTCAGCATGGCTTTGAGTGACTGACCCTATATGGGATGGGACAGCCAACTCCATCCCATAACCTCCTTAGTCGCCTTTTACAACATTCGTGGAAGGTAAACAGTGTTGCTATTTGCTCCCCTCTCTGGCCCAGGCAACACATGGACGACATCCACTTTGAAATTCAGTTAGAGTTATGTCCTTAATTAATAGGCCATGCATGTCATAAGAAGCAACTAAGGTATTTTGTGGTGAAATTGGCTGTTCTATCCAATTTAAATCACTCAGAATCCTTGCTGACGTTCAATGTGTCAGACTGAATGCCGCAGATAATCACAGCTCAGCTGTAAAAAAAACAGCCTAGAAGCCATGCTAAAGTTGTTGTATCAGGCAGAAAGGCATAGATAATCACAGCTAAGCTGTAAACCCTAGCACAACACATTCCATTCTCCGGACTACATCCTACTAATCTGCAAGAGCTTAAGAACAAATGCAGAAGAAGAATACATATCTTATTCCTGTTTTATATTTGTTAGTGTGGGTAATATCTTGAATTATTAGAGTGTTAACATCTTGAAAAAAAAAATATATATATATATATATTATGTCCTGTTACAGATGTGTTAAAGTGTTAACATTTTTGATGTGTTTTGTTTTATTTAATATTGGTAATTCTCTTTTAATTCTCAATGTTTTTTTGTTGTTGCAAGATTGGTAATTGGTCCTATGCTAAATGCTTCTGTTGAGGGCTACTATTCCAATTTCTGGGGAGGAATGTCTGAAAAGGTAAACCTCAGTGTTTCTCTTAATCATCTTATAGAACCTCTATAAATATATGACCAGCCCAAATGCTAAGGACAACATCAACCTCCTGGGAAGGAAAGACCAGAGTATAATCTTCCGACTGCGCACACATGTACTGCTTAACAATCACCTGAGCAGAATACAACCACAACACACTCCAGGGTGCCGGCTGTGCATTCATCTCTATGAAACTGTTGACCACCACCTTTTTGAATGTCCAGCGCTGGATGACATCAGGAAAATGCTTCTCCCTCCAGGATCAGATAAATGGAACACATTATATGGAACAAAAAAACAGCTCACAAACACATGCATATATCACACAATAGCATTGGGTCAAAGGGCATGAGCCCATGGACCGCTGGACCACCAACCAACAATCTTATAGAATCCTGTTAACTAGCACAGTTATGGTAACAGACTCTCAGTCCAAAAATAAGTTGCTTGCAATTCCTGGAGATAGCAAACTTACAGTCCATTGTTTAGAGTTCCAAAACAAAGAGGACCATTGTTGGAGTGGATAATGTCAAGTTAGTTATCAAGTATCTACAGCAATGAACTCCAACAAGTAACAGGCAGATCCAAGCCTAGAAATGAAATGCCTGAGCCTGTACTTATGCTGCAGGACCTAAAAAGGGAGCAAAGAATTGCAAAGCAGTGACCTCTATACGTTACATGTTTGTAGAAGGCGACTGAGAAGGTTGGTTGAAGGCCAAAGTTCCATGCCATGCTGAAGTCGGATATGTCAAGCTGAAAGGCACAGATATTGCACCCAAGCTGTAAGCAACATATTCCATTCTCTGGTCTATATCCTGGTAACCAGCAGGAATTTGAGAAAGAATACAGAAGAATCAGAAACTTGAGAAATGTGATTGGAGAAACTAGAAGTGATATGGTTTGCAACCAGAGGATATATCCTCCCTGTATGTTGCCTGCGCTTGTAGGTAGAGCAAAGAATAGCACTACTGTTTACTTTCCATGCAAATTATTAGAGAAGGAGACTAAGGTTTTGGAGGTGGAGTTGTATGTCCCTTCCCAAATAGGGTCAAAGTGACCCAGAAGCCACATGTATCGGGTCGAAAGGCACAGATATCACAGTTAAGCTGTAACCATGTCGACACAATGCATTCCATTCTCCAGAATACATCCTGTTAATCTGCAGAACTTTGAAAACAAATGCAGCAGAAGAAGAATAATACTCTTTATTAAAAGGTACTTTCAATGCTATATAACCATACAGGTTAAGTTAACGGGATCTGGAAGGATGGATGAAAGTATATTACATTTGTGAGCTACAGAAATTTTACCGTGTATCCTTACACCATCTGCCGGAAGCGATCCTACATTGGTAGTAGGCAGCTTTTTTCCATGGAGGAGGCAACTTCATATTTTCTGGTTGTTATTGTTGTCAATAATGCCAGGAATTTTGAGCAATTTGCTCTTAATTCTTGTGTGTAGTGGGAGTGGTTTCTCAGATCTATCTTTCATACCCAAGAGACTTCAGCTTCTGGCTCAATGCAGTGTCTATTGAAAAAGACATCTACTCGGAGGGGGTATGAATACTTTCCGGTAACACGATCTGAAAAGCTTTTTCCCTGTTTGACAGACTAGTTGTATACAAAGTCAAAGCTTTTGTTGTTTACAATAGACATACATCAAAGAGTTGTTTCCTCCTTGGACAATGTCTCCATTCAGAACTTCACTTTATCTGACAATGTTTCCATTCAGAACCTTACTTATCTGACAATATCAAAGTTTAGACATAATGATTGCTTCCTTATTAATATTTAGCATCATAGTTTGCAGATTGGCTAGCTTGTAATTTGATATTTTCTGAATTCAGAGAGTAGTGCATATAGTAATTCTAAATCAGATATAATTTAGCCATATAAGGAGACATAACAAAATGGAACAATTAATAATGGAAGGTATGATTCCTGGAAGCAGAGGTAAGGGCCGCCAAAAAGACAAGGATGGATTAGAGACATCTCAGATTATTTAAACTCCGCCGAAGATGGGTGTATCGGGTCATTGGTGCAATTAAAACAGCGACACAACACATTTCCATTCTCTGGACTACATTCTGCTGGAAATCTAGTAGGACCATTGTCCTGCTACAACAGAAATCCAGTGGGAGTTTGAGAATGAACGCTGAAGATGAAGAATGTTTAAACACGCCCCTTCCTGCGTCAGGTCTACCGTAAAGACAACTACAATCTGGAAAGAATATGTCATGTGGAATATATATAAATCAGCCTGGCAGACCAGTAATAATTACTTGGTGGGTTACCTGCCTTACACGAACCTGTGTGTCAGCCTAGTCTGCAGTTAAGTATGATTAGATTCTGATACCTCTGAAGATGGATGTGTCGGGTCATTGGCTCAAATAAAACGGTGACACAACGCATTTCCATTCTCTGGTCTATATTCTGCTGGAAATCTAGTAGTGCGATTTTCCTGCTACAAGAGAGATCCAGCGGGAGTTTGAGAATGAACGCTGAAGAAGAAGATTATGATAAACAATCCAACATTTCTTTTATTGAGAAGTGAGTCACACATTTTTCTTGTATTCCTCCTCAGGGCTACTACATTCGTAGTAGTAACTATCTATCCATTGTAGACCGGGAGATTTTTGGAGTGTTTCCTGTTCCAATGGTGCACTCTGCTATTCTTATCAACCTGCATCACTACCTTTCACCAAATCTTTCCTACAATAGACCTCCAGTGGGATATAGTGGTCCAAGAGATGACATCCTTTTATTTGCTCATTCTGTGAAAGCTTTAGGTAAGTGGGTGTTGGTTCATCATCATCATTAAGTGTCGTTATTAAAAACGTGATGCTACATGGCAGTCCAAGGTAGAATGCAAAAGAAGAAGATGAGGAGAAGGATGGTGATAAAAAACAGTGACTTTAACCTTCACAATGCTTATGTAAACACTTGTCGATAAACACAAAAAATGGCGGCTCTTGCCGTTGTCGATAGAAGTCATCCAATGAGATATTGTGTTAAATATACATACCAGAGCCTGATTGGTCAATGCACATACTCGGGAAACATATGCAATTGAAGCCGATACATTTCTACGCCCATCATGATCGTAGTGAAAATTTCTACGTAGAAGTAACACGTTTTATACCAATTAATCTGACCACATCTGCACACCGGTACGATGCCATGATGGTGAATCGGGTTTATAGACCGTTGTATCATTGTATTTTGAATAAAATAACATTGAATCGTGGCTTGAATCATGAATATTGGGTTATTTAGTTTCACAGCAGTAAATATACAGAATGGCGTGTTGGTGTGGGGACTTTCAGATGTTTGATATCGAATATGTTGAAGTGGCACCAAAAATGACTCTAGGCCTAAGCTCAAAGAATGATTTTACTGCAAATCTACATATTTTATATAGTTCCCCCGGCAATATTTTGATAATGAAAGACCATAAATACAACAGATTTGTGTGTGATTTAGTGTACAGTGTTGCCAAACAATTCAATAAGTAAAGTAAGTTATTTTTTTACTAATTTTTCTGCTTTATTTGTTATAAAATATAAGTTTTTTTTGTGAAAAACATCTTTACCACTTTCTCATACGTCTGGTATCAAACACACACATACAGAAATTACACCAATATATGCAGAATTCAATTCTTTATTTATATGTGCAAATATTAAATATCTCTAACAACCAAAAAATTATCACATTTTCAAAACAGTCACCATCAATAACGCAAATTGTCAAAAAAGAATCCGGTGGCAGGAAGACGTTTTGTATTTTTTAATCCGTCTTGCTAATGGTTAAACTGTAGTTACCATCAAAGATGGATGTGCTGGGCCATTGGCGTAAATAAAATGGCAACACAACGCATTTCCATTCTCTGGACTAAATTCAACTGGAAATTTTGTAGGACCATTGTCCTGTTGCAAGAGAAATCCAGCGGGAGTTTGAGAATGAACGCTGAAGAAGAAGAAACTGTAGTTCAAACTTTTTTTGGTGTAGGATCGCCTTTTACGACATGCATCGAAGGTAAACAGGGTTGCTATTCTTTGCTCCCCTGCAACACACTGGTGATTATGTAATATTAAATATAACTTATGGTAGGTTAGTGGTTCATGAGTTCATGCCCTTTGACCCAAATATAACTCATCAAAATGTGAGCAGTTTCTGTGTTCTCGGTTAATAGACTGATGCGACACACACACATGGTTAACATACGTTGGCAAAAACTCAAATGTAAATTATGAAGAAATAATTGTTAACGACTTACAATATCAAGCTAAACATTAAATATGTCATGTTTAAATTGTATTGAATTATATATGCCTCAAATGAAATAGTAGCACATCATACTTCATGCTCCATGGTGGAAATGAAAAAATAAATTTGTGTTGGTTACTTGAGAGCCAACGCAGAAGTAGAAGATATTGTGAACTATCTTCGAACAATATAGAATATTTTTTCCATATTGAAAGCCTTATATAAAATGTTTTTGACCATGGGTCACTTTACTTCTAAATAAAATGGGGTTGTGACTCAAGAAAAGTTGAGAACTTATGGTTTAGATGATCTGAAATGTGTTTGTGAAGTATTTATTGAATCAGAGTTGAATTTGTGCGGACAGTAAATATTTAACTGATCTGAGACCTGACATACCAAACGGTTACAGATTTTCCTACAGTGCAGAGAAGCTGATCCTGGAGGTAAGCAATACTTGATGATTTCCTTGATGATGTTCTTGAACAAAGTGTATAATATTTTCATTACAAGAAGTTTCTCCTCTGTACAGTTCACCTCATGTGTATATATCAGAGAAGCCTAAAGACAAACTAGGATCTGATCAGTCAAGTTATGTGTCATTTTGTTGTAGTTTGTATACATAGGATCTGATCAGGCAAGTTATGTGTCATTTTGTTGTAGTTTGTATACATTTTCTTTAGATAACATGGTTGGTAAACAATATCATTTTGTTGTAGTTTGTATACATTTTTTGTTAAATAACTGAAGGTAAACTTTTAGTTTTAAAAGTTGTAAAGGTATTTTATAATATTTATTAAGTTTTTTTTTTGGCTGCGTAAAATGTTCATCTTATGGTAAAATTATGCTCCTTTCAGTCGCAAAGTTAATCCAATTCGGTTATATCAGAGCTTTTAACCATAAAAGCGAAAGTGTGTTTCCAGGGCCCAAAAGGGGAGCTTTTTGTTCTTCAGTCAGATATCAGGTTACAGCGCCAATAGCTTCAATGAACTGTGTAATTCGCTTCAGGTCATCCATGGAACCCCTCAAGTCTGGAAGTTCTGCCGTCTCAGTAGGAAAATAAACATATTTTCTCACTCTCTTCTTGGTAGATTTGGCAGGCATGAAGGATGTGTTCTGCAGTCTCTGGGCTCAGTCCACAGTTGCACAGGTCTGTCTACAAATTTTCAACTTTCTGAACATGTGACTTCTCAGTCTGTTATGGCCAATTTGTAGTCAATAGGGGAGCAAAGAATAGCAATACTATTTATCTTCCATATATCTTGTAAAAGGTGACTAAGAAGGTTTTAGGATGGTGTTGGTTGTCACATTCCGTATATGGTCAAAGTGACCTAGAAGTCATGCTGAAATCGGATGTGTCAGACCGAAAGGTGCATATAACACAGTCACGCTGTAAACCATGACGCAACACATTCCGTTCTCCAGACTGCATCTTGATAATTTCTAAGAAGTTTGAGAACGAAAGAAGAAGAATGTGGAGGTTGCTGTTCTGATAATCCAACCACCATGAACTTCGTTAATTAAAAACATTCATACTCATCAGGTAGCATATCCTGTAGCAGTCATCACAGCCTTTCGAAGCTTCTGTCAATCTTGAGCTAGTCTTCCTGCTTCTGTTACTGTCATGTTCAGGTGGTCTTTGATGTCTTGCATCCATCTTCTGGGTTTCTGGGTCTGTCTCTTGTACGTCTCTCTGGCATCATCCCCACCATTATGGTCTTCTCTAGGCTGTCTGGTGTTAAAAACTTTATTTATTCATATTTGCAGATATACATGATCAACTTGAAACGACGGCCGGCTAGAAGACTTCGGATGCTGACAGCCTTTGACTACTTGGGGATAGATGCCAAAATTGTGGATGCTGTAGATGGAAAGTTAGTATAAATACCAACTTCTCTCCTGTTATTTGTAATTTTGTTGTAAACTCGCAGTATGACATTCATTAAAAAAGGAGTTTTCATGTTTTCACTTTTTCCATTGAGGCGTAGTGGGGAGTATGGGGTTAAGTCTGTATTTTTCATTGACCAACATCATACCTGCGGCTACTTTCCCAGAAGATCTGGTGCCCTTTTCTTAGGCTGGGTCAACCTAGAAGCCATTAGTCTTCTTCTTCAGCGTACATTCTCAAACTCCTGTTGAATTTCTCTTTTAGCAGGATCATTGTCCTGCTGGATTTCTTGCAGGATGTAATCCAGAGAATGGAAATGCGCTGTGTCTCCGTTTTATTTGCGCCAATGGCCTGATACATTCGTCTTCGATGGGAAAATTGGTATAAGTTCATAAGTTACATAGTTGACTTTTTAATTCTTGTCTCAACACTGTCCATTCTTCAGTCAGCTGTACAAATGCTCCCAAAATATTTAAATTTCTGCACTTGCTTTACTTCAGTAGTTGATCATTTATTTTGATTGTATTGGGTTTTCTGCCTATAAACATTACCTCTGTATTTTCTTTATTGATCTTCATGTTGTGATTGAGGCAGCTTTCATTGAGTAGATTTATGTGATCTTTCAGCACTTCACTTGAACTGTGGAAAAGGCACTGATGGTCAGCAAAGAATGGTTCAATTAAGTCATTTAAGTAATGGTAAACGTCTGGTGGTGTTTTACTGTTTTGATAATGTTATCCATGTAAATAATAAACAATAATGGTTTGTCAGTCCTGCATTTGTTCTAACTGCAGATGTTACTCGTTTGTTAGTCCTGCATTTGTTCTAACTGAAGATGTTACTGGTTTGTCAGTCCTGCATTTGTTCTAACTGCAGATGTTACTGGTTTGTCAGTCCTGCATTTGTTCTAACTGCAGATTTCTAATAATAAACTACTGGTAGATACATTTATGAAATGTGTTGAAAAGTTTCAAAATCAAAAAATATATTTATAATGATAAACTAGATACATTTATGAGATGTGTTGAAAAGTTTGAAAAAGAAAATGAAAAGATATATTTCTAGTGATAATCTACCGGTAGATACATTTATGAGATGTGTTGAAAAGATTGAAAAAGAAAATTAAAAAATATATTTCTAATGATAAACTACCGGTAGATACATTTATGAGATGTGTTGAAAAGTTTCAAAAATAAAATAAAAAAATATATTTCTAATGATAAACTAGATACACATTTATGAAATGTGTTGAAAAGTTTGAAAAAGAAAATAAAAAAATAAATTTCTATTGATACACTATATACAATTATGAAATGTGTTGAAAAGTTTGAAAATCAAAAAAAATATATTTATAGTGATAAACTAGATACATTTATGAAATATGTTAAAATGTTTGAACAAGAAAATAAAAAAAAATATTTATAATGATAAACTATATAATTTATGAAATGTGTTGAAAAGTTTGAAAAAGAAAATGAAAAGATATATTTCTAGTGATAATCTACCGGTAGATACATTTATGAGATGTGTTGAAAAGATTGAAAAAGAAAATAAAAAACTATATTTCTAATGATAAACTACCAGTACATACATTTATGAGATGTGTTGAAAAGTTTGAAAATTAAAAAAATATATTTCTAATGATAAACTAGATACATTTATGAAATGTGTTGAAAAGTTTGAAAAAGAAAATGAAAAGATATATTTCTAGTGATAATCTACCGGTAGATACATTTATGAGATGTGTTGAAAAGATTGAAAAAGAAAATTAAAAAATATATTTCTAATGATAAACTACCGGTACATACATTTATGAGATGTGTTGAAAAGTTTGAAAAAGAAAATTAAAAAATATATTTCTAATGATAAACTACCGGTAGATACATTTATGAGATGTGTTGAAAAGTTTCAAAAATAAAATAAAAAAATATATTTCTAATGATAAACTAGATACACATTTTTGAAATGTGTTGAAAAGTTTGAAAAAGAAAATAAAAAAATAAATTTCTATTGATACACTATATACAATTATGAAATGTGTTGAAAAGTTTCAAAATAAAAAAATATGTTTCTAATGATAAACTAGATACATTTATGAAATGTGTTGAAAATTTTGGAAAAGAAAATCAAAAAATATATTTCTAGTGATAAACTATATACATTTATGAAATATGTTGAAAAGTTTGAACATGAAAATTAAAAAAATATATTTCTAATGATAAACTATATTCATTTATGAAATGTGTTGAAAAGTTTGAAAAAGAAAATGAAAAGATATATTTCTAATGATAAACTACGGTTAGATACATTTATGAGATGTATTGAAAAGTTTCAAAAAGAAAATAAAAAAATATATTTCTAATGATAAACTAGATACATTTATGAAATGTGCTGAAACGTTTCAAAATAAAAAAAAAATATTTCTAATGATAAAAACTAGATACATTTATGAAATGTGTTGAAAAGTTTCAAAATCAAAAAAATATATTTCTAATGATAAAAAATAGATACATTTATGAAATGTGTTGAAAAATTTCAAAAAGAAAATCAAAAAATAAATTTCTATTGATAAACTATATACACTTATGAAATGTGTTGAAAAGTTTGAAAATCAAAATTTTTTATTTCTAATGATAAACTAGATGCATTTATGAAATGTGTTGAAAAGTTTGAAAAAGAAAATAAAAAATAAATTTCTATTGATACACTATATACACTTATAAAATGTGTTGAAAAGTTTGAAAAAGAAAATAAAAAAATATATTTCTAATGATAAACTACCGGTAGATACATTTACGAGATGTGTTGAAAAGTTTGAAATTTAAAAAAAATATATTTCTAATGATAAACTAGATACATTTATGAAATGTGTTGAAAGGTTTGAAAAAGAAAATAAAAAATAAATTTCTATTGATACACTATATACACTTATGAAATGTGTTGAAAAGTTTGAACAAGAAAATAAAAAAAATATATTTCTAATGATAAACTACCGGTAAATACATTTATGAGATGTGTTGAAAAGTTTGAACAAGAAAATAAAATAAATATATTTCTAATGATAAACTATATACATTTATGAAATGTGTTGGAAAGTTTCAAAATAAAAAAAATATATTTCTAATGATAAAAACTAGATACATTTATGAAATGTGTTGAAAAATTTCAAAAATAAAATGAAAATTTAATTTCTATTGATAAACTATATACACTTATGAAATGTGTTGAAAAGTTTGGAAAAGAAAATCAAAAAATATATTTCTATTGATAAACTAGATACATTTATGAAATATGTTTAAAAGTTTGAAAAAGAAAATAAAAAAATATATTTCTAATGATAAACTACCGGTAGATACATTTACGAGATGTGCTGAAAAGTTTGAAATTTAAAAAAAATATATTTCTAATTTTAAACTAGATACATTTATGTAATGTGTTGAAAGGTTTGGAAAAGAAAATCAAAAAATATATTTCTAATGATAAACTAGATACATTTATGAAATGTGCTGAAACGTTTCAAAATAAAAAAAAAATATTTCTAATGATAAAAACTAGATACATTTATGAAATGTGTTGAAAAGTTTCAAAATCAAAAAAATATATTTCTAATGATAAAAAATAGATAACATTTATGAAATGTGTTGAAAAATTTCAAAAAGAAAATCAAAAAATAAATTTCTATTGATAAACTATATACACTTATGAAATGTGTTGAAAAGTTTGAAAATCAAAAAAAAATATTTATAATGATAAACTATATACATTTATAAAATGTGTTGAAAAGTTTGGAAAAGAAAATTAAAAAATATATTTCTAATGATAAACTACCGGTACATACATTTATGAGATGTGTTGAAAAGTTTGAAAAAGAAAATTAAAAAATATATTTCTAATGATAAACTACCGGTAGATACATTTATGAGATGTGTTGAAAAGTTTCAAAAATAAAATAAAAAATATATTTCTAATGATAAACTAGATACACAATTATGAAATGTGTTGAAAAGTTTGAAAATCAAAAAAATATATTTATAGTGATAAACTAGATACATTTATGAAATATGTTAAAATGTTTGAACAAGAAAATAAAAAAAAATATTTATAATGATAAACTATATAATTTATGAAATGTGTTGAAAAGTTTGAAAAAGAAAATGAAAAGATATATTTCTAGTGATAATCTACCGGTAGATACATTTATGAGATGTGTTGAAAAGATTGAAAAAGAAAATAAAAAACTATATTTCTAATGATAAACTACCAGTACATACATTTATGAGATGTGTTGAAAAGTTTGAAAATTAAAAAAATATATTTCTAATGATAAACTAGATACATTTATGAAATGTGTTGAAAAGTTTGAAAAAGAAAATGAAAAGATATATTTCTAGTGATAATCTACCGGTAGATACATTTATGAGATGTGTTGAAAAGATTGAAAAAGAAAATTAAAAAATATATTTCTAATGATAAACTACCGGTACATACGAGTCGTGTTCAAATGAAAACGGGACTTGTGGATTTATTTAAAAAGTATCATACGCAATTTAATATTTTCAACGGAATTGAACAAAGCAACCACTTGTGAATAAGAATGCACCTGGGTTCATCAGAAAAAATCTCCGTATGCATTTAGGCAAGCATCCCACTGTTTAGGTAGACGTCGAATGCCGTCCGAGAAAAAGTTGCGTGGCTGTTCTCTGAACCATGTGGTCACCGCTGTCTTCACGTCTGCGTCGCTGTTGAATCGCTGTCCCTTTAGTTCTTTCTTCAACGGTCCGAACAAATGGAAATCACACGGGGATAAATCGGGACTATAGGCTGGGTGATGAAGAACTTCCCAATTCTTCTTTGACAATGTTTCCTGCACAATTTTTGCGACGTGCGGACGAGCGTTGTCGTGGAGAAGAATCACACCTTGAGAAAGTCTGCCTGGTCGCTTAGCCTTGATGGCCTTATGCAGCTTGTCTAAAGTGTCTTTATAATGGGCGGCATTGATGTTGACACCAGGTTCCTTAAAATCAGTCAACAAAAGCCCTTCATGGTCAAAAAATGCAGTCACCATAACCTTCCCAGCAGAAACCTGTGTCTTGAATTTTTTGGGTTTTGGTGAACCTAGATGTTTCCATTGCATGCTGTCAATTTTGCTGCTCGGTTCATAGTGGTGGCACCACGATTCATCACCTGCCACAATGCTCAACAGAAATGCATCACCCTCTGCCCTGTAACGCATCAGGTGGTTCAAACTCCACCCCATCCGTTCTTCCTTATGGTGGTCAGTCAACATCCGTGGGACCCACTGTGAACACACCTTCCGATAGTTCAATTTCTTCCGAACAACCATGTGGGCTGTCCCAATTGACATATGGAATTCTTCTGCAAGCGAACGAATGCTCCGACGACGGTCAGTCAGTACTGCTTTATCAAGCACGGCTATGGCTTCTTCTGTTGCAACAATATGCGCCTGACCTGGCCATGCAAAAGATCTGCCGTTAACTCACGTCCGTCTTTAAACATACGCACCCACTCCATCACTCTGGTCCTCGACAAACATTTGTCACCATATGCTGCCTTCATTCTCCGATGAATGTCTACTGCTTGACATCCTTCAAATGAAAGAAACTGGATCACAGCACGCTGATTCACTTTGGACGGGTTCGGAATCACATCCGCCATATTGTTAACAGTCTTCTGCAGCACATATGCATGCTGGGAAGATGAACACGTGACCGTATGTAAATTATTGGATACTCATTACTAGTGCAAAATGTCATCAATATCAGTGCGCTCTATCACGCGTGGTGTAACAAGTCCCGTTTTCATTTGAACACGCCTCGTACATTTATGAGATGTGTTGAAAAGTTTGAAAAAGAAAATTAAAAAATATATTTCTAATGATAAACTACCGGTAGATACATTTATGAGATGTGTTGAAAAGTTTCAAAAATAAAATAAAAAAATATATTTCTAATGATAAACTAGATACACATTTATGAAATGTGTTGAAAAGTTTGAAAATGAAAATAAAAAAATAAATTTCTATTGATACACTATATACAATTATGAAATGTGTTGAAAAGTTTCAAAATCAAAAAATATGTTTCTAATGATAAACTAGATACATTTATGAAATGTGTTGAAAATTTTGGAAAAGAAAATCAAAAAATATATTTCTAGTGATAAACTATATACATTTATGAAATATGTTGAAAAGTTTGAACATGAAAATTAAAAAAATATATTTCTAATGATAAACTATATTCATTTATGAAATGTGTTGAAAAGTTTGAAAAAGAAAATGAAAAGATATATTTCTAATGATAAACTACGGTTAGATACATTTATGAGATGTGTTGAAAAGTTTCAAAAAGAAAATAAAAAAATATATTTCTAATGATAAACTAGATACATTTATGAAATGTGCTGAAACGTTTCAAAATAAAAAAAAAATATTTCTAATGATAAAAACTAGATACATTTATGAAATGTGTTGAAAAGTTTCAAAATCAATAAAAATATATTTCTAATGATAAAAAATAGATACATTTATGAAATGTGTTGAAAAATTTCAAAAAGAAAATCAAAAAATTAATTTCTATTGATAAACTATATACACTTATGAAATGTGTTGAAAAGTTTGAAAATCAAAAAAAAATATTTATAATGATAAACTATATACATTTATAAAATGTGTTGAAAAGTTTGAAAAAGAAAATAAAAAAATATATTTCTAATGATAAACTACCAGTAGATACATTTACGAGATGTGTTGAAAAGTTTGAAATTTTAAAAAAATATATTTCTAATGATAAACTAGATACATTTATGAAATGTGTTGAAAGGTTTGAAAAAGAAAATAAAAAATAAATTTCTATTGATACACTATATACACTTATGAAATGTGTTGAAAAGTTTGAAAATCAAAATTTTTTATTTCTAATGATAAACTAGATGCATTTATGAAATGTGTTGAAAAGTTTGAAAAAGAAAATAAAAAATAAATTTCTATTGATACACTATATACACTTATAAAATGTGTTGAAAAGTTTGAAAAAGAAAATAAAAAAATATATTTCTAATGATAAACTACCGGTAGATACATTTACGAGATGTGTTGAAAAGTTTGAAATTTAAAAAAAATATATTTCTAATGATAAACTAGATACATTTATGAAATGTGTTGAAAGGTTTGAAAAAGAAAATAAAAAATAAATTTCTATTGATACACTATATACACTTATGAAATGTGTTGAAAAGTTTGAACAAGAAAATAAAAAAAATATATTTCTAATGATAAACTACCGGTAAATACATTTATGAGATGTGTTGAAAAGTTTGAACAAGAAAATAAAATAAATATATTTCTAATGATAAACTATATACATTTATGAAATGTGTTGGAAAGTTTCAAAATAAAAAAAATATATTTCTAATGATAAAAACTAGTTACATTTATGAAATGTGTTGAAAAATTTCAAAAATAAAATGAAAATTTAATTTCTATTGATAAACTATATACACTTATGAAATGTGTTGAAAATTTTGAAAATCAATTTTTTTTATTTCTAATGATAAACTAGATGCATTTATGAAATGTGTTGAAAAGTTTGGAAAAGAAAATCAAAAAATATATTTCTATTGATAAACTAGATACATTTATGAAATATGTTGAAAAGTTTGAAAAAGAAAATAAAAAAATATATTTCTAATGATAAACTACCGGTAGATACATTTACGAGATGTGCTGAAAAGTTTGAAATTTAAAAAAAATATATTTCTAATTTTAAACTAGATACATTTATGTAATGTGTTGAAAGGTTTGGAAAAGAAAATCAAAAAATATATTTCTAATGATAAACTAGATACATTTATGAAATGTGCTGAAACGTTTCAAAATAAAAAAAAAATATTTCTAATGATAAAAACTAGATACATTTATGAAATGTGTTGAAAAGTTTCAAAATCAAAAAAATATATTTCTAATGATAAAAAATAGATACATTTATGAAATGTGTTGAAAAATTTCAAAAAGAAAATCAAAAAATAAATTTCTATTGATAAACTATATACACTTATGAAATGTGTTGAAAAGTTTGAAAATCAAAAAAAAATATTTATAATGATAAACTATATACATTTATAAAATGTGTTGAAAAGTTTGGAAAAGAAAATTAAAAAATATATTTCTAATGATAAACTACCGGTACATACATTTATGAGATGTGTTGAAAAGTTTGAAAAAGAAAATTAAAAAATATATTTCTAATGATAAACTACCGGTAGATACATTTATGAGATGTGTTGAAAAGTTTCAAAAATAAAATAAAAAATATATTTCTAATGATAAACTAGATACACATTTATGAAATGTGTTGAAAAGTTTGAAAAAGAAAATAAAAAAATAAATTTCTATTGATACACTATATACAATTATGAAATGTGTTGAAAAGTTTGAAAATCAAAAAAATATATTTATAGTGATAAACTAGATACATTTATGAAATATGTTAAAATGTTTGAACAAGAAAATAAAAAAAAATATTTATAATGATAAACTATATAATTTATGAAATGTGTTGAAAAGTTTGAAAAAGAAAATGAAAAGATATATTTCTAGTGATAATCTACCGGTAGATACATTTATGAGATGTGTTGAAAAGATTGAAAAAGAAAATAAAAAACTATATTTCTAATGATAAACTACCAGTACATACATTTATGAGATGTGTTGAAAAGTTTGAAAATTAAAAAAATATATTTCTAATGATAAACTAGATACATTTATGAAATGTGTTGAAAAGTTTGAAAAAGAAAATGAAAAGATATATTTCTAGTGATAATCTACCGGTAGATACATTTATGAGATGTGTTGAAAAGATTGAAAAAGAAAATTAAAAAATATATTTCTAATGATAAACTACCGGTACATACGAGGCGTGTTCAAATGAAAACGGGACTTGTGGATTTATTTAAAAAGTATCATACGCAATTTAATATTTTCAACGGAATTGAACAAAGCAACCACTTGTGAATAAGAATGCACCTGGGTTCATCAGAAAAAATCTCCGTATGCATTTAGGCAAGCATCCCACTGTTTAGGTAGACGTCGAATGCCGTCCGAGAAAAAGTTGCGTGGCTGTTCTCTGAACCATGTGGTCACCGCTGTCTTCACGTCTGCGTCGCTGTTGAATCGCTGTCCCTTTAGTTCTTTCTTCAACGGTCCGAACAAATGGAAATCACACGGGGATAAATCGGGACTATAGGCTGGGTGATGAAGAACTTCCCAATTCTTCTTTGCCAATGTTTCCTGCACAATTTTTGCGATGTGCGGACGAGCGTTGTCGTGGAGAAGAATCACACCTTGAGAAAGTCTGCCTGGTCGCTTAGCCTTGATGGCCTTATGCAGCTTGTCTAAAGTGTCTTTATAATGGGCGGCATTGATGTTGACACCAGGTTCCTTAAAATCAGTCAACAAAAGCCCTTCATGGTCAAAAAATGCAGTCACCATAACCTTCCCAGCAGAAACCTGTGTCTTGAATTTTTTGGGTTTTGGTGAACCTAGATGTTTCCATTGCATGCTGTCAATTTTGCTGCTCGGTTCATAGTGGTGGCACCACGATTCATCACCTGCCACAATGCTCAACAGAAATGCATCACCCTCTGCCCTGTAACGCATCAGGTGGTTCAAACTCCACCCCATCCGTTCTTCCTTATGGTGGTCAGTCAACATCCGTGGGACCCACTGTGAACACACCTTCCGATAGTTCAATTTCTTCCGAACAACCATGTGGGCTGTCCCAATTGACATATGGAATTCTTCTGCAAGCGAACGAATGCTCCGACGACGGTCAGTCAGTACTGCTTTATCAAGCACGGCTATGGCTTCTTCTGTTGCAACAATATGCGCCTGACCTGGCCATGCAAAAGATCTGCCGTTAACTCACGTCCGTCTTTAAACATACGCACCCACTCCATCACTCTGGTCCTCGACAAACATTTGTCACCATATGCTGCCTTCATTCTCCGATGAATGTCTACTGCTTGACATCCTTCAAATGAAAGAAACTGGATCACAGCACGCTGATTCACTTTGGACGGGTTCGGAATCACACCCGCCATATTGTTAACAGTCTTCTGCAGCACATATGCATGCTGGGAAGATGAACACGTGACCGTATGTAAATTATTGGATACTCATTACTAGTGCAAAATGTCATCAATATCAGTGCGCTCTATCACGCGTGGTGTAACAAGTCCCGTTTTCATTTGAACACGCCTCGTACATTTATGAGATGTGTTGAAAAGTTTGAAAAAGAAAATTAAAAAATATATTTCTAATGATAAACTACCGGTAGATACATTTATGAGATGTGTTGAAAAGTTTCAAAAATAAAATAAAATAATATATTTCTAATGATAAACTAGATACACATTTATGAAATGTGTTGAAAAGTTTGAAAATGAAAATAAAAAAATAAATTTCTATTGATACACTATTATACAATTATGAAATGTGTTGAAAAGTTTCAAAATCAAAAAATATGTTTCTAATGATAAACTAGATACATTTATGAAATGTGTTGAAAATTTTGGAAAAGAAAATCAAAAAATATATTTCTAGTGATAAACTATATACATTTATGAAATATGTTGAAAAGTTTGAACATGAAAATTAAAAAAATATATTTCTAATGATAAACTATATTCATTTATGAAATGTGTTGAAAAGTTTGAAAAAGAAAATGAAAAGATATATTTCTAATGATAAACTACGGTTAGATACATTTATGAGATGTGTTGAAAAGTTTCAAAAAGAAAATAAAAAAATATATTTCTAATGATAAACTAGATACATTTATGAAATGTGCTGAAACGTTTCAAAATAAAAAAAAAATATTTCTAATGATAAAAACTAGATACATTTATGAAATGTGTTGAAAAGTTTCAAAATCAACAAAATATATTTCTAATGATAAAAAATAGATACATTTATGAAATGTGTTGAAAAATTTCAAAAAGAAAATCAAAAAATAAATTTCTATTGATAAACTATATACACTTATGAAATGTGTTGAAAAGTTTGAAAATCAAAAAAATATATTTATAATGATAAACTAGATACATTTATGAAATGTGTTGAAAGGTTTGAAAAAGAAAATAAAAAATAAATTTCTATTGATACACTATATACACTTATGAAATGTGTTGAAAAGTTTGAACAAGAAAATAAAAAAAATATATTTCTAATGATAAACTACCTGTACATACATTTATGAGATGTGTTGAAAAGTTTGAACAAGAAAATGAAAAGATATATTTCTAGTGATAATCTACCGGTAGATACATTTATGAGATGTGTTGAAAAGATTGAAAAAGAAAATAAAAAAATATATTTCTAATGATAAACTACCGGTAGATACATTTATGAGATGTGTCGAAAAGTTTGAAAATAAAAAAATATATTTCTAATGATAAACTAGATACATTTATGAAATGTGTTGAAAAGTTTCAAAATCAAAAAAATATATTTCTAATGATAAAAACTAGATACATTTATGAAATGTGTTGAAAAATTTCAAAAATAAAATCAAAATTTAATTTCTATTGATAAACTATATACACTTATGAAATGTGTTGAAAATTTTGAAAATCAAAAAAATGTATTTCTAATGATAAACTAGATACATTTATGAAATGTGTTGAAAATTTTGAAAATCAAACATTTTTATTTCTAATGATAAACTAGATGCATTTATGAAATGTGTTAAAAAGTTTGGAAAAGAAAATCAAAAAATATATTTCTATTGATAAACTAGATACATTTATGAAATATGTTGAAAAGTTTGAACAAGAAAATAAAATAAAAATATTTCTAATGATAAACTATATACATTTATGAAATGTGTTGAAAAGTTTGGAAAAGAAAATTAAAAAATATATTTATATTGATATACTAGATACATTTATGAAATATGTTGAAAAGTTTGAAAAAGAAAATAAAAAAATATATTTCTAATGATAAACTACCGGTAGATACATTTATGAGATGTGTTGAAAAGTTTGAAAATCAAAAAAATATATTTCTAATGATAAACTAGATACATTTATGAAATGTTTTGAAAAGTTTCAAAATCAAAAAAATATATTTCTAATGATAAAAACTAGATACATTTATGAAATGTGTTGAAAAGTTTGAAAAAGAAAATGAAAAGATATATTTCTATTGATACACTATATACAATTACGAAATGTGTTGAAAAGTTTCAAAATCAAAAAATATGTTTCTAATGATAAACTAGATACATTTATGAAATGTGTTGAAAATTTTGGAAAAGAAAATCAAAAAATATATTTCTATTGATAAACTATATACACTTATGAAATGTGTTGAAAATTTTGAAAATCAAACATTTTTATTTCTAATGATAAACTAGATGCATTTATGAAATGTGTTGAAAAGTTTGGAAAAGAAAATCAAAAAATATATTTCTATTGATAAACTAGATACATTTATGAAATATGTTGAAAAGTTTGAAAAAGAAAATAAAAAAATATATTTCTAATGATAAACTACCTGTACATACATTTATGAGATGTGTTGAAAAATTTGAACAAGAAAATGAAAAGATATATTTCTAGTGATAATCTACCGGTAGATACATTTATGAGATGTGTTGAAAAGATTGAAAAAGAAAATAAAAAAATATATTTCTAATGATAAACTACCGGTAGATACATTTATGAGATGTGTCGAAAAGTTTGAAAATAAAAAAATATATTTCTAATGATAAACTAGATACATTTATGAAATGTGTTGAAAAGTTTCAAAATCCAAAAAATATATTTCTAATGATAAAAACTAGATACATTTATGAAATGTGTTGAAAAATTTCAAAAATAAAAAAAAATTTAATTTCTATTGATAAACTATATACACTTATGAAATGTGTTGAAAATTTTGAAAATCAAAAAAAAAATTTTCTAATGATAAACTAGATGCATTTATGAAATGTGTTGAAAAGTTTGGAAAAGAAAATCAAAAAATATATTTCTATTGATAAACTAGATACATTTATGAAATATGTTGAAAAGTTTGAAAAAGAAAATAAAAAAATATATTTCTAATGATAAACTACCTGTACATACATTTATGAGATGTGTTGAAAAATTTGAACAAGAAAATGAAAAGATATATTTCTAGTGATAATCTACCGGTAGATACATTTATGAGATGTGTTGAAAAGATTGAAAAAGAAAATAAAAAAATATATTTCTAATGATAAACTACCGGTAGATACATTTATGAGATGTGTCGAAAAGTTTGAAAATAAAAAAATATATTTCTAATGATAAACTAGATACATTTATGAAATGTGTTGAAAAGTTTCAAAATCAAAAAAATATATTTCTAATGATAAAAACTAGATACATTTATGAAATGTGTTGAAAAGTTTGAAAAAGAAAATGAAAAGATATATTTCTATTGATACACTATATACAATTACGAAATGTGTTGAAAAGTTTCAAAATCAAAAAATATGTTTCTAATGATAAACTAGATACATTTATGAAATGTGTTGAAAATTTTGGAAAAGAAAATCAAAAAATATATTTCTATTGATAAACTATATACACTTATGAAATGTGTTGAAAATTTTGAAAATCAAACATTTTTATTTCTAATGATAAACTAGATGCATTTATGAAATGTGTTGAAAAGTTTGGAAAAGAAAATCAAAAAATATATTTCTATTGATAAACTAGATACATTTATGAAATATGTTGAAAAGTTTGAAAAAGAAAATAAAAAAATATATTTCTAATGATAAACTACCTGTACATACATTTATGAGATGTGTTGAAAAATTTGAACAAGAAAATGAAAAGATATATTTCTAGTGATAATCTACCGGTAGATACATTTATGAGATGTGTTGAAAAGATTGAAAAAGAAAATAAAAAAATATATTTCTAATGATAAACTACCGGTAGATACATTTATGAGATGTGTCGAAAAGTTTGAAAATAAAAAAATATATTTCTAATGATAAACTAGATACATTTATGAAATGTGTTGAAAAGTTTCAAAATCAAAAAAATATATTTCTAATGATAAAAACTAGATACATTTATGAAATGTGTTGAAAAGTTTGAAAAAGAAAATGAAAAGATATATTTCTATTGATACACTATATACAATTACGAAATGTGTTGAAAAGTTTCAAAATCAAAAAATATGTTTCTAATGATAAACTAGATACATTTAAGAAATGTGTTGAAAATTTTGGAAAAGAAAATCAAAAAATATATTTCTATTGATAAACTATATACACTTATGAAATGTGTTGAAAATTTTGAAAATCAAACATTTTTATTTCTAATGATAAACTAGATGCATTTATGAAATGTGTTGAAAAGTTTGGAAAAGAAAATCAAAAAATATATTTCTATTGATAAACTAGATACATTTATGAAATATGTTGAAAAGTTTGAAAAAGAAAATAAAAAAATATATTTCTAATGATAAACTACCTGTACATACATTTATGAGATGTGTTGAAAAATTTGAACAAGAAAATGAAAAGATATATTTCTAGTGATAATCTACCGGTAGATACATTTATGAGATGTGTTGAAAAGATTGAAAAAGAAAATAAAAAAATATATTTCTAATGATAAACTACCGGTAGATACATTTATGAGATGTGTCGAAAAGTTTGAAAATAAAAAAATATATTTCTAATGATAAACTAGATACATTTATGAAATGTGTTGAAAAGTTTCAAAATCCAAAAAATATATTTCTAATGATAAAAACTAGATACATTTATGAAATGTGTTGAAAAATTTCAAAAATAAAAAAAAATTTAATTTCTATTGATAAACTAGATACATTTATGAAATATGTTGAAAAGTTTGAACAAGAAAATAAAATAAAAATATTTCTAATGATAAACTATATACATTTATGAAATGAGTTGAAAAGTTTGAAAAAGAAAATGAAAAGATATATTTCTAGTGATAATCTACAGGTAGATACATTTATGAGATGTGTTGAAAAGATTGAAAAAGAAAATGTAAAGATATATTTCTAGTGATAATCTACCGGTAAGATACATTTATGAGATGTGTTGAAAATATTGAAAAAGAAAATAAAAAAATATATTTCTAATGATAAACTACCGGTAGATACATTTATGAGATGTGTTGAAAAGTTTGAAAATCAAAAAAATATATTTCTAATGATAAACTAGATACATTTATGAAATGTTTTGAAAAGTTTCAAAATCAAAAAAATATATTTCTAATGATAAAAACTAGATACATTTATGAAATGTGTTGAAAAGTTTGAAAAAGAAAATGAAAAGATATATTTCTATTGATACACTATATACAATTATGAAATGTGTTGAAAAGTTTCAAAATCAAAAAATATGTTTCTAATGATAAACTAGATACATTTATGAAATATGTTGAAAATTTTGGAAAAGAAAATCAAAAAATATATTTCTATTGATAAACTATATACACTTATGAAATGTGTTGAAAAGTTTGAAAATCAAACATTTTTATTTCTAATGATAAACTAGATGCATTTATGAAATGTGTTAAAAAGTTTGGAAAAGAAAATCAAAAAATATATTTCTAGTGATAATCTACAGGTAGATACATTTATGAGATGTGTTGAAAAGTTTGAAAATCAAACATTTTTATTTCTAATGATAAACTAGATGCATTTATGAAATGTGTTAAAAAGTTTGGAAAAGAAAATCAAAAAATATATTTCTATTGATAAACTAGATACATTTATGAAATATGTTGAAAAGTTTGAAAAAGAAAATAAAAAAATATATTTCTAATGATAAACTACCGGTAGATACATTTACGAGATGTGTTGAAAAGTTTGAAATTTAAAAAAAATATATTTCTAATTTTAAACTAGATACATTTATGAAATGTGTTGAAAGGTTTGAAAAAGAAAATAAAAAATAAATTTCTATTGATACACTATATACACTTATGAAATGAGTTGAAAAGTTTGAAAAAGAAAATGAAAAGATATATTTCTAGTGATAATCTACAGGTAGATACATTTATGAGATGTGTTGAAAAGATTGAAAAAGAAAATGAAAAGATATATTTCTAGTGATAATCTACAGGTAGATACATTTATGAGATGTGTTGAAAAGTTTGAAAATCAAACATTTTTATTTCTAATGATAAACTAGATGCATTTATGAAATGTGTTAAAAAGTTTGGAAAAGAAAATCAAAAAATATATTTCTATTGATAAACTAGATACATTTATGAAATATGTTGAAAAGTTTGAAAAAGAAAATAAAAAAATATATTTCTAATGATAAACTACCGGTAGATACATTTACGAGATGTGTTGAAAAGTTTGAAATTTAAAAAAAATATATTTCTAATTTTAAACTAGATACATTTATGAAATGTGTTGAAAGGTTTGAAAAAGAAAATAAAAAATAAATTTCTATTGATACACTATATACACTTATGAAATGAGTTGAAAAGTTTGAAAAAGAAAATGAAAAGATATATTTCTAGTGATAATATACAGGTAGATACATTTATGAGATGTGTTGAAAAGATTGAAAAAGAAAATGTAAAGATATATTTCTAGTGATAATCTACCGGTAAGATACATTTATGAGATGTGTTGAAAATATTGAAAAAGAAAATAAAAAAATATATTTCTAATGATAAACTACCGGTAGATACATTTATGAGATGTGTTGAAAAGTTTGAAAATCAAAAAAATATATTTCTAATGATAAACTAGATACATTTATGAAATGTGTTGAAAAGTTTGAAAAAGAAAATGAAAAGATATATTTCTATTGATACACTATATACAATTACGAAATGTGTTGAAAAGTTTCAAAATCAAAAAATATGTTTCTAATGATAAACTAGATACATTTATGAAATGTGTTGAAAATTTTGGAAAAGAAAATCAAAAAATATATTTCTATTGATAAACTATATACACTTATGAAATGTGTTGAAAATTTTGAAAATCAAACATTTTTATTTCTAATGATAAAATAGATGCATTTATGAAATGTGTTGAAAAGTTTGGAAAAGAAAATCAAAAAATATATTTCTATTGATAAACTAGATACATTTATGAAATATGTTGAAAAGTTTGAAAAAGAAAATAAAAAAATATATTTCTAATGATAAACTACCTGTACATACATTTATGAGATGTGTTGAAAAGTTTGAACAAGAAAATGAAAAGATATATTTCTAGTGATAATCTACCGGTAGATACATTTATGAGATGTGTTGAAAAGATTGAAAAAGAAAATAAAAAAATATATTTCTAATGATAAACTACCGGTAGATACATTTATGAGATGTGTCGAAAAGTTTGAAAATAAAAAAATATATTTCTAATGATAAACTAGATACATTTATGAAATGTGTTGAAAAGTTTCAAAATCAAAAAAATATATTTCTAATGATAAAAACTAGATACATTTATGAAATGTGTTGAAAAGTTTGAAAAAGAAAATGAAAAGATATATTTCTATTGATACACTATATACAATTATGAAATGTGTTGAAAAGTTTCAAAATCAAAAAATATGTTTCTAATGATAAACTAGATACATTTATGAAATATGTTGAAAATTTTGGAAAAGAAAATAAAAAAATATATTTCTATTGATAAACTATATACACTTATGAAATGTGTTGAAAATTTTGAAAATCAAACATTTTTATTTCTAATGATAAACTAGATGCATTTATGAAATGTGTTAAAAAGTTTGGAAAAGAAAATCAAAAAATATATTTCTATTGATAAACTAGATACATTTATGAAATATGTTGAAAAGTTTGAAAAAGAAAATAAAAAAATATATTTCTAATGATAAACTACCGGTAGATACATTTACGAGATGTGTTGAAAAGTTTGAAATTTAAAAAAAATATATTTCTAATTTTAAACTAGATACATTTATGAAATGTGTTGAAAGGTTTGAAAAAGAAAATAAAAAATAAATTTCTATTGATACACTATATACATTTATGAGATGTGTTGAAAAGATTGAAAAAGAAAATAAAAAAATATATTTCTAATGATAAACTAACGGTAGATACATTTATGAGATGTGTCGAAAAGTTTGAAAATCAAAAAAATATATTTCTAATGATAAACTAGATACATTTATGAAATGTGTTGAAAAGTTTCAAAATAAAAAAATATATTTCTAATGATAAAAACTAGATACATTTATGAAATGTGTTGAAAAGTTTGAACAAGAAAATAAAATAAAAATATTTCTAATGATAAACTATATACATTTATGAAATGAGTTGAAAAGTTTGAAAAAGAAAATGAAAAGATATATTTCTAGTGATAATCTACAGGTAGATACATTTATGAGATGTGTTGAAAAGATTGAAAAAGAAAATGTAAAGATATATTTCTAGTGATAATCTACCGGTAAGATACATTTATGAGATGTGTTGAAAATATTGAAAAAGAAAATAAAAAAATATATTTCTAATGATAAACTACCGGTAGATACATTTATGAGATGTGTTGAAAAGTTTGAAAATCAAAAAAATATATTTCTAATGATAAACTAGATACATTTATGAAATGTTTTGAAAAGTTTCAAAATCAAAAAAATATATTTCTAATGATAAAAACTAGATACATTTATGAAATGTGTTGAAAAGTTTGAAAAAGAAAATGAAAAGATATATTTCTATTGATACACTATATACAATTACGAAATGTGTTGAAAAGTTTCAAAATCAAAAAATATGTTTCTAATGATAAACTAGATACATTTATGAAATGTGTTGAAAATTTTGGAAAAGAAAATCAAAAAATTATTTCTATTGATAAACTATATACACTTATGAAATGTGTTTAAAATTTTGAAAATCAAACATTTTTATTTCTAATGATAAACTAGATGCATTTATGAAATGTGTTGAAAAGTTTGGAAAAGAAAATCAAAAAATATATTTCTATTGATAAACTAGATACATTTATGAAATATGTTGAAAAGTTTGAAAAAGAAAATAAAAAAATATATTTCTAATGATAAACTACCTGTACATACATTTATGAGATGTGTTGAAAAGTTTGAACAAGAAAATGAAAAGATATATTTCTAGTGATAATCTACCGGTAGATACATTTATGAGATGTGTTGAAAAGATTGAAAAAGAAAATAAAAAAATATATTTCTAATGATAAACTACCGGTAGATACATTTATGAGATGTGTCGAAAAGTTTGAAAATAAAAAAATATATTTCTATTGATAAACTATATACACTTATGAAATGTGTTGAAAATTTTGAAAATCAAAAAAATTTATTTCTAATGATAAACTAGATGCATTTATGAAATGTGTTGAAAAGTTTGGAAAAGAAAATCAAAAAATATATTTCTATTGATAAACTAGATACATTTATGAAATATGTTGAAAAGTTTGAACAAGAAAATAAAATAAAAATATTTCTAATGATAAACTATATACATTTATGAAATGAGTTGAAAAGTTTGAAAAAGAAAATGAAAAGATATATTTCTAGTGATAATCTACAGGTAGATACATTTATGAGATGTGTTGAAAAGATTGAAAAAGAAAATGTAAAGATATATTTCTAGTGATAATCTACCGGTAAGATACATTTATGAGATGTGTTGAAAATATTGAAAAAGAAAATAAAAAAATATATTTCTAATGATAAACTACCGGTAGATACATTTATGAGATGTGTTGAAAAGTTTGAAAATCAAAAAAATATATTTCTAATGATAAACTAGATACATTTATGAAATGTTTTGAAAAGTTTCAAAATCAAAAAAATATATTTCTAATGATAAAAACTAGATACATTTATGAAATGTGTTGAAAAGTTTGAAAAAGAAAATGAAAAGATATATTTCTATTGATACACTATATACAATTATGAAATGTGTTGAAAAGTTTCAAAATCAAAAAATATGTTTCTAATGATAAACTAGATACATTTATGAAATATGTTGAAAATTTTGGAAAAGAAAATCAAAAAATATATTTCTATTGATAAACTATATACACTTATGAAATGTGTTGAAAAGTTTGAAAATCAAACATTTTTATTTCTAATGATAAACTAGATGCATTTATGAAATGTGTTAAAAAGTTTGGAAAAGAAAATCAAAAAATATATTTCTAGTGATAATCTACAGGTAGATACATTTATGAGATGTGTTGAAAAGTTTGAAAATCAAACATTTTTATTTCTAATGATAAACTAGATGCATTTATGAAATGTGTTAAAAAGTTTGGAAAAGAAAATCAAAAAATATATTTCTATTGATAAACTAGATACATTTATGAAATATGTTGAAAAGTTTGAAAAAGAAAATAAAAAAATATATTTCTAATGATAAACTACCGGTAGATACATTTACGAGATGTGTTGAAAAGTTTGAAATTTAAAAAAAATATATTTCTAATTTTAAACTAGATACATTTATGAAATGTGTTGAAAGGTTTGAAAAAGAAAATAAAAAATAAATTTCTATTGATACACTATATACACTTATGAAATGAGTTGAAAAGTTTGAAAAAGAAAATGAAAAGATATATTTCTAGTGATAATCTACAGGTAGATACATTTATGAGATGTGTTGAAAAGATTGAAAAAGAAAATGAAAAGATATATTTCTAGTGATAATCTACAGGTAGATACATTTATGAGATGTGTTGAAAAGTTTGAAAATCAAACATTTTTATTTCTAATGATAAACTAGATGCATTTATGAAATGTGTTAAAAAGTTTGGAAAAGAAAATCAAAAAATATATTTCTATTGATAAACTAGATACATTTATGAAATATGTTGAAAAGTTTGAAAAAGAAAATAAAAAAATATATTTCTAATGATAAACTACCGGTAGATACATTTACGAGATGTGTTGAAAAGTTTGAAATTTAAAAAAAATATATTTCTAATTTTAAACTAGATACATTTATGAAATGTGTTGAAAGGTTTGAAAAAGAAAATAAAAAATAAATTTCTATTGATACACTATATACACTTATGAAATGAGTTGAAAAGTTTGAAAAAGAAAATGAAAAGATATATTTCTAGTGATAATATACAGGTAGATACATTTATGAGATGTGTTGAAAAGATTGAAAAAGAAAATGTAAAGATATATTTCTAGTGATAATCTACCGGTAAGATACATTTATGAGATGTGTTGAAAATATTGAAAAAGAAAATAAAAAAATATATTTCTAATGATAAACTACCGGTAGATACATTTATGAGATGTGTTGAAAAGTTTGAAAATCAAAAAAATATATTTCTAATGATAAACTAGATACATTTATGAAATGTTTTGAAAAGTTTCAAAATCAAAAAAATATATTTCTAATGATAAAAACTAGATACATTTATGAAATGTGTTGAAAAGTTTGAAAAAGAAAATGAAAAGATATATTTCTATTGATACACTATATACAATTACGAAATGTGTTGAAAAGTTTCAAAATCAAAAAATATGTTTCTAATGATAAACTAGATACATTTATGAAATGTGTTGAAAATTTTGGAAAAGAAAATCAAAAAATATATTTCTATTGATAAACTATATACACTTATGAAATGTGTTGAAAATTTTGAAAATCAAACATTTTTATTTCTAATGATAAACTAGATGCATTTATGAAATGTGTTGAAAAGTTTGGAAAAGAAAATCAAAAAATATATTTCTATTGATAAACTAGATACATTTATGAAATATGTTGAAAAGTTTGAAAAAGAAAATAAAAAAATATATTTCTAATGATAAACTACCTGTACATACATTTATGAGATGTGTTGAAAAGTTTGAACAAGAAAATGAAAAGATATATTTCTAGTGATAATCTACCGGTAGATACATTTATGAGATGTGTTGAAAAGATTGAAAAAGAAAATAAAAAAATATATTTCTAATGATAAACTACCGGTAGATACATTTATGAGATGTGTCGAAAAGTTTGAAAATAAAAAAATATATTTCTATTGATAAACTATATACACTTATGAAATGTGTTGAAAATTTTGAAAATCAAAAAAATTTATTTCTAATGATAAACTAGATGCATTTATGAAATGTGTTGAAAAGTTTGGAAAAGAAAATCAAAAAATATATTTCTATTGATAAACTAGATACATTTATGAAATATGTTGAAAAGTTTGAACAAGAAAATAAAATAAAAATATTTCTAATGATAAACTATATACATTTATGAAATGAGTTGAAAAGTTTGAAAAAGAAAATGAAAAGATATATTTCTAGTGATAATCTACAGGTAGATACATTTATGAGATGTGTTGAAAAGATTGAAAAAGAAAATGTAAAGATATATTTCTAGTGATAATCTACCGGTAAGATACATTTATGAGATGTGTTGAAAATATTGAAAAAGAAAATAAAAAAATATATTTCTAATGATAAACTACCGGTAGATACATTTATGAGATGTGTTGAAAAGTTTGAAAATCAAAAAAATATATTTCTAATGATAAACTAGATACATTTATGAAATGTTTTGAAAAGTTTCAAAATCAAAAAAATATATTTCTAATGATAAAAACTAGATACATTTATGAAATGTGTTGAAAAGTTTGAAAAAGAAAATGAAAAGATATATTTCTATTGATACACTATATACAATTATGAAATGTGTTGAAAAGTTTCAAAATCAAAAAATATGTTTCTAATGATAAACTAGATACATTTATGAAATATGTTGAAAATTTTGGAAAAGAAAATCAAAAAATATATTTCTATTGATAAACTATATACACTTATGAAATGTGTTGAAAAGTTTGAAAATCAAACATTTTTATTTCTAATGATAAACTAGATGCATTTATGAAATGTGTTAAAAAGTTTGGAAAAGAAAATCAAAAAATATATTTCTAGTGATAATCTACAGGTAGATACATTTATGAGATGTGTTGAAAAGTTTGAAAATCAAACATTTTTATTTCTAATGATAAACTAGATGCATTTATGAAATGTGTTAAAAAGTTTGGAAAAGAAAATCAAAAAATATATTTCTATTGATAAACTAGATACATTTATGAAATATGTTGAAAAGTTTGAAAAAGAAAATAAAAAAATATATTTCTAATGATAAACTACCGGTAGATACATTTACGAGATGTGTTGAAAAGTTTGAAATTTAAAAAAAATATATTTCTAATTTTAAACTAGATACATTTATGAAATGTGTTGAAAGGTTTGAAAAAGAAAATAAAAAATAAATTTCTATTGATACACTATATACACTTATGAAATGAGTTGAAAAGTTTGAAAAAGAAAATGAAAAGATATATTTCTAGTGATAATCTACAGGTAGATACATTTATGAGATGTGTTGAAAAGATTGAAAAAGAAAATGAAAAGATATATTTCTAGTGATAATCTACAGGTAGATACATTTATGAGATGTGTTGAAAAGTTTGAAAATCAAACATTTTTATTTCTAATGATAAACTAGATGCATTTATGAAATGTGTTAAAAAGTTTGGAAAAGAAAATCAAAAAATATATTTCTATTGATAAACTAGATACATTTATGAAATATGTTGAAAAGTTTGAAAAAGAAAATAAAAAAATATATTTCTAATGATAAACTACCGGTAGATACATTTACGAGATGTGTTGAAAAGTTTGAAATTTAAAAAAAATATATTTCTAATTTTAAACTAGATACATTTATGAAATGTGTTGAAAGGTTTGAAAAAGAAAATAAAAAATAAATTTCTATTGATACACTATATACACTTATGAAATGAGTTGAAAAGTTTGAAAAAGAAAATGAAAAGATATATTTCTAGTGATAATATACAGGTAGATACATTTATGAGATGTGTTGAAAAGATTGAAAAAGAAAATGTAAAGATATATTTCTAGTGATAATCTACCGGTAAGATACATTTATGAGATGTGTTGAAAATATTGAAAAAGAAAATAAAAAAATATATTTCTAATGATAAACTACCGGTAGATACATTTATGAGATGTGTTGAAAAGTTTGAAAATCAAAAAAATATATTTCTAATGATAAACTAGATACATTTATGAAATGTTTTGAAAAGTTTCAAAATCAAAAAAATATATTTCTAATGATAAAAACTAGATACATTTATGAAATGTGTTGAAAAGTTTGAAAAAGAAAATGAAAAGATATATTTCTATTGATACACTATATACAATTACGAAATGTGTTGAAAAGTTTCAAAATCAAAAAATATGTTTCTAATGATAAACTAGATACATTTATGAAATGTGTTGAAAATTTTGGAAAAGAAAATCAAAAAATATATTTCTATTGATAAACTATATACACTTATGAAATGTGTTGAAAATATTGAAAAAGAAAATAAAAAAATATATTTCTAATGATAAACTACCGGTAGATACATTTATGAGATGTGTCGAAAAGTTTGAAAATCAAAAAAATATATTTCTAATGATAAACTAGATACATTTATGAAATGTGTTGAAAAGTTTCAAAATCAAAAAAATATATTTCTAATGATAAAAACTAGATACATTTATGAAATGTGTTGAAAAATTTCAAAAATAAAATGAAAATTTAATTTCTAATGATAAACTAGATGCATTTATGAAATGTGTTGAAAAGTTTGGAAAAGAAAATGTAAAGATATATATCTAGTGATAATCTACCGGTAAGATACATTTATGAGATGTGTTGAAAATATTGAAAAAGAAAATAAAAAAATATATTTCTAATGATAAACTACCGGTAGATACATTTATGAGATGTGTTGAAAAGTTTGAAAATCAAAAAAATATATTTCTAATGATAAACTAGATACATTTATGAAATGTTTTGAAAAGTTTCAAAATCAAAAAAATATATTTCTAATGATAAAAACTAGATACATTTATGAAATGTGTTGAAAATTTTGAAAAAGAAAATGAAAAGATATATTTCTATTGATAAACTATATACACTTATGAAATGTGTTGAAAATTTTGAAAATCAAACATTTTTATTTCTAATGATAAACTAGATGCATTTATGAAATGTGTTGAAAAGTTTGGAAAAGAAAATAAAAAAATATATTTCTATTGATAAACTAGATACATTTATGAAATATGTTGAAAAGTTTGAACAAGAAAATAAAAAAAATATATTTCTAATGATAAACTACCTGTACATACATTTATGAGATGTGTTGAAAAGTTTGAACAAGAAAATGAAAAGATATATTTCTAGTGATAATCTACCGGTAGATACATTTATGAGATGTGTTGAAAAGATTGAAAAAGAAAATAAAAAAATATATTTCTAATGATAAACTACCGGTAGATACATTTATGAGATGTGTCGAAAAGTTTGAAAATCAAAAAAATATATTTCTAATGATAAACTAGATACATTTATGAAATGTGTTGAAAAGTTTCAAAATCAAAAAAATATATTTCTAATGATAAAAACTAGATGCATTTATGAAATGTGTTGAAAAGTTTGAACAAGAAAATAAAATAAAAATATTTCTAATGATAAACTATATACATTTATGAAATGAGTTGAAAAGTTTGAAAAAGAAAATGAAAAGATATATTTCTAGTGATAATCTACAGGTAGATACATTTATGAGATGTGTTGAAAAGATTGAAAAAGAAAATGTAAAGATATATTTCTAGTGATAATCTACCGGTAAGATACATTTATGAGATGTGTTGAAAATATTGAAAAAGAAAATAAAAAAATATATTTCTAATGATAAACTACCGGTAGATACATTTATGAGATGTGTTGAAAAGTTTGAAAATCAAAAAAATATATTTCTAATGATAAACTAGATACATTTATGAAATGTTTTGAAAAGTTTCAAAATCAAAAAAATATATTTCTAATGATAAAAACTAGATACATTTATGAAATGTGTTGAAAAGTTTGAAAAAGAAAATGAAAAGATATATTTCTATTGATACACTATATACAATTACGAAATGTGTTGAAAAGTTTCAAAATCAAAAAATATGTTTCTAATGATAAACTAGATACATTTATGAAATGTGTTGAAAATTTTGGAAAAGAAAATCAAAAAATATATTTCTATTGATAAACTATATACACTTATGAAATGTGTTGAAAATTTTGAAAATCAAACATTTTTATTTCTAATGATAAACTAGATGCATTTATGAAATGTGTTGAAAAGTTTGGAAAAGGAAAATCAAAAAATATATTTCTATTGATAAACTAGATACATTTATGAAATATGTTGAAAAGTTTGAACAAGAAAATAAAAAAAATATATTTCTAATGATAAACTACCTGTACATACATTTATGAGATGTGTTGAAAAGTTTGAACAAGAAAATGAAAAGATATATTTCTAGTGATAATCTACCGGTAGATACATTTATGAGATGTGTTGAAAAGATTGAAAAAGAAAATAAAAAAATATATTTCTATTGATAAACTAGATACATTTATGAAATATGTTGAAAAGTTTGAACAAGAAAATAAAAAAAATATATTTCTAATGATAAACTACCTGTACATACATTTATGAGATGTGTTGAAAAGTTTGAACAAGAAAATGAAAAGATATATTTCTAGTGATAATCTACCGGTAGATACATTTATGAGATGTGTTGAAAAGATTGAAAAAGAAAATAAAAAAATATATTTCTAATGATAAACTACCGGTAGATACATTTATGAGATGTGTCGAAAAGTTTGAAAATCAAAAAAATATATTTCTAATGATAAACTAGATACATTTATGAAATGTGTTGAAAAGTTTCAAAATCAAAAAAATATATTTCTAATGATAAAAACTAGATGCATTTATGAAATGTGTTGAAAAGTTTGAACAAGAAAATAAAATAAAAATATTTCTAATGATAAACTATATACATTTATGAAATGAGTTGAAAAGTTTGAAAAAGAAAATGAAAAGATATATTTCTAGTGATAATCTACAGGTAGATACATTTATGAGATGTGTTGAAAAGATTGAAAAAGAAAATGTAAAGATATATTTCTAGTGATAATCTACCGGTAAGATACATTTATGAGATGTGTTGAAAATATTGAAAAAGAAAATAAAAAAATATATTTCTAATGATAAACTACCGGTAGATACATTTATGAGATGTGTTGAAAAGTTTGAAAATCAAAAAAATATATTTCTAATGATAAACTAGATACATTTATGAAATGTTTTGAAAAGTTTCAAAATCAAAAAAATATATTTCTAATGATAAAAACTAGATACATTTATGAAATGTGTTGAAAAGTTTGAAAAAGAAAATGAAAAGATATATTTCTATTGATACACTATATACAATTACGAAATGTGTTGAAAAGTTTCAAAATCAAAAAATATGTTTCTAATGATAAACTAGATACATTTATGAAATGTGTTGAAAATTTTGGAAAAGAAAATCAAAAAATATATTTCTATTGATAAACTATATACACTTATGAAATGTGTTGAAAATTTTGAAAATCAAACATTTTTATTTCTAATGATAAACTAGATGCATTTATGAAATGTGTTGAAAAGTTTGGAAAAGGAAAATCAAAAAATATATTTCTATTGATAAACTAGATACATTTATGAAATATGTTGAAAAGTTTGAAAAAGAAAATAAAAAAATATATTTCTAATGATAAACTACCTGTACATACATTTATGAGATGTGTTGAAAAGTTTGAACAAGAAAATGAAAAGATATATTTCTAGTGATAATCTACCGGTAGATACATTTATGAGATGTGTTGAAAAGATTGAAAAAGAAAAGAAAAAAATATATTTCTAATGATAAACTAGATGCATTTATGAAATGTGTTGAAAAGTTTGGAAAAGAAAATCAAAAAATATATTTCTATTGATACACTATATACACTTATGAAATGTGTTGAAAAGTTTGAACAAGAAAATAAAAAAAATATATTTCTAATGATAAACTACCTGTACATACATTTATGAGATGTGTTGAAAAGTTTGAACAAGAAAATGAAAAGATATATTTCTAGTCATAATCTACCGGTAGATACATTTATGAGATGTGTTGAAAAGATTGAAAAAGAAAATAAAAAAATATATTTCTAATGATAAACTACCGGTAGATACATTTATGAGATGTGTCGAAAAGTTTGAAAATCAAAAAAATATATTTCTAATGATAAACTAGATACATTTATGAAATGTGTTGAAAAGTTTCAAAATCAAAAAAATATATTTCTAATGATAAAATCTAGATACATTTATGAAATGTGTTGAAAAGTTTGAACAAGAAAATAAAATAAAAATATTTCTAATGATAAACTATATACATTTATGGGATGTGTTGAAAAGATTGAAAAAGAAAATGTAAAGATATATTTCTAGTGATAATCTACCGGTAAGATACATTTATGAGATGTGTTGAAAAGATTGAAAAAGAAAATAAAAAAATATATTTCTAATGATAAACTACCGGTAGATACATTTATGAGATGTGTTGAAAAGTTTGAAAATCAAAAAAATATATTTCTAATGATAAACTAGATACATTTATGAAATGTTTTGAAAAGTTTCAAAATCAAAAAAATATATTTCTAATGATAAAAACTAGATACATTTATGAAATGTGTTGAAAAGTTTGAAAAAGAAAATGAAAAGATATATTTCTATTGATACACTATATACAATTACGAAATGTGTTGAAAAGTTTCAAAATAAAAAAATATGTTTCTAATGATAAACTAGATACATTTATGAAATATGTTGAAAATTTTGGAAAAGAAAATCAAAAAATATATTTCTATTGATAAACTATATACACTTATGAAATGTGTTAAAAATTTTGAAAATCAAACATTTTTATTTCTAATGATAAACTAGATGCATTTATGAAATGTGTTAAAAAGTTTGGAAAAGAAAATCAAAAAATATATTTCTATTGATAAACTAGATACATTTATGAAATATGTTGAAAAGTTTGAAAAAGAAAATAAAAAAATATATTTCTAATGATAAACTACCGGTAGATACATTTACGAGATGTGTTGAAAAGTTTGAAATTTAAAAAAAATATATTTCTAATTTTAAACTAGATACATTTATGAAATGTGTTGAAAGGTTTGAAAAAGAAAATAAAAAATAAATTTCTATTGATACACTATATACACTTATGAAATGTGTTCAAAAGTTTGAACAAGAAAATAAAAAAAATATATTTCTAATGATAAACTACCTGTACATACATTTATGAGATGTGTTGAAAAGTTTGAACAAGAAAATGAAAAGATATATTTCTAGTGATAATCTACCGGTAGATACATTTATGAGATGTGTTGAAAAGATTGAAAAAGAAAATAAAAAAATATATTTCTAATGATAAACTACCGGTAGATACATTTATGAGATGTGTCGAAAAGTTTGAAAATCAAAAAAATATATTTCTAATGATAAACTAGATACATTTATGAAATGTGTTGAAAAGTTTCAAAATCAAAAAAATATATTTCTAATGATAAAAACTAGATACATTTATGAAATGTGTTGAAAAGTTTGAACAAGAAAATAAAATAAAAATATTTCTAATGATAAACTATATACATTTATGAAATGAGTTGAAAAGTTTGAAAAAGAAAATGAAAAGATATATTTCTAGTGATAATCTACAGGTAGATACATTTATGGGATGTGTTGAAAAGATTGAAAAAGAAAATGTAAAGATATATTTCTAGTGATAATCTACCGGTAAGATACATTTATGAGATGTGTTGAAAATATTGAAAAAGAAAATAAAAAAATATATTTCTAATGATAAACTACCGGTAGATACATTTATGAGATGTGTTGAAAAGTTTGAAAATCAAAAAAATATATTTCTAATGATAAACTAGATACATTTATGAAATGTTTTGAAAAGTTTCAAAATCAAAAAAATATATTTCTAATGATAAAAACTAGATACATTTATGAAATGTGTTGAAAAGTTTGAAAAAGAAAATGAAAAGATATATTTCTATTGATACACTATATACAATTACGAAATGTGTTGAAAAGTTTCAAAATCAAAAAATATGTTTCTAATGATAAACTAGATACATTTATGAAATGTGTTGAAAATTTTGGAAAAGAAAATCAAAAAATATATTTCTATTGATAAACTATATACACTTATGAAATGTGTTGAAAATTTTGAAAATCAAACATTTTTATTTCTAATGATAAACTAGATGCATTTATGAAATGTGTTGAAAAGTTTGGAAAAGGAAAATCAAAAAATATATTTCTATTGATAAACTAGATACATTTATGAAATATGTTGAAAAGTTTGAAAAAGAAAATAAAAAAATATATTTCTAATGATAAACTACCTGTACATACATTTATGAGATGTGTTGAAAAGTTTGAACAAGAAAATGAAAAGATATATTTCTAGTGATAATCTACCGGTAGATACATTTATGAGATGTGTTGAAAAGATTGAAAAAGAAAAGAAAAAAATATATTTCTAATGATAAACTAGATGCATTTATGAAATGTGTTGAAAAGTTTGGAAAAGAAAATCAAAAAATATATTTCTATTGATACACTATATACACTTATGAAATGTGTTGAAAAGTTTGAACAAGAAAATAAAAAAAATATATTTCTAATGATAAACTACCTGTACATACATTTATGAGATGTGTTGAAAAGTTTGAACAAGAAAATGAAAAGATATATTTCTAGTCATAATCTACCGGTAGATACATTTATGAGATGTGTTGAAAAGATTGAAAAAGAAAATAAAAAAATATATTTCTAATGATAAACTACCGGTAGATACATTTATGAGATGTGTCGAAAAGTTTGAAAATCAAAAAAATATATTTCTAATGATAAACTAGATACATTTATGAAATGTGTTGAAAAGTTTCAAAATCAAAAAAATATATTTCTAATGATAAAATCTAGATACATTTATGAAATGTGTTGAAAAGTTTGAACAAGAAAATAAAATAAAAATATTTCTAATGATAAACTATATACATTTATGGGATGTGTTGAAAAGATTGAAAAAGAAAATGTAAAGATATATTTCTAGTGATAATCTACCGGTAAGATACATTTATGAGATGTGTTGAAAAGATTGAAAAAGAAAATAAAAAAATATATTTCTAATGATAAACTACCGGTAGATACATTTATGAGATGTGTTGAAAAGTTTGAAAATCAAAAAAATATATTTCTAATGATAAACTAGATACATTTATGAAATGTTTTGAAAAGTTTCAAAATCAAAAAAATATATTTCTAATGATAAAAACTAGATACATTTATGAAATGTGTTGAAAAGTTTGAAAAAGAAAATGAAAAGATATATTTCTATTGATACACTATATACAATTACGAAATGTGTTGAAAAGTTTCAAAATAAAAAAATATGTTTCTAATGATAAACTAGATACATTTATGAAATATGTTGAAAATTTTGGAAAAGAAAATCAAAAAATATATTTCTATTGATAAACTATATACACTTATGAAATGTGTTAAAAATTTTGAAAATCAAACATTTTTATTTCTAATGATAAACTAGATGCATTTATGAAATGTGTTAAAAAGTTTGGAAAAGAAAATCAAAAAATATATTTCTATTGATAAACTAGATACATTTATGAAATATGTTGAAAAGTTTGAAAAAGAAAATAAAAAAATATATTTCTAATGATAAACTACCGGTAGATACATTTACGAGATGTGTTGAAAAGTTTGAAATTTAAAAAAAATATATTTCTAATTTTAAACTAGATACATTTATGAAATGTGTTGAAAGGTTTGAAAAAGAAAATAAAAAATAAATTTCTATTGATACACTATATACACTTATGAAATGTGTTCAAAAGTTTGAACAAGAAAATAAAAAAAATATATTTCTAATGATAAACTACCTGTACATACATTTATGAGATGTGTTGAAAAGTTTGAACAAGAAAATGAAAAGATATATTTCTAGTGATAATCTACCGGTAGATACATTTATGAGATGTGTTGAAAAGATTGAAAAAGAAAATAAAAAAATATATTTCTAATGATAAACTACCGGTAGATACATTTATGAGATGTGTCGAAAAGTTTGAAAATCAAAAAAATATATTTCTAATGATAAACTAGATACATTTATGAAATGTGTTGAAAAGTTTCAAAATCAAAAAAATATATTTCTAATGATAAAAACTAGATACATTTATGAAATGTGTTGAAAAGTTTGAACAAGAAAATAAAATAAAAATATTTCTAATGATAAACTATATACATTTATGAAATGAGTTGAAAAGTTTGAAAAAGAAAATGAAAAGATATATTTCTAGTGATAATCTACAGGTAGATACATTTATGGGATGTGTTGAAAAGATTGAAAAAGAAAATGTAAAGATATATTTCTAGTGATAATCTACCGGTAAGATACATTTATGAGATGTGTTGAAAAGATTGAAAAAGAAAATAAAAAAATATATTTCTAATGATAAACTACCGGTAGATACATTTATGAGATGTGTTGAAAAGTTTGAAAATCAAAAAAATATATTTCTAATGATAAACTAGATACATTTATGAAATGTTTTGAAAAGTTTCAAAATCCAAAAAATATATTTCTAATGATAAAAACTAGATACATTTATGAAATATGTTGAAAAGTTTGAAAAAGAAAATGAAAAGATATATTTCTATTGATACACTATATACAATTACGAAATGTGTTGAAAAGTTTCAAAATCAAAAAATATGTTTCTAATGATAAACTAGCTACATTTCTGAAATATGTTGAAAATTTTGGAAAAGAAAATCAAAAAATATATTTCTATTGATAAACTATATACACTTATGAAATGTGTTGAAAATTTTGAAAATCAAACATTTTTATTTCTAATGATAAACTAGATGCATTTATGAAATGTGTTAAAAAGTTTGGAAAAGAAAATCAAAAAATATATTTCTATTGATAAACTAGATACATTTATGAAATATGTTGAAAAGTTTGAAAAAGAAAATAAAAAAATATATTTCTAATGATAAACTACCGGTAGATACATTTACGAGATGTGTTGAAAAGTTTGAAATTTAAAAAAAATATATTTCTAATTTTAAACTAGATACATTTATGAAATGTGTTGAAAGGTTTGAAAAAGAAAATAAAAAATAAATTTCTATTGATACACTATATACACTTATGAAATGTGTTGAAAAGTTTGAACAAGAAAATAAAAAAAATATATTTCTAATGATAAACTACCTGTACATACATTTATGAGATGTGTTGAAAAGTTTGAACAAGAAAATGAAAAGATATATTTCTATTGATAAACTAGATACATTTATGAAATATGTTGAAAAGTTTGAACAAGAAAATAAAATAAAAATATTTCTAATGATAAACTATATACATTTATGAAATGAGTTGAAAAGTTTGAAAAAGAAAATGAAAAGATATATTTCTAGTGATAATCTACAGGTAGATACATTTATGAGATGTGTTGAAAAGATTGAAAAAGAAAATGTAAAGATATATTTCTAGTGATAATCTACCGGTAAGATACATTTATGAGATGTGTTGAAAATATTGAAAAAGAAAATAAAAAAATATATTTCTAATGATAAACTACCGGTAGATACATTTATGAGATGTGTTGAAAAGTTTGAAAATCAAAAAAATATATTTCTAATGATAAACTAGATACATTTATGAAATGTTTTGAAAAGTTTCAAAATCAAAAAAATATATTTCTAATGATAAAAACTAGATACATTTATGAAATGTGTTGAAAAGTTTGAAAAAGAAAATGAAAAGATATATTTCTATTGATACACTATATACAATTATGAAATGTGTTGAAAAGTTTCAAAATCAAAAAATATGTTTCTAATGATAAAATAGATACATTTATGAAATGTGTTGAAAATTTTGGAAAAGAAAATCAAAAAATATATTTCTATTGATAAACTATATACACTTATGAAATGTGTTGAAAATTTTGAAAATCAAACATTTTTATTTCTAATGATAAACTAGATGCATTTATGAAATGTGTTAAAAAGTTTGGAAAAGAAAATCAAAAAATATATTTCTATTGATAAACTAGATACATTTATGAAATATGTTGAAAAGTTTGAAAAAGAAAATAAAAAAATATATTTCTAATGATAAACTACCGGTAGATACATTTACGAGATGTGTTGAAAAGTTTGAAATTTAAAAAAAATATATTTCTAATTTTAAACTAGATACATTTATGAAATGTGTTGAAAGGTTTGAAAAAGAAAATAAAAAATAAATTTCTATTGATACACTATATACACTTATGAAATGTGTTGAAAAGTTTGAACAAGAAAATAAAAAAAATATATTTCTAATGATAAACTACCTGTACATACATTTATGAGATGTGTTGAAAAGTTTGAACAAGAAAATGAAAAGATATATTTCTAGTGATAATCTACCGGTAGATACATTTATGAGATGTGTTGAAAAGATTGAAAAAGAAAATAAAAAAATATATTTCTAATGATAAACTACCGGTAGATACATTTATGAGATGTGTCGAAAAGTTTGAAAATAAAAAAATATATTTCTAATGATAAACTAGATACATTTATGAAATGTGTTGAAAAGTTTCAAAATCAAAAAAATATATTTCTAATGATAAAAACTAGATATATTTATGAAATGTGTTGAAAAATTTCAAAAATAAAAAAAAATTTAATTTCTATTGATAAACTATATACACTTATGAAATGTGTTGAAAATTTTGAAAATCAAAAAAATTTATTTCTAATGATAAACTAGATGCATTTATGAAATGTGTTGAAAAGTTTAGAAAAGAAAATCAAAAAATATATTTCTATTGATAAACTAGATACATTTATGAAATATGTTGAAAAGTTTGAACAAGAAAATAAAATAAAAATATTTCTAATGATAAACTATATACATTTATGAAATGAGTTGAAAAGTTTGAAAAAGAAAATGAAAAGATATATTTCTAGTGATAATCTACAGGTAGATACATTTATGAGATGTGTTGAAAAGATTGAAAAAGAAAATGTAAAGATATATTTCTAGTGATAATCTACCGGTAAGATACATTTATGAGATGTGTTGAAAATATTGAAAAAGAAAATAAAAAAATATATTTCTAATGATAAACTACCGGTAGATACATTTATGAGATGTGTTGAAAAGTTTGAAAATCAAAAAAATATATTTCTAATGATAAACTAGATACATTTATGAAATGTGTTGAAAAGTTTGAAAAAGAAAATGAAAAGATATATTTCTATTGATACACTATATACAATTACGAAATGTGTTGAAAAGTTTCAAAATCAAAAAATATGTTTCTAATGATAAACTATATACATTTATGAAATGTGTTGAAAAATTTGGAAAAGAAAATCAAAAAATATATTTCTATTGATAAACTATATATACTTATGAAATGTGTTGAAAATTTTGAAAATCAAACATTTTTATTTCTAATGATAAACTAGATGCATTTATGAAATGTGTTGAAAAGTTTGGAAAAGAAAATCAAAAAATATATTTCTATTGATAAACTAGATACATTTATGAAATATGTTGAAAAGTTTGAAAAAGAAAATAAAAAAATATATTTCTAATGATAAACTACCTGTACATACATTTATGAGATGTGTTGAAAAGTTTGAACAAGAAAATGAAAAGATATATTTCTAGTGATAATCTACCGGTAGATACATTTATGAGATGTGTTGAAAAGATTGAAAAAGAAAATAAAAAAATATATTTCTAATGATAAACTACAGGTAGATACATTTATGAGATGTGTCGAAAAGTTTGAAAATAAAAAAATATATTTCTAATGATAAACTAGATACATTTATGAAATGTGTTGAAAAGTTTCAAAATCAAAAAAATATATTTCTAATGATAAAAACTAGATACATTTATGAAATGTGTTGAAAAATTTCAAAAATAAAAAAAAATTTAATTTCTATTGATAAACTATATACACTTATGAAATGTGTTGAAAATTTTGAAAATCAAAAAAATTTATTTCTAATGATAAACTATATGCATTTATGAAATGTGTTGAAAAGTTTGGAAAAGAAAATCAAAAAATATATTTCTATTGATAAACTAGATACATTTATGAAATATGTTGAAAAGTTTGAACAAGAAAATAAAATAAAAATATTTCTAATGATAAACTATATACATTTATGAAATGAGTTGAAAAGTTTGAAAAAGAAAATGAAAAGATATATTTCTAGTGATAATCTACAGGTAGATACATTTATGAGATGTGTTGAAAAGATTGAAAAAGAAAATGTAAAGATATATTTCTAGTGATAATCCACCGGTAAGATACATTTATGAGATGTGTTGAAAATATTGAAAAAGAAAATAAAAAAATATATTTCTAATGATAAACTACCGGTAGATACATTTATGAGATGTGTTGAAAAGTTTGAAAATCAAAAAAATATATTTCTAATGATAAACTAGATACATTTATGAAATGTTTTGAAAAGTTTCAAAATCAAAAAAATATATTTCTAATGATAAAAACTAGATACATTTATGAAATGTGTTGAAAAGTTTGAAAAAGAAAATGAAAAGATATATTTCTATTGATACACTATATACAATTATGAAATGTGTTGAAAAGTTTCAAAATCAAAAAATATGTTTCTAATGATAAACTAGATACATTTATGAAATGTGTTGAAAATTTTGGAAAAGAAAATCAAAAAATATATTTCTATTGATAAACTATATACACTTATGAAATGTGTTGAAAATTTTGAAAATCAAACATTTTTATTTCTAATGATAAACTAGATGCATTTATGAAATGTGTTAAAAAGTTTGGAAAAGAAAATCAAAAAATATATTTCTATTGATAAACTAGATACATTTATGAAATATGTTGAAAAGTTTGAAAAAGAAAATAAAAAAATATATTTCTAATGATAAACTACCGGTAGATACATTTACGAGATGTGTTGAAAAGTTTGAAATTTAAAAAAAATATATTTCTAATTTTAAACTAGATACATTTATGAAATGTGTTGAAAGGTTTGAAAAAGAAAATAAAAAATAAATTTCTATTGATACACTATATACACTTATGAAATGTGTTGAAAAGTTTGAACAAGAAAATAAAAAAAATATATTTCTAATGATAAACTACCTGTACATACATTTATGAGATGTGTTGAAAAGTTTGAACAAGAAAATGAAAAGATATATTTCTAGTGATAATCTACCGGTAGATACATTTATGAGATGTGTTGAAAAGATTGAAAAAGAAAATAAAAAAATATATTTCTAATGATAAACTACCGGTAGATACATTTATGAGATGTGTCGAAAAGTTTGAAAATAAAAAAATATATTTCTAATGATAAACTAGATACATTTATGAAATGTGTTGAAAAGTTTCAAAATCAAAAAAATATATTTCTAATGATAAAAACTAGATATATTTATGAAATGTGTTGAAAAATTTCAAAATAAAAAAAAATTTAATTTCTATTGATAAACTATATACACTTATGAAATGTGTTGAAAATTTTGAAAATCAAAAAAATTTATTTCTAATGATAAACTAGATGCATTTATGAAATGTGTTGAAAAGTTTGGAAAAGAAAATCAAAAAATATATTTCTATTGATAAACTAGATACATTTATGAAATATGTTGAAAAGTTTGAACAAGAAAATAAAATAAAAATATTTCTAATGATAAACTATATACATTTATGAAATGAGTTGAAAAGTTTGAAAAAGAAAATGAAAAGATATATTTCTAGTGATAATCTACAGGTAGATACATTTATGAGATGTGTTGAAAAGATTGAAAAAGAAAATGTAAAGATATATTTCTAGTGATAATCTACCGGTAAGATACATTTATGAGATGTGTTGAAAATATTGAAAAAGAAAATAAAAAAATATATTTCTAATGATAAACTACCGGTAGATACATTTATGAGATGTGTTGAAAAGTTTGAAAATCAAAAAAATATATTTCTAATGATAAACTAGATACATTTATGAAATGTTTTGAAAAGTTTCAAAATCAAAAAAATATATTTCTAATGATAAACTAGATACATTTATGAAATGTGTTGAAAAGTTTGAAAAAGAAAATGAAAAGATATATTTCTATTGATACACTATATACAATTATGAAATGTGTTGAAAAGTTTCAAAATCAAAAAATATGTTTCTAATGATAAACTAGATACATTTATGAAATGTGTTGAAAATTTTGGAAAAGAAAATCAAAAAATATATTTCTATTGATAAACTATATACACTTATGAAATGTGTTGAAAATTTTGAAAATCAAACATTTTTATTTCTAATGATAAACTAGATGCATTTATGAAATGTGTTAAAAAGTTTGGAAAAGAAAATCAAAAAATATATTTCTATTGATAAACTAGATACATTTATGAAATATGTTGAAAAGTTTGAAAAAGAAAATAAAAAAATATATTTCTAATGATAAACTACCGGTAGATACATTTACGAGATGTGTTGAAAAGTTTGAAATTTAAAAAAAATATATTTCTAATTTTAAACTAGATACATTTATGAAATGTGTTGAAAGGTTTGAAAAAGAAAATAAAAAATAAATTTCTATTGATACACTATATACATTTATGAAATGAGTTGAAAAGTTTGAAAAAGAAAATGAAAAGATATATTTCTAGTGATAATCTACAGGTAGATACATTTATGAGATGTGTTGAAAAGATTGAAAAAGAAAATGTAAAGATATATTTCTAGTGATAATCTACCGGTAAGATACATTTATGAGATGTGTTGAAAATATTGAAAAAGAAAATAAAAAAATATATTTCTAATGATAAACTACCGGTAGATACATATATGAGATGTGTTGAAAAGTTTGAAAATCAAAAAAATATATTTCTAATGATAAACTAGATACATTTATGAAATGTGTTGAAAAATTTCAAAAATAAAAAAAAATTTAATTTCTATTGATAAACTATATACACTTATGAAATGTGTTGAAAATTTTGAAAATCAAAAAAATTTATTTCTAATGATAAACTAGATGCATTTATGAAATGTGTTGAAAAGTTTGGAAAAGAAAATCAAAAAATATATTTCTATTGATAAACTAGATACATTTATGAAATATGTTGAAAAGTTTGAACAAGAAAATAAAATAAAAATATTTCTAATGATAAACTATATACATTTATGAAATGAGTTGAAAAGTTTGAAAAAGAAAATGAAAAGATATATTTCTAGTGATAATCTACAGGTAGATACATTTATGAGATGTGTTGAAAAGATTGAAAAAGAAAATGTATAGATATATTTCTAGTGATAATCTACCGGTAAGATACATTTATGAGATGTGTTGAAAATATTGAAAAAGAAAATAAAAAAATATATTTCTAATGATAAACTACCGGTAGATACATTTATGAGATGTGTTGAAAAGTTTGAAAATCAAAAAAATATATTTCTAATGATAAACTAGATACATTTATGAAATGTTTTGAAAAGTTTCAAAATCAAAAAAATATATTTCTAATGATAAAAACTAGATACATTTATGAAATGTGTTGAAAAGTTTGAAAAAGAAAATGAAAAGATATATTTCTATTGATACACTATATACAATTACGAAATGTGTTGAAAAGTTTCAAAATCAAAAAATATGTTTCTAATGATAAATTATATACATTTATGAAATGTGTTGAAAAATTTGGAAAAGAAAATCAAAAAATATATTTCTATTGATAAGTTTGAACAAGAAAATGAAAAGATATATTTCTAGTGATAATCTACCGGTAGATACATTTATGAGATGTGTTGAAAAGATTGAAAAAAAAAATAAAAAAATATATTTCTAATGATAAACTACCGGTAGATACATTTATGAGATGTGTCGAAAAGTTTGAAAATAAAAAAATATATTTCTAATGATAAACTAGATACATTTATGAAATGTGTTGAAAAGTTTCAAAATCAAAAAAATATATTTCTAATGATAAAAACTAGATACATTTATGAAATGTGTTGAAAAATTTCAAAAATAAAAAAAAATTTAATTTCTATTGATAAACTATATACACTTATGAAATGTGTTGAAAATTTTGAAAATCAAAAAAATTTATTTCTAATGATAAACTAGATGCATTTATGAAATGTGTTGAAAAGTTTGGAAAAGAAAATCAAAAAATATATTTCTATTGATAAACTAGATACATTTATGAAATATGTTGAAAAGTTTGAACAAGAAAATAAAATAAAAATATTTCTAATGATAAACTATATACATTTATGAAATGAGTTGAAAAGTTTGAAAAAGAAAATGAAAAGATATATTTCTAGTGATAATCTACAGGTAGATACATTTATGAGATGTGTTGAAAAGATTGAAAAAGAAAATGTAAAGATATATTTCTAGTGATAATCTACCGGTAAGATACATTTATGAGATGTGTTGAAAATATTGAAAAAGAAAATAAAAAAATATATTTCTAATGATAAACTACCGGTAGATACATTTATGAGATGTGTTGAAAAGTTTGAAAATCAAAAAAATATATTTCTAATGATAAACTAGATACATTTATGAAATGTTTTGAAAAGTTTCAAAATCAAAAAAATATATTTCTAATGATAAACTAGATACATTTATGAAATGTGTTGAAAAGTTTGAAAAAGAAAATGAAAAGATATATTTCTATTGATACACTATATACAATTATGAAATGTGTTGAAAAGTTTCAAAATCAAAAAATATGTTTCTAATGATAAACTAGATACATTTATGAAATGTGTTGAAAATTTTGGAAAAGAAAATCAAAAAATATATTTCTATTGATAAACTATATACACTTATGAAATGTGTTGAAAATTTTGAAAATCAAACATTTTTATTTCTAATGATAAACTAGATGCATTTATGAAATGTGTTAAAAAGTTTGGAAAAGAAAATCAAAAAATATATTTCTATTGATAAACTAGATACATTTATGAAATATGTTGAAAAGTTTGAAAAAGAAAATAAAAAAATATATTTCTAATGATAAACTACCGGTAGATACATTTACGAGATGTGTTGAAAAGTTTGAAATTTAAAAAAAATATATTTCTAATTTTAAACTAGATACATTTATGAAATGTGTTGAAAGGTTTGAAAAAGAAAATAAAAAATAAATTTCTATTGATACACTATATACATTTATGAAATGAGTTGAAAAGTTTGAAAAAGAAAATGAAAAGATATATTTCTAGTGATAATCTACAGGTAGATACATTTATGAGATGTGTTGAAAAGATTGAAAAAGAAAATGTAAAGATATATTTCTAGTGATAATCTACCGGTAAGATACATTTATGAGATGTGTTGAAAATATTGAAAAAGAAAATAAAAAAATATATTTCTAATGATAAACTACCGGTAGATACATATATGAGATGTGTTGAAAAGTTTGAAAATCAAAAAAATATATTTCTAATGATAAACTAGATACATTTATGAAATGTGTTGAAAAATTTCAAAAATAAAAAAAAATTTAATTTCTATTGATAAACTATATACACTTATGAAATGTGTTGAAAATTTTGAAAATCAAAAAAATTTATTTCTAATGATAAACTAGATGCATTTATGAAAAGTTTGGAAAAGAAAATCAAAAAATATATTTCTATTGATAAACTAGATACATTTATGAAATATGTTGAAAAGTTTGAACAAGAAAATAAAATAAAAATATTTCTAATGATAAACTATATACATTTATGAAATGAGTTGAAAAGTTTGAAAAAGAAAATGAAAAGATATATTTCTAGTGATAATCTACAGGTAGATACATTTATGAGATGTGTTGAAAAGATTGAAAAAGAAAATGTATAGATATATTTCTAGTGATAATCTACCGGTAAGATACATTTATGAGATGTGTTGAAAATATTGAAAAAGAAAATAAAAAAATATATTTCTAATGATAAACTACCGGTAGATACATTTATGAGATGTGTTGAAAAGTTTGAAAATCAAAAAAATATATTTCTAATGATAAACTAGATACATTTATGAAATGTTTTGAAAAGTTTCAAAATCAAAAAAATATATTTCTAATGATAAAAACTAGATACATTTATGAAATGTGTTGAAAAGTTTGAAAAAGAAAATGAAAAGATATATTTCTATTGATACACTATATACAATTACGAAATGTGTTGAAAAGTTTCAAAATCAAAAAATATGTTTCTAATGATAAATTATATACATTTATGAAATGTGTTGAAAAATTTGGAAAAGAAAATCAAAAAATATATTTCTATTGATAAGTTTGAACAAGAAAATGAAAAGATATATTTCTAGTGATAATCTACCGGTAGATACATTTATGAGATGTGTTGAAAAGATTGAAAAAAAAAATAAAAAAATATATTTCTAATGATAAACTACCGGTAGATACATTTATGAGATGTGTCGAAAAGTTTGAAAATAAAAAAATATATTTCTAATGATAAACTAGATACATTTATGAAATGTGTTGAAAAGTTTCAAAATCAAAAAAATATATTTCTAATGATAAAAACTAGATACATTTATGAAATGTGTTGAAAATTTTGAAAATCAAAAAAATTTATTTCTAATGATAAACTAGATGCATTTATGAAATGTGTTGAAAAGTTTGGAAAAGAAAATCAAAAAATATATTTCTATTGATAAACTAGATACATTTATGAAATATGTTGAAAAGTTTGAACAAGAAAATAAAATAAAAATATTTCTAATGATAAACTATATACATTTATGAAATGAGTTGAAAAGTTTGAAAAAGAAAATGAAAAGATATATTTCTAGTGATAATCTACAGGTAGATACATTTATGAGATGTGTTGAAAAGATTGAAAAAGAAAATGTAAAGATATATTTCTAGTGATAATCTACCGGTAAGATACATTTATGAGATGTGTTGAAAATATTGAAAAAGAAAATAAAAAAATATATTTCTAATGATAAACTACCGGTAGATACATTTATGAGATGTGTTGAAAAGTTTGAAAATCAAAAAAATATATTTCTAATGATAAACTAGATACATTTATGAAATGTTTTGAAAAGTTTCAAAATCAAAAAAATATATTTCTAATGATAAAAACTAGATACATTTATGAAATGTGTTGAAAAGTTTGAAAAAGAAAATGAAAAGATATATTTCTATTGATACACTATATACAATTATGAAATGTGTTGAAAAGTTTCAAAATCAAAAAATATGTTTCTAATGATAAACTAGATACATTTATGAAATGTGTTGAAAATTTTGGAAAAGAAAATCAAAAAATATATTTCTATTGATAAACTATATACACTTATGAAATGTGTTGAAAATTTTGAAAATCAAACATTTTTATTTCTAATGATAAACTAGATGCATTTATGAAATGTGTTAAAAAGTTTGGAAAAGAAAATCAAAAAATATATTTCTATTGATAAACTAGATACATTTATGAAATATGTTGAAAAGTTTGAAAAAGAAAATAAAAAAATATATTTCTAATGATAAACTACCGGTAGATACATTTACGAGATGTGTTGAAAAGTTTGAAATTTAAAAAAAATATATTTCTAATTTTAAACTAGATACATTTATGAAATGTGTTGAAAGGTTTGAAAAAGAAAATAAAAAATAAATTTCTATTGATACACTATATACACTTATGAAATGTGTTGAAAAGTTTGAACAAGAAAATAAAAAAAATATATTTCTAATGATAAACTACCTGTACATACATTTATGAGATGTGTTGAAAAGTTTGAACAAGAAAATGAAAAGATATATTTCTAGTGATAATCTACCGGTAGATACATTTATGAGATGTGTTGAAAAGATTGAAAAAGAAAATAAAAAAATATATTTCTAATGATAAACTACCGGTAGATACATTTATGAGATGTGTCGAAAAGTTTCAAAATCAAAAAAATATATTTCTAATGATAAAAACTAGATACATTTATGAAATGTGTTGAAAAATTTCAAAAATAAAATCAAAATTTAATTTCTATTCATAAACTATATACACTTATGAAATGTGTTGAAAATTTTGAAAATCAAAAAAATTTATTTCTAATGATAAACTAGATGCATTTATGAAATGTGTTGAAAAGTTTGGAAAAGAAAATCAAAAAATATATTTCTATTGATAAACTAGATACATTTATGAAATATGTTGAAAAGTTTGAACAAGAAAATAAAATAAAAATATTTCTAATGATAAACTATATACATTTATGAGATGTGTCGAAAAGTTTCAAAATCAAAAAAATATATTTCTAATGATAAAAACTAGATACATTTATGAAATGTGTTGAAAAATTTCAAAAATAAAATCAAAATTTAATTTCTATTGATAAACTATATACACTTATGAAATGTGTTGAAAATTTTGAAAATCAAAAAAATTTATTTCTAATGATAAACTAGATGCATTTATGAAATGTGTTGAAAAGTTTGGAAAAGAAAATGTAAAGATATATTTCTAGTGATAATCTACCGGTAAGATACATTTATGAGATGTGTTGAAAATATTGAAAAAGAAAATAAAAAAATATATTTCTAATGATAAACTACTGGTAGTTACATTTATGAGATGTGTTGAAAAGTTTGAAAATCAAAAAAATATATTTCTAATGATAAACTAGATACATTTATGAAATGTTTTGAAAAGTTTCAAAATCAAAAAAATATATTTCTAATGATAAAAACTAGATACATTTATGAAATGTGTTAAAAAGTTTGAAAAAGAAAATGAAAAGATATATTTCTATTGATACACTATATACAATTACGAAATGTGTTGAAAAGTTTCAAAATCAAAAAATATGTTTCTAATGATAAACTATATACATTTATGAAATGTGTTGAAAAATTTGGAAAAGAAAATCAAAAAATATATTTCTATTGATAAACTATATACACTTATGAAATGTGTTGAAAATTTTGAAAATAAACATTTTTATTTCTAATGATAAACTAGATGCATTTATGAAATGTGTTGAAAAGTTTGGAAAAGAAAATCAAAAAATATATTTCTATTGATAAACTAGATACATTTATGAAATATGTTGAAAAGTTTGAAAAAGAAAATAAAAAAATATATTTCTAATGATAAACTACCTGTACATACATTTATGAGATGTGTTGAAAAGTTTGAACAAGAAAATGAAAAGATATATTTCTAGTGATAATCTACCGGTAGATACATTTATGAGATGTGTTGAAAAGATTGAAAAAGAAAATAAAAAAATATATTTCAAATGATAAACTACCGGTAGATACATTTATGAGATGTGTCGAAAAGTTTGAAAATAAAAAAATACATTTCTAATGATAAACTAGATACATTTATGAAATGTGTTGAAAAGTTTCAAAATCAAAAAAATATATTTCTAATGATAAAAACTAGATACATTTATGAAATGTGTTGAAAAATTTCAAAAATAAAAAAAAATTTAATTTCTATTGATAAACTATATACACTTATGAAATGTGTTGAAAATTTTGAAAATCAAAAAAATTTATTTCTAATGATAAACTAGATGCATTTATGAAATGTGTTGAGAAGTTTGAACAAAAAAATAAAATAAAAATATTTCTAATGATAAACTATATACATTTATGAAATGAGTTGAAAAGTTTGAAAAAGAAAATGAAAAGATATATTTCTAGTGATAATCTACAGGTAGATACATTTATGAGATGTGTTGAAAAGATTGAAAAAGAAAATGTAAAGATATATTTCTAGTGATAATCTACCGGTAAGATACATTTATGAGATGTGTTGAAAATATTGAAAAAGAAAATAAAAAAATATATTTCTAATGATAAACTACCGGTAGATACATTTATGAGATGTGTTGAAAAGTTTGAAAATCAAAAAAAAATATTTCTAATGATAAACTAGATACATTTATGAAATGTTTTGAAAAGTTTCAAAATCAAAAAAATATATTTCTAATGATAAAAACTAGATACATTTATGAAATGTGTTGAAAAGTTTGAAAAAGAAAATGAAAAGATATATTTCTATTGATACACTATATACAATTATGAAATGTGTTGAAAAGTTTCAAAATCAAAAAATATGTTTCTAATGATAAACTAGATACATTTATGAAATGTGTTGAAAATTTTGGAAAAGAAAATCAAAAAATATATTTCTATTGATAAACTATATACACTTATGAAATGTGTTGAAATTTTTGAAAATCAAACATTTTTATTTCTAATGATAAACTAGATGCATTTATGAAATGTGTTAAAAAGTTTGGAAAAGAAAATCAAAAAATATATTTCTATTGATAAACTAGATACATTTATGAAATATGTTGAAAAGTTTGAAAAAGAAAATAAAAAAATATATTTCTAATGATAAACTACCGGTAGATACATTTACGAGATGTGTTGAAAAGATTGAAATTTTAAAAAAATATATTTCTAATTTTAAACTAGATACATTTATGAAATGTGTTGAAAGGTTTGAAAAAGAAAATAAAAAATAAATTTCTATTGATACACTATATACACTTATGAAATGTGTTGAAAAATTTGAACAAGAAAATAAAAAAAATATATTTCTAATGATAAACTACCTGTACATACATTTATGAGATGTGTTGAAAAGTTTGAACAAGAAAATGAAAAGATATATTTCTAGTGATAATCTACCGGTAGATACATTTATGAGATGTGTTGAAAACATTGAAAAAGAAAATAAAAAAATATATTTCTAATGATAAACTACCGGTAGATACATTTATGAGATGTGTTGAAAAGTTTCAAAATCAAAAAAATATATTTCTAATGATAAAAACTAGATACATTTATGAAATGTGTTGAAAAATTTCAAAAATAAAATCAAAATTTAATTCTATTGATAAACTATATACACTTATGAAATGTGTTGAAAATTTTGAAAATCAAAAAAATTTATTTCTAATGATAAACTAGATGCATTTATGAAATGTGTTGAAAAGTTTGGAAAAGAAAATCAAAAAATATATTTCTATTGATAAACTAGATACATTTATGAAATATGTTGAAAAGTTTGAACAAGAAAATAAAATAAAAATATTTCTAATGATAAACTATATACATTTATGAAATGTGTTGAAAAGTTTGGAAAAGAAAATCAAAAAATATATTTCTATTGATAAACTAGATACATTTATGAAATATGTTGAAAAGTTTGAACAAGAAAATAAAATAAAAATATTTCTAATGATAAACTATATACATTTATGAAATGAGTTGAAAAGTTTGAAAAAGAAAATGAAAAGATATATTTCTAGTGATAATCTACAGGTAGATACATTTATGAGATGTGTTGAAAAGATTGAAAAAGAAAATGTAAAGATATATTTCTAGTGATAATCTACGGTAAGATACATTTATGAGATGTGTTGAAAATATTGAAAAAGAAAATAAAAAAATATATTTCTAATGATAAACTACCGGTAGATACATTTATGAGATGTGTTGAAAAGTTTGAAAATCAAAAAAATATATTTCTAATGATAAACTAGATACATTTATGAAATGTTTTGAAAAGTTTCAAAAAGAAAATCAAAAAATTAATTTCTATTGATAAACTATATACACTTATGAAATGTGTTGAAAATTTTGAAAATCAATAAAAAATATATTTCCAATGATTAACTAGAAACATTTATGAAATGTGTTGAAAAGTTTCAAAATCAAAAAAATATATTTCTAATGATAAAAACTAGATACATTTATGAAATATGTTGAAAAGTTTGGAAAAGAAAATCAAAAAATATATTTCTAGTGATAAACTAGATACATTTATGAAATATGTTGAAAAGTTTGAAAAAGAAAATAAAAAAATAAATTTCTATTGATACACTATATACAATTATGAAATGTGTTGAAAAGTTTCAAAATCAAAAAATATGTTTCTAATGATAAACTAGAGACATTTATGAAATGTGTTGAAAATTTTGGAAAAGAAAATCAAAAAATATATTTCTAGTGATAAACTATATACATTTATGAAATATGTTGAAAAGTTTGAAAAAGAAAATAAAAAAATATATTTCTAATGATAAACTACCGGTAGATACATTTACGAGATGTGTTGAAAAGTTTGAAATTAAAAAATATGTTTCTAATGATAAACTATATACATTTATGAAATGTGTTGAAAAATTTGGAAAAGAAAATCAAAAAATATATTTCTATTGATAAACTATATACACTTATGAAATGTGTTGAAAATTTTGAAAATAAACATTTTTATTTCTAATGATAAACTAGATGCATTTATGAAATGTGTTGAAAAGTTTGGAAAAGAAAATCAAAAAATATATTTCTATTGATAAACTAGATACATTTATGAAATATGTTGAAAAGTTTGAAAAAGAAAATAAAAAAATATATTTCTAATGATAAACTACCTGTACATACATTTATGAGATGTGTTGAAAAGTTTGAACAAGAAAATGAAAAGATATATTTCTAGTGATAATCTACCGGTAGATACATTTATGAGATGTGTTGAAAAGATTGAAAAAGAAAATAAAAAAATATATTTCAAATGATAAACTACCGGTAGATACATTTATGAGATGTGTCGAAAAGTTTGAAAATAAAAAAATACATTTCTAATGATAAACTAGATACATTTATGAAATGTGTTGAAAAGTTTCAAAATCAAAAAAATATATTTCTAATGATAAAAACTAGATACATTTATGAAATGTGTTGAAAAATTTCAAAAATAAAAAAAAATTTAATTTCTATTGATAAACTATATACACTTATGAAATGTGTTGAAAATTTTGAAAATCAAAAAAATTTATTTCTAATGATAAACTAGATGCATTTATGAAATGTGTTGAGAAGTTTGAACAAAAAAATAAAATAAAAATATTTCTAATGATAAACTATATACATTTATGAAATGAGTTGAAAAGTTTGAAAAAGAAAATGAAAAGATATATTTCTAGTGATAATCTACAGGTAGATACATTTATGAGATGTGTTGAAAAGATTGAAAAAGAAAATGTAAAGATATATTTCTAGTGATAATCTACCGGTAAGATACATTTATGAGATGTGTTGAAAATATTGAAAAAGAAAATAAAAAAATATATTTCTAATGATAAACTACCGGTAGATACATTTATGAGATGTGTTGAAAAGTTTGAAAATCAAAAAAAAATATTTCTAATGATAAACTAGATACATTTATGAAATGTTTTGAAAAGTTTCAAAATCAAAAAAATATATTTCTAATGATAAAAACTAGATACATTTATGAAATGTGTTGAAAAGTTTGAAAAAGAAAATGAAAAGATATATTTCTATTGATACACTATATACAATTATGAAATGTGTTGAAAAGTTTCAAAATCAAAAAATATGTTTCTAATGATAAACTAGATACATTTATGAAATGTGTTGAAAATTTTGGAAAAGAAAATCAAAAAATATATTTCTATTGATAAACTATATACACTTATGAAATGTGTTGAAATTTTTGAAAATCAAACATTTTTATTTCTAATGATAAACTAGATGCATTTATGAAATGTGTTAAAAAGTTTGGAAAAGAAAATCAAAAAATATATTTCTATTGATAAACTAGATACATTTATGAAATATGTTGAAAAGTTTGAAAAAGAAAATAAAAAAATATATTTCTAATGATAAACTACCGGTAGATACATTTACGAGATGTGTTGAAAAGATTGAAATTTAAAAAAAATATATTTCTAATTTTAAACTAGATACATTTATGAAATGTGTTGAAAGGTTTGAAAAAGAAAATAAAAAATAAATTTCTATTGATACACTATATACACTTATGAAATGTGTTGAAAAATTTGAACAAGAAAATAAAAAAAATATATTTCTAATGATAAACTACCTGTACATACATTTATGAGATGTGTTGAAAAGTTTGAACAAGAAAATGAAAAGATATATTTCTAGTGATAATCTACCGGTAGATACATTTATGAGATGTGTTGAAAACATTGAAAAAGAAAATAAAAAAATATATTTCTAATGATAAACTACCGCTAGATACATTTATGAGATGTGTTGAAAAGTTTCAAAATCAAAAAAATATATTTCTAATGATAAAAACTAGATACATTTATGAAATGTGTTGAAAAATTTCAAAAATAAAATCAAAATTTAATTCTATTGATATACTATATACACTTATGAAATGTGTTGAAAATTTTGAAAATCAAAAAAATTTATTTCTAATGATAAACTAGATGCATTTATGAAATGTGTTGAAAAGTTTGGAAAAGAAAATCAAAAAATATATTTCTATTGATAAACTAGATACATTTATGAAATATGTTGAAAAGTTTGAACAAGAAAATAAAATAAAAATATTTCTAATGATAAACTATATACATTTATGAAATGAGTTGAAAAGTTTGAAAAAGAAAATGAAAAGATATATTTCTAGTGATAATCTACAGGTAGATACATTTATGAGATGTGTTGAAAAGATTGAAAAAGAAAATGTAAAGATATATTTCTAGTGATAATCTACGGTAAGATACATTTATGAGATGTGTTGAAAATATTGAAAAAGAAAATAAAAAAATATATTTCTAATGATAAACTACCGGTAGATACATTTATGAGATGTGTTGAAAAGTTTGAAAATCAAAAAAATATATTTCTAATGATAAACTAGATACATTTATGAAATGTTTTGAAAAGTTTCAAAAAGAAAATCAAAAAATTAATTTCTATTGATAAACTATATACACTTATGAAATGTGTTGAAAATTTTGAAAATCAATAAAAAATATATTTCCAATGATTAACTAGAAACATTTATGAAATGTGTTGAAAAGTTTCAAAATCAAAAAAATATATTTCTAATGATAAAAACTAGATACATTTATGAAATATGTTGAAAAGTTTGGAAAAGAAAATCAAAAAATATATTTCTAGTGATAAACTAGATACATTTATGAAATATGTTGAAAAGTTTGAAAAAGAAAATAAAAAAATAAATTTCTATTGATACACTATATACAATTATGAAATGTGTTGAAAAGTTTCAAAATCAAAAAATATGTTTCTAATGATAAACTAGAGACATTTATGAAATGTGTTGAAAATTTTGGAAAAGAAAATCAAAAAATATATTTCTAGTGATAAACTATATACATTTATGAAATATGTTGAAAAGTTTGAAAAAGAAAATAAAAAAATATATTTCTAATGATAAACTACCGGTAGATACATTTACGAGATGTGTTGAAAAGTTTGAAATTAAAAAAAAATATATTTCTAATTTTAAACTAGATACATTTATGAAATGAGTTGAAAAGTTTGAAAAAGAAAATGAAAAGATATATTTCTAGTGATAATCTACAGGTAGATACATTTATGAGATGTGTTGAAAAGATTGAAAAAGAAAATGTAAAGATATATTTCTAGTGATAATCTACCGGTAAGATACATTTATGAGATGTATTGAAAATATTGAAAAAGAAAATAAAAAAATATATTTCTAATGATAAACTACCGGTAGATACATTTATGAGATGTGTTGAAAAGTTTGAAAATCAAAAAAATATATTTCTAATGATAAACTTGATACATTTATGAAATGTTTTGAAAAGTTTCAAAATCAAAAAAATATATTTCTAATGATAAAAACTAGATACATTTTTGAAATGTGTTGAAAAGTTTGAAAAAGAAAATGAAAAGATATATTTCTATTGATACACTATATACAATTATGAAATGTGTTGAAAAGTTTCAAAATCAAAAAATATGTTTCTAATGATAAACTAGATACATTTATGAAATATGTTGAAAATTTTGGAAAAGAAAATCAAAAAATATATTTCTATTGATAAACTATATACACTTATGAAATGTGTTGAAAATTTTGAAAATCAAACATTTTTATTTCTAATGATAAACTAGATGCATTTATGAAATGTGTTAAAAAGTTTGGAAAAGAAAATCAAAAAATATATTTCTATTGATAAACTAGATACATTTATGAAATATGTTGAAAAGTTTGAAAAAGAAAATAAAAAAATATATTTCTAATGATAAACTACCGGTAGATACATTTACGAGATGTGTTGAAAAGTTTGAAATTAAAAAAAAATATATTTCTAATTTTAAACTAGATACATTTATGAAATGAGTTGAAAAGTTTGAAAAAGAAAATGAAAAGATATATTTCTAGTGATAATCTACAGGTAGATACATTTATGAGATGTGTTGAAAAGATTGAAAAAGAAAATGTAAAGATATATTTCTAGTGATAATCTACCGGTAAGATACATTTATGAGATGTATTGAAAATATTGAAAAAGAAAATAAAAAAATATATTTCTAATGATAAACTACCGGTAGATACATTTATGAGATGTGTTGAAAAGTTTGAAAATCAAAAAAATATATTTCTAATGATAAACTTGATACATTTATGAAATGTTTTGAAAAGTTTCAAAATCAAAAAAATATATTTCTAATGATAAAAACTAGATACATTTTTGAAATGTGTTGAAAAGTTTGAAAAAGAAAATGAAAAGATATATTTCTATTGATACACTATATACAATTATGAAATGTGTTGAAAAGTTTCAAAATCAAAAAATATGTTTCTAATGATAAACTAGATACATTTATGAAATGTGTTGAAAAGTTTGAAAAAGAAAATGAAAAGATATATTTCTATTGATACACTATATACACTTATGAAATGTGTTGAAAAGTTTGAACAAGAAAATAAAAAAAATATGTTTCTAATGATAAACTACCTGTACATACATTTATGAGATGTGTTGAAAAGTTTGAACAAGAAAATGAAAAGATATATTTCTAGTGATAATCTACCGGTAGATACATTTATGAGATGTGTTGAAAAGATTGAAAAAGAAAATAAAAAAATATATTTCTAATGATAAACTACCGGTAGATACATTTATGAGATGTGTCGAAAAGTTTGAAAATCAAAAAAATATATTTCTAATGATAAACTAGATACATTTATGAAATGTGTTGAAAAGTTTCAAAATCAAAAAAATATATTTCTAATGATAAAAACTAGATACATTTATGAAATGTGTTGAAAAATTTCAAAAATAAAATCAAAATTTAATTTCTATTGATAAACTATATACACTTATGAAATGTGTTGAAAATTTTGAAAATCAAAAAAATTTATTTCTAATGATAAACTAGATGCATTTATGAAATGTGTTGAAAAGTTTGGAAAAGAAAATGTAAAGATATATTTCTAGTGATAATCTACCGGTAAGATACATTTATGAGATGTGTTGAAAATATTGAAAAAGAAAATAAAAAAATATATTTCTAATGATAAACTACTGGTAGTTACATTTATGAGATGTGTTGAAAAGTTTGAAAATCAAAAAAATATATTTCTAATGATAAACTAGATACATTTATGAAATGTTTTGAAAAGTTTCAAAATCAAAAAAATATATTTCTAATGATAAAAACTAGATACATTTATGAAATGTGTTAAAAAGTTTGAAAAAGAAAATGAAAAGATATATTTCTATTGATACACTATATACAATTACGAAATGTGTTGAAAAGTTTCAAAATCAAAAAATATGTTTCTAATGATAAACTATATACATTTATGAAATGTGTTGAAAAATTTGGAAAAGAAAATCAAAAAATATATTTCTATTGATAAACTATATACACTTATGAAATGTGTTGAAAATTTTGAAAATAAACATTTTTATTTCTAATGATAAACTAGATGCATTTATGAAATGTGTTGAAAAGTTTGGAAAAGAAAATCAAAAAATATATTTCTATTGATAAACTAGATACATTTATGAAATATGTTGAAAAGTTTGAAAAAGAAAATAAAAAAATATATTTCTAATGATAAACTACCTGTACATACATTTATGAGATGTGTTGAAAAGTTTGAACAAGAAAATGAAAAGATATATTTCTAGTGATAATCTACCGGTAGATACATTTATGAGATGTGTTGAAAAGATTGAAAAAGAAAATAAAAAAATATATTTCAAATGATAAACTACCGGTAGATACATTTATGAGATGTGTCGAAAAGTTTGAAAATAAAAAAATACATTTCTAATGATAAACTAGATACATTTATGAAATGTGTTGAAAAGTTTCAAAATCAAAAAAATATATTTCTAATGATAAAAACTAGATACATTTATGAAATGTGTTGAAAAATTTCAAAAATAAAAAAAAATTTAATTTCTATTGATAAACTATATACACTTATGAAATGTGTTGAAAATTTTGAAAATCAAAAAAATTTATTTCTAATGATAAACTAGATGCATTTATGAAATGTGTTGAAAAGTTTGGAAAAGAAAATCAAAAAATATGTTTCTATTGATAAACTAGATACATTTATGAAATATGTTGAAAAGTTTGAACAAAAAAATAAAATAAAAATATTTCTAATGATAAACTATATACATTTATGAAATGAGTTGAAAAGTTTGAAAAAGAAAATGAAAAGATATATTTCTAGTGATAATCTACAGGTAGATACATTTATGAGATGTGTTGAAAAGATTGAAAAAGAAAATGTAAAGATATATTTCTAGTGATAATCTACCGGTAAGATACATTTATGAGATGTGTTGAAAATATTGAAAAAGAAAATAAAAAAATATATTTCTAATGATAAACTACCGGTAGATACATTTATGAGATGTGTTGAAAAGTTTGAAAATCAAAAAAAAATATTTCTAATGATAAACTAGATACATTTATGAAATGTTTTGAAAAGTTTCAAAATCAAAAAAATATATTTCTAATGATAAAAACTAGATACATTTATGAAATGTGTTGAAAAGTTTGAAAAAGAAAATGAAAAGATATATTTCTATTGATACACTATATACAATTATGAAATGTGTTGAAAAGTTTCAAAATCAAAAAATATGTTTCTAATGATAAACTAGATACATTTATGAAATGTGTTGAAAATTTTGGAAAAGAAAATCAAAAAATATATTTCTATTGATAAACTATATACACTTATGAAATGTGTTGAAATTTTTGAAAATCAAACATTTTTATTTCTAATGATAAACTAGATGCATTTATGAAATGTGTTAAAAAGTTTGGAAAAGAAAATCAAAAAATATATTTCTATTGATAAACTAGATACATTTATGAAATATGTTGAAAAGTTTGAAAATGAAAATAAAAAAATATATTTCTAATGATAAACTACCGGTAGATACATTTACGAGATGTGTTGAAAAGATTGAAATTTAAAAAAAATATATTTCTAATTTTAAACTAGATACATTTATGAAATGTGTTGAAAGGTTTGAAAAAGAAAATAAAAAATAAATTTCTATTGATACACTATATACACTTATGAAATGTGTTGAAAAATTTGAACAAGAAAATAAAAAAAATATATTTCTAATGATAAACTACCTGTACATACATTTATGAGATGTGTTGAAAAGTTTGAACAAGAAAATGAAAAGATATATTTCTAGTGATAATCTACCGGTAGATACATTTATGAGATGTGTTGAAAACATTGAAAAAGAAAATAAAAAAATATATTTCTAATGATAAACTACCGGTAGATACATTTATGAGATGTGTTGAAAAGTTTCAAAATCAAAAAAATATATTTCTAATGATAAAAACTAGATACATTTATGAAATGTGTTGAAAAATTTCAAAAATAAAATCAAAATTTAATTCTATTGATAAACTATATACACTTATGAAATGTGTTGAAAATTTTGAAAATCAAAAAAATTTATTTCTAATGATAAACTAGATGCATTTATGAAATGTGTTGAAAAGTTTGGAAAAGAAAATCAAAAAATATATTTCTATTGATAAACTAGATACATTTATGAAATATGTTGAAAAGTTTGAACAAGAAAATAAAATAAAAATATTTCTAATGATAAACTATATACATTTATGAAATGAGTTGAAAAGTTTGAAAAAGAAAATGAAAAGATATATTTCTAGTGATAATCTACAGGTAGATACATTTATGAGATGTGTTGAAAAGATTGAAAAAGAAAATGTAAAGATATATTTCTAGTGATAATCTACGGTAAGATACATTTATGAGATGTGTTGAAAATATTGAAAAAGAAAATAAAAAAATATATTTCTAATGATAAACTACCGGTAGATACATTTATGAGATGTGTTGAAAAGTTTGAAAATCAAAAAAATATATTTCTAATGATAAACTAGATACATTTATGAAATGTTTTGAAAAGTTTCAAAAAGAAAATCAAAAAATTAATTTCTATTGATAAACTATATACACTTATGAAATGTGTTGAAAATTTTGAAAATCAATAAAAAATATATTTCCAATGATTAACTAGAAACATTTATGAAATGTGTTGAAAAGTTTCAAAATCAAAAAAATATATTTCTAATGATAAAAACTAGATACATTTATGAAATATGTTGAAAAGTTTGGAAAAGAAAATCAAAAAATATATTTCTAGTGATAAACTAGATACATTTATGAAATATGTTGAAAAGTTTGAAAAAGAAAATTAAAAAAATATATTTCTAATGATAAACTATATACATTTATGAAATGTGTTGAAAAATTTCAAAAAGAAAATCAAAAATTAATTTCTATTGATAAACTATATACACTTATGAAATGTTTTGAAAATTTTGAAAATCAAAAAAATTTATTTCTAATGATAAAGTAGATGCATTTATGAAATGTGTTGAAAAGTTTGAAAATGAAAATAAAAAAATAAATTTCTATTGATACACTATATACAATTATGAAATGTGTTGAAAAGTTTCAAAATCAAAAAATATGTTTCTAATGATAAACTAGAGACATTTATGAAATGTGTTGAAAATTTTGGAAAAGAAAATCAAAAAATATATTTCTAGTGATAAACTATATACATTTATGAAATATGTTGAAAAGTTTGAACAAGAAAATAAAATAAAAATATTTCTAATGATAAACTATATACATTTATGAAATGAGTTGAAAAGTTTGAAAAAGAAAATGAAAAGATATATTTCTAGTGATAATCTACAGGTAGATACATTTATGAGATGTGTTGAAAAGATTGAAAAAGAAAATGTAAAGATATATTTCTAGTGATAATCTACCGGTAAGATACATTTATGAGATGTGTTGAAAATATTGAAAAAGAAAATAAAAAAATATATTTCTAATGATAAACTACCGGTAGATACATTTATGAGATGTGTTGAAAATATTGAAAAAGAAAATAAAAAAATATATTTCTAATGATAAACTACCGGTAGATACATTTATGAGATGTGTTGAAAAGTTTGAAAATCAAAAAAATATATTTCTAATGATAAACTTGATACATTTATGAAATGTTTTGAAAAGTTTCAAAATCAAAAAAATATATTTCTAATGATAAAAACTAGATACATTTATGAAATGTGTTGAAAAGTTTGAAAAAGAAAATGAAAAGATATATTTCTATTGATACACTATATACAATTATGAAATGTGTTGAAAAGTTTCAAAATCAAAAAATATGTTTCTAATGATAAACTAGATACATTTATGAAATATGTTGAAAATTTTGGAAAAGAAAATCAAAAAATATATTTCTATTGATAAACTATATACACTTATGAAATGTGTTGAAAATTTTGAAAATCAAACATTTTTATTTCTAATGATAAACTAGATGCATTTATGAAATGTGTTAAAAAGTTTGGAAAAGAAAATCAACAAATATATTTCTATTGATAAACTAGATACATTTATGAAATATGTTGAAAAGTTTGAAAAAGAAAATAAAAAAATATATTTCTAATGATAAACTACCGGTAGATACATTTACGAGATGTGTTGAAAAGTTTGAAATTTAAAAAAAATATATTTCTAATTTTAAACTAGATACATTTATGAAATGTGTTGAAAGGTTTGAAAAAGAAAATAAAAAATAAATTTCTATTGATACACTATATACACTTATGAAATGTGTTGAAAAGTTTGAACAAGAAAATAAAAAAAATATATTTCTAATGATAAACTACCTGTACATACATTTATGAGATGTGTTGAAAAGTTTGAACAAGAAAATGAAAAGATATATTTCTAGTGATAATCTACCGGTAGATACATTTATGAGATGTGTTGAAAAGATTGAAAAAGAAAATAAAAAAATATATTTCTAATGATAAACTACCTGTAGATACATTTATGAGATGTGTCGAAAAGTTTGAAAATCAAAAAAATATATTTCTAATGATAAACTAGATACATTTATGAAATGTGTTGAAAAGTTTCAAAATCAAAAAAATATATTTCTAATGATAAAAACTAGATACATTTATGAAATGTGTTGAAAAATTTCAAAAATAAAATCAAAATTTAATTTCTATTGATAAACTATATACACTTATGAAATGTGTTGAAAATTTTGAAAATCAAAAAAATTTATTTCTAATGATAAACTAGATGCATTTATGAAATGTGTTGAAAAGTTTGGAAAAGAAAATGTAAAGATATATTTCTAGTGATAATCTATCGGTAAGATACATTTATGAGATGTGTTGAAAATATTGAAAAAGAAAATAAAAAAATATATTTCTAATGATAAACTACCGGTAGATACATTTATGAGATGTGTTGAAAAGTTTGAAAATAAAAAAAATATATTTCTAATGATAAACTAGATACATTTATGAAATGTTTTGAAAAGTTTCAAAATAAAAAAAATATATTTCTAATGATAACAACTAGATACATTTATGAAATGTGTTGAAAAGTTTGAAAAAGAAAATGAAAAGATATATTTCTATTGATACACTATATACAATTACGAAATGTGTTGAAAAGATTGAAAAAGAAAATAAAAAAATATATTTCTAATGATAAACTACCGGTAGATACATTTATGAGATGTGTCGAAAAGTTTGAAAATAAAAAAATACATTTCTAATGATAAACTAGATACATTTATGAAATGTGTTGAAAAGTTTCAAAATCAAAAAAATATATTTCTAATGATAAAAACTAGATACATTTATGAAATGTGTTGAAAAATTTCAAAAATAAAAAAAAATTTAATTTCTATTGATAAACTATATACACTTATGAAATGTGTTGAAAATTTTGAAAATCAAAAAAATTTATTTCTAATGATAAACTAGATGCATTTATGAAATGTGTTGAAAAGTTTGGAAAAGAAAATCAAAAAATATATTTCTATTGATAAACTAGATACATTTATGAAATATGTTGAAAAGTTTGAACAAGAAAATAAAATAAAAATATTTCTAATGATAAACTATATACATTTATGAAATGAGTTGAAAAGTTTGAAAAAGAAAATGAAAAGATATATTTCTAGTGATAATCTACAGGTAGATACATTTATGAGATGTGTTGAAAAGATTGAAAAAGAAAATGTAAAGATATATTTCTAGTGATAATCTACCGGTAAGATACATTTATGAGATGTGTTGAAAATATTGAAAAAGAAAATAAAAAAATATATTTCTAATGATAAACTACCGGTAGATACATTTATGAGATGTGTTGAAAATATTGAAAAAGAAAATAAAAAAATATATTTCTAATGATAAACTACCGGTAGATACATTTATGAGATGTGTTGAAAAGTTTGAAAATCAAAAAAATATATTTCTAATGATAAACTAGATACATTGCTGAAATATGTTGAAAAGTTTCAAAATCAAAGAAATATTTTTGCTAATGATAAATTAGATACATTTATGAAATGTGTTGAAAAGTTTGAAAAATAAAATAAAGAAATAAATTTCTAATAATAAACTACCAGTAGATACATTTATGAGATGTGTCGAAAAGTTTGAAAATCAAAAAAATAAATTTCTAATGATAAACTAGATACATTTATGAAATGTAGGTTGAAAAGTTTGAAAAAGAAAATCAAAAAATAAATTTCTATTGATACACTATATACACTTATGAAATGTGTTGAAAAGTTTGAAAATCAAAAAATATATTTCTAATGATAAACTAGATACATTTATGAAATGTGTTGAAAAGTTTGGAAAAGAAAATCAAAAAATATATTTCTAGTGATAAACTATATACATTTATGAAATATGTTGAAAAATTTGAACAAGAAAAAAAAATATATTTCTAATGATAAACTATATTCATTTATGAAATATGTTGAAAAGTTTGAACAAGAAAATAAAAAAAATATATTTCTAATGATATACTATATACATTTATGAAATGTGTTGAAAAGTTTGAAATAGAAAATGAAAAGATATATTTCTAGTGATAATCTACCGGTAGATACATTTATGAGATGTGTTGAAAAGATGGTAAAAGAAAATGTAAAGATATATTTCTAGTGATAATCTACCGGTAGATACATTTATGAGATGTGTTGAAAAGTTTGAACAAGAAAATAAAAAAAATATATTTCTAATGATAAACTATATACATTTATGAAATGTGTTGGAAAGTTTGAAAAATAAAATGAAAAGATATATTTCTAGTGATAATCTACCGGTAGATACATTTATGAAATGTGTTGAAAAGTTTGAAAAAGAAAATCAAAAAATAAATTTCTATTGATACACTATATACACTTATGAAATGTGTTGAAAAGTTTGAAAATCAAAAAATATATTTCTAATGATAAACTAGATACATTTATGAAATGTGTTGAAAAGTTTGGAAAAGAAAATCAAAAAATATATTTCTAGTGATAAACTATATACATTTATGAAATATGTTGAAAAATTTGAACAAGAAAAATAAATATATTTCTAATGATAAACTATATTCATTTATGAAATATGTTGAAAAGTTTGAAAAAGAAAATAAAAAAAAATATATTTCTAATGATATGCTATATACATTTATGAAATGTGTTGAAAAGTTTGAAATAGAAAATGTAAAGATATATTTCTAGTGATAATCTACCGGTAGATACATTTATGGGATGTGTTGAAAATATTGAAAAAGAAAATTAAAAATATATTTCAAATGATAAACTACCGGTAGATACATTTATGAGATGTGTTGAAAAGTTTCAAAATCAAAAAAATATATTTCTAATGATAAACTAGATACATTTATGAAATGTTTTGAAAAGTTTCAAAATCAAAAAAATATATTTCTAATGATAAAAACTAGATACATTTATGAAATGTGTTGAAAAGTTTGAAAAAGAAAATCAAAAAATAAATTTCTATTGATACACTATATACACTTATGAAATGTGTTGAAAAGTTTGAAAATCAAAAAATATATTTCTAATGATAAACTAGATACATTTATGAAATGTGTTGAAAAGTTTGGAAAAGATAATCAAAAAATATATTTCTAGTGATAAACTATATACATTTATGAAATATGTTGAAAAGTATGAACAAGAAAATAAAAAAAAAATATTTCTAATGATAAACTACCGGTACATACATTTATGAGATGTGTTGAAAAGTTTGAACAAGAAAATAAAAAAAATATATTTCTAATGATAAACTATATACATTTATGAAATGTGTTGGAAAGTTTGAAAAATAAAATGAAAAGATATATTTCTAGTGATAATCTACCGGTAGATACATTTATGAGATGTGTTGAAAAGATTGAAAAAGAAAATAAAAAAATATATTTCTAATGATAAACTACCGGTAGATACATTTATGAGATGTGTCGAAAAGTTTGAAAATCAAAAAAATATATTTCTAATGATAAACTAGATACATTGCTGAAATATGTTGAAAAGTTTCAAAATCAAAGAAATATTTTTGCTAATGATAAATTAGATACATTTATGAAATGTGTTGAAAAGTTTGAAAAATAAAATAAAGAAATAAATTTCTAATGATAAACTACCAGTAGATACATTTATGAGATGTGTCGATAAGTTTGAAAATCAAAAAAATAAATTTCTAATGATAAACTAGATACATTTATGAAATGTGTTGAAAAGTTTGGAAAAGAAAATGAAAAGATATATTTCTAGTGATAATCTACCGGTAGATACATTTATGAGATGATTGAAAAGTTTGAAAATCAAATAAATATATTTCTAATGATAAACTATATACATTTATGAAATGTGTTGAAAAGTTTGGACAAGAAAATCAAAAAATATATTTCTATTGATAAACTAGATACATTTATGAAATATGTTGAAAACTTTGAACAAGAAAATAAAATAAAAATATTTCTAATGATAAACTATATACATTTATGAAATGTGTTGTAAAGTTTGAAATAGAAAATGAAAAGATATATTTCTAGTGATAATCTACCGGTAGATACATTTATGAGATGTGTTGAAAAGATGGTAAAAGAAAATGTAAAGATATATTTCTAGTGATAATCTACCGGTAGATACATTTATGGGATGTGTTGAAAATATTGAAAAAGAAAATTAAAAATATATTTCTAATGATAAACTACCGGTAGATACATTTATGAGATGTGTTGAAAAGTTTCAAAATCAAAAAAATATATTTCTAATGATAAACTAGATACATTTATGAAATGTTTTGAAAAGTTTCTAAATCAAAAAAATATATTTCTAATGATAAAAACTAGATACATTTATGAAATGTGTTGAAAAGTTTGAAAAAGAAAATCAAAAAATAAATTTCTATTGATACACTATATACACTTATGAAATGTGTTGAAAAGTTTGAAAATCAAAAAATATATTTCTAATGATAAACTAGATACATTTATGAAATGTGTTGAAAAGTTTGGAAAAGATAATCAAAAAATATATTTCTAGTGATAAACTATATACATTTATGAAATATGTTGAAAAGTTTGTACAAGAAAATAAAAAAAAAATATTTCTAATGATAAACTACCGGTACATACATTTATGAGATGTGTTGAAAAGTTTGAAAAATAAAATGAAAAGATATATTTCTAGTGATAATCTACCGGTAGATACATTTATGAGATGTGTTGAAAAGATTGAAAAAGAAAATAAAAAAATATATTTCTAATGATAAACTACTGGTAGATACATTTATGAGATGTGTCGAAAAGTTTGAAAATCAAAAAAATATATTTCTAATGATAAACTAGATACATTTATGAAATGTGTTGAAAAGTTTCAAAATCAAAAAAATATATTTCTAATGATAAAAACTAGATGCATTTATGAAATGTGTTGAAAAATTTGGAAAAGAAAATCAAAAAATATATTTCTATTGATAAACTAGATACATTTATGAAATATGTTGTAAAGTTTGAACAAGAAAATAAAAAAATATATTTCTAATGATAAACTACCGGTAGATACATTTATGAGATGTGTTAAAAAGTTTGAAAAAGAAAATAAAAAAATATATTTCTAAAGATAAACTAGATACATTGCTGAAATATGTTGAAAAGTTTCACAATCAAAGAAATATTTTTGCTAATGATAAATTAGATACATTTATGAAATGTGTCGAAAAGTTTGAAAATCAAAAAAATAAATTTCTAATGATAAACTAGATACATTTATGAAATGTGTTGAAAAGTTTGAAAAAGAAAATCAAAAAATAAATTTCTATTGATACACTATATACACTTATGAAATGTGTTGAGAAGTTTGAAAATCAAAAAATATATTTCTAATGATAAACTAGATACATTTATGAAATGTGTTGAAAAGTTTGGAAAAGAAAATCAAAAAATATATTTCTAATGATAAACTATATTCATTTATGAAATATGTTGAAAAGTTTGAACAAGAAAATAAAAAAAATAAAAAATTCTAATGATAAACTATATACATTTATGAAATGTGTTGAAAAGTTTGAAAAAGAAAATAAAAAAATATATTTCTAATGATAAACTAGATACATTGCTGAAATGTGTTGAAAAGTTTCAAAATCAAAGACATATTTTTCGAATGATACATTAGATACATTTATGAAATGTGTTGGAAAGTTTCAAAATCAAAAAAATATATTTCTAATGATAAAAATTAGATACATTTATGAAATGTGTTGAAAAATTTCAAAAATAAAATCAAAATTTAATTTCTATTGATAAACTATATACACTTATGAAATGTGTTGAAAATTTTTAAAATCAAAAATTTTTATTTCTAATGATAAACTAGATGCATTTATGAAATGTGTTGAAAAGTTTGGAAAAGAAAATCAAAAAATATATTTCTATTGATAAACTAGATACATTTATGAAATATGTTGAAAAGTTTGAAAAAGTAACTAAAAAAATATATTTCTAATGATAAACTACCGGTAGATACATTTACGAGATGTGTTGAAAAGTTTGAAATTAAAAAAATATATATTTCTAATGATAAACTAGATACATTTATGAAATGTGTTGAAAAGTTTGGAAAAGAAAATCAAAAAATATATTTCTAATGATAAACTGATACATTTATGAAATGTGTTGAAAAGTTTGAAAATGAAAATGAAAAGATATATTTCTAGTGATAATCTACAGGTAGATACATTTATGAGATGTGTTGAAAAGATTAAAAAAGAAAATAAAAAAAATATTTCTAATGATAAACTACTGGTAGATACATTTATGAGATGTGTTGAAAAGATTGAAAAAGAAAATGAAAAGATATATTTATAGTGATAATCTACCGGTAGATACATTTATGAGATGTGTTGAAAAGATTAAAAAATAAAATAAAAAAATATATTTCTAATGATAAACTATATTCATTTATGAAATATGTTGAAAGGTTTGAACAAGAAAATTTAAAAAAATATTTCTAATGATAAACTATATACATTTATGAAATGTGTTGAACTAGATACATTGCTGAAATCTGTTGAAAAGTTTCAAAATCAAAGATATATTTTTCTAATGATACATTAGATACATTTATGAAATGTGTTGAAAAGTTTGAAAAAAAGAAAAAAATATATTTCTAATGATAAACTAGATACATTTATGAAATGTGTTGAAAAGTTTGTAAAAGAAAATCATAAAATATATTTCTAGTGATAAACTATATACATTTATGAAATATGTTGAAAAATTTGAACAAGAAAAAAAATATAAATTTCTAATGATAAACTATATTCATTTATGAAATATGTTGAAAAATTTGAACAAGAAAATAAAAAAAATATATTTCTAATGATAGACTAAATTCATTTATGAAATATATTGAAAAGTTTGAACAAGAAAATAAAAAAAAAATATTTCTAATGATAAACTATATACATTTATGAAATGTGTTGAAAAGTTTGAAAAAGAAAATGAAAAGATATATTTCTAGTAATCTACCGGTAGATACATTTATGAGATGTGTTGAAAAGATTGAAAGAGAAAATCAAAAAATTTATTTCTAATGATAAACTACCGGTAGATACATTTATGAGATGTGTCGAAAAGTTTGAAAATCAAAAAAAAAATATTTCTAATTATAAACTAGATACATTTATGAAATGTGTTGAAAAGTTTGAAAAAGAAAATCAAAAAATAAATTTCTATTGATACACTATATACATTTATGAAATATGTTGAAAAGTTTGAACAAAAAATTTACAAAATATTTCTAATGATAAACTATATACATTTATGAAATGTGTTGAAAAGTTTGAAAAAGAAAATCAAAAAATATATTTCTAATGATAAACTAGATACATTGCTGAAATGTGTTGAAAAGTTTCAAAATCAAAGAAATATTTTTCTAATGATAAATTAGATACATTTATGAGATGTGTTGAAAAGTTTGAAAATCAAAGACATATTTTTCTAATGATACATTAGATACATTTATGAAATGTGTTGAAAAGTTTGAAAAAGAGAAAAAAATATATTTCTAATGATAAACTATATACATTTATGAAATGTGTTGAAAAGTTTGGAAAAGAAAATCAAAAAATATATTTCTAGTGATAAACTAGATACATTTATGAAATGTGTTTAAAATATAAAAATAATATATTTTTAATGATAAACTGATACATTTATGAAATGTGTTGAAAAGTTTGAACAAGAAAATTTAAAAAAATATTTCTAATGATAAACTATATACATTTATGAAATGTGTTGAAAAGTTTGAAAATCAAACAAATATATTTCTAATGATAAACTAGATACATTTATAAATTGTGTTGAAAAGTTTCAAAATGAAAGAAATATTTTTGCTAATGATAAATTAGATACATTTATGAAATGTGTTGAAAAGTTTGAAAAATAAAATGAAAAGATATATTTCTAGTGATAATCTACCGTTAGATACATTTATGAGATGTGTTGAAAAGATTGAAAAAGAAAATAAAAAAATAAATTTCTAATGATAAACTACCGGTAGATACATTTATGAGATGTGTCGAAAAGTTTGAAAATCAAAAAAATATATTTATAATGATAAACTAGATACATTTATGAAATGTGTTGAAAAGTTTGAAAAAGAAAATAAAAAAATAAATTTCTATTGATACACTATATACACTTATGAAATATGTTGAAAAGTTCGAAAATCAAAAAATATATTTCTAATGATAAACTAGATACATTTATGAAATGTGTTGAAAAGTTTGAACAAGAAAATAAAAAAAATATATTTCTAATGATAAACTATATTCATTTATGAAATATGTTGAAAAGTTTGAACAAGAAAATAAAAAAAATATATTTCTAATGATAAACTATATTCATTTATGAAATATATTGAAAAGTTTGAACAAGAAAATAAAAAAAAAATATTTCTAATGATAAACTATATACATTTATGAAATGTGTTGAAAAGTTTGAAAATGAAAAGATATATTTCTAGTGATAATCTACAGGTAGATACATTTATGAGATGTGTTGAAAAGATTAAAAAGAAAATAAAAAAATATATTTCTAATGATAAACTACTGGTAGATACATTTATGAGATGTGTTGAAAAGATTGAAAAAGAAAATGAAAAGATATATTTATAGTGATAATCTACCGGTAGATACATTTATGAGATGTGTTGAAAAGATTAAAAAATAAAATAAAAAAATATATTTCTAATGATAAACTATATTCATTTATGAAATATGTTGAAAAGTTTGAACAAGAAAATTAAAAAAAATATTTCTAATGATAAACTATATACATTTATGAAATGTGTTGAAAAGTTTGAAAAAAAGAAAAAAATATATTTCTAATGATAAACTAGATACATTTATGAAATGTGTTGAAAAGTTTGTAAAAGAAAATCATAAAATATATTTCTAGTGATAAACTAGATACATTTATGAAATGTGTTTAAAATTTTGAAATTTAAAAAAAAAATTTTTTTAATGATAAACTGATACATTTATGAAATGTGTTGAAAAGTTTGAACAAGAAAATTGAAAAAAAATATTTCTAATGATAAACTATATACATTTATGAAATGTGTTGAAAAGTTTGAAAATCAAACAAATATATTTCTAATGATAAACTAGATACATTTATAAATTGTGTTGAAAAGTTTCAAAATAAAAAAAAAAATATTTCTAATGATAAAAACTAGATACATTTATGAAATGTGTTGAAAAATTTCAAAATGAAAGAAATATTTTTGCTAATGATAAATTAGATACATTTATGAAATGTGTTGAAAAGTTTGAAAAATAAAATAAAAAGATATATTTCTAGTGATAATCTACCGGTAGATACATTTATGAGATGTGTTGAAAAGATTGAAAAAGAAAATAAAAAAATAAATTTCTAATGATAAACTACCGGTAGATACATTTATGAGATGTGTCGAAAAGTTTGAAAATCAAAAAAATATATTTCTAATGATAAACTAGATACATTTATGAAATGTGTTGAAAAGATTGAAAAAGAAAATCAAAAAATAAATTTCTATTGATACACTATATACACTTATGAAATGTGTTGAAAAAATCGAAAATCAAAAAATATATTTCTAATGATAAACTAGATACATTTATGAAATGTGTTGAAAAGTTTGAACAAGAAAATAAAAAAAATATATTTCTAGTGATAAACTATATACATTTATGAAATATGTTGAAAAATTTGAACAAGAAAAAAAATATAAATTTCTAATGATAAACTATATTCATTTATGAAATATGTTGAAAAATTTGAACAAGAAAATAAAAAAAATATATTTCTAATGATAGACTAAATTCATTTATGAAATATATTGAAAAGTTTGAACAAGAAAATAAAAAAAAAATATTTCTAATGATAAACTATATACATTTATGAAATGTGTTGAAAAGTTTGAAAAAGAAAATGAAAAGATATATTTCTAGTAATCTACCGGTAGATACATTTATGAGATGTGTTGAAAAGATTGAAAGAGAAAATCAAAAAATTTATTTCTAATGATAAGCTACCGGTAGATACATTTATGAGATGTGTCGAAAAGTTTGAAAATGAAAAGATATATTTCTAGTGATAATCTACAGGTAGATACATTTATGAGATGTGTTGAAAAGATTAAAAAAGAAAATAAAAAAATATATTTCTAATGATAAACTACTGGTAGATACATTTATGAGATGTGTTGAAAAGATTGAAAAAGAAAATGAAAAGATATATTTATAGTGATAATCTACCGGTAGATACATTTATGAGATGTGTTGAAAAGATTAAAAAATAAAATAAAAAAATATATTTCTAATGATAAACTATATTCATTTATGAAATATGTTGAAAAGTTTGAACAAGAAAATTTAAAAAAATATTTCTAATGATAAACTATATACATTTATGAAATGTGTTGAAAAGTTTGAAAAAAAGAAAAAAATATATTTCTAATGATAAACTAGATACATTTATGAAATGTGTTGAAAAGTTTGTAAAAGAAAATCATAAAATATATTTCTAGTGATAAACTAGATACATTTATGAAATGTGTTTAAAATTTTGAAATTTAAAAAAAAAATATTTTTAATGATAAACTGATACATTTATGAAATGTGTTGAAAAGTTTGAACAAGAAAATTGAAAAAAAATATTTCTAATGATAAACTATATACATTTATGAAATGTGTTGAAAAGTTTGAAAATCAAACAAATATATTTCTAATGATAAACTAGATACATTTATAAATTGTGTTGAAAAGTTTCAAAATCAAAAAAAAAATATTTCTAATGATAAAAACTAGATACATTTATGAAATGTGTTGAAAAATTTCAAAATGAAAGAAATATTTTTGCTAATGATAAATTAGATACATTTATGAAATGTGTTGAAAAGTTTGAAAAATAAAATAAAAAGATATATTTCTAGTGATAATCTACCGGTAGATACATTTATGAGATGTGTTGAAAAGATTGAAAAAGAAAATAAAAAAATAAATTTCTAATGATAAACTACCGGTAGATACATTTATGAGATGTGTCGAAAAGTTTGAAAATCAAAAAAATATATTTCTAATGATAAACTAGATACATTTATGAAATGTGTTGAAAAGATTGAAAAAGAAAATCAAAAAATAAATTTCTATTGATACACTATATACACTTATGAAATGTGTTGAAAAATTCGAAAATCAAAAAATATATTTCTAATGATAAACTAGATACATTTATGAAATGTGTTGAAAAGTTTGAACAAGAAAATAAAAAATATATATTTCTAGTGATAAACTATATACATTTATGAAATATGTTGAAAAATTTGAACAAGAAAAAAAAATATATTTCTAATGATAAACTATATTCATTTATGAAATATGTTGAAAAATTTGAACAAGAAAATAAAAAAAATATATTTCTAATGATAGACTAAATTCATTTATGAAATATATTGAAAAGTTTGAACAAGAAAATAAAAAAAACATATTTCTAATGATAAACTATATACATTTATGAAATGTGTTGAAAAGTTTGAAAAAGAAAATGAAAAGATATATTTCTAGTAATCTACCGGTAGATACATTTATGAGATGTGTTGAAAAGATTGAAAGAGAAAATCAAAAAATTTATTTCTAATGATAAGCTACCGGTAGATACATTTATGAGATGTGTCGAAAAGTTTGAAAATCAAAAAAAAATATTTCTAATTATAAACTAGATACATTTATGAAATGTGTTGAAAAGTTTGAAAAAGAAAATCAAAAAATAAATTTCTATTGATACACTATATACATTTATGAAATATGTTGAAAAGTTTGAACAAAAAATTTACAAAATATTTCTAATGATAAACTATATACATTTATGAAATGTGTTGAAAAGTTTGAAAAAGAAAATCAAAAAATATATTTCTAATGATAAACTAGATACATTGCTGAAATGTGTTGAAAAGTTTCAAAATCAAAGAAATATTTTTCTAATGATAAATTAGATACATTTATGAGATGTGTTGAAAAGTTTGAAAATCAAAGACATATTTTTCTAATGATACATTAGATACATTTATGAAATGTGTTGAAAAGTTTGAAAAAGAGAAAAAAATATATTTCTAATGATAAACTAGATACATTTATGAAATGTGTTGAAAAGTTTGGAAAAGAAAATCAAAAAATATATTTCTAGTGATAAACTAGATACATTTATGAAATGTGTTTAAAATATAAAAATAATATATTTTTAATGATAAACTGATACATTTATGAAATGTGTTGAAAAGTTTGAACAAGAAAATTTAAGAAAAATATTTCTAATGATAAACTATATACATTTATGAAATGTGTTGAAAAGTTTGAAAATCAAACAAATATATTTCTAATGATAAACTAGATACATTTATAAATTGTGTTGAAAAGTTTCAAAATGAAAGAAATATTTTTGCTAATGATAAATTAGATACATTTATGAAATGTGTTGAAAAGTTTGAAAAATAAAATGAAAAGATATATTTCTAGTGATAATCTACCGTTAGATACATTTATGAGATGTGTTGAAAAGATTGAAAAAGAAAATAAAAAAATAAATTTCTAATGATAAACTACCGGTAGATACATTTATGAGATGTGTCGAAAAGTTTGAAAATCAAAAAAATATATTTATAATGATAAACTAGATACATTTATGAAATGTGTTGAAAAGTTTGAAAAAGAAAATCAAAAAATAAATTTCTATTGATACACTATATACACTTATGAAATATGTTGAAAAGTTCGAAAATCAAAAAATATATTTCTAATGATAAACTAGATACATTTATGAAATGTGTTGAAAAGTTTGAACAAGAAAATAAAAAAAATATATTTCTAATGATAAACTATATTCATTTATGAAATATGTTGAAAAGTTTGAACAAGAAAAAAAAAAAATATATTTCTAATGATAAACTATATTCATTTATGAAATATATTGAAAAGTTTGAACAAGAAAATAAAAAAAAAATATTTCTAATGATAAACTATATACATTTATGAAATGTGTTGAAAAGTTTGAAAAAGAAAATGAAAAGATATATTTCTAGTAATCTACCGGTAGATACATTTATGAGATGTGTTGAAAAGATTGAAAGAGAAAATAATAAAATTTATTTCTAATGATAAACTACCGGTAGATACATTTATGAGATGTGTCGAAAAGTTTGAAAATCAAAAAAAAATATTTCTAATTATAAACTAGATACATTTATGAAATATGTTGAAAAGTTTGATCAAAAAATTTACAAAATATTTCTAATGATAAACTATATACATTTATGAAATGTGTTGAAAAGTTTGAAATAGAAAATCAAAAAATATATTTCTAATGATAAACTAGATACATTGCTGAAATGTGTTGAAAAGTTTCAAAATCAAAGAAATATTTTTCTAATGATAAATTAGATACATTTATGAAATTTGTTGAAAAGTTTGAAAAAGAAAATCAAAAAATATATTTCTAATGATAAACTGATAATTTATCAAATGTGTTGAAAAGTTTGAACAAGAAAATTGAAATAAAAATATTTCTAATGATAAACTATATACATTTATGAAATGTGTTGAAAAGTTTGAAAAAGAAAATGAAAATTTATATATTTCTAGTGATAATCTACCGGTAGATACATTTATGCGATGTGTTGAAAAGATTGAAAAAGAAAATGAAATGATATATTTATAGTGATAATCTACCGGTAGATACATTTATGAGATGTGTTGAAAAGATTAAAAAATTAAATAAAAAAATATATTTCTAATGATAAACTATATTCATTTATGAAATATGTTGAAAAGTTTGAACAAGAAAATTTAAAAAAATATTTCTAATGATAAACTATATACATTTATGAAATGTGTTGAAAAGTTTGAAAATCAAACAAATATATTTCTAATGATAAACTAGATACATTTATAAATTGTGTTGAAAAGTTTCAAAATGAAAGAAATATTTTTGCTAATGATAAATTAGATACATTTATGAAATGTGTTGAAAAGTTTGAAAAATAAAATGAAAAGATATATTTCTAGTGATAATCTACCGTTAGATACATTTATGAGATGTGTTGAAAAGATTGAAAAAGAAAATAAAAAAATAAATTTCTAATGATAAACTACCGGTAGATACATTTATGAGATGTGTCGAAAAGTTTGAAAATCAAAAAAATATATTTATAATGATAAACTAGATACATTTATGAAATGTGTTGAAAAGTTTGAAAAAGAAAATAAAAAAATAAATTTCTATTGATACACTATATACACTTATGAAATGTGTTGAAAAGTTCGAAAATCAAAAAATATATTTCTAATGATAAACTAGATACATTTATGAAATGTGTTGAAAAGTTTGAACAAGAAAATAAAAAAAATATATTTCTAATGATAAACTATATTCATTTATGAAATATGTTGAAAAGTTTGAACAAGAAAATAAAAAAAATATATTTCTAATGATAAACTATATTCATTTATGAAATATATTGAAAAGTTTGAACAAGAAAATAAAAAAAAAATATTTCTAATGATAAACTATATACATTTATGAAATGTGTTGAAAAGTTTGAAAAAGAAAATGAAAAGATATATTTCTAGTAATCTACCGGTAGATACATTTATGAGATGTGTTGAAAAGATTGAAAGAGAAAATAAAAAAATTTATTTCTAATGATAAACTACCGGTAGATACATTTATGAGATGTGTCGAAAAGTTTGAAAATCAAAAAAAAATATTTCTAATTATAAACTAGATACATTTATGAAATGTGTTGAAAAGTTTGAAAAAGAAAATCAAAAAATAAATTTCTATTGATACACTATATACATTTATGAAATATGTTGAAAAGTTTGAACAAAAAACTTACAAAATATTTCTAATGATAAACTATATACATTTATGAAATGTGTTGAAAAGTTTGAAAAAGAAAATCAAAAAATATATTTCTAATGATAAACTAGATACATTGCTGAAATGTGTTGAAAAGTTTCAAAATCAAAGAAATATTTTTCTAATGATAAATTAGATACATTTATGAAATGTGTTGAAAAGTTTGAAAAAGAAAATCAAAAAATATATTTCTAATGATAAACTGATAATTTATCAAATGTGTTGAAAAGTTTGAACAAGAAAATTGAAATAAAAATATTTCTAATGATAAACTATATACATTTATGAAATGTGTTGAAAAGTTTGAAAAAGAAAATGAAAATTTATATATTTCTAGTGATAATCTACCGGTAGATACATTTATGCGATGTGTTGAAAAGATTGAAAAAGAAAATGAAAAGATATATTTATAGTGATAATCTACCGGTAGATACATTTATGAGATGTGTTGAAAAGATTAAAAAATAAAATAAAAAAATATATTTCTAATGATAAACTATATTCATTTATGAAATATGTTAAAAAGTTTGAACAAGAAAATTAAAAAAAATATTTCTAATGATAAACTATATACATTTATGAAATGTGTTGAAAAGTTTGAAAATCAAACAAATATATTTCTAATGATAAACTAGATACATTTATAAATTGTGTTGAAAAGTTTCAAAATGAAAGAAATATTTTTACTAATGATAAATTAGATACATTTATGAAATGTGTTGAAAAGTTTGAAAAATAAAATGAAAAGATATATTTCTAGTGATAATCTACCGTTAGATACATTTATGAGATGTGTTGAAAAGATTGAAAAAGAAAATAAAAAAATAAATTTCTAATGATAAACTACCGGTAGATACATTTATGAGATGTGTCGAAAAGTTTGAAAATCAAAAAAATATATTTATAATGATAAACTAGATACATTTATGAAATGTGTTGAAAAGTTTGAAAAAGAAAATCAAAAAATAAATTTCTATTGATACACTATATACACTTATGAAATGTGTTGAAAAGTTCGAAAATCAAAAAATATATTTCTAATGATAATCTACCGGTAGATACATTTATGCGATGTGTTGAAAAGATTGAAAAAGAAAATGAAAAGATATATTTATAGTGATAATCTACCGGTAGATACATTTATGAGATGTGTTGAAAAGATTAAAAAATAAAATAAAAAAATATATTTCAAATTATAAACTATATTCATTTATGAAATATGTTGAAAAGTTTGAACAAGAAAATTTAAAAAAATATTTCTAATGATAAACTATATACATTTATGAAATGTGTTGAAAAGTTTGAAAATCAAACAAATATATTTCTAATGATAAACTAGATACATTTATAAATTGTGTTGAAAAGTTTCAAAATGAAAGAAATATTTTTGCTAATGATAAATTAGATACATTTATGAAATGTGTTGAAAAGTTTGAAAAATAAAATGAAAAGATATATTTCTAGTGATAATCTACCGTTAGATACATTTATGAGATGTGTTGAAAAGATTGAAAAAGAAAATAAAAAAATAAATTTCTAATGATAAACTACCGGTAGATACATTTATGAGATGTGTCGAAAAGTTTGAAAATCAAAAAAATATATTTATAATGATAAACTAGATACATTTATGAAATGTGTTGAAAAGTTTGAAAAAGAAAATCAAAAAATAAATTTCTATTGATACACTATATACACTTATGAAATGTGTTGAAAAGTTCGAAAATCAAAAAATATATTTCTAATGATAATCTACCGGTAGATACATTTATGCGATGTGTTGAAAAGATTGAAAAAGAAAATGAAAAGATATATTTATAGTGATAATCTACCGGTAGATACATTTATGAGATGTGTTGAAAAGATTAAAAAATAAAATAAAAAAATATATTTCAAATGATAAACTATATTCATTTATGAAATATGTTGAAAAGTTTGAACAAGAAAATTTAAAAAAATATTTCTAATGATAAACTATATACATTTATGAAATGTGTTGAAAAGTTTGAAAATCAAACAAATATATTTCTAATGATAAACTAGATACATTTATAAATTGTGTTGAAAAGTTTCAAAATGAAAGAAATATTTTTGCTAATGATAAATTAGATACATTTATGAAATGTGTTGAAAAGTTTGAAAAATAAAATGAAAAGATATATTTCTAGTGATAATCTACCGTTAGATACATTTATGAGATGTGTTGAAAAGATTGAAAAAGAAAATAAAAAAATAAATTTCTAATAATAAACTACCGGTAGATACATTTATGAGATGTGTCGAAAAGTTTGAAAATCAAAAAAATATATTTATAATGATAAACTAGATACATTTATGAAATGTGTTGAAAAGTTTGAAAAAGAAAATCAAAAAATAAATTTCTATTGATACACTATATACACTTATGAAATATGTTGAAAAGTTCGAAAATCAAAAAATATATTTCTAATGATAAACTAGATACATTTATGAAATGTGTTGAAAAGTTTGAACAAGAAAATAAAAAAAATATATTTCTAATGATAAACTATATTCATTTATGAAATATGTTGAAAAGTTTGAACAATAAAATAAAAAAAATATATTTCTAATGATAAACTATATTCATTTATGAAATGTGTTGAAAAGTTTGAAAAAGAAAATGAAAAGATATATTTCTAGTAATCTACCGGTAGATACATTTATGAGATGTGTTGAAAAGATTGAAAGAGAAAATAAAAAAATTTATTTCTAATGATAAACTACCGGTAGATACATTTATGAGATGTGTCGAAAAGTTTGAAAATCAAAAAAAAATATTTCTAATTATAAACTAGATACATTTATGAAATGTGTTGAAAAGTTTGAAAAAGAAAATCAAAAAATAAATTTCTATTGATACACTATATACATTTATGAAATATGTTGAAAAGTTTGAACAAAAAACTTACAAAATATTTCTAATGATAAACTATATACATTTATGAAATGTGTTGAAAAGTTTGAAAAAGAAAATCAAAAAATATATTTCTAATGATAAACTAGATACATTGCTGAAATGTGTTGAAAAGTTTCAAAATCAAAGAAATATTTTTCTAATGATAAATTAGATACATTTATGAAATGTGTTGAAAAGTTTGAAAAAGAAAATCAAAAAATATATTTCTAATGATAAACTGATAATTTATCAAATGTGTTGAAAAGTTTGAACAAGAAAATTGAAATAAAAATATTTCTAATGATAAACTATATACATTTATGAAATGTGTTGAAAAGTTTGAAAAAGAAAATGAAAATTTATATATTTCTAGTGATAATCTACCGGTAGATACATTTATGCGATGTGTTGAAAAGATTGAAAAAGAAAATGAAAAGATATATTTATAGTGATAATCTACCGGTAGATACATTTATGAGATGTGTTGAAAAGATTAAAAAATAAAATAAAAAAATATATTTCTAATGATAAACTATATTCATTTATGAAATATGTTAAAAAGTTTGAACAAGAAAATTAAAAAAAATATTTCTAATGATAAACTATATACATTTATGAAATGTGTTGAAAAGTTTGAAAATCAAACAAATATATTTCTAATGATAAACTAGATACATTTATAAATTGTGTTGAAAAGTTTCAAAATGAAAGAAATATTTTTACTAATGATAAATTAGATACATTTATGAAATGTGTTGAAAAGTTTGAAAAATAAAATGAAAAGATATATTTCTAGTGATAATCTACCGTTAGATACATTTATGAGATGTGTTGAAAAGATTGAAAAAGAAAATAAAAAAATAAATTTCTAATGATAAACTACCGGTAGATACATTTATGAGATGTGTCGAAAAGTTTGAAAATCAAAAAAATATATTTATAATGATAAACTAGATACATTTATGAAATGTGTTGAAAAGTTTGAAAAAGAAAATCAAAAAATAAATTTCTATTGATACACTATATACACTTATGAAATGTGTTGAAAAGTTCGAAAATCAAAAAATATATTTCTAATGATAATCTACCGGTAGATACATTTATGCGATGTGTTGAAAAGATTGAAAAAGAAAATGAAAAGATATATTTATAGTGATAATCTACCGGTAGATACATTTATGAGATGTGTTGAAAAGATTAAAAAATAAAATAAAAAAATATATTTCAAATTATAAACTATATTCATTTATGAAATATGTTGAAAAGTTTGAACAAGAAAATTTAAAAAAATATTTCTAATGATAAACTATATACATTTATGAAATGTGTTGAAAAGTTTGAAAATCAAACAAATATATTTCTAATGATAAACTAGATACATTTATAAATTGTGTTGAAAAGTTTCAAAATGAAAGAAATATTTTTGCTAATGATAAATTAGATACATTTATGAAATGTGTTGAAAAGTTTGAAAAATAAAATGAAAAGATATATTTCTAGTGATAATCTACCGTTAGATACATTTATGAGATGTGTTGAAAAGATTGAAAAAGAAAATAAAAAAATAAATTTCTAATGATAAACTACCGGTAGATACATTTATGAGATGTGTCGAAAAGTTTGAAAATCAAAAAAATATATTTATAATGATAAACTAGATACATTTATGAAATGTGTTGAAAAGTTTGAAAAAGAAAATCAAAAAATAAATTTCTATTGATACACTATATACACTTATGAAATGTGTTGAAAAGTTCGAAAATCAAAAAATATATTTCTAATGATAATCTACCGGTAGATACATTTATGCGATGTGTTGAAAAGATTGAAAAAGAAAATGAAAAGATATATTTATAGTGATAATCTACCGGTAGATACATTTATGAGATGTGTTGAAAAGATTAAAAAATAAAATAAAAAAATATATTTCAAATGATAAACTATATTCATTTATGAAATATGTTGAAAAGTTTGAACAAGAAAATTTAAAAAAATATTTCTAATGATAAACTATATACATTTATGAAATGTGTTGAAAAGTTTGAAAATCAAACAAATATATTTCTAATGATAAACTAGATACATTTATAAATTGTGTTGAAAAGTTTCAAAATGAAAGAAATATTTTTGCTAATGATAAATTAGATACATTTATGAAATGTGTTGAAAAGTTTGAAAAATAAAATGAAAAGATATATTTCTAGTGATAATCTACCGTTAGATACATTTATGAGATGTGTTGAAAAGATTGAAAAAGAAAATAAAAAAATAAATTTCTAATAATAAACTACCGGTAGATACATTTATGAGATGTGTCGAAAAGTTTGAAAATCAAAAAAATATATTTATAATGATAAACTAGATACATTTATGAAATGTGTTGAAAAGTTTGAAAAAGAAAATCAAAAAATAAATTTCTATTGATACACTATATACACTTATGAAATATGTTGAAAAGTTCGAAAATCAAAAAATATATTTCTAATGATAAACTAGATACATTTATGAAATGTGTTGAAAAGTTTGAACAAGAAAATAAAAAAAATATATTTCTAATGATAAACTATATTCATTTATGAAATATGTTGAAAAGTTTGAACAAGAAAATAAAAAAAATATATTTCTAATGATAAACTATATTCATTTATGAAATATATTGAAAAGTTTGAACAAGAAAATAAAAAATAAATATTTCTAATGATAAACTATATACATTTATGAAATGTGTTGAAAAGTTTGAAAAAGAAAATGAAAAGATATATTTCTAGTAATCTACCGGTAGATACATTTATGAGATGTGTTGAAAAGATTGAAAGAGAAAATAAAAAATTTTATTTCTAATGATAAACTACCGGTAGATACATTTATGAGATGTGTCGAAAAGTTTGAAAATAAAAAAAAAATATTTCTAATTATAAACTAGATACATTTATGAAATGTGTTGAAAAGTTTGAAAAAGAAAATCAAAAAATAAATTTCTATTGATACACTATATACATTTATGAAATATGTTGAAAAGTTTGAACAAAAAATTTACAAAATATTTCTAATGATAAACTATATACATTTATGAAATGTGTTGAAAAGTTTGAAAAAGAAAATCAAAAAATATATTTCTAGTGATAATCTACCGTTAGATACATTTATGAGATGTGTTGAAAAGATTGAAAAAGAAAATAAAAAAATAAATTTCTAATAATAAACTACCGGTAGATACATTTATGAGATGTGTCGAAAAGTTTGAAAATCAAAAAAATATATTTATAATGATAAACTAGATACATTTATGAAATGTGTTGAAAAGTTTGAAAAAGAAAATCAAAAAATAAATTTCTATTGATACACTATATACACTTATGAAATATGTTGAAAAGTTCGAAAATCAAAAAATATATTTCTAATGATAAACTAGATACATTTATGAAATGTGTTGAAAAGTTTGAACAAGAAAATAAAAAAAATATATTTCTAATGATAAACTATATTCATTTATGAAATATGTTGAAAAGTTTGAACAAGAAAATAAAAAAAATATATTTCTAATGATAAACTATATTCATTTATGAAATATATTGAAAAGTTTGAACAAGAAAATAAAAAATAAATATTTCTAATGATAAACTATATACATTTATGAAATGTGTTGAAAAGTTTGAAAAAGAAAATGAAAAGATATATTTCTAGTAATCTACCGGTAGATACATTTATGAGATGTGTTGAAAAGATTGAAAGAGAAAATAAAAATTTTTATTTCTAATGATAAACTACCGGTAGATACATTTATGAGATGTGTCGAAAAGTTTTAAAATAAAAAAAAAATATTTCTAATTATAAACTAGATACATTTATGAAATGTGTTGAAAAGTTTGAAAAAGAAAATCAAAAAATAAATTTCTATTGATACACTATATACATTTATGAAATATGTTGAAAAGTTTGAACAAAAAATTTACAAAATATTTCTAATGATAAACTATATACATTTATGAAATGTGTTGAAAAGTTTGAAAAAGAAAATCAAAAAATATATTTCTAATGATAAACTAGATACATTGCTGAAATGTGTTGAAAAGTTTCAAAATCAAAGAAATATTTTTCTAATGATAAATTAGATACATTTATGAAATTTGTTGAAAAGTTTGAAAAAGAAAATCAAAAAATATATTTCTAATGATAAACTGATAATTTATCAAATGTGTTGAAAAGTTTGAACAAGAAAATTGAAATAAAAATATTTCTAATGATAAACTATATACATTTATGAAATGTGTTGAAAAGTTTGAAAAAGAAAATGAAAATTTATATATTTCTAGTGATAATCTACCGGTAGATACATTTATGCGATGTGTTGAAAAGATTGAAAAAGAAAATGAAAAGATATATTTATAGTGATAATCTACCGGTAGATACATTTATGAGATGTGTTGAAAAGATTAAAAAATAAAATAAAAAAGTATATTTCTAATGATAAACTATATTCATTTATGAAATATGTTGAAAAGTTTGAACAAGAAAATTTAAAAAAATATTTCTAATGATAAACTATATACATTTATGAAATGTGTTGAAAAGTTTGAAAATCAAACAAATATATTTCTAATGATAAACTAGATACATTTATAAATTGTGTTGAAAAGTTTCAAAATGAAAGAAATATTTTTGCTAATGATAAATTAGATACATTTATGAAATGTGCTGAAAAGTTTGAAAAATAAAATGAAAAGATATATTTCTAGTGATAATCTACCGTTAGATACATTTATGAGATGTGTTGAAAAGATTGAAAAAGAAAATAAAAAAATAAATTTCTAATGATAAACTACCGGTAGATACATTTATGAGATGTGTCGAAAAGTTTGAAAATAAAAAAAATATATTTATAATGATAAACTAGATACATTTATGAAATGTGTTGAAAAGTTTGAAAAAGAAAATCAAAAAATAAATTTCTATTGATACACTATATACACTTATGAAATGTGTTGAAAAGTTCGAAAATCAAAAAATATATTTCTAATGATAAACTAGATACATTTATGAAATGTGTTGAAAAGTTTGAACAAGAAAATAAAAAAAATATATTTCTAATGATAAACTATATTCATTTATGAAATATGTTGAAAAGTTTGAACAAGAAAATAAAAAAAATATATTTCTAATGATAAACTATATTCATTTATGAAATATATTGAAAAGTTTGAAAAAGAAAATGAAAAGATATATTTCTAGTAATCTACCGGTAGATACATTTATGAGATGTGTTGAAAAGATTGAAAGAGAAAATAAAAAAATGTATTTCTAATGATAAACTACCGGTAGATACATTTATGAGATGTGTCGAAAAGTTTGAAAATCAAAAAAAAATATTTCTAATTATAAACTAGATACATTTATGAAATGTGTTGAAAAGTTTGAAAAAGAAAATCAAAAAATAAATTTCTATTGATACACTATATACATTTATGAAATATGTTGAAAAGTTTGAACAAAAAATTTACAAAATATTTCTAATGATAAACTATATACATTTATGAAATGTGTTGAAAAGTTTGAAAAAGAAAATCAAAAAATATATTTCTAATGATAAACTAGATACATTGCTGAAATGTGTTGAAAAGTTTCAAAATCAAAGAAATATTTTTCTAATGATAAATTAGATACATTTATGAAATGTGTTGAAAAGTTTGAAAAAGAAAATCAAAAAATATATTTCTAATGATAAACTGATAATTTATCAAATGTGTTGAAAAGTTTGAACAAGAAAATTGAAATAAAAATATTTCTAATGATAAACTATATACATTTATGAAATGTGTTGAAAAGTTTGAAAAAGAAAATGAAAATTTATATATTTCTAGTGATAATCTACCGGTAGATACATTTATGCGATGTGTTGAAAAGATTGAAAAAGAAAATGAAAAGATATATTTATAGTGATAATCTACCGGTAGATACATTTATGAGATGTGTTGAAAAGATTAAAAAATAAAATAAAAAAATATATTTCTAATGATAAACTATATTCATTTATGAAATATGTTAAAAAGTTTGAACAAGAAAATTAAAAAAAATATTTCTAATGATAAACTATATACATTTATGAAATGTGTTGAAAAGTTTGAAAATCAAACAAATATATTTCTAATGATAAACTAGATACATTTATAAATTGTGTTGAAAAGTTTCAAAATGAAAGAAATATTTTTACTAATGATAAATTAGATACATTTATGAAATGTGTTGAAAAGTTTGAAAAATAAAATGAAAAAATAAATTTCTAATGATAAACTACCGGTAGATACATTTATGAGATGTGTCGAAAAGTTTGAAAATCAAAAAAATATATTTATAATGATAAACTAGATACATTTATGAAATGTGTTGAAAAGTTTGAAAAAGAAAATCAAAAAATAAATTTCTATTGATACACTATATACACTTATGAAATGTGTTGAAAAGTTCGAAAATCAAAAAATATATTTCTAATGATAAACTAGATACATTTATGAAATGTGTTGAAAAGTTTGAACAAGAAAATAAAAAAAATATATTTCTAATGATAAACTATATTCATTTATGAAATATGTTGAAAAGTTTGAACAAGAAAATAAAAAAAATATATTTCTAATGATAAACTATATTCATTTATGAAATATATTGAAAAGTTTGAACAAGAAAATAAAAAAAAATATTTCTAATGATAAACTATATACATTTATGAAATGTGTTGAAAAGTTTGAAAAAGAAAATGAAAAGATATATTTCTAGTAATCTACCGGTAGATACATTTATGAGATGTGTTGAAAAGATTGAAAGAGAAAATAAAAAAATTTATTTCTAATGATAAACTACCGGTAGATACATTTATGAGATGTGTCGAAAAGTTTGAAAATTAAAAAAAAATATTTCTAATTATAAACTAGATACATTTATGAAATGTGTTGAAAAGTTTGAAAAAGAAAATCAAAAAATAAATTTCTATTGATACACTATATACATTTATGAAATATGTTGAAAAGTTTGAACAAAAAATTTACAAAATATTTCTAATGATAAACTATATACATTTATGAAATGTGTTTTGTTTGTTTGTTTTTCGTTCGCTCCATTGTAACCATCACGGATATCCGTGCGATTTCCGCCGGGAGCGTGATTACGTTGTGCCACCGTTATGCGCCTTGTAGGCCTAGCACATCCGATTTCGGCATGCCTTGACAATTCGGGTGGGCTACCCTTAGCCTGTGACAGCCTCTATATCTGTCTCCAGGCACGCGTAGTGGAGACTCTTCGCCCAGGCGATTTTCTTGCTCTTAGTCTGACTCAAACGAGGTGTTCCACTGTCTATGAACTTGCCTCGTGTAATTGGACGTGCTGTGCCTGTGCCCATTGGGTACTGAACCGTTTCTCATCCGTGAGCCTGGTTCCTTAAGGGGAAGAACTCAACAGAGGAGTTGGACCCTGGCTCTTTCGCCCTCTTAGCCGAGGTGTCATTCACTGACATCGTGTACCCCTTGTCCAAGTTCGAGTCTCACACCACGCGTTTGAGATCAAGGCGTTCTCGAGCTGAGCGTCCTTGTCCCAATAGCGCCTGAGCCCATCAGGTACTGAACCCTTTCTCTCTTCAAGTGTATTTCCAGTGTAGGAAAACTTGACAGTAGAGTTGGGCCAGGGCTAAATCGTTGTCCCTTTTGTGCCTGAGCGAATCGAGTACGGAACCCTTTCTCTCTGCAAGTGTACTTCCGGTATAGGAAACATTGACAGTAGAGTTGGGCCAGGACTACCATCGTTGTCCCTTTCTTGCCTAAGCCCATTGGGTACAGAACCCTTTCTCTTCGCGAGCATATTTCCGGTTTAAGAAGGCTCGACATTAGAGTTGGGTTAGGTCTTCTTGCTTTACCAAACGCCAGTGGATGGGTCTGGGTCTCTGCCTGTAAGGAACTCAGGTAACTAGAAGCTCCACTCGAGCTGACGGAGCTTGTAGTTCCCCTTTCCTAGGGACTTTTCACTTTTTATTTGCAGTTCGCGCTGCCCTCTAGCGCTGTTCTGCCCTTTCATTGTTTCATTGTACTCGGTATGAAATCTATGTCTCTCGCCATGTATCTACCTATACGTGCATTTTACATTGGCCGCCCCTCCAATGTTCGGACTGGACTGACTAGCTTCACTGTATGTCGACAGTGTCGCTATATGTGGTGATGCTGGTGGTGTCGGAGATATGTCTGTCCGTGTGCATGCAAATCTCTTTCCATCTGCTACCTCCACGTTTTCGGACACGATCCCCAAATGATTTGGCCAGAAACAGCTCGAGCTGCTGTATTTCTGTTTCCAGGGTGCACCGCGTGGAGGTACATTTGGGATCTTGGTTATCTGCTAACCCTGGGTCCGCCTAGAGCAATGCGTTCCCTTTGCACCCCATGAAATGTGTTGAAAAGTTTGAAAAAGGAAATCAAAAAATATATTTCTAATGATAAACTAGATACATTGCTGAAATGTGTTGAAAAGTTTCAAAATCAAAGAAATATTTTTCTAATGATAAATTAGATACATTTATGAAATGTGTTGAAAAGTTTGAAAAAGAAAATCAAAAAATATATTTCTAATGATAAACTGATTATTTATCAAATGTGTTGAAAAGTTTGAACAAGAAAATTGAAATAAAAATATTTCTAATGATAAACTATATACATTTATGAAATGTGTTGAAAAGTTTGAAAAAGAAAATGAAAATTTATATATTTCTAGTGATAATCTACCGGTAGATACATTTATGCGATGTGTTGAAAAGATTGAAAAAGAAAATGAAAAGATATATTTATAGTGATAATCTACCGGTAGATACATTTATGAAATGTGTTGAAAAGTTTGAAAATCAAACAAATATATTTCTAATGATAAACTAGATACATTTATAAATTGTGTTGAAAAGTTTCAAAATGAAAGAAATATTTTTGCTAATGATAAATTAGATACATTTATGAAATGTGTTGAAAAGTTTGAAAAATAAAATGAAAAGATATATTTCTAGTGATAATCTACCGTTAGATACATTTATGAGATGTGTCGAAAAGTTTGAAAATCAAAAAATTATATTTATAATGATAAACTAGATACATTTATGAAATGTGTTGAAAAGTTTGAAAAAGAAAATCAAAAAATAAATTTCTATTGATACACTATATACACTTATGAAATGTGTTGAAAAGTTCGAAAATCAAAAAAATATATTTCTAATGATAAACTATATTCATTTATGAAATATGTTGAAAAGTTTGAACAAGAAAATAAAAAAAATATATTTCTAATGATAAACTATATTCATTTATGAAATATATTGAAAAGTTTGAACAAGAAAATAAAAAAAAAATATTTCTAATGATAAACTATATACATTTATGAAATGTGTTGAAAAGTTTGAAAAAGAAAATGAAAAGATATATTTCTAGTAATCTACCGGTAGATACATTTATGAGATGTGTTGAAAAGATTGAAAGAGAAAATAAAAAAATTTATTTCTAATGATAAACTACCGGTAGATACATTTATGAGATGTGTCGAAAAGTTTGAAAATCAAAAAAAAATATTTCTAATTATAAACTAGATACATTTATGAAATGTGTTGAAAAGTTTGAAAAAGAAAATCAAAAAATAAATTTCTATTGATACACTATATACATTTAGGAAATATGTTGAAAAGTTTGAACCAAAAATTTACAAAATATTTCTAATGATAAACTATATACATTTATGAAATGTGTTGAAAAGTTTGAAAAAGAAAATCAAAAAATATATTTCTAATGATAAACTAGATACATTGCTGAAATGTGTTGAAAAGTTTCAAAATCAAAGAAATATTTTTCTAATGATAAATTAGATACATTTATGAAATGTGTTGAAAAGTTTGAAAAAGAAAATCAAAAAATATATTTCTAATGATAAACTGATTATTTATCAAATGTGTTGAAAAGTTTGAACAAGAAAATTGAAATAAAAATATTTCTAATGATAAACTATATACATTTATGAAATGTGTTGAAAAGTTTGAAAAAGAAAATGAAAATTTATATATTTCTAGTGATAATCTACCGGTAGATACATTTATGCGATGTGTTGAAAAGATTGAAAAAGAAAATGAAAAGATATATTTATAGTGATAATCTACCGGTAGATACATTTATGAAATGTGTTGAAAAGTTTGAAAATCAAACAAATATATTTCTAATGATAAACTAGATACATTTATAAATTGTGTTGAAAAGTTTCAAAATGAAAGAAATATTTTTGCTAATGATAAATTAGATACATTTATGAAATGTGTTGAAAAGTTTGAAAAATAAAATGAAAAGATATATTTCTAGTGATAATCTACCGTTAGATACATTTATGAGATGTGTCGAAAAGTTTGAAAATCAAAAAATTATATTTATAATGATAAACTAGATACATTTATGAAATGTGTTGAAAAGTTTGAAAAAGAAAATCAAAAAATAAATTTCTATTGATACACTATATACACTTATGAAATGTGTTGAAAAGTTCGAAAATCAAAAAAATATATTTCTAATGATAAACTATATTCATTTATGAAATATGTTGAAAAGTTTGAACAAGAAAATAAAAAAAATATATTTCTAATGATAAACTATATTCATTTATGAAATATATTGAAAAGTTTGAACAAGAAAATAAAAAAAAAATATTTCTAATGATAAACTATATACATTTATGAAATGTGTTGAAAAGTTTGAAAAAGAAAATGAAAAGATATATTTCTAGTAATCTACCGGTAGATACATTTATGAGATGTGTTGAAAAGATTGAAAGAGAAAATAAAAAAATTTATTTCTAATGATAAACTACCGGTAGATACATTTATGAGATGTGTCGAAAAGTTTGAAAATCAAAAAAAAATATTTCTAATTATAAACTAGATACATTTATGAAATGTGTTGAAAAGTTTGAAAAAGAAAATCAAAAAATAAATTTCTATTGATACACTATATACATTTAGGAAATATGTTGAAAAGTTTGAACCAAAAATTTACAAAATATTTCTAATGATAAACTATATACATTTATGAAATGTGTTGAAAAGTTTGAAAAAGAAAATCAAAAAATATATTTCTAATGATAAACTAGATACATTGCTGAAATGTGTTGAAAAGTTTCAAAATCAAAGAAATATTTTTCTAATGATAAATTAGATACATTTATAAAATGTGTTGAAAAGTTTGAAAAAGAAAATCAAAAAATATATTTCTAATGATAAACTGATTATTTATCAAATGTGTTGAAAAGTTTGAACAAGAAAATTGAAATAAAAATATTTCTAATGATAAACTATATACATTTATGAAATGTGTTGAAAAGTTTGAAAATCAAACAAATATATTTCTAATGATAAACTAGATACATTTATAAATTGTGTTGAAATGTTTCAAAATGAAAGAAATATTTTTGCTAATGATAAATTAGATACATTTATGAAATGTATTGAAAAGTTTGAAAAATAAAATGAAAAGATATATTTCTAGTGATAATCTACCATTAGATACATTTATGAGATGTGTCGAAAAGTTTGAAAATCAAAAAAATATATTTATAATGATAAACTAGATACATTTATGAAATGTGTTGAAAAGTTTGAAAAAGAAAATCAAAAAATAAATTTCTATTGATACACTATATACACTTATGAAATGTGTTGAAAAGTTCGAAAATCAAAAAATATATTTCTAATGATAAACTAGATACATTTATGAAATGTGTTGAAAAGTTTGAACAAGAAAATAAAAAAAATATATTTCTAATGATAAACTATATTCATTTATGAAATATGTTGAAAAGTTTGAACAAGAAAATAAAAAAAATATATTTCTAATGATAAACTATATTCATTTATGAAATATATTGAAAAGTTTGAAAAAGAAAATGAAAAGATATATTTCTAGTAATCTACCGGTAGCTACATTTATGAGATGTGTTGAAAAGATTGAAAGAGAAAATAAAAAAATTTATTTCTAATGATAAACTACCGGTAGATACATTTATGAGATGTGTCGAAAAGTTTGAAAATAAAAAAAAAATATTTCTAATTATAAACTAGATACATTTATGAAATGTGTTGAAAAGTTTGAAAAAGAAAATCAAAAAATAAATTTCTATTGATACACTATATACATTTATGAAATATGTTGAAAAGTTTGAACAAAAAATTTACAAAATATTTCTAATGATAAACTATATACATTTATGAAATGTGTTGAAAAGTTTGAAAAAGAAAATCAAAAAATATATTTCTAATGATAAACTAGATACATTGCTGAAATGTGTTGAAAAGTTTCAAAATCAAAGAAATATTTTTCTAATGATAAATTAGATACATTTATGAAATGTGTTGAAAAGTTTGAAAAAGAAAATCAAAAAATATATTTCTAATGATAAACTGATAATTTATCAAATGTGTTGAAAAGTTTGAACACGAAAATTGAAATAAAAATATTTCTAATGATAAACTATATACATTTATGAAATGTGTTGAAAAGTTTGAAAAAGAAAATGAACATTTATATATTTCTAGTGATAATCTACCGGTAGATACATTTATGCGATGTGTTGAAAAGATTGAAAAAGAAAATGAAAAGATATATTTATAGTGATAATCTACCGGTAGATACATTTATGAGATGTGTTGAAAAGATTAAAAAATAAAATAAAAAAATATATTTCTAATGATAAACTATATTCATTTATGAAATATGTTGAAAAGTTTGAACAAGAAAATTTAAAAAAATATTTCTAATGATAAACTATATACATTTATGAAATGTGTTGAAAAGTTTGAAAATCAAACAAATATATTTCTAATGATAAACTAGATACATTTATAAATTGTGTTGAAAAGTTTCAAAATGAAAGAAATATTTTTGCTAATGATAAATTAGATACATTTATGAAATGTGTTGAAAAGTTTGAAAAATAAAATGAAAAGATATATTTCTAGTGATAATCTACCGTTAGATACATTTATGAGATGTGTCGAAAAGTTTGAAAATCAAAAAAATATATTTATAATGATAAACTAGATACATTTATGAAATGTGTTGAAAAGTTTGAAAAAGAAAATCAAAAAATAAATTTCTATTGATACACTATATACACTTATGAAATGTGTTGAAAAGTTCGAAAATCAAAAAATATATTTCTAATGATAAACTATATTCATTTATGAAATATGTTGAAAAGTTTGAACAAGAAAATAAAAAAAATATATTTCTAATGATAAACTATATTCATTTATGAAATATATTGAAAAGTTTGAACAAGAAAATAAAAAAAAAATATTTCTAATGATAAACTATATACATTTATGAAATGTGTTGAAAAGTTTGAAAAAAAAAATGAAAAGATATATTTCTAGTAATCTACCGGTAGATACATTTATGAGATGTGTTGAAAAGATTGAAAGAGAAAATAAAAAAATTTATTTCTAATGATAAACTACCGGTAGATACATTTATGAGATGTGTCGAAAAGTTTGAAAATCAAAAAAAAATATTTCTAATTATAAACTAGATACATTTATGAAATGTGTTGAAAAGTTTGAAAAAGAAAATCAAAAAATAAATTTCTATTGATACACTATATACATTTAGGAAATATGTTGAAAAGTTTGAACCAAAAATTTACAAAATATTTCTAATGATAAACTATATACATTTATGAAATGTGTTGAAAAGTTTGAAAAAGAAAATCAAAAAATATATTTCTAATGATAAACTAGATACATTGCTGAAATGTGTTGAAAAGTTTCAAAATCAAAGAAATATTTTTCTAATGATAAATTAGATACATTTATGAAATGTGTTGAAAAGTTTGAAAAAGAAAATCAAAAAATATATTTCTAATGATAAACTGATTATTTATCAAATGTGTTGAAAAGTTTGAACACGAAAATTGAAATAAAAATATTTCTAATGATAAACTATATACATTTATGAAATGTGTTGAAAAGTTTGAAAAAGAAAATGAAAAGATATATTTATAGTGATAATCTACCGGTAGATACATTTATGAGATGTGTTGAAAAGATTAAAAAATAAAATAAAAAAATATATTTCTAATGATAAACTATATACATTTATGAAATGTGTTGAAAAGTTTGAAAATCAAACAAATATATTTCTAATGATAAACTAGATACATTTATAAATTGTGTTGAAATGTTTCAAAATGAAAGAAATATTTTTGCTAATGATAAATTAGATACATTTATGAAATGTATTGAAAAGTTTGAAAAATAAAATGAAAAGATATATTTCTAGTGATAATCTACCATTAGATACATTTATGAGATGTGTCGAAAAGTTTGAAAATCAAAAAAATATATTTATAATGATAAACTAGATACATTTATGAAATGTGTTGAAAAGTTTGAAAAAGAAAATCTAAAAATAAATTTCTATTGATACACTATATACACTTATGAAATGTGTTGAAAAGTTCGAAAATCAAAAAATATATTTCTAATGATAAACTAGATACATTTATGAAATGTGTTGAAAAGTTTGAACAAGAAAATAAAAAAATATATTTCTAATGATAAACTATATTCATTTATGAAATATGTTGAAAAGTTTGAACAAGAAAATAAAAAAAATATATTTCTAATGATAAACTATATTCATTTATGAAATATATTGAAAAGTTTGAAAAAGAAAATGAAAAGATATATTTCTAGTAATCTACCGGTAGCTACATTTATGAGATGTGTTGAAAAGATTGAAAGAGAAAATAAAAAAATTTATTTCTAATGATAAACTACCGGTAGATACATTTATGAGATGTGTCGAAAAGTTTGAAAATCAAAAAAAAATATTTCTAATTATAAACTAGATACATTTATGAAATGTGTCGAAAAGTTTGAAAATCAAAAAATAAATTTCTATTGATACACTATATACATTTATGAAATATGTTGAAAAGTTTGAACAAAAAATTTACAAAATATTTCTAATGATAAACTATATACATTTATGAAATGTGTTGAAAAGTTTGAAAAAGAAAATCAAAAAATATATTTCTAATGATAAACTAGATACATTGCTGAAATGTGTTGAAAAGTTTCAAAATCAAAGAAATATTTTTCTAATGATAAATTAGATACATTTATGAAATTTGTTGAAAAGTTTGAAAAAGAAAATCAAAAAATATATTTCTAATGATAAACTGATAATTTATCAAATGTGTTGAAAAGTTTGAACACGAAAATTGAAATAAAAATATTTCTAATGATAAACTATATACATTTATGAAATGTGTTGAAAAGTTTGAAAAAGAAAATGAAAATTTATATATTTCTAGTGATAATCTACCGGTAGATACATTTATGCGATGTGTTGAAAAGATTGAAAAAGAAAATGAAAAGATATATTTATAGTGATAATCTACCGGTAGATACATTTATGAGATGTGTTGAAAAGATTAAAAAATAAAATAAAAAAATATATTTCTAATGATAAACTATATTCATTTATGAAATATGTTGAAAAGTTTGAACAAGAAAATTTAAAAAAATATTTCTAATGATAAACTATATACATTTATGAAATGTGTTGAAAAGTTTGAAAATCAAACAAATATATTTCTAATGATAAACTAGATACATTTATAAATTGTGTTGAAAAGTTTCAAAATGAAAGAAATATTTTTGCTAATGATAAATTAGATACATTTATGAAATGTGTTGAAAAGTTTGAAAAATAAAATGAAAAGATATATTTCTAGTGATAATCTACCGTTAGATACATTTATGAGATGTGTCGAAAAGTTTGAAAATCAAAAAAATATATTTATAATGATAAACTAGATACATTTATGAAATGTGTTGAAAAGTTTGAAAAAGAAAATCAAAAAATAAATTTCTATTGATACACTATATACACTTATGAAATGTGTTGAAAAGTTCGAAAATCAAAAAATATATTTCTAATGATAAACTATATTCATTTATGAAATATGTTGAAAAGTTTGAACAAGAAAATAAAAAAAATATATTTCTAATGATAAACTATATTCATTTATGAAATATATTGAAAAGTTTGAACAAGAAAATAAAAAAAAAATATTTCTAATGATAAACTATATACATTTATGAAATGTGTTGAAAAGTTTGAAAAAGAAAATGAAAAGATATATTTCTAGTAATCTACCGGTAGATACATTTATGAGATGTGTTGAAAAGATTGAAAGAGAAAATAAAAAAATTTATTTCTAATGATAAACTACCGGTAGATACATTTATGAGATGTGTCGAAAAGTTTGAAAATCAAAAAAAAATATTTCTAATTATAAACTAGATACATTTATGAAATGTGTTGAAAAGTTTGAAAAAGAAAATCAAAAAATAAATTTCTATCGATACACTATATACATTTAGGAAATATGTTGAAAAGTTTGAACCAAAAATTTACAAAATATTTCTAATGATAAACTATATACATTTATGAAATGTGTTGAAAAGTTTGAAAAAGAAAATCAAAAAATATATTTCTAATGATAAACTAGATACATTGCTGAAATGTGTTGAAAAGTTTCAAAATCAAAGAAATATTTTTCTAATGATAAATTAGATACATTTATGAAATTTGTTGAAAAGTTTGAAAAAGAAAATCAAAGAAATATTTTTCTAATGATAAATTAGATACATTTATGAGATGTGTTGAAAAGATTAAAAAATAAAATAAAAAAATATATTTCTAATGATAAACTATATTCATTTATGAAATATGTTGAAAAGTTTGAACAAGAAAATTTAAAAAAATATTTCTAATGATAAACTATATACATTTATGAAATGTGTTGATAAGTTTGAAAATCAAACAAATATATTTCTAATGATCAACTAGATACATTTATAAATTGTGTTGAAAAGTTTCAAAATGAAAGAAATATTTTTGCTAATGATAAATTAGATACATTTATGAAATGTGTTGAAAAGTTTGAAAAATAAAATGAAAAGATATATTTCTAGTGATAATCTACCGTTAGATACATTTATGAGATGTGTTGAAAAGATTGAAAAAGAAAATAAAAAAATAAATTTCTAATGATAAACTACCGGTAGATACATTTATGAGATGTGTCGAAAAGTTTGAAAATCAAAAAAATATATTTATAATGATAAACTAGATACATTTATGAAATGTGTTGAAAAGTTTGAAAAAGAAAATCAAAAAATAAATTTCTATTGATACACTATATACACTTATGAAATGTGTTGAAAAGTTCGAAAATCAAAAAATATATTTCTAATGATAAACTAGATACATTTATGAAATGTGTTGAAAAGTTTGAACAAGAAAATAAAAAAAATATATTTCTAATGATAAACTATATTCATTTATGAAATATGTTGAAAAGTTTGAACAAGAAAATTAAAAAAATATATTTCTAATGATAAACTATATTCATTTATGAAATATATTGAAAAGTTTGAACAAGAAAATAAAAAAAAAATATTTCTAATGATAAACTATATACATTTATGAAATGTGTTGAAAAGTTTGAAAAAGAAAATGAAAAGATATATTTCTAGTAATCTACCGGTAGATACATTTATGAGATGTGTTGAAAAGATTGAAAGAGAAAATAAAAAAATTTATTTCTAATGATAAACTACCGGTAGATACATTTATGAGATGTGTCGAAAAGTTTGAAAATAAAAAAAAAATATTTCTAATTATAAACTAGATACATTTATGAAATGTGTTGAAAAGTTTGAAAATGAAAATCAAAAAATAAATTTCTATTGATACACTATATACATTTATGAAATATGTTGAAAAGTTTGAACAAAAAATTTACAAAATATTTCTAATGATAAACTATATACATTTATGAAATGTGTTGAAAAGTTTGAAAAGGAAAATCAAAAAATATATTTCTAATGATAAATTAGATACATTTATGAAATGTGTTGAAAAGTTTGAAAATCAAACAAATATATTTCTAATGATAAACTGATAATTTATCAAATGTGTTGAAAAGTTTGAACAAGAAAATTGAAATAAAAATATTTCTAATGATAAACTATATACATTTATGAAATGTGTTGAAAAGTTTGAAAAAGAAAATGAAAATTTATATATTTCTAGTGATAATCTACCGGTAGATACATTTATGCGATGTGTTGAAAAGATTGAAAAAGAAAATGAAAAGATATATTTATAGTGATAATCTACCGGTAGATACATTTATGAGATGTGTTGAAAAGATTAAAAAATAAAATAAAAAAATATATTTCTAATGATAAACTATATACATTTATGAAATGTGTTGAAAAGTTTGAAAATCAAACAAATATATTTCTAATGATAAACTAGATACATTTATAAATTGTGTTGAAAAGTTTCAAAATGAAAGAAATATTTTTGCTAATGATAAATTAGATACATTTATGAAATGTGTTGAAAAGTTTGAAAAATAAAATGAAAAGATATATTTCTAGTGATAATCTACCGTTAGATACATTTATGAGATGTGTTGAAAAGATTGAAAAAGAAAATAAAAAAATAAATTTCTAATGATAAACTACCGGTAGATACATTTATGAGATGTGTCGAAAAGTTTGAAAATCAAAAAAATATATTTATAATGATAAACTAGATACATTTATGAAATGTGTTGAAAAGTTTGAAAAAGAAAATCAAAAAATAAATTTCTATTGATACACTATATACACTTATGAAATGTGTTGAAAAGTTCGAAAATCAAAAAATATATTTCTAATGATAAACTAGATACATTTATGAAATGTGTTGAAAAGTTTGAACAAGAAAATAAAAAAAATATATTTCTAATGATAAACTATATTCATTTATGAAATATGTTGAAAAGTTTGAACAAGAAAATAAAAAAAATATATTTCTAATGATAAACTATATTCATTTATGAAATATATTGAAAAGTTTGAACAAGAAAATAAAAAAAAAATATTTCTAATGATAAACTATATACATTTATGAAATGTGTTGAAAAGTTTGAAAAAGAAAATGAAAAGATATATTTATAGTAATCTACCGGTAGATACATTTATGAGATGTGTTGAAAAGATTGAAAGAGAAAATAAAAAAATTTATTTCTAATGATAAACTACCGGTAGATACATTTATGAGATGTGTCGAAAAGTTTGAAAATAAAAAAAAAATATTTCTAATTATAAACTAGATACATTTATGAAATGTGTTGAAAAGTTTGAAAAAGAAAATAAAAAAATAAATTTCTATTGATACACTATATACATTTATGAAATATGTTGAAAAGTTTGAACAAAAAATTTACAAAATATTTCTAATGATAAACTATATACATTTATGAAATGTGCTGAAAAGTTTGAAAAAGAAAATAAAAAAATATATTTCTAATGATAAACTAGATACATTGCTGAAATGTGTTGAAAAGTTTCAAAATCAAAGACATATTTTTCTAATGATACATTAGATACATTTATGAAATGTGTTGAAAAGTTTGAAAAATAGAAAAAAATATATTTCTAATGATAAACTAGATACATTTATGAAATGTGTTGAAAAGTTTGGAAAAGAAAATCAAAAAATATATTTCTAGTGATAAACTAGATACATTTATGAAATGTGTTGAAAAGTTTGAAAATCAAACAAATATATTTCTAATGATAAACTAGATACATTTATAAATTGTGTTGAAAAGTTTCAAAATGAAAGAAATATTTTTGCTAATGATAAATTAGATACATTTATGAAATGTGTTGAAAAGTTTGAAAAATAAAATGAAAAGATATATTTCTAGTGATAATCTACCGTTAGATACATTTATGAGATGTGTTGAAAAGATTGAAAAAGAAAATAAAAAAATAAATTTCTAATGATAAACTACCGGTAGATACATTTATGAGATGTGTCGAAAAGTTTGAAAATCAAAAAAATATATTTATAATGATAAACTAGATACATTTATGAAATGTGTTGAAAAGTTTGAAAAAGAAAATCAAAAAATAAATTTCTATTGATACACTATATACACTTATGAAATATGTTGAAAAGTTCGAAAATCAAAAAATATATTTCTAATGATAAACTAGATACATTTATGAAATGTGTTGAAATGTTTGAACAAGAAAATAAAAAAAATATATTTCTAATGATAAACTATATTCATTTATGAAATATGTTGAAATGTTTGAACAAGAAAATAAAAAAAATATATTTCTAATGATAAACTATATACATTTATGAAATGTGTTGAAAAGTTTGAAAAAGAAAATGAAAAGATATATTTATAGTAATCTACCGGTAGATACATTTATGAGATGTGTTGAAAAGATTGAAAGAGAAAATAAAAAAATTTATTTCTAATGATAAACTACCGGTAGATACATTTATGAGATGTGTCGAAAAGTTTGAAAATAAAAAAAAAATATTTCTAATTATAAACTAGATACATTTATGAAATGTGTTGAAAAGTTTGAAAAAGAAAATAAAAAAATAAATTTCTATTGATACACTATATACATTTATGAAATATGTTGAAAAGTTTGAACAAAAAATTTACAAAATATTTCTAATGATAAACTATATACATTTATGAAATGTGCTGAAAAGTTTGAAAAAGAAAATAAAAAAATATATTTCTAATGATAAACTAGATACATTGCTGAAATGTGTTGAAAAGTTTCAAAATCAAAGACATTTTTTTCTAATGATACATTAGATACATTTATGAAATGTGTTGAAAAGTTTGAAAAATAGAAAAAAATATATTTCTAATGATAAACTAGATACATTTATGAAATGTGTTGAAAAGTTTGGAAAAGAAAATCAAAAAATATATTTCTAGTGATAAACTAGATACATTTATGAAATGTGTTGAAAAGTTTGAAAATCAAACAAATATATTTCTAATGATAAACTAGATACATTTATAAATTGTGTTGAAAAGTTTCAAAATGAAAGAAATATTTTTGCTAATGATAAATTAGATACATTTATGAAATGTGTTGAAAAGTTTGAAAAATAAAATGAAAAGATATATTTCTAGTGATAATCTACCGTTAGATACATTTATGAGATGTGTTGAAAAGATTGAAAAAGAAAATAAAAAAATAAATTTCTAATGATAAACTACCGGTAGATACATTTATGAGATGTGTCGAAAAGTTTGAAAATCAAAAAAATATATTTATAATGATAAACTAGATACATTTATGAAATGTGTTGAAAAGTTTGAAAAAGAAAATCAAAAAATAAATTTCTATTGATACACTATATACACTTATGAAATGTGTTGAAAAGTTCGAAAATCAAAAAATATATTTCTAATGATAAACTAGATACATTTATGAAATGTGTTGAAAAGTTTGAACAAGAAAATAAAAAAAATATATTTCTAATGATAAACTATATTCATTTATGAAATATGTTGAAAAGTTTGAACAAGAAAATTAAAAAAATATATTTCTAATGATAAACTATATTCATTTATGAAATATATTGAAAAGTTTGAACAAGAAAATAAAAAAAAAATATTTCTAATGATAAACTATATACATTTATGAAATGTGTTGAAAAGTTTGAAAAAGAAAATGAAAAGATATATTTCTAGTAATCTACCGGTAGATACATTTATGAGATGTGTTGAAAAGATTGAAAGAGAAAATAAAAAAATTTATTTCTAATGATAAACTACCGGTAGATACATTTATGAGATGTGTCGAAAAGTTTGAAAATAAAAAAAAAATATTTCTAATTATAAACTAGATACATTTATGAAATGTGTTGAAAAGTTTGAAAAAGAAAATCAAAAAATAAATTTCTATTGATACACTATATACATTTATGAAATATGTTGAAAAGTTTGAACAAAAAATTTACAAAATATTTCTAATGATAAACTATATACATTTATGAAATGTGTTGAAAAGTTTGAAAAGGAAAATCAAAAAATATATTTCTAATGATAAATTAGATACATTTATGAAATGTGTTGAAAAGTTTGAAAATCAAACAAATATATTTCTAATGATAAACTGATAATTTATCAAATGTGTTGAAAAGTTTGAACAAGAAAATTGAAATAAAAATATTTCTAATGATAAACTATATACATTTATGAAATGTGTTGAAAAGTTTGAAAAAGAAAATGAAAATTTATATATTTCTAGTGATAATCTACCGGTAGATACATTTATGCGATGTGTTGAAAAGATTGAAAAAGAAAATGAAAAGATATATTTATAGTGATAATCTACCGGTAGATACATTTATGAGATGTGTTGAAAAGATTAAAAAATAAAATAAAAAAATATATTTCTAATGATAAACTATATACATTTATGAAATGTGTTGAAAAGTTTGAAAATCAAACAAATATATTTCTAATGATAAACTAGATACATTTATAAATTGTGTTGAAAAGTTTCAAAATGAAAGAAATATTTTTGCTAATGATAAATTAGATACATTTATGAAATGTGTTGAAAAGTTTGAAAAATAAAATGAAAAGATATATTTCTAGTGATAATCTACCGTTAGATACATTTATGAGATGTGTTGAAAAGATTGAAAAAGAAAATAAAAAAATAAATTTCTAATGATAAACTACCGGTAGATACATTTATGAGATGTGTCGAAAAGTTTGAAAATCAAAAAAATATATTTATAATGATAAACTAGATACATTTATGAAATGTGTTGAAAAGTTTGAAAAAGAAAATCAAAAAATAAATTTCTATTGATACACTATATACACTTATGAAATATGTTGAAAAGTTCGAAAATCAAAAAATATATTTCTAATGATAAACTAGATACATTTATGAAATGTGTTGAAAAGTTTGAACAAGAAAATAAAAAAAATATATTTCTAATGATAAACTATATTCATTTATGAAATATGTTGAAAAGTTTGAACAAGAAAATAAAAAAAATATATTTCTAATGATAAACTATATTCATTTATGAAATATATTGAAAAGTTTGAACAAGAAAATAAAAAAAAAATATTTCTAATGATAAACTATATACATTTATGAAATGTGTTGAAAAGTTTGAAAAAGAAAATGAAAAGATATATTTATAGTAATCTACCGGTAGATACATTTATGAGATGTGTTGAAAAGATTGAAAGAGAAAATAAAAAAATTTATTTCTAATGATAAACTACCGGTAGATACATTTATGAGATGTGTCGAAAAGTTTGAAAATAAAAAAAAAATATTTCTAATTATAAACTAGATACATTTATGAAATGTGTTGAAAAGTTTGAAAAAGAAAATAAAAAAATAAATTTCTATTGATACACTATATACATTTATGAAATATGTTGAAAAGTTTGAACAAAAAATTTACAAAATATTTCTAATGATAAACTATATACATTTATGAAATGTGCTGAAAAGTTTGAAAAAGAAAATAAAAAAATATATTTCTAATGATAAACTAGATACATTGCTGAAATGTGTTGAAAAGTTTCAAAATCAAAGACATATTTTTCTAATGATACATTAGATACATTTATGAAATGTGTTGAAAAGTTTGGAAAAGAAAATCAAAAAATATATTTCTAATGATAAACTAGATACATTTATGAAATGTGTTGAAAAGTTTGGAAAAGAAACAAATATATTTCTAATGATAAACTAGATACATTTATAAATTGTGTTGAAAAGTTTCAAAATGAAAGAAATATTTTTGCTAATGATAAATTAGATACATTTATGAAATGTGTTGAAAAGTTTGAAAAATAAAATGAAAAGATATATTTCTAGTGATAATCTACCGTTAGATACATTTATGAGATGTGTTGAAAAGATTGAAAAAGAAAATAAAAAAATAAATTTCTAATGATAAACTACCGGTAGATACATTTATGAGATGTGTCGAAAAGTTTGAAAATAAAAAAAATATATTTATAATGATAAACTAGATACATTTATGAAATGTGTTGAAAAGTTTGAAAAAGAAAATCAAAAAATAAATTTCTATTGATACACTATATACACTTATGAAATATGTTGAAAAGTTCGAAAATCAAAAAATATATTTCTAATGATAAACTAGATACATTTATGAAATGTGTTGAAAAGTTTGAACAAGAAAATAAAAAAAATATATTTCTAATGATAAACTATATTCATTTATGAAATATGTTGAAAAGTTTGAACAAGAAAATAAAAAAAATATATTTCTAATGATAAACTATATTCATTTATGAAATATATTGAAAAGTTTGAACAAGAAAATAAAAAAAAAATATTTCTAATGATAAACTATATACATTTATGAAATGTGTTGAAAAGTTTGAAAAAGAAAATGAAAAGATATATTTATAGTAATCTACCGGTAGATACATTTATGAGATGTGTTGAAAAGATTGAAAGAGAAAATAAAAAAATTTATTTCTAATGATAAACTACCGGTAGATACATTTATGAGATGTGTCGAAAAGTTTGAAAATAAAAAAAAAATATTTCTAATTATAAACTAGATACATTTATGAAATGTGTTGAAAAGTTTGAAAAAGAAAATAAAAAAATAAATTTCTATTGATACACTATATACATTTATGAAATATGTTGAAAAGTTTGAACAAAAAATTTACAAAATATTTCTAATGATAAACTATATACATTTATGAAATGTGCTGAAAAGTTTGAAAAAGAAAATAAAAAAATATATTTCTAATGATAAACTAGATACATTGCTGAAATGTGTTGAAAAGTTTCAAAATCAAAGACATATTTTTCTAATGATACATTAGATACATTTATGAAATGTGTTGAAAAGTTTGAAAAATAGAAAAAAATATATTTCTAATGATAAACTAGATACATTTATGAAATGTGTTGAAAAGTTTGGAAAAGAAAATCAAAAAATATATTTCTAGTGATAAACTAGATACATTTATGAAATGTGTTGAAAAGTTTGAAAATCAAACAAATATATTTCTAATGATAAACTAGATACATTTATAAATTGTGTTGAAAAGTTTCAAAATGAAAGAAATATTTTTGCTAATGATAAATTAGATACATTTATGAAATGTGTTGAAAAGTTTGAAAAATAAAATGAAAAGATATATTTCTAGTGATAATCTACCGTTAGATACATTTATGAGATGTGTTGAAAAGATTGAAAAAGAAAATAAAAAAATAAATTTCTAATGATAAACTACCGGTAGATACATTTATGAGATGTGTCGAAAAGTTTGAAAATCAAAAAAATATATTTATAATGATAAACTAGATACATTTATGAAATGTGTTGAAAAGTTTGAAAAAGAAAATCAAAAAATAAATTTCTATTGATACACTATATACACTTATGAAATATGTTGAAAAGTTCGAAAATCAAAAAATATATTTCTAATGATAAACTAGATACATTTATGAAATGTGTTGAAAAGTTTGAACAAGAAAATAAAAAAAATATATTTCTAATGATAAACTATATTCATTTATGAAATATGTTGAAAAGTTTGAACAAGAAAATAAAAAAAATATATTTCTAATGATAAACTATATTCATTTATGAAATATATTGAAAAGTTTGAACAAGAAAATAAAAAAAAAATATTTCTAATGATAAACTATATACATTTATGAAATGTGTTGAAAAGTTTGAAAAAGAAAATGAAAAGATATATTTATAGTAATCTACCGGTAGATACATTTATGAGATGTGTTGAAAAGATTGAAAGAGAAAATAAAAAAATTTATTTCTAATGATAAACTACCGGTAGATACATTTATGAGATGTGTCGAAAAGTTTGAAAATAAAAAAAAAATATTTCTAATTATAAACTAGATACATTTATGAAATGTGTTGAAAAGTTTGAAAAAGAAAATAAAAAAATAAATTTCTATTGATACACTATATACATTTATGAAATATGTTGAAAAGTTTGAACAAAAAATTTACAAAATATTTCTAATGATAAACTATATACATTTATGAAATGTGCTGAAAAGTTTGAAAAAGAAAATAAAAAAATATATTTCTAATGATAAACTAGATACATTGCTGAAATGTGTTGAAAAGTTTCAAAATCAAAGACATATTTTTCTAATGATACATTAGATACATTTATGAAATGTGTTGAAAAGTTTGAAAAATAGAAAAAAATATATTTCTAATGATAAACTAGATACATTTATGAAATGTGTTGAAAAGTTTGGAAAAGAAAATCAAAAAATATATTTCTAGTGATAAACTAGATACATTTATGAAATGTGTTGAAAAGTTTGAAAATCAAACAAATATATTTCTAATGATAAACTAGATACATTTATAAATTGTGTTGAAAAGTTTCAAAATGAAAGAAATATTTTTGCTAATGATAAATTAGATACATTTATGAAATGTGTTGAAAAGTTTGAAAAATAAAATGAAAAGATATATTTCTAGTGATAATCTACCGTTAGATACATTTATGAGATGTGTTGAAAAGATTGAAAAAGAAAATAAAAAAATAAATTTCTAATGATAAACTACCGGTAGATACATTTATGAGATGTGTCGAAAAGTTTGAAAATAAAAAAAATATATTTATAATGATAAACTAGATACATTTATGAAATGTGTTGAAAAGTTTGAAAAAGAAAATCAAAAAATAAATTTCTATTGATACACTATATACACTTATGAAATATGTTGAAAAGTTCGAAAATCAAAAAATATATTTCTAATGATAAACTAGATACATTTATGAAATGTGTTGAAATGTTTGAACAAGAAAATAAAAAAAATATATTTCTAATGATAAACTATATTCATTTATGAAATATGTTGAAAAGTTTGAACAAGAAAATAAAAAAAATATATTTCTAATGATAAACTATATTCATTTATGAAATATATTGAAAAGTTTGAACAAGAAAATAAAAAAAAAATATTTCTAATGATAAACTATATACATTTATGAAATGTGTTGAAAAGTTTGAAAAAGAAAATGAAAAGATATATTTATAGTAATCTACCGGTAGATACATTTATGAGATGTGTTGAAAAGATTGAAAGAGAAAATAAAAAAATTTATTTCTAATGATAAACTACCGGTAGATACATTTATGAGATGTGTCGAAAAGTTTGAAAATAAAAAAAAAATATTTCTAATTATAAACTAGATACATTTATGAAATGTGTTGAAAAGTTTGAAAAAGAAAATAAAAAAATAAATTTCTATTGATACACTATATACATTTATGAAATATGTTGAAAAGTTTGAACAAAAAATTTACAAAATATTTCTAATGATAAACTATATACATTTATGAAATGTGCTGAAAAGTTTGAAAAAGAAAATAAAAAAATATATTTCTAATGATAAACTAGATACATTGCTGAAATGTGTTGAAAAGTTTCAAAATCAAAGACATATTTTTCTAATGATACATTAGATACATTTATGAAATGTGTTGAAAAGTTTGAAAAATAGAAAAAAATATATTTCTAATGATAAACTAGATACATTTATGAAATGTGTTGAAAAGTTTGGAAAAGAAAATCAAAAAATATATTTCTAGTGATAAACTAGATACATTTATGAAATGTGTTGAAAAGTTTGAAAATCAAACAAATATATTTCTAATGATAAACTAGATACATTTATAAATTGTGTTGAAAAGTTTCAAAATGAAAGAAATATTTTTGCTAATGATAAATTAGATACATTTATGAAATGTGTTGAAAAGTTTGAAAAATAAAATGAAAAGATATATTTCTAGTGATAATCTACCGTTAGATACATTTATGAGATGTGTTGAAAAGATTGAAAAAGAAAATAAAAAAATAAATTTCTAATGATAAACTACCGGTAGATACATTTATGAGATGTGTCGAAAAGTTTGAAAATCAAAAAAATATATTTATAATGATAAACTAGATACATTTATGAAATGTGTTGAAAAGTTTGAAAAAGAAAATCAAAAAATAAATTTCTATTGATACACTATATACACTTATGAAATGTGTTGAAAAGTTCGAAAATCAAAAAATATATTTCTAATGATAAACTAGATACATTTATGAAATGTGTTGAAAAGTTTGAACAAGAAAATTAAAAAAAAATATTTCTAATGATAAACTATATACATTTATGAAATGTGTTGAAAAGTTTGAAAAAGAAAATGAAAAGATATATTTCTAGTAATCTACCGGTAGATACATTTATGAGATGTGTTGAAAAGATTGAAAGAGAAAATAAAAAAATTTATTTCTAATGATAAACTACCGGTAGATACATTTATGAGATGTGTCGAAAAGTTTGAAAATAAAAAAAAAATATTTCTAATGATAAACTATATACATTTATGAAATGTGTTGAAAAGTTTGAAAAAGAAAATAAAAAAATATATTTCTAATGATAAACTAGATACATTGCTGAAATGTGTTGAAAAGTTTCAAAATCAAAGACATATTTCTCTAATGATACATTAGATACATTTATGAAATGTGTTGAAAAGTTTGAAAAATAGAAAAAAATATATTTTTAATGATAAACTGATACATTTATGAAATGTGTTGAAAAGTGAACAAGAAAATTGAAAAAAAATATTTCTAATGATAAACTATATACATTTATGAAATGTGTTGAAAAGTTTGAAAAAGAAAATGAAAAGATATATTTCTAGTTATAATCTACCGGTAGATACATTTATGAGATGTGTTGAAAAGATTAAAAATAAAATAAAAAAATATATTTCTAATGATAAACTATATTCATTTATGAAATATGTTGAAAAGTTTGAACAAGAAAATAAAAAAAATATATTTCTAATGATAAACTATATTCATTTATGAAATATATTGAAAAGTTTGAACAAGAAAATAAAAAAAAAATATTTCTAATGATAAACTATATACATTTATGAAATGTGTTGAAAAGTTTGAAAAAGAAAATAAAAAGATATATTTCTAGTAATCTACCGGTAGATACATTTATGAGATGTGTTGAAACGATTGAAAGAGAAATAAAAAAATTTATTTCTAATGATAAACTACCGGTAGATACATTTATGAGATGTGTCGAAAAGTTTGAAAATCAAAAAAAAATATTTCTAATTATAAACTAGATACATTTATGAAATGTGTTGAAAAGTTTGAAAAAGAAAATCAAAAAATATATTTCTAATGATAAACTAAATACATTGCTGAAATGTTTTGAAAAGTTTCAAAATCAAAGAAATATTTTTCTAATGATAAATTAGATACATTTATCAAATGTGTTGAAAAGTTTGAACAAGAAAATTGAAATAAAAATATTTCTAATGATAAACTATATACATTTATGAAATGTGTTGAAAAGTTTGAAAAAGAAAATGAAAATTTATATATTTCTAGTGATAATCTACCGGTAGATACATTTATGCGATGTGTTGAAAAGATTGAAAAAGAAAATGAAAAGATATATTTATAGTGATAATCTACCGGTAGATACATTTATGAGATGTGTTGAAAAGATTAAAAAATAAAATAAAAAAATATATTTCTAATGATAAACTATATTCATTTATGAAATATGTTGAAAAGTTTGAACAAGAAAATTTAAAAAAATATTTCTAATGATAAACTATATACATTTATGAAATGTGTTGAAAAGTTTGAAAATCAAACAAATATATTTCTAATGATAAACTAGATACATTTATAAATTGTGTTGAAAAGTTTCAAAATGAAAGAAATATTTTTGCTAATGATAAATTAGATACATTTATGAAATGTGTTGAAAAGTTTGAAAAATAAAATGAAAAGATATATTTCTAGTGATAATCTACCATTAGATACATTTATGAGATGTGTTGAAAAGATTGAAAAAGAAAATCAAAAAATATATTTCTAATGATAAACTAGATACATTGCTGAAATGTGTTGAAAAGTTTGAACAAGAAAATAAAAAAAATATATTTCTAATGATAAACTATATTCTTTTATGAAATATGTTGAAAAGTTTGAACAAGAAAATAAAAAAAATATATTTCTAATGATAAACTATATTCATTTATGAAATATATTGAAGAGTTTGAACAAGAAAATAAAAAAAAAATATTTCTAATGATAAACTATATACATTTATGAAATGTGTTGAAAAGTTTGAAAAAGAAAATGAAAAGATATACTTCTAGTAATCTACCGGTAGATACATTTATGAGATGTGTTGAAAAGATTGAAAGAGAAAATAAAAAAATTTATTTCTAATGATAAACTACCGGTAGATACATTTATGAGATATGTCGAAAAGTTTGAAAATCAAAAAAAAATATTTCTAATTATAAACTAGATACATTTATGAAATGTGTTGAAAAGTTTGAAAAAGAAAATGAAAAGATATATTTCTAATGATAAACTATATTCATTTATGAAATATGTTGAAAAGTTTGAACAAAAAATTTACAAAATATTTCTAATGATAAACTATATACATTTATGAAATGTGTTGTAAAGTTTGAAAAAGAAAATCAAAAAATATATTTCTAATGATAAACTAGATACATTGCTGAAATGTGTTGAAAAGTTTCAAAATCAAAGAAATATTTTTCTAATGATAAATTAGATACATTTATGAAATGTGTTGAAAAGTTTGAAAAAGAAAATCAAAAAATATATTTCTAATGATAAACTGATAATTTATCAAATGTGTTGAAAAGTTTGAACAAGAAAATTGAAAAAAAAATATTTCTAATGATAAACTATATACATTTATGAAATGTGTTGAAAAGTTTGAAAAAGAAAATAAAAAAATATATTTCTAATGATAAACTAGATACATTGCTGAAATGTGTTGAAAAGTTTCAAAATCAAAGACATATTTTTCTAATGATACATTAGATACATTTATGAAATGTGTTGAAAAGTTTGAAAAATAGAAAAAAATATATTTCTAATGATAAACTAGATACATTTATGAAATGTGTTGAAAAGTTTGGAAAAGAAAATCAAAAAATATATTTCTAGTGATAAACTAGATACATTTATGAAATGTGTTTAAAATTTTGAAATTTAAAAAAAATATATTTTTAATGATAAACTGATACATTTATGAAATGTGTTGAAAAGTGAACAAGAAAATTGAAAAAAAATATTTCTAATGATAAACTATATACATTTATGAAATGTGTTGAAAAGTTTGAAAAAGAAAATGAAAAGATATATTTCTAGTTATAATCTACCGGTAGATACATTTATGAGATGTGTTGAAAAGATAATAAAAAGATAATAAAAAAATATATTTCTAATGATAAACTACCGGTAGATACATTTATGCGATGTGTTGAAAAGATTGAAAAAGAAAATGAAAAGATATATTTATAGTGATAATCTACCGGTAGATACATTTATGAGATGTGTTGAAAAGATTAAAAATAAAATAAAAAAATATATTTCTAATGATAAACTATATTCATTTATGAAATATGTTGAAAAGTTTGAACAAGAAAATAAAAAAAATTATTTCTTATGATAAACTATATACATTTATGAATTGTGTTGAAATGTTTGAAAAAGAAAATTAAAAAATATATTTCTAATCATAAACTAGATACATTGCTGAAATGTGTTGAAAAGTTTCAAAATCAAAGACATATTTTTCTAATGATACATTAGATACATTTATGAAATGTGTTGAAAAGTTTGAAAATCAAAAAAATATATTTCTAATGATAAACTAGATACATTTATGCTTACTCTTTGTTTATGTATTACCTCTCTCGCCGAAGATGTATGTATCTGGCCATTGGCGCAAATAAAATGGTGACACAATGCATTTCCATTCTCTGAACTGGAAATCTAGTAGGACTATGGTCCTGCTACAAAGAAGATCCAACGAGAGTTTTAGAATGAACGCTGAAGAAGAAGTATTACCTCCCATGCGAATATTTGAGCGACAATTATTGGGCAGGTTTTACATATATAAATATGCCAAGACAATAAATGGGGGAGTATTTAATTGGAGGGCTGTATGAGTGGAAACATGATTGGGTTTGAATGCAGGGTATTATTTTGTGTCGGATAATGAATTTAATCGTCACAATAGAAGTTAAATGTCATTGTATGACACTGTGCGCATTTCCCGTTTGTAAGTACTCTTCGTGACTGCAACAATTGTACTGCGTCTTTGTCAGTCAAAGGCAAATTCAACATACATACGGCAGCCATTTTACTAAAGATATGTAGTGGAAGAGTGACGTAACGGAAGTGTGAATGGCATTACCAAGTTCTAAAAAATATACAGGAGCGCATTTTTAAAAAAAGTGTAAGCAGGAAATGCTACATGGACACTTGATCCTGTATTGTTCCATTTTTGCTTATAAATTGTTACTTATTGTAAATTGTTACTTATTATAAATTGTTACTTATAAATTTAGCGTATTATAAGTTGTTACTTATTGTAAATTGTTACTTGTAATTTTTTTTTAAATTATAAATTATCGTTTAGAGAACAGTGGAAACAGCATTTTTCTCCATGGGACCTAGTTGGCCTATCAGCGGAGCCTTACCTTCTGTATCCAACACATTACACTGGAGAACCATATTACATATCCGACACTGAAGATTCAATCATCATTGACAAGGGTCATGCTCGTAAAGGTGCTGCAGACAGTGAACTGATGGTAGACACAAACATAGCAAGACCTGATGAGACAGAAACACAGATTGACGGTGTTATAAAGCTGGAAGGTCCAGTTGTCAAGGATGAGTTTTAATCAAGTATGGGAATAATTAATTAATCGCTATGTAATTATGAGAATAGGCATATAGATGAACTCTATTACTAAGCTGGAACTTAGCTCGCTAAATTATATATGGGTTTTGTAGCAAGACAGTTAGATCTCCTTACCTACAAGTAATCAATCAAGTGCCATGCCAATTGGTGTAGGTAATCATGCTTCTCCACAACTTTCTGCCTCTTGTGTTGTTAAGTAATTCAATTTATGACTTCATTTTGTACCACACTGACAACCCATCCAGAAATTTATCTCTTTGTCTTCCTCTGTCTCTTCTCCCCTTGATCTTTCCAGTTGTTATTAAATGTTGAAGTTTTACTTTTCTCATCGCACGTCTAAGACCATCGGAAAACACATATGAAGTAGCAACAAAAATAATTTTTAAATTTTGGGACCGCCACAACATGAAGAACTATTAAAGGGTTAGGGAATTAGGAAGGCTGAAGGATAGAGGGATTACACTGCATGGAGTTTATTATCTGAATCCTGTATTATTTGTGTGTTTTATTTTCTGTGTTTTTTTATCATGAACTATTTGAAATAGATTTATGTTTTCTGTAATATTGTTGATTTTTCTCTTGTTGTTCCAGCTGACCATTTATATTTCTTATTGTGACGTAATGTAGTTGAGTATAACTACATTAGCTGTCTAGTTTACAGAAAAGCTGCAATATGTATGCATTTTGGCCCAGTACATTTATTTTTATGTCGCAATATTGTTGATATAGACATGCTATTTGCATCTCGAGCATTCTTCTGCGATCAATTATTATACATCCAGTTTGATATTGTTCACGGATGATAATGATGACATAATCCCTTTAGCCGTGAGCAAGTAGCTCTTGACACTTGATGATGATGAAATAATCCCTTTAGCTGTGAACAGGTAGCTCTTTAAACATGGTGATGATGAAATAATCCCTTTAGCTGTGAACAGGTAGCTCTTTACACATGGTGATGATGAAATAATCCCTTTATCTGTGAACAGGTAGCTCTTGACACATGATGATGATGAAATAATCCCTTTAGCTGTGAACAGGTAGCTCTTGACACATGATGATGATGATGCATCCCGTTATCTGTGAGCAGGTAGCTATTGGCACATGATGATGATGCATCCCGTTATCTGTGAGCAGGTAGCTCTTGACACATGATGATGATGCATCCCGTTATCTGTGAGCAGGTAGCTCTTGACACATGATGATGATGCATCCCGTTACCTGTGAGCAGGTAGTTCTTGAAAGTCCATAGCCTTTTTTGACATAAGCACAGGTTCTTCTCAGTTATGTAACTGAGGTGCCTGCCAGACTCACGCAAGGTTGTCTCAAAGGTCCCCATCGAGGCCAGCTCCTTGGTGTGGAGATGGGGCTTAGTCCAGCCAGCAGAGGCTGGAAACTAAGACTGGCTGGGCCCTCCCACATTCGGGCAGGACCACAGTCTTGCCTAGCAAGTAAAGGTACTGAAGTCAGCGACATTTGGCCAGAAGGCGCACCGCAACAATCAGAATGTCATGCATTATCACACATGAATGTCTATATCTGCATTACCCCGTTATGGTGCTAACCCTGTGACGACTCACCAGGCAGGAGTAGCACCGGACCCTATACCTCGAAAGGGCCCACCCCATACGACTGGAGGTCCTCTTCGATTGCCTTGTGGAGCCAGGAGGCACAAGAGTAATATCACTGACCAACAAATATTACCAACCAATGAGACATCACTTACAATAATGCACTGGAATGCTGAGGGTGTAAATAGCAAAAAAGATGGCTTTAGCAAGAAATTAGAATTAGAAAACACCCTTCTTAAGGAACAGGTCAGCATTTGTTGCATACAAGAGACACACCTCAGCAAAGATGTAGCCTTTAAAATTGCAGGTTATCAGTGCTTTAGAGCTGATCGAATAGACAGAAGAAAAGGAGGTATACTAACCCTAGTCAAAAATAATATCAGCGCACATCAAACTGAGCTATACATGGAAGGAGCAGAATATCAGGTCCTTCAACTAAAGACCAAGAACACAGACTTCAACCTACTAAATTATTATTGTCCAAATGACCAGTCCCTTTCCCTGGACACAATACCATACAGAGGAAGACTGATAGTATGTGGAGATTTTAATAGTCACTCACAAATCTGGGGTTATGACCACATGGATAAAAGAGGAGAAGAACTTGAAAGCTGGCAAGACGATAAATGTCTTCTATTGCTTAATATGCCAAAAGATCCTCCAACATACTACTCAAGAGCATGGCAAACCACTTCCACGCCAGACTTGGCATTGTACTCAGCAGACCTAAACTGGGAAATCAATAGAACAGTGGGAAAGCAACTTGGAGGTAGCGACCATCGACCAGTCCTCCTTAGTATTAAAAATGAACTCACAGGAAATGCATGTAGCCTTCCAAGATGGAATTATAAAAAAGCAAATTGGGGACTATTTAAACACCGCAGTAGTGTTTTAGCTGGACAAATAGATATGGAAGGAAAAGACATAAACGCCATAGTCAAAGAGTTCAATAAATGTATTAATCAAGCTGCCAAGGAAGCAATACCAAGAGGAGCACGCAAACAATACAAGCCATACTGGAGTGAACAACTAGAACTGCTGCAAGAGGAATTAGAAAAAGCATGGACGGAAGTGGAAAATAACCCAAGCCAGGAACATCACAACAAACATCAACACGCAAAAGCTAAATTCCAAAGAGCCAAACTAGAAGCTAGAAGAAAGAGCTGGAAAGAGAAAACAGAGTCCTTAAATTTTGAAAAGGATGGAAGAAAACTGTGGAAATTGGTCAAACAACTAAATGATGAGGGAACAGGAAGAAGCACAAACATAACACTCGTACAGAATGGCAAAATGATTACAGGAAAGCAAGCAGTAGATAATTTCGCTAGGATATTTGCTCAAGACTGCAATATTGAAATTAGTCCAGAGAAACAGCATACAGTGCAGAGCGACCAAAAAAGTAAATTGGAACATGCTCAGCCTAGAATCAGTGATGAAAACAGCGCAGATGAAATTATGGATACATTGTTCACATATAGTGAATTGGAATTAGCAGTCTCTAAACTAAAGCTAAATAAGTCCCCAGGAATTGATGAAATATCAAATGAAATGATAAAGAATCTAGGAACAACAGCCAGAAGGAAACTATTGGACATCCTAAATATTAGCTGGACTACTGGAAAAATACCACAAATCTGGAGAGAATCAATTATGGTCCCTTTGCTTAAACCTGGAAAAGATGGAACAACACCAACTAGCTACAGACCAATTAGTCTTACAAGTTGCCTGTGCAAAACAATGGAGCGCATCATAAACCTAAGACTAAAATTTCACCTGGAAAGTAGAAAATTCCTTGCACCACAGCAGGCAGGTTTCAGGCAATGCTACTCCACAGAGGATCAAACCACATACAAGACAAAAAATCAGTTTTAGTGGCATGGATTGATTTACAGAAGGCCTTTGATAAAGTATGGAAAGAAGGATTGCTTCAAAAAATGAGAAACTACAAGATATGTGGAAATATGTACAGATGGACGAAAGCCTTTCTTCACAATAGAAGAGCCAGAGTACAAGTAATGGCAAAAAAAGTAGGAAAGTATTACTACGCCATGGAGTGCCTCAAGGAGGAGTTCTATCACCCACTCTTTTTCTCATATTTATCAATGATCTAATTGAAGAAATACCCTGTGGAACTAAGGCAGCACTGTATGCAGATGACTTGGTTCTATGGTGCACACATGAGAGCGCCATGGTTACCACAAAAATGCTTCAGAGAGCCATGGACATTTTGACTAATTGGGCTGACAAATGGTGTGTAAGTATCAATATAGAGAAGTCGGCAACAACCCTTTTTACACTTTCACCAAAACAAAGAGCAGGAAACATCTATGTAAATAAAACTATCTTAAAGGTAGATGACCAACCCACATTTCTTGGTCTAACATTTGATGCCAAAATGACATGGAAACATCATATCAGCAAAGCAGAAACAAAGGCTAGAAGGAAGATAGCTATACTAAGAAAACTGAGTGGGACAACTTGGGGAGCTAATGAAAGAATTCTAAAAAATGTATACCAACAAGCCATTCGACCACACTTGGAATATGGTTCTACAGCATGGAGTTCATCATCAAACACTACACTACAAAACCTAGATAGAGTACAGAACCAAGCACTTAGAATCATTACAGGCGCAATGAGATCCACACCAATCATAGAAATGCAGAATATCGAAGGGATGCAGTCATTGAAAGAGCGTAGAGATACTAAAATTATAATTCATGGAGAAAAGTTTCTTTCCCACCATAGTCACCCAATGAAGGAAAGATTCCAGAATCTATCACAAGGACGGCTTAAAAGAAGCAGCTTCATACACCAGGCCAAGCGTCTACGTAGACAGGTATCGGATCTACCAGAGGTAACAATACCACTGACATCTCAACCAGAACACCCCATGGGAAAAACGGATATGCCTACCAGTGACCATCCAAACAACAGTAGCAGGTGTGCATGGGGATGAACATCAGAATAATCTGCAGAAAAGAGTAGCAGCTCTCAGTTTCCTTGATGATGTTTACCCAAGTGATCTATGGACCAGAGTATATACAGATGGATCAGCACAGAATGCAGTAAAAAATGGAGGAAGTGGTGTATATGTAGAATACCCAGATGGCACCACTGATACTACTTGTATACCAACAGGGAATTACTGCAACAACTATGACTCTGAAGTCAAAGCTATTTATACAGCTGCAGAGAAACTGTTAACATTGGACAGGACCTCACAGCCTATTGTAATACTTACAGATGCAAGGTCAGTACTAGAGGCATTACAATCCAATAAACTTCCAGAGTTAAAAGAGGTACTGTCCATAGTACAAAATAGGTGTAGAGTTATACTGCAATGGATTCCATCACACTGTGGAATAGCAGGAAATGAGAGAGCTGATCAACTCGCCAAGGAAGGTGCTAACATGCAGCAACCGGATGTACCAATCAGCTATCACCAAAAGAAATCCATGATAAAGGCACAACGAAAGCCTAACTTACCTCCACAGGATGACTACCACCTACTTAGCAGACAAGAACAGGTCATCATATTTCGACTGAGAACTGGACACAATAGACTAAACAGCCATATGTATACAAAATTTAAAATTGGCACAACAGCAAAGTGTAATTGTGGACAAGTCAACCAGACTTCAGAACATATCCTTCAAGAATGTGCAAACTATGACACATTAAGATGCACATACTGGCCTTCTGATACACCAATGAATGTTAAACTTTATGGTACAAAACAAGAAATGGAAAACACTGTCCAATTTATTCAAGAAACAACACTGCAGATATAGACATTATTAGCGAACGAAAGAAGAAGAAGAAGTCTCAAAGGTATGGATGGTTAGGGGGAGTTTATAGATACATATGTTTTGTCCCCAAAGGGAGGCATTACACTGTGGCAGTATCTTAGGATTATCACATCCTGCTAGGAGCACAGCACACACATCTGAGCCAACAATCTCATCATTCTTCTGTCAGATTTGTTGACACATCCACAGTGATGCACATCAAGTATTCCTCTGCCACAACTGGACAATAAGGCAATGTCTGCTGGTCGGTAGCTCTTCAGCATCCATGATCAAAGATTATTTGATAGAAAACAAAAGTAAGAAATTGAAACAAGATGATATTTTTTCACTCGTGACAGATTTTCAAAATAACCCCCCCCCCCCCAACTTTCCTTAGTAACCTATTACAACATTCCTGGAAAGAAGACGTTATCCTTATTCTTTGTACCCGGAACCAGCAATCCAGGCCCAAGTTACTATATGGGCGATTGGTCCTGTATAGCCCGCCGAAGACGGATGTGTCGGGCCACTGGCGCAAATAAAACGGCGACACAACGCATTTACATTCTCCGGACTACATCCTGCTGGAAATCTAGAATGTATCATGGTCCTGCTACAAGAGAGATCCAGCAGGAACTTGAGAATGAACGCTGAAGAAGAAGAAGGTCCTGTATAGAATAGTTTGTTTTAGGTTGCCATGAGTCTCTCACAGTTTGTTCTGTAGAGATATTCCTGTGGACCAGGATATTGCTCTGTCAACAAATTCTCTGGGGCAAATACTGTGGTATATATTCTGGGTAGGTGTTGTTATTCTGTACATGTTGGTTGCAGAGTCGCTAATACCGATTCGGGGTAAGTGTGCTTTTAGATGGCAATGTTCCATTCTCAGTCTAAATACCCTGACTTGTTCCTGTCAGTTGAATTTGTTCATGCTGTCTTGCTCGGGGCTGTAGTTTCCATTTAGTTCTCTCCACTAAAGTCTCATAGATTATTTTAGCGGAGACGCTACTTCCCTAAAATTTTGAAGTACGTGGGATTGAGGGAGATTATCTGCTATTTTTGACAATTCGTCTTTGTTTTCAGGCATTCATTTAGCATCTAATTATTCTTTATATTTGTACAATATCTTTACTTTTTCTAAATACTCTATTTAGCTGAAAGGGAAAATAGCTCTGCTTGAATTTCTAAACCACCACCCCATACTTCCTTATTTACAGATCTGGTGCTATGCCATTATTGGAGCTAGTTTTCAAGTAGTAATGTTAAAGTTAACCATAGCATTTATTAAATGCCGTAGGGGTGTAAGATGTTAATGACCTCACATTTCAGTGGCTCTGCTATATGAGGGTGGTAGCCATCTCCTCTCCCTCGCAGTCTTTACTTCCTGGATTAATCCGGTACCCAATTAAGGCTGGGTTGACCCAGGAGCCTTTGTGATCTGAAAAAAGACCACTCATATGCGAAACCAGCCCGCTATCCACTGCCCTACCCAGCTCCCTGTATTTTTCAAGTACATGTTTTATCCGAAGATTAAGATTGTGAACTTCATCCCTTTTTATCCTAAGGTTAAGATTGTGAACTTCAGCCCATGTTTTATCTTAGGGTTAATTTGCTTCTCACTTATATTGTTGACTGGAATTTCTCTGTATAATGTTGTTCTGTTAGTTTGCAGTACAGCTGAAATATTTGTACTTTCAACTTGGCATATCCATTTTTCTGCATGTCCCCAATATATATCATTGTCTTCCTCTCACCGGTGTGTTGCCAGGCACGAAAGGGGAGCAAAGACAACACTTACCTGCCATGTAGTAAGTGGCAACTAAGGAGGTTTGTGGGTGTTATTGACATTTCCAACCCATAGGTCAAAGTGACTCTTCTTCTTCAGCGTCCATTCTCAAACTTCTGCTGAATCTCTCTTGTAGCAAGACAATGGTACTACTAGATTTCCAGCAGGACGTAATCCAGAGAAAGGAAATTCATTGTCTCCCCATTTTATTTGCATCAGTGGCCCGACTCAAAAGTAAATTAACCATGCTCAATCTGGATCTTTCAGGTCGAAAGGTACAGATATTGCAGTCATGCTGTAAGCCAAAACAACAGAATCTATTCTCCAGACTACTTCTAGATAACCATCAGGAGTTTTGGGGGCATTCATTCTCAAACTCTCACTTTATCTCTTGTATAGCAGAACACTGGTCTTACTAGATTTCCAGCAGGATATAATCTAGAGAACACAAATACATTGTGTTGCAATTGTATTTGCGCCAATACATCCGACTTCTGCGTTAGTAACTAATACATTCATTATTTTTATTACTTTGACTGAACAGTAAATGTCTGTAACTGTATTGATAGTATAGTAAGCAAAGGGTGTGATTTTTCTACACTCGTCCGAATGATGGAGGACAGGTGTATGGAGGGCTTTGAAGGGCTTTTTGTGATAGGGGTGTTGGGAGAGCTTTTTGTGATAGGGTGTTAGGAGGACTTTTTATGATAGGGTGTTAGGAGGGATTTTTGTGATAGGGTTTTTTGGTCTGCTTTTTTTTCTAACATCGCCAGAGTGGAATCCCTACAACCCTGATAGGTTATGGGTCATTATTATTATACGCCAGACGTACGAAAGAACTGGTTCTCATACTTGTTGTCATAGCCACAGACACACCACAGAGTTTTAGAATGAATGCAGATGAAGAACTTTACATCAGCGATGTTGTCATTTGTTTTTGTATTATAAATATGTTTTTTCACTTAATGATTTTTCATATTATGTGATACTAATTGGTGCTAATTAGTCATGTACAGAGCTGCAGATTATGTAATATATTTTCACAAACATATATTTTGATATTAATTGGTGCTATTTAGTCGTGTACAGAGCTGCAGACTAAACAATATATTCATATTTGATATATCAACATTGTAATCATTTAAATATATTTGTACTTCACTAATGAAGATATAAATCTTTTGAGCAGACATCAAATATTTTTTTATTGTAGGAGTGTACAAACATTTCATTATGATTTTTGGAGCTTTCCCTGAATGCGTGCCTACCAAAATATTTTTATTATTTCTCTTGGTTATGTTTGTCAGATAATGGGTATTTATTAGCCCAAATGCTAACCCTAACTCATACAACTCTCCTAACCACACATACAATCATCTTAAATAAATAAATATTTAAGTTAATAAACATAGATAAACAAATTTATAAACATAATCAGGGAAATAATCAAAATACAATTTTATTGGGTAGGCACGCATTCGGGGACAGATCCTGATTGTTTCTAAAATAAATCCTCAATGTTTCATCTTCAGCATTTTTTTAATCAAACTTCCACTGGATCTCTCTTGTAGCAGGACAATGGATGGTCCTAGATTTTATCTCTCTTGTAGCAGGACAATGGATGGTCTTAGATTTTATCTCTCTTGTAGCAGGACAATGGATGGTCCTAGATTTTATCTCTCTTGTAGCAGGACAATGGATGGTCCTAGATTTTATCTCTCTTGTAGCAGGACAATGGATGGTCTTAGATTTTATCTCTCTTGTAGCAGGACAATGGATGGTCCTAGATTTTATCTCTCTTGTAGCAGGACAATGGATGGTCCTAGATTTTATCTCTCTTGTAGCAGGACAATGGTCCTAGATTTTATCTCTCTTGTAGCAGGACAATGGTCCTAGATTTTCAACAGGATGTAGTCTAGAGAATGGAAATACGTTGTGCCTGTGTTTTATTTGTACCAATGGCCCAACACATTTGTCTCAGTGCTCTATATTATATTATCCATGTACTAAGGGAAATTTTCAGCACATTGTGTGGTTTCCTGATCATTTATCTCTACAAATTTTGCTGTGTCAAATATTTGCTTTATAACAGTAATTAACAGACTGCCAATCTACATACTTTGAAAGTTTATGAATGACCAGTGTTGCCGTGTGATTCGTATCTTTAGTTTCTTCCAACCTCTTGGATATCACAGGGATCTCTTCCCTGCACATGATAGTACTGATGGTAATGACAGAACAGTTCGACTTGCTTAAAACGTGTCGAGTCTGTGAATGATCTTTATGAAGGGAAATTGAAGTGTAAAATAATGACTTTGTAACAGGACTTTAAAAAAAGTCCCACCAAAGATGGATGTGTCGAGCCATTGCGGAAAAATAACAGCGACATAATTTATTTCCATTTTCTGGACTACACCCTGCTGGAAATATAAGACTATTGTCCTGCTACAAGAGAGAACCAGCGGGAGTTTGAGAATGAACGCTGAAGAGGATGAAGTAAAGAATGTGTACATGCATTGAGAGATTATAAATGGCTGATGCTGCTGTGAGTCATTGATATCTCTAGTTTCTTCCAACCTCTTGGGTAGGGTATCTCATGGATATACTTCTCTGGACATGATAAGCTCTTCCATCCTCTTGGGTATCTCATGGATACACTTCCTCGGTTGTGAGGGCATTTGATGGCTGGTCACATTCTATAGAAAGTCATATTGGCTCAGAAGTCATACTGAAGTGGGATGAAAATATCAGATATCACAGCTAAGATATACATTTTGACAATTTATTCCATTATCCGGAGTGTACCCTGGTGATCTTCAGGAGTTAAAGAGTCAAAGCAGAAGAGGAGTTCAGTATCACCCTGCCTTATTGAACAATATTTCCATGAGTTAAATGTTTTTTCCAACTGACTAATCTCATTCATTAAAGATGATGATGAAATAATCCCTTTAGATGTACGCAGGTAGCTTTAGATGTACGCAGGTAACTTTAGATGTACGCAGGTAGCTTTAGATTTACACAGGTAGCTTTAGATGTACGCAGGTAGCTTTAGATGTACACAGGTAGCTTTCGACAGTCCTTCTAGAAAAACCACATGTCCTCATCGGTTGAGTAACTGAGGTGATACACAAATTCGCATAAGATTTACTGTTTCTTCTTCTTCAGCATTTATTCTCAAACTCCCATTGGATCTCTCTTATAGCAGGACAATGGTTAAACTAGATTTCCAGCAGGATGTAGTCCAGAAAATGGAAATATGTTGTGTACCCGTTTTATTTGCACCAATGGCCCGACACATCCATCCTCTGCAGTATTTGCCATTTCAAAATTTATGGTTGTCTTAGGGAGTTTTATGGATACATATTTAGTCCCTGAATGGAGACATTCCAGTGTGGCAATATCCCAGTATCATCACATCGTTCTAGGAGGGCAGAATTATATGTCTGGGCCAACTAGTTCATCCATTCTTCTATCAGATCTGTTGACCCATCTGCAGTGATGCCACCTAGTCTTCCCCGCCATGTGGGATTGTACCACCTAGTCTTCCCCGCCATGTGGGATTGTACCACCTAGTCTTCCCCGCCATGTGGGATTGTACCACCTAGTCTTCCCCGCCATGTGGGATTGTACCACCTAGTCTTCCCCGCCATGTGGGATTGTGCCACAAAGGTGCAATGTTTACTGCATCTCTTCATCATCTATGATGATTTTTCACAGGTTGTCATCCTCGAGACAAGACATGCAGCAGCAATGATGATTTTTCATAGGTTATCATCCTCGAGACAAGACATGCAGCAGCAATGATGATTTTTCACATGTCATCCCATCCCCCCAACTTTCTTGTCATCTCTCTATGACATGCCTGAAAAGAAGAGTTCCTATTTTGTGCTCCTTGAGCTAGAATTCTAGGCCAGGGTTATCACACAAATAAAACCATGAAGGAGTATGAGGTTGCCTAGATTCTTCCTGTGCCGGGTGGTGAAGTTTTGCTTTCATCTTCTGAAGGGTGTTTCTCGTAGCATTTTTTAAGGGAAGTTTTCCAGGACTTTTTCAAGTCCCAGATGAATCGTTTACTCTTCATCAGCTGTTATTCTCAAACTCCCACTGGATCTCTCTTGTAGAAGGACAATGGTCCTACCAGATTTGCAGCAGGATGTAGTCAATCATCGGCTGTGTCCCAGATGAGCGTGGTGATGTGTCATTAGCTAGAAAGTATTCTACTCCAGCAGAAATCTCAACAGTTCAAGCATGGATCATATAGACATAGATCTCAGCATGGAGATACTGGTCTCAACAGACTTCATCACAGTGAACACCAATGTTTTCTCTTGATCCCAAAAGAGGAGCAAAGAATAGCAACACTACCTTCCATGCCTGTCATAAGATTCAACTATGGAGGTCATGGGGTGAAGTTGGCTTTTCCATTCCATATAGGGTCAAAGTAACTCAGAAGTCATGCTGAAGTCAGATGTGTCAAGCCAAAAGAAGCAGAAATCGGATCAAAACTACAAACCATGACACAATGCATTCTATATTTCAGACTTCATCCTGCTTATCTGCAGAAATTTGATAACAAATGCAGAAGTTGACTCTTATGACATGCATAGAAGGTAAAAAGTGTTGCTATTCTTTGTTCCCATTTTGGGCCACAACAACAGTGTGGTGGATCGTTCAGACACAGATCTTCTTCGTTCTTTCTCAAACTCCTGCAGAATGTAGTCCAGAGAAGGGAGTGCGTTGTGTCATGGTTTCCAGCAATGCTGCAATATCTGTGCTTTTTGGCCTGACATATCCAGCTTTAGCATGGTTTTGGGCCATGCTGACCCTATATTGGATGGGACAGCCAACTCCATCTCATAACCTCCTTAGTCGACCCATGACATGCATAGAATATAAACAGTGGTGCTATTCTTTGCTCCAATTTCGGGCCACAACAGCACACCACATGTGCAATGGATCGTTCGGACACAGGTCTTAAGCAGAATTCATCGCTGCGAAGATTATGAAGTGGAGGTAAACAAGCCAAAGTTCAGCACCGTAACCACTTATTATGACATACGTACGTAGGTAACATTGTTACTATTCTCTGCTCTTCTTTTGTATGTCCTTGTAACATATGGGTGTGTGAATCTCATTCATAATCACATGTATATTAGTTTCCAAACGAAATATTTATATCTACCGCTATATGCCATTAAATACTTTTTATTTTGTAAACTCATGTTTCACAATATAATCTGCATGCATTTTTTGTGTCACAATGAAATGTATATCATTATTCTATGCTTTATTTTGGTAATTCAGAAAGTTATATTGAACATTTTTTTGGTAATTCAGAATGTTATATTGAAAATGTTTTTGGTAATTCAGAATGGTATATTGAAAACAATTTTGGTAATTCAGAATGTTATATTGAAAATTTTTTTGGTCATTTGGAATGTTATATTGAAAAAACTTTTGGTAATTCAGAATGTTATATTGATAAAAATTTTGGTAATTCAGAATGTTATATTGAAAACATTTTGGTAATTCAGAATGTTATATTGAAGATTATAGGGGTACCGGATTGATAGCATCAACACACAGAGTCAGGATTATATTTTGAGCAAGTATTTTCTCTGTTTCGAATGAAACATTTCCCGCCAAAGGCGGATGTGTTGGGCCATTGGCGCAAATAAAACGGCAACACAACGCATTTCCATTCTCTGGACTACATAACTGGAAATCTTGTAGGATCATTGTCCTGTTACAAGAGAAATCCAGTGGGAATTTGAGAATGAACGCTGAAGAAGAAGAAGAATGAAACATTTGAATATAGCTTCTATTTTGAGCAAATATTTTCTCTGTTTAGAATGAAACATTTGAATATAGCTGATATTTTGAGCAAATATTTTCTCTGTTTCGAATATTATGTTTATACTTTATTAATAAACAGTTTTCTAATAACATTTGTTATTTGTTTTTCAACTGTGTGTTGCTGGGGGCCTGAAATAGCAGCACAGAATAGAAACACTGTTTACCATTCCATGCAGGATGTAAGAGGCTGTTATGGAGGTTATGGGGTGAAGTTGACTGTCTCATCTCATATAGGGTCAAAGTGATCCAAGCCATGCTGAGGTCAGATGTCGCAGACCGAAAGGAGCATATATCCATTCTCTAGGCTACATTCTGCTAATCTGCAGGAGTTTGAGAAAAATGCAGAAGAAGAAGTACTTGCTTATATCATTTTATTGGCAGGCAATGCAGCAATAGACAGCACAATACTGAGAAAAGATGAAGCAGACTTGATCAAGGCAGTAATAAATTCATTTCAAGATGAAGATTTTGTCAATGAGGCTGAGAACGTACACATACAGAGAATGTCAGTAATGGAAGTATCTAGAGGGGAGGGAAGGAAAAGTAAATTTTTTGGAAAGTCCCAAAGGTCACACAAGCAAGACCTGACTGGGACTCTGAGTCTACATACACTGGGATGGCTGCTGGAACGGAGAGTGGAGCACTTATGGAAGTGCCCCACGTGCTGTGATGCTAGATTCTAATCAAGAATCTGGAGACTGCCTTTTTGTATGCCTCATATATGTTTGTTTTTGTTGACTCATTTATTTCTGTAATCCATTGTTTGCAAAGGTTTGCCCCTGGTTTGTATCCATCTTGTCGGTATAGTAATGCTTTTTTGAGGGGGCCCTGTCTGATGGTAGTCTGGAAGCATGTGAGAACCTCTGTTGTCTTCTGGTGTAATTGTGAATTGGCATTGTGTTTGTTACTGATGTTGTCATTTCTGATTCTGTAGTTTATTATTACTGTGAGAATTTCACACGGCACAGAAGCACAGACAAACATCATGATAAATGGGCATAAATTTGAGGACGTGAATATTTTCAAATACCTCGGATCCTGCGTATGCAGCGACGGAAAACACAAAACAGACTTAAAGATATGCCCCTAAGGCTGGAGAAATATAACTGATATGTCAAGGTTAACTTTAATTTGGAAAATATAAATCAGTGTTAGTGTGAAAATCTAACATTGAATCTGACTTATGTTGTTTATTGTGTTGTGTTGGTGTGTAAGCTGAACACTCACTGCAGTCATGGAGAAAGGATACAGACCTTCGAATACAAATGTTACAGACAAATTCTGCACATCTCCTATAGAGAGCATGAGACAAATGTGTCAATCAATCAAGTGCCATGCCGAATGGCATAGGCGATCATGTTTCTCCACGACTCTCTCTTGTGTTGTCACTGAGCTCGGTTTGTGAAATTTTACCGTGCCACAATACTAGTCCATCTAGCGACAAATGTGTACATTAGAAATAAAATAGATTCATACAAGAATCATTAATTTCAATAGTAAAGCAACAAATATACCTACTTGCATTGTTTATAGGTCTGTTGCTTAGGTGGAGGTGGGTGGTGGGAGGTGGGTGTTCAACTCCCCTCTTCCACCCTTAGGAAATCATGTTTTTTATTTGCTAGGAATTTAGCCAAAAGTTGAGTGAAATCCCTACATTAACGATTTTTCACAAAATATTCATCAGCTTTCTCATCAAAAAAGTCATCAGCTTTCTCATTTAAAAAATCAACTTTCTCATCAAAAAAGTCATCAGCTTTCTCATAAAAAAGTCATCAGTTTTTTTATCAACAAAGTCATCAGCTTTCTCATCAAAAAAATCATCAGCTTTCTCATCAAAAAATCAACTTTCTCATCAAAAAAGTCATCAGCTTTCTCATCAAAAAAGTCATCCGCTTTCTCATCAAAAAAGTCATCAGCTTTCTCATCAAAAAAGTCATCAGCTTTCTCATTAAAAAAGTCATCAGCTTTCTCATTAAAAAATCAACTTTCTCATAAAAAGTCATCAGCTTTCTCATAAAAAATCAACTTTCTCATCAAAAACGTCATCAGTTTTTTCATCAAAAAAGTCATCAGCTTTCACATAAAAAAATTCATCAGCTTTCTCATCAAAAAAATCATCAGCTTTATCATCAAAAAGTCATCATCTTTCTCATCAAAAAAGTCATCAGCTTTCTCATCAAAAAGTCATCATCTTTCTCATCAAAAAAGTCATCAGCTTTCTCATCAAAAAAGCCATCAGTTTTCTCATCAAAAAAAGTCATCAGTTTTCTCATAAAAAAGCCAACAGTTTTCTCATCAAAAAAGTCATCAGCTTTCACATCAAAAAAGTCATCAGCTTTCTCATCAAAAAAGTCATCAGCTTTCTCATCAAAAAAGTCATCAGTTTTCGCATCAAAAAAGGTATCAGCTTTCTCATCAAAAAAGTCATGTTTTCGCATCAAAAAAGTTTTCAGCTTTCTCTTTAAAAAAAAGTAATCATCTTTCTCATTCAAAAATTCATCAGTTTTCGCATCAAAAAAGTCATCCGTTTTCACATCTAAAAAAGTCATCACCTTTCGCATCAAATAAGTCATCAGCTTTCTCATAAAAAAAGTCATCAGTTTTCTCATAAAAAGGAAGGAATTACATAAAAAAATTTAATAATTTATTATTTTATAGGTAAATCCCCTTCCTCAATGAAAACTTGTCTGCGGTTCTAATGTTTTTTTTGGATGTGTGATGATATGATTATTCGTTATAAACTATACTACAGGGAACAGTCGAGGTTGGAAGAAGCAGACGAAGACTAAGAAAATCATGGACAGGCAGCATCAAGGGCTGGATAGGTCAAGATATTTTCACACTCATCTGCGTTGTTGAAGAAAGAATTTGCTGGAGAACTGTGGGTGTTGTTTCATCCCATGTGGTACTACTGTGAACCTGGCAGGTTATATCAGTTTTACCCAACCTTTTCTTTAAACCTTTCCCCACCCTCAATCTTTCAAAAATTCTGATGCCACCCCCCAGTCCTACATTTTTTATAGGTCTATTCAAAAAATGACTTATTCCATAAATGAAACCTAATTATAACTTGTTCAGGACACAAGACTTGCGTTTTAGGAAGAAAACACTAGAAAATTATTAAAATAAAAAAAAACAGTTAAGTAGGCTAAATTTTCAAAACATATAATGGACAACTAAATCTCAAGAACACAATTTTTTTTAAGTGTCCCCCAAACAATGAAATCCCCCCCCCCCCTTTTCACCTTTGGGGCGTGTGCCACAACACCGGGTTATAGGCTTATAGTATGGTGTGATAGCAGGGAGACGAACATGAGGTAAATGGGAACTGTCGCTGACCTTTCGTGCGAAGACGGTTCCTCATCTGTAATGAATAGGCTATTGTAATGTTAAACTTCTGTCATGTTTAGGGGAAATGTCACTTTATAAAAAAAAAAAAAGGAACGTGCCAACTCTGATTAAGAACCTCGAATAAATAGGTCAGACTTAGGCCTGTTCAATCAATCGTCTCATTTTATCCTCACGCTAACCCCCCCCCCCCCCCACCACAAAAACCCAACGACCGAGAAATACAGGAATACTCAAAAACGTATACACTGTAAACTAATAACGATGTACACAGGAGACACAGTCACGTGACATTTACAGTGTATGAATAAATGTCTCCTTAGTTGATGATTGGTCGATAAGGGATTACAACCTTTTGGTTAAGGTATGTTGACATCATGGACTTAGAATATCATGGCCTGTCAGAAACACTAATGTGGAAGTGTTGAAAGAGTCAAATGCGAAACGGACCCTAATAAATAATATAAGAAAAAGACAATCTTCATATTTTTGGCCACTTCATGAGACAATGAGGTTTGGAGAATATAGTCACAACAGGCAAGATTGAAGGCAACATAGACATGGCTACAACGTGAAAATATATTAGACAGTTTGACAACATGGCACCGCAGGGAAACAACAACGTGTTTGATACATAATACTGGAGACAGGGAGATATGGAGAGCAATTGTCGCCTACGCCAGCCGGCATGGCACCTGATGATGATGTTGATATCGACATAGCGTAAATAGGCTTCAATTTTTAGCAAGTGTACTTGCGTTACAGCAAACACACACATCGTTAGGCTGCTTATTGTTTGGTGAAGGTTCTACTGGCTTCGTGAACTGTTATTCCACGTGATCTGGTGGTAAAAGTCCATTCGAACCACTGATTGTGGATTATTTTGATCGTCTGTGTCTCACGTCATCTGTGTCATGAAAATGTTCGGAGATGAACTCCGTGAACACAGCATTCATTCACAGTCATATGTTTATCAATGAACTCTCTAGTGATTGCAAAGATAGTCTTGAAAAGATAATCCATTTTTCACCAAGATCGATGCCTTCTGGTGCACACATCTGTTCAAGATAGATGTCTTCTGGTGTAAACATCTTTTCAACTTCTTGTTTCATCTTCTGTATCCATTCTCAAGCTCCTGCAGATAAGCAGGATATAGTCCAGATAAACGTTGTGCCATAATTGACAGCTTAACTGACAAATCGAACTTCAGCATAGCCTCTAGGTCAATTTGACACTGTGGGGTGAGACCAGTGTTATAAATATGTTATAGGTCATATAAGTAGGGGGAGGGGGGAGGAGTAATTCCCTTTAAAAAGTCATTCGTGTGTTTTCGTGTATCAGATCTTCATGTGATGTTCCTTTTGTGAAAATCTCTACGGGGGGGGGGGGGGGGGGAGACTTTTTACCCGCATTTTGGCCAAATTTCTAATGCTAAAAGGCATAGACCTATTCTGATTTGCTAAAGGACGGGAAATTGAATATCTCAACCCTACGGGCCTTTATGGGACAACAAACTCCACCTTAAATTCCTCTTAGTTGCTGCTTACGATATGCTTAACAGGTAACAGTTTAGCTCCCCATGCTCCCCTTTCAGACCCGCCAACCAAGGACGATTTCTATTGTAAATTAAGTTTATCTATCACTACGTTCAGTTTTTGTTTACTAGAAACAGATTCTTGAAGAGATTCTTTCTTTTTAATTATATCAAAGAACATAGGTCAGCTGTGATGGAAATTTAATTTATTTATTGGATAATCTCCGTGACAGAAGACACATGGCTATCACATAATACTATGAATTAATTAATACTTCTACAGAAAATACCTTATGACCACTGATCTATGTATAAATAAATCAAAGTCTTCACGCTCTACCGCATTTAGGATTACCAAGCATGTTTATTCGCTTGAACAAAGCGAGACCAAGTGTGTTGATTTGAACAAGTAACACATTTCTTGTATTTGTAAACTGTTATAGAAACTGGGACATAGGCAAAACAGGGCGAGATATAAGTCAGTGTTATAAAACCAAGACAATCTTGGTGAGACCTGGACACATCTTTGCACTCAATACATACAATTACAATACATACGTGCCATTAACATAAACAAATATATATTTCCGCAATTTTAGTAAGCAATGTATCAAGTCAAAATATTTTGAGTTTACATTTTTTTTAAACTCAGCTGACACAGGTGGATGTCGTTATATTGTGGAATTGCGTTATTGTTGAAAGTAAATTTTCTCTCAAAAATGAAGCGTTTTAAAACTCACAAATTGCAATCCCATTTTTTTCCTTTATTTTCTTGTGTTAACGAAATTATAATTAGATCTTTTAAATTACGAATTAAGAACTATGGCCATTAAAAACTGTAAGACTATATTATTACTTTGTATCAAAATTGTTTATTCTTTCCAATAAATAACAGTATCAAAAATACGTTTAAGTGTAACCGTGTAAATACAAATAATACTAAAATTTAGATAATTTCATGACAAAAAAGTCGAGTGAAGCACTTTCTAAGCAGCTCTCCTATACCCCCGTAATCCTCTTTCGAGGCGGTATGACATAGCAGGCGCCGACATTCGAAAGCCACTCGGACGCTAAGTATAGCTCACCACTTAGCTGAGCACGTTTATGCTGTTAACATTCCGTACGACCGAAAACTTCACCCCGGTGACTTCGTCCTGTCTTAACATGTCATATGGGGAGGAACCAGCCTAGATCCCAAGCGGTACTGTGACGAGCGAGCTGACTCGACACTGGCTGAACCTTGACCCCGCGGTGGAGTCTAAGACATGTGAACGGACTACTGACACTAGTTCCCATACAAAGTCAAGAGCCAACTTTTGTATAAAGTTCCGCGGGGAACTTGAACCTGATACGGACATTATACCTTAACATCCAAAAGCTTATGTGCCACACTTTTGTTCACCATGTCAACAGTTAGGGAAGAATGTCGTGCATATTGCTTTCAAAAAAACGTTTTTATAAATAGTAGAACGGGGAATAGTTACATAAAATCACTCAAAATAAATGAGAGTTGTTTATTAAAATTATATTACCACATGATCAGATCAAAATATTTGTGTTCTTATGATTTATTAATACATTTGCACATATTAATACATTTCACATGTATTACATCCCCTTATCTGATAGTATCTGCGGGGTTATGACCCTTAATGAATAATGGAAATGTCCACTCTCTATAGCCCTGCTATCCTAGACAGAGCCTCAAAATATATTTCACAAAATTATTTTTCCATACAGAGCCTCAGTTTTTATCCCATTGTTCCATTGCAATCGCATTTTTATCTTCTTAAAACTTCAAGTACAAAAAGATCCATGTTTTTATGTTATGAGTTTAATTCAAGTACAATTAGTTTTCGCAAAAACAAAACACATGAAATTTGTTTGGACAATCATTCAATCATGACTATTACATTTTTGTTTGTAAATGTTTTGTGTCTTTTGCTAGGTCATATCGACTTACTGTACCGTGTCTCTTGTCAAATACAGTCACGTGAACTCATTCTTCTAAATGACTTTACTTGACGTTGATTTGTCATTGGCTGTTGACACAATGTATACAAAAGTGACCAATTAAAATCACTGTAATGGTTAAATAATGTGACTTCAGGTGGATTATTTTCAAATAGTCCACACAACTAATTGAGAGACAAGATTATACAGTGTAGTAAACAATGTGTAATGGGGAATTTTTGATACCACATTGGTATATTCCGGTCATTTCTATTTGTACTGGTGTCTTTCAGCAGACATGGGTTACATGCGATCTGTTGCATTCTTTATCTTTATAATAACTAATGAAACCAGTATTCTGGTTTTCACACTTTTCTTTTATTAATATATGATATGCAAGTTGTTTGGGAAAATTAGCGGTATATTGCCCTGAATGATAGATGCACAAAATAACCACCATTTAACACGTATTGTGTTTAGGCAAGTGCCACCAACTCGTTCCGTCAAAAGCACTAGACAACACAAATTGTTTTTAAAAAGTCACACACCATTAGTGTTTTTTTTAAATCTCGAGAGGGGAACAAATAATAGCAATACTGTTTGCTTTCCATGTATATTTTAAGAAACGACTAAGGAGGTTATATGGTGGAGTTGGCTGCCCCCTCCTATATAAGGTCACAATGATACAGTGCCATTATAAAGTCGAATGTGTTAGGTCAAAAGCGAAGATCTCGCATCAATGTTGTGAACAATGACAAAACGCTAATTTGCAGGAGTTTGAGAACAAACGCAGACTCAATTATCCAGAGTGAGAACTAAGATGGAAAGCATCTATGTCTTGTTGACTAGATCTCAATTTTCTTTTTATCTCCTGTTACCAGGGTTGATCACATCATCCGTAATATCACTCCCTTAATAATCACTTGTGCTTGTGCTTCTTTCTCTCCCACTTTCATCATCCCTTGCCTCCCATTTCGTCATACGTGTGTTTCTATTCATTGTTAGTCAGCTATAGTTTGTCCTGATGATGGTTTCTTTTTCAAAACTTCGTATGTCTTTGCGTCTATTCGCTAGTATGTCGTGTGTATACATATTGACAACATTTGTATCTAAATCCGTTTTTCCTTATATTCCACTGTGTTGCCCCAGCCCTCGTATTTCCAGCCGATGTGTTGTTCCGGGCACTAGAGATTAATTCCAATAGACAAGAGAAAAAAGCTTGTCATCTTTCCTCAAGGATTATTACTATCGTATATCTTATGCGTCGCATAATTCTTTTCTCCTTCTTCCTCGTTTTCCAGCAGGTCAGATGCTGATATGGATTCCATCAAAGAACTGTTCTGTAGTTAGAAGCTCCAGTGCAGTAGTTAGTGCAGTAGAGCTTTCCGCCAGAATTGTTTCAGATAGCCATCGTTTCTCACTTGTGCTGTGATATAGTGGGCAGTTTTGTAAAAAGAATAGAAGCATTCAAAAACTTATTTTTGTGTCGCAGATCTGGAAGAATCTGCGCCATAGTTTCATTTTTGGGTGAAATTATCCCCCTCCCTTCAAATATATAGCCCCAAACGTGGACCTAATTACATTTTGAGAACCACTGATCTTTATCTGCTTTATCTTTTTATGTGTTCGTCCTCAAACTCCTGTATGTTATCATGATGTAATCCGGAGAATGGAATGTGGTATGTCATGATTTACATCGTGGTTGCGATATCTGCGCCTTTCGATCTGACACACCATATTCAGCATGATTTCTGGATAGCATGATCCTCTATTGAATAGGAGAGCCAAATCAACCCCCCCCCCCCCCAAAAAAAAAAAACCTTCTTAGTCACATTTTACGATGTGCATGGTAGACAACAATAACAGTACCACTAGCTTTGCTTCTTTTTCCACACCACATTGGCAACACTGATCTAAACCACATATCACAGTACACACCACGCATTGTTTGTGTTTTGGTTTTTCTTGCTAGTCCTAATGTTGACATCTTAAGAGCAATCTTACTTTCGTGAACTGTGCTCACGAGATAGAAATAGGGCTCTGTTTACTGGAAGAAAACTTGACTATTGTGTCTTAGATAGTCACACTGACTAAACATAATGCTTCATTAATAAAATATAATTTAGTCACAGTAAACAGAGAACTTCCCACTTTATAGAAAGTGGTTTTCACTTTATAGAAAGTGGTTTTACGTTTGCAATGAAGGGGAGATAATATGTACAGTTGTCAACATATTTGTTTTAATTAATTATTGTGTCAAAACAAAGTTGAGAAATCTATTCCTGATGTACTTTCACTTTAAACTTGCATTTACCAATTAGTGTGTTCTTTTTTTTAAATTGTATGCATCTGTCTAAAATATTTTTAAAAATTATTATGAAACTCTCACACTTAGGCTGACACATTAAGTGTTTCCTATATACAAAAACGAGAAATTTGGATGAGATCCCCTTGTTCTATCAATTTAAAAAAAATCATAGGGTTACTGTTTCATTGTTACAGTTACTCTTACTGTAATTACTGTTACTCATTGGAGCACCTGCCATCTGATGTTAAAATGGTACCAAGATAATTGACTTTATCCCCATGATTTAATGTTGAATCATAGATAGTATATATCTTCCTTCATTAGACAAAGGCGTTGGACTTACATCAGCCATGTTCTCAGAATGAACAGCCTAAAAAATCCCCAGCAGTCATTATATTTGGTGCCACCTAGAGTAAGAAGAGGGAGACCTAGAGAAACTCTACGAAGAACCATTAATAGAGAAGGCATGTCAATGAACCTAAACAACACGCAACAATTGAAAGACCTGGCAACACAGACAGAAATGGAAAGCTATGGTCTCTGCCCTATGCGCCGCATATGGCCCTGGAGGAACATAACATAACATAGATAGTAATGATGTATTCTGGCGGTGTGTATTTCTTGAAACAGCCATTACTTCTAGTTTCTTCTTGTTTAGACTGAGAGCTTTGTTTTCACTTTTTTGTACTACCATGTCTAACAAACTTTAAATTTCTTTTTCTCCCCCTGCAATCAGAAATGTATCCTCAGCATATGTTAGATTATTCAGATTTCGTAACCTCTAGCTGCTATTCCTAGCATGCTTTCTAAGTTTAATATAATATCCTCTGTATACAGGAAGAAAAGATCTGGTTACATTACACATCCTTGTCTGATGCCCATCTCTATCTTTTGAAATTCTCCTACATTGCCGTCAACACTCGACACAGCTGTTTGTTTCCAATACATGTTTCTTACTATCTTTAGATCTTTTCCATCAACATAGCTGTCATATTATTTTTATATACAATCATATGTAGTAGAATTTATGTGCGTATTCTTATACAACTTCTGATTTATGAAACAACAGAGAATGAACAACGTAAAAACAAACTCAATGAACTGCTTTTTGCTGACGATAAAAACATCATGTATGATGATGAAGAAAAACTGCAAACTCACATCAACTCACTATCAAGAATATGCAATAAATACAACATGCAGATCAACCGACAAAAGGCAGAAACTATCCAAATAACGAGATCAACAGACAAAAAGCAGAAACTATGCAAATAACGATATTAACAGACAAAAAGCAGAAACTATGCAAATAACGAGATCAACAGAGCATTTAAACATTCAAATAGAGAACACCAAAATAATACAAGTCAAAGAGTTCAAGTACCTACGAAGTATCTTTACAGAAGACGGATGAGTCAATTGAGAGATAGAAACAAGATGTAAAAAAGGCAAATATTGTGATATACCAGATGTCACTTTTGCTATAACACCCAAAAAACAACACGGAAGTTAAGAAACACATAAGTAAGAGCATCGTTCTGCCAACACTATGCTACCAATGTCAGATTTGGCAACTAACACCTACACATAAGAGAAAGATCGTAAGATGCGAAATGTCTAAGTAAGACTATTTGAGTCACCAGATTCGACAAGGTGCGCAATTAGAACATCAGACGGATACTAAGTATAACATAGTGCATCAAGTATATAGAGAAACAACCGATAAAATTGTTTGGACGTCTTATGAGGATGAACGTTCCCATTAGAACGTATAACAAGATTTAACTAATGATAAAAAGCTAAGGGCAGACCAAGGAAAAGATAGACAACATCAAGACCATCCTGAATAAACATGACTGCACTACAACCATAGCAACATACCTGGCTCTGGAACACAGACTACATCTTCTATACAAACCTCTACCCTCAGCGGCAAGTGTGGACGTTACGACAATAGACAATTCTTATAAAAACGTCCGCATTAGTAATAATTACTGAAATTTAAACCCCCTCCCTCCATTGTCCAAACTATTTTATCTGTTGTTTCTATATATATTCTATGCATGGTGTTATATCTATTATCTTTCTGATGTTCTCATTGCGCATTTTGTTGAGTCTGGTGATTCCAATGACCTTCTTCAGACATTTCATTTTGCAAGTTTTGATCTTAAATACATCAAAAATCCTGTACACCATTCAACATAACTGCAGAATGTTCAGAGTGCTCAATAATTACATACTTGGGTTATACATTGTTCACTTTCTCCACCTTGGATTCACTAGACATTTGGGGTGCAAAGGGAACGCATTGCACTAGGCGGACCCAGGGTTAGCAGATAACCAAGACCCCAAATGTACCTCCTCGCGGTGCACCCTGGAAACAGAAATACAGCAGCTCGAGCTAATTCTGGCCAAATCATTTGGGGATCGTGTCCGAGAATGTGGAGGCAGCAGATGGAAAGAGATTTGACTGCACAAGAGACAGACAATATCTCCGACACCACCAGCATCACCACATATAGCGACACTATCGACATACAGTGAAGCTAGTCAGTCCAGTCCGAACTGCAAATAGAAAGTGAAAAGAACTGCGTGAACTGCAAATAGAAAGTGAAAAGTTTCTAGGAAAGGGGAACTACAAGATCCGTCAGCTCGAGGCGAGCTTCTAGTTACCTGTGCTCCTTACAGGCGGAGACCCAGACCCATTCATTGGCGTTCGGAAAAGCAAGAAGACCTAACCCAACTCTAATGTCGAGCCTTCCTAAACCAGAAATATGCTCGCTAAGAGAAAGGGTTCCGTACCCGATGGGCTTAGGCAAGAAAGGCACACCGATGGATGTCCTGGCCCAACTCTACTGTCAAGTTTTCCTATACCGGAAGTACACTTGCAGAAAGAAATGGTTCCGTACCCGATGGGCTCAGGCACAGAAGAGGCAACGATTTAGCCCTGGCCTAACTCTACTGTCAGGTTTTCCTACACCAAATCTACACTGACAGAGAGAAAGGGTTCAGTACCTGATGGGCTCAGGCGATATTGGGACAAGGTCGCTCAGCTCGAGAACGCCTTGCTCTCAAACGCGTGATGTGAGACTCGAAATTGGACAAGGGGTACACGATGTCGGTGAATGACACCTCGGCTAAGAAGGCGAAAGAGCCAGGGTCCAACTCTTCTGTTGAGTTCTTCCCCTTAAGGAGCCAGTCTCACGGATGAGAAACGGTTCAGTACCCGATGGGCACAGGCACAATACGTCCAATTACACGAGGCAAGTTCATAGACAGTGGAACACCTCGTACGAGTCAGACGAGAGCAAAAATCGTCTTGGCGAAGAGTCACCACATACACGTGTGCCTGGAGACAGATATGGAGGCTGTCACAGGCTAGGGTAGCCCACCCGAATTGTCAAGGCATGCCAAAATCGGATATGCTAAGCCTACACGGCGCATAACTGTGGCACAACGTAATCATGCTCCCGGCGGAAATCACACGGATATCCGTGCTGGTTACAATGGAGCGAACACAAATCAAACAAACAAACACACTAGACATTTATGAATCACATTTATGGATTTAGAAGTTATTCATCTGACATTGGACTATTTAACAATCTCAAAAGCATTAATCTATTGTTTCTTTTGAACCCTGTGCTCGCTTTTATTGCGGCGTTCTTTGCCAGAGAAACTTCTACCATTTATTCATTTTAACACAGGTGGGAGAGTTGTAAGGAATATCATTGTAACACATTTGGGAGAGTTGTAATGAATATAATTTTAACAGTGGGTTGTCTAATATTATTATGTATAAGGGTTAGTCATGGTCGCTGTAAGTTATTGAGTAATGGATGATAAGTTTGGGTTTTCTGTAACGTGATACACTGACAAATTATCACTTTCATTTATTCCAAAGACAGTAAGTGAGAAAAGGAATCGTGGATGTTAAAGTGTGAGGTCTATGGCACCATCTTTGTCCTTAGGTGGTATGCTAGTCATGTTAAGCACCTACGACTCAAAGTACACAGATTGAGTAAACTGTAGATTATAGGGACATCATATATATTGCTAGTTTCTTTGCCATTCCTACAATACGAAAGTTATAAATATATTTTTGAATATATAGTATATTCACAGTTTACTGAAATAATCACCATTCTTCAGTTTTTCTTTTTTTTAAATAAAGAAAGTATCTTATGGCGAGGTATGCGCCTTTCAGCCACAAAAAAAAAGGTACTGTTTCAGATCATCCAGTAACCATGATTCCAATATTAACATTGTGATGACATAAACGTATTGAATATATAACTCGGCGGTTATGGTTTTGCAGCACTCCCTGAAATACATACTCTCGAAATCATTGGTTCCCGTGTGTTGCCAGATGACAGAAGGGGGGGGGGTAAAGAATTGCAACATTATTACTCGCCACTTATGTTGTAAGAGGGTAGTAAGCAGGTCTTGGGCTCGCGTTGGTTGTTTCATCCCCAAAAAGGTCAAAGTAGTAGGATGTGTCAGACCGAAAAGCGCAGATATCGCAGCTAAGGTATAAGCTATGACACAATGCACTTCGTTCTCCGAACTACATAATACTAATATTCAGGAGTCTGAGAACGACCGCAGAAGAAGAGGAGAGAAATTGGACCATGTACGCGTTTGAAAGAAGTGCGCCTCACCATAAGGTTACTTTAAATAAAATTAATTATAATAATAACATAGTTTGTAGTACAAACAAGAGTTAGGTAATAACGAAATATGAGGATGACAAAACAGAGGTTTATTACATAAACATATTGTGATCAAAAGTATTCCTTGATCACACACAGACACACACACACACACGCACACACACACACACACACACACACACACACACACACACACACACACACACACACACACACACACACACACACACACACACACACACACACACACACACACACACACACACACACACACACACACACACACACACACACACACACACACACACACACACACACACACACACACACACACACACACACACACACACACACACACACACACACACACACACACACACACACACACACACACACACACACACACACACACACACACACACACACACACACACACACACACACACACACACACACACACACACACACACACACATATATATATATATATATATATATATATATATATATATATATATATATATATATATATATATATATATATATATGCGTGCGTGCGTGTGTGTGTATGATGACCATTTTTACATTCACATTTGAAAATTCAATTAGAATTATGACCATGTCTAATAGTTCGTAGATGGCTAATGAGCCATATTCGAGCTGTAAATATCCGTGCACAGTACGAACATGGAATTACCACTGTAGACGGATTTTGATATATCCGTGACTTTCTAGTTACTCTCGGCTGTTAGGCTGCAACATTTCTCCTCTTTTCACAAGATGATGCGCTTTTTTTTACTGTAGAGCGCCATATATATACATACATACATACATACATTAAGTGTTTTTTTTTTTCTAGGAACAAAGAAGGGTATACGGCGTTTACAGAAGTGGATGGTCAATACTTTAACATGAATGGCCACCACCCATTCCCCTACCCCCTCCATTTGGCCGTAATAATTTGCATATTGGGAACTTTGAAAAAAAAACAAAAAAACAAGCTTACGTAAGAAACATTTTGAGTAATCATATAATTTTCTTATAGTTCTACTGTCATAATATAAAACAGGCGGCGGTGTGGTTTGTTGTGTATTCTCCGTAACGTTAATTATGAGGTTGCGTTATCTAAAGAGGAAGGGTTCAATCATTTCGTGTTTTGACAGTGTCAGAAGGAGGAGCGAAGAATATTAACACTTTGATCTGCCATGCATGGCATAAGAGACTACTAATAGGTTTGAGATTAGTGTTGATTATGCGAATGAGCAACAAAAAGAACCACTCAAACCTTTCCATATATATATATATGGGCCTCACAACCTCCACCCATACATACATACATACAAAAATACATTAATATAAGACTTACTGTAGCCAGATTTATCATAATGGCCATAATTTATCCATGCCTTTAGAAAGTTCAATATTTCTATTTCTTTCCTTGCTTTTGTAATCTGTTGCTGCGTGGTGCCCAAAAAGCAGCCAGTATTCAACACATTTTGTGGACACTGTATGAACTACAGAGGACAGTGAGTTTTATTAAGAAGACAGAATTACAGATATAGACATGTTTCAAGTGAACGAAAGAAGAAGAACACATTTGTAGGATCAAATTGACAGAGAGTGGAGTTAACTATCTTGATAAACATAACTGTTCATATAATCTTAATCAGTAATGACGATTTTAAAGGTGTTGCAATCATGTTCAGCTGTGAGAAAACTCTTGCAAGTTTACTTGAGAAGATCGGAGTGATGTCAAGATTGTGAATTGAAGGTTTGAAAGTATTTTTCCTCCTTTTATTCCAAGATTCTATGTATTATATTTCTCTCGTTCAAACGAAACCGCATTGACAAATGTCTAATTGCTTCTTCGTCATATATTACAAAATTGTGTGTTTCTTCAGACCCACTGTTTTTCGTCAAGCACAAAGGGCTCACTTGAGTAAATCAGTTATATTCCAGCTGTCGTTGTTTTAGTGAAGTCTCCAAGTTAACATAAAAGGAAACAGGGCATATTAGTTGGTTATCTTTTCTATCTATTTTGTAAATAAGAATTTCTTGGACTAGAGACTTTGCAGCTTGGGCGGTTTCCTTATAGTACTGTCCGGGATATGATCGCATATCTACAAACAACTGTATAGTGCGTTTAATTGCTTTATTGGCACAATTAAAAGTTATGTTTCGTTTTTGCGATGTCAGGCTCTGTTCAGAGAGCTTTTGAAGTGTATCGCACATCACTCCTAAGTCTAAAATAAACTAAACAATAGTAATCTTCTTCATCAATCCCTCATATGTGCACCTATCTTCTTTTTTTTAATCTCTGGAATTATCATCTTTAGCATTTCTAAAATGACAAACTAAGTCTTTATAATCCTACTAAACTGCAGATACTGAGCGAAAGCTGGATTCTACCCAACGAATGCTTAATATTCGTTGAATTTTCAACAACTTCGCTTCCAGTGAACTGGCACATACATGGAGTTCGCAATTATTCTTTGGGCGATGCGTGATAAAAACGTATCACTTGTCTATAAATTATTTGAATCTATTAATTCCAGAAACATTCTTACCAGCATCGTGGACAGATAATTCCAGATTATGCTAGCACAGTGTCAAACAATTAATGATGGACATTTATCTTTTAATAACATTTTTTTTCTAAGAGAACCCAACATCACAAAAAATAGGAATTAAACATTCATTCAAGCACTCCTCTGTCAATCCAATAGAAGACATCTAATCAAAGCGGAGAAGATTCCGACGGATGATATATCCTCTAGTTCAGCTAAGTCAATAAATAAATTAACTAGTCTGATCATTTCACAACCTGAAATTATTACATAAAATGACAACAGATTAAGTGGTTTTTACATGCTTCCAGACTACCATCAGACAGTCTTCCTTGAGAAGAATTACTATACAGGAGTGAAGACTGATGGTTACAAATCCAGGCGCTGACCATGCAAACGATGAATTACAGAAATAAACGAGTCAACGAAAATAAACATATGAAGCGCACAAAAAGCCACTTCCAGAGAACTATTCTACCTCTGACGCTGCAATGCACAAAGGGGTATACAATGAAAAGAAAAAAAAAACTTATATTGTCGAGTGTCACGAACAAATACATTTTATCTGGGCTTTTTGTATTTGTATTTGTATTGTTTAGAGAACATAGTCACACCAGACAAAATTTAAGGCAACAGAGCCACCTCCAGAGAAAATATTAGAAGTTTGACATCCTGGCACAAGGAAACAACAACGACTTTGATGCAGCAAAGCACCTGATGATGATTTGTCTTCTGAACAAGTTCTTGTCTAAAATATTGAGTGGTAACCTTGGACAGGAAGAAAAGTTCCGGTTGTTGTTATAGCGCGAAGTTTGCCTACTTTCTGTATAATTCCATTTGCATTTGTTTGTTAGATATTCTGCAGTTTCTAAATAAAATTGCATTGCATATCTTCGTTCGCCATGCCCGGGTCAATTGTGCGGTTGTCTTCTGCCACAGAAGTTATTATTGATGCAGATTGTATGAGCAGGCAAGTCTGATAAAAATGTGAAGATTGGCATAAAAATAGTAGGCATTAGCTAGGCATTAGCACTAAATTTTCAAATTGGGTTTATAGTAGGTATTAGCACTAAATTTTCAAATTGGGTTTATAACAACCACATTATAAACACCACAGTTAGATAGCCCTTGAAATTTGCAATTCAACGATACCTCAACCAAGTCTGTAGGTCGATTCTGTGAAAAGTTATGAATTTTTTTTGTCGAAATTTCAGGAAAAGATAATTACATGGGAACATATAATAAAATATGAACGGACTGATGATGAAAGTTGTGACCAAGAATTGAAGCAGAACTAGCATTTTATGAAATATTTCAGTTATTTATGATAATATATGCATAAAACTATACATTTTTGTGTTCGGGAAGGCAAGACACATCTGTTGAATATACTGTACCAATTGTCAGGCATAATTGGGGCTAATTAATATTCAAAATGGTGGCTAATTTGCATAATTTACTTGTAATTTAATTGTCTAATTATTAATTATTTCACTTATTTATGATAAAACACCATACAAACTATACATTTTTGTGTTCGGGAAGGCAAGACGCATCTGTTGAATATACTGTACCAATTGTCAGGCATAATTGGGGCTAATTAATAAGAAAATTCTGGAGGTAAGGTAGGACATAGCGAATGCCAACTGACTAGAGTACAGGAACTGTATGGCGAATAACTAAGTGGGAGGTTTGGAACAGAGGATGAAAAAAAACAGAGGTGGAGAATACAAGAGGAAAAAAGAAAAGAAGAAAAAAAGAAGAAAATATGTGGTGGATAGACGGAAGCCCCGAGACGGAGATACGCCAGCAAGAAAGTAAAGTGTGGGTGGGAGGGATGAGGGAACCCAGATGCCTAAAGCCTTATGCATTAGGTCTCCAGTCATAACATCACTGTCACTATCAGAATTAAATAGAATATCCAATAATGCATCTTAAAAATTATCTTTACGGTAATTCTAATTTATACCTAGACCTACTAATAATGTTTGAATAGAAGCTATCTGAGTTCGATTACAGTGACAGTGAGACACAAACACTTGTCATCGTCATGGTAACATGGGCTGCAAGCATTCTGACGAGCTGACATGTTTTTTTATCTGTACCCTTGAATAATTTAATACAATACTGTTTGAAGACATTTCAATAAACACTAGTACATAGTGTCACATTAAATTAACTAAAGGATGATAAGATGTAGAAATTCATTAAACTGTAACTTAAATTTTTAACATTATACACGAATATCGATAATTAACGGCGCGGCAACATTGAACAGCCGAAAACGAACTCTAAAGTTAGTAGAGTGGTCGGTCGATCACCATAGCATTTTTAAAATTTAATAATAATTAATAGGTACTTCTAGAAATGTTAAAATTTGGTACATAAAGATAGAAATGGTTGCTGAATATGTTAGACATGGTTTCACATATTAATTTTAATCAAAATTTAGAAATATACGTGTGCAAAGACAAAAAACACCTACCTCGTCTTGTTTAATTGCTTGGTGTTAATTGTAGATAAGGTATCTCCAACATTTATAATCTTAATACACTGCAGAAATGGATGATAAAAAGTATACAGTTCACTTTTATATGATCTAAAGCTGCGTGGCGTCACTAAATGACAATTCCATTGGATAGTACACACGTGGTCCATGAAAAAATGAAAATGTCGGCACATGGCATTTTTATCAAGGGACATTACTCTAAATATCTTTTTGCGGAAATATTTCGATTAGTGCTAATGCCTAGTTTATAGCATTATAAACACCACAGCTAGATAGCCCTTGAAATTTGCAATTCAACGACACCTCAAACAAGTCTGTAGGTCAATTCTATGAAAAGTTATGAATTTTTTGGTCGAAATTTAACGAAAAGATAATTACATGAGAACATATAATAAAATATGAACGGACTGATGATGAAAGTTGTGACCAAGAATTGAAGCCGAATTAACAATTTATGTAATATTTTAGTTATTTATGATAATATATGCATAAAACTATACATTTTTGTGTTCGGGAAGGCAAGACGCATCTGTTGAATATACTATACTGTACAAATTGTCAGGCATAATTGGGGCTAATTAATATTCAAAATGGTGACTAATTTGCATAATTTACTTGTAATTTAATTGTCTAATTATTTCACTTATGATAAAACACCATACAAATTATACTTTTTTGTGTTCGGGAAGGCAAGATGCATCTGTTGAATATACTGTACCAATTGTCAGGCATAATTGGGGCTAATTAATATTCATAATGGTGGCTAATTTGCATAATTTACTTGTAATTTAATTGTCTTCTTCTTCTTTCGTTCACTTGAAACATGTCTATATCTGTAATTCTGTCTCCTTAATAAAACTCACTGTGTTTTGTAGTTCATACAGTGTCCCATAGAGTTTTGATTCCAGTGTTGTTTCCTCTGGCCAATATGTCTGCCTCAGCGTTTCATGCTCAGAACACTCTTGAAGTATATGTTTGGCACTCTGTGCTGCCTGTCCACATGTACACATGGCCGTGTTGCCAATCTTGAACTTTGTATACATGTGACTGCGGAGTCGGTTGTGTCCTGTTCTGAGACGTAGAATTATAACTTGTTCTGATCTGTTCATATTGTGATAGTCATCTTGTGTTGGTGTTTGTGGCTTTCTTATTGACTTTATCATCTGTTTTTTCTGATGGTAGGTGATTGGTATATCTGGTTGGTCTTCGGCAGCACCTTCCTTAGCCAGTTTGTCTGCTTTTTCATTTCCTGGTATTCCACAGTGAGAGGGTATCCACTGCATGGTTACCCTATACTGGTAAGACAATTCGCTAAGTAGTTTTTTTAAGTCTGTTAGTTTTCCAGACTGGAGAGCTTGAAGCACTGACCTTGCATCTGTCAGGAATACCACAGGCTGTAGGTCAGAGTTGGAGTTCAGCAGTTTTTTAGCTGCCACACTAATTGCCTGGATTTCTGCATCATAATTATTGCAGAATTTTCCTGTCGGTGTTCTGATTGTATCTCTAGGCTTGTGTGGATATTCTATATATACACCTGCACCTCCATTCCTCACAGCATTCTGTGCTGACCCATCTGTGTACACTCTGACCCATATATCTTGTGGATATTCCTCATCCAGGAAACTGAGGGTGACTGTCATTCGCTGCACACTGTTCTGTTCGTCCTCGCTTAGTATTCCTTTCACATGGGTCTGAATGTATATTGGCATTCCATGGCTTTCACTCCACGGGGTTTGCTCTGGTACAGACCTTAAGGGGCTGTCAACTTCAGGTAGGTCTGTAAGTTGTCTACGGAGTCGTTTAGCTTGATGGATAAAGCTGCTCCTTTTCAGTCGTCCCATTGCTAGATTTTGGAATCTTTCCTTCATTGGATGGCTTGGCATACACTGAAACTTTTCTGCTTGAATTAGTACTTTTGTGTCTCTGCATTCGCCAAGTGTTTGCATTCTTCCCATTTTCTGCATCTCTGCTATGGGTGTTGATTATTTAATTGTCTAATTATTAATTATTTCACTTATTTATGATAAAACACCATACAAATTATACTTTTTTGTCTTCGGGAAGGCAAGACGCATCTGTTGAATATACTGTACCAAATAATTAATATTCAAAATGGTGGTTAATTTGCATAATAAACTTGTAATTGAATTGTCTAATTATTAACTATTTCACTTATTTATGATAAAACACCATACAAATTATACTTTTTTGTGTTTTGGAAGGCAAGACACATCTGTTGAATATACTGTACCAAATAATTAATATTCAAAATGGTGGTTAATTTGCATAATAAACTTGTAATTGAATTGTCTAATTATTAACTATTTCACTTATTTATGATAAAACACCATACAAATTGTACATTTTTGTGTTCGGGAAGGCAAGACACATCTGTTGAATATACTGTACCAATTGCCAGGCATAATTGGGGCTAATTAATAAGAAAATTCTGGAGGTAAGGTAGGACATAGCGAATGCCAACTGACTAGAGTACAGGAACTGTATGGCGAATAACTAAGTGGGAGGTTTGGAACAGAGGAGGAAAAAATGCAGAGGTGGAGAATACAAGAGGAAAAAAGAAAAGAAGAAAAAAAGAAGAAAATATGTGGTGGATAGACGGAAGCCCCGAGACGGAGATACGCCACGCAAAAAAGTAAAGTGTGGGTGGGAGGGAACCCAGATGCCTAAAGCCTTATGCATTAGGTCTCCAGCCATAACATCAGACTGCAGACCCATTTCATAGGACATCCGTGAAACTGTAGTGTAATGAGGTGCAGTAGACAAGACTTTACCAAATAATACTCTACCTTCATAATTAATTAGAGAGGAACAATGCTTAACACTGACATGACTCTGTAGACACTTGTAGATGCACATGCGTAATGGCGAACCATATTGCTGCATGTTCATCTTCACGTCTACAGTGCTACTGTCATCATCAGCAATCTTCTCCTGGAGAATAGCCATGTTATTCTCCATCTGGGCTATTTCACTCCGCCATTCCTTCTCAACCTTGAGAACTTCTTTTCTGCTCAGTATTTCTATTTTTTCCTTCTCAAGGTTGAGTTTTCTAATGGATTGTTCCAGTTTCTTGATTAATCCTTCAGCTTCCATCAGTCTCCTTTCCAGTCCTTCAGCATGCTTCATTGCCTTCTCTAGAAGTTTGTCCTTGCGTCGAATTAAGGCCTCAGCATCTGTCAGCTTCTTCTCCAAGTCCTTGCATTTGTCTACTAAATCTTGTATAACAGTCTGGCAAACTGCTAGTTCCTTGCATCTTTTTTTCAACGCACATATTCTGATTGCATTCCTCTTCATCTGATTTGTTTTCTTAACAGAGTATGTGGTTTTTATATTCTGATTCACCTTCCGTAGTGCCTTCAGCTTCCTTGACAAAGACTCACACTTCTTCGTCATATTTGCAATTGTGCGTTTCTTTTTTGCACATGCATCACAGTCGTATCTCATTTTCATAGGTGATGGTGATGTAATCAATTTATTTGAAAACAGCGCTGCAATATCAGATGTACTGGAAAGGAATGGTGACTCAGTTGGAATAGAAACAGACAGCAAATAATTGACTTCAGTCATGGGTGCCAGGGACACATCTGAAAAAGAAGGTGCCAGGGATACACCTGAACAATAAGGTGTCATAACAGATGCACCTGAACAATAAGGTGCCATATCAGATGCACCTGAAAATGAAGGTACAATATCAGAAACACCTGAAGAAGATGCCATGTCAGAAATATCTGCTAGAGAAGGTGCATGAGCAGATACATCTGGAAAAGTTGTCCTATCAGTTGACGCAGGTAGATGCTGCAAAGCATTATCAGCAACCCTAAAAGGTATAGAATAAGATTCTTGAAAAAGACAGATAAGATTGGACCAATATGAGTCAATATGCAAATTTTTACATTGTGTTCTTAATTCTAGTTCAAATATTTTTAAAGTTACTCTAAGATAATTTTCTCTAATATACTTATCTTGTCCCTGAGCAAGCACTATAGTCTTAATCTTTCGTATCACCTCCGAAATTTTATTAGTTTTAGGCTTAGTTTTGGTCGGGCCAATATCAGCTGCGCAATGTATCCTTTCTTGACAGGATACTCTGGTACAAAATTGGCAAGATGTCTCCTCAAATCCTCCATCGTATTCTTAACCTTATATGCTGTCACTATCAGAATTAAATAGAATATCCAATAATGCATCTTAAAAATTATCTTTACGGTAATTCTAATTTATACCTAGACCTACTAATAATGTTTGAATAGAAGCTATCTGAGTTCGATTACAGTGACAGTGAGACACAAACACTTGTCATCGTCATGGTAACATGGGCTACAAGCATTCTGACACGCTGACATGTTTTTTATCTGTACCCTTGAATAATTTAATACAATACTGTTTGAAGACATTTCAATAAACACTAGTACATAGTGTCACATTAAATTAACTAAAGGATGATAAGATGTAGAAATTCATTAAACTGTAACTTAAATTTTTAACATTATACACGAATATCGATAATTAACGGCGCGGCAACATTGAACAGCCGAAAACAAACTCTAAAGTTAGTAGCGTGGTCGGTCGATCACCATAGCATTTTTAAAATTTAATAATAATTACAAGGTACTTCTAGAAATGTTAAAATTTGGTACATAAAGAGAGAAATGGTTGCTGAATATGTTAGACATGGTTTCACATATAATTTTAATCAAAACTAAAAAATATACGTGTGCAAAGACAAAAAACACCTACCTCGTCTTGTTTAATTGCTTGGTGTTAATTGTAGATAAGGTATCTCCAACATACCTAATCTTAATACACTGCAGAAATGGATGATAAATAGTATACAGTTCACTTTTATATGATCTAAAGCTGCGTGGCGTCACTAAATGACAATTCCTTTGGATAGTACACACGTGGTCCATGAAAAAATGAAAATGTCGGCACATGGCATTTTTATCAAGGGACATTACTCTAAATATCTTTTTGCTGAAATATTTCGATTAGTGCTAATGCCTAAAAATAGGCATTAGGACAAAATTTTCAAAATGGGTGTACATAGGCATTAGCACTAAATTTTCAAATTGGGTTTATAAAATTTATAAACACCACAGTTAGATAGCCCTTGAAATTTGCAATTCAACGATACCTCAACCAAATCTGTAGGTCGATTCTGTGAAAAGGTATTTTTTTTTTTTTTCGAAATTTCAGGAAAAGATAATTACATGAGAGTATATAATAAAATATGAACGGACTGATGATGAAAGTTGTGACCAAGAATTGAAGCAGAACTAGCAATTTATGAAATATTTCAGTTATTTATGATAATATATGCATAAAACTATACATTTTTGTGTTCGGGAAGGCAAGACGCATCTGTTGAATATACTATACTGTACAAATTGTCAGGCATAATTCGGGCTAATTAATATTCAAAATGGTGACTAATTTGCATAATTTACTTGTAATTTAATTGTCTAATTATTTCACTTATGATAAAACACCATACAAATTATACTTTTTTGTGTTCGGGAAGGCAAGATGCATCTGTTGAATATACTGTACCAATTGCCAGGCATAATTGGGGCTAATTAATAAGAAAATTCTGGAGGTAAGGTAGGACATAGCGAATGCCAACTGACTAGAGTACAGGAACTGTATGGCGAATAACTAAGTGGGAGGTTTTGAACAGAGGATGAAAAAATGCAGAGGTGGAGAATACAAGAGGAAAAAAGAAAAGAAGAAAAAAAGAAGAAAATATGTGGTGGATAGACGGAAGCCCCGAGACGGAGATACGCCACGCAAAAAAGTAAAGTGTGGGTGGGAGGGAACCCAGATGCTTAAAGCCTTATGCATTAGGTCTCCAGCCATAACACCAGACTGCAGACCCATTTCATAGGACATCCGTGAAACTGTAGTGTAATGAGGTGCAGTAGACAAGACTTTACCAAATAATACTCTACCTACATAATTAATTAGAGAGGAACAATGCTTAACACTGACATGACTCTGTAGACACTTGTAGATGCACATGCGTAATGGCGAACCATATTGCTGCATGTTCATCTTCACGTCTACAGTGCTACTGTCATCATCAGCAATCTTCTCCTGGAGAATAGCCATGTTATTCTCCATCTGGGCTATTTCACTCCGCCATTCCTTCTCAACCTTGAGAACTTCTTTTCTGCTCAGTATTTCTATTTTTTCCTTCTCAAGGTTGAGTTTTCTAATGGATTGTTCCAGTTTCTTGATTAATCCTTCAGCTTCCATCAGTCTCCTTTCCAGTCCTTCAGAATGCTTCATTGCCTTCTCTAGAAGTTTGTCCTTGCGTCGAATTAAGGCCTCAGCATCTGTCAGCTTCTTCTCCAAGTCCTTGCATTTGTCTACTGAATCTTGTATAACAGTCTGGCAAACTGCTAGTTCCTTGCATCTTTTTTTCAACGCACATATTCTGATTGCATTCCTCTTCTTCATCTGATTTGTTTTCTTAACAGAGTATGTGGTTTTTATATTCTGATTCACCTTCCGTAGTGCCTTCAGCTTCCTTGACAAAGACTCACACTTCTTCGTCATATTTGCAATTGTGCGTTTCTTTTTTGCACATGCATCACAGTCATATCTCATTTTCATAGGTGATGGTGATGTAATCAATTTATTTGAAAACAGCGCTGCAATATCAGATGTACTGGAAAGGAATGGTGACTCAGTTGGAATAGAAACAGACAGCAAATAATTGACTTCAGTCATGGGTGCCAGGGACACATCTGAAAAAGAAGGTGCCAGGGATACACCTGAACAATAAGGTGCCATAACAGATGCACCTGAAAATGAAGGTACAATATCAGAAACACCTGAAGAAGATGCCATGTCAGAAATATCTGCTAGAGAAGGTGCCAGAGCAGATACATCTGGAAAAGGTGTCCTATCATTTGACGCAGGTAGATGCTGCAAAGCATTATTAGCAACCCTAAAAGGTATAGAATAAGATTCTTGAAAAAGACAGATAAGATTGGACCAATATGAGTCAATATGCAAATTTTTACATTGTGTTCTTAATTCTAGTTCAAATATTTTTAAAGTTACTCTAAGATAATTTTCTCTAATATACTTATCTTGTCCCTGAGCAAGCACTATAGTCTTAATCTTTCGTATCACCTCCGAAATTTTATTAGTTTTAGGCTTAGTTTTGGTCGGGCCAATATCAGCTGCGCAATGTATCCTTTCTTGACAGGATACTCTGGTACAAAATTGGCTAGATGTCTCCTCAAATCCTCCATCGTATTCTTAACCTTATATGCCATCACTGTCACTATCAGAATTAAATAGAATATCCAATAATGCATCTTAAAAATTATCTTTACGGTAATTCTAATTTATACCTAGACCTACTAATAATGTTTGAATAGAAGCTATCTGAGTTTGATTACAGTGACTTCAGTGAGACACAAACACTTGTCATCGTCATGGTAACATGGGCTACAAGCATTCTGACACGCTGACATGTTTTTGATCTGTACCCTTGAATAATTTAATACAATACTGTTTGAAGACATTTCAATAAACACTAGTACATAGTGTCACATTAAATTAACTAAAGGATGATAAGATGTAGAAATTCATTAAACTGTAACTTAAATTTTTAAAATTATACACGAATATCGATAATTAACGGCGCGGCAACATTGAACAGCCGAAAACGAACTCTAAAGTTAGTAGCGTGGTCGGTCGATCACCATAGCATTTTTAAAATTTAATAATAATTACAAGGTACTTCTAGAAATGTTAAAATTTGGTACATAAAGAGAGAAATGGTTGCTGAATATGTTAGACATGGTTTCACATATAATTTTAATCAAAACTAAAAAATATACGTGTGCAAAGACAAAAAAACACCTACGTCGTCTTGTTTAATTGCTTGGTGTTAATTGTAGATAAGGTATCTCCAACATACCTAATCTTAATACACTGCAGAAATAGATGATAAATAGTATACAGTTCACTTTTATATGATCTAAAGCTGCGTGGCGTCACTAAATGACAATTCCATTGGATAGTACACACGTGGTCCATGAAAAAATGAAAATGTCGGCACATGGCATTTTTATCAAGGGGCATTATTCTAAATATCTTTTTGCAGAAATATTTCGATTAGTGCTAATGCCTAGTGTACATAATTTTAAATACCACAGTTACATAGCTCTTGAAAATTGCAATCCAACGATACCTCAACCAAGTCTCTACGTCAATTCTGAAAAAAGTTACAAATTTTTTTCGAATTAATTTTCGCATCATGATAATTACATGGAACATATAAGGAAATATGAAATGACAGTTGTCAAAAAGTTGCGGCCTTGCCTTAGAACCGAGCCACTAATTTATGAATATCAAAGTTATTTGCATTAAAAAATCTAACAAATTATACATTTTCTTGTTTGGAAAGACAAGACGCACCTGTTGATTACATTCTGCTAATTTTCCGACGCAGCCAGAGTTAATAAATAATTAACAATTGCGTCTAATTAGCATAATTGCAATTGAATGTATTATATACATTTTTTAATTATTTAGGATAAAATATATAGCAAACTGTATGTTTTTGTGTTCGTGAAGACAAGACGCACCTGTTGATTACATTCTGCTAAGTTTCTGATGCAGCCAGAGTTAATAAATAATTAACAATTGTGTCTAATTAGCATAATTGCAATTGAATGTATCATATACATTTTTCACATTTTTAAATTATTTAGTATAAAATATATAGCAAACTGTATGTTTTTGTGTTCGTGAAGACAAGACGCACCTGTTGATTACATTCTACTAAGTTTCTGATGCAGCCAGAGTTAATAAATAATTAATAATGGCGTCTAATTTGCATAATTACATTGTCATATTTAATATATATTTATTAAATATTTTAATTATTTAGGATAAAATATATTGCAAACTGTACATTTTTGTGTTTGTGAAGACAAGACGCACCTGTTGATTACATTATGCTAATTTTCTGACGCAGCCAGAATTAATTAATAATTAAAAATGACGTCTAATTAGCATAATTGAATTTGAATGTATCATATACATTTTTCACATTTTTTAGGATAAAAAATATAAAAAATTATACATTTTCTTGATCGGTAAGACAAGACGCACCTGTTTATTACAATGTGTTAATTTTCCGATGCAACCAGGGCCAATTAATAATTAATAATAGTGTCTAATTAGCATAATTAAAATCTCTTCTATGCTTCCCTTTATGTGGCTGGCAATCTGTAACCTCAGCCCTCTTTGTATCTGAAATATAATATTTGATTATTATTATTATTGCCATTTGGTACACATGTACATAAACAATTCTATGTCAAAGGTATGAATAAATTACCAGGTAGGTATGTGCACCAAATTTTCAAAATTTGCTTTTTGTTTTTCCTATTTTAGTGATACCTAATTAGCCCTATATAATTAAATACATTATTCTGTAGATAGGCTTATGTAGAAAATTGAGCAAATTTGATAATAAACAACACGAGACAAAGATATCAAAAAGAGTGAGAACGTTTGGAAGATGCTGAAGTTGATGTTGTCTGCATTGATTTGATTTATTAGGTCTATTGAAAGGAGAAAGCATCTCTTACATAAAAGTGAATTTTACGAAATATTCATGAGAGAATTATAAGCAATTGGACTTCATAAACAATATAAATAATATATATTTAATTTGAAATGTGTTTCTTGTAAAATTATCAACATGAAACAGACCGATGTGACTAAGAAAACACTTCAGTCGTCATGGCAACGGACGCATGATAGTACATAAGTACACGCACTCGGCATGGTCTTGTACCAATAATTTCAATTATTTTACATATAAATCTTAGATTTTTTACTAGTATCATTTAAAAATGAATTAAAGAAATTAAAAGAGGCAGGAATTGTAGTTGTTAAACGTCAATTTCTTTAAATAAGAGACATTTCAGAATTATCGACACAGCAGTAAAGAATAGCAGTAGACAAGATGGCGGCTGAGGAACGCGTACCGATCTGCAGTGCGTTTGTTTAAAATTCGATAATAATTACCGGCAACTTCCAAAAATAGTGAAATTTTGTATATAAAGAGAAAAATGGTTGTTTCATTTGTTAGACATGTTTACAACATCCTATTTTATTCAAATTAATACATATACGTGTGCAAAGAGAAAAAACACTTACCTAGGCTTATTTAATTGCTTGGTGAAAAATGTACGCAGCGTATTTCCAACTTCTAGTTACGTAATTCGATGCACAAATGAATGAGAAAAATTAAACAGTTGTCTTTTATAAACAATAAAGTTGTGTCGCGTTGTCTAAAGACAATTGCTGTGGTCAGTGTTTCACGTGATGCAAAAAATGGATTCTTGGACGCTACCAAAACAAGGGAAGTAATTTAAGCCACATTGACTTTCACGTCCCCTTACGATTTCCTAATGCCTAATAAAAATAACATTTGATTTGATTTAATATTTAATAATAATTATAATAATTATTATTAATAATACTAATTAATAATATTAATAATAAATAATAATAATTATTCTAATTATAACAAAACATGATTAGGAGCCTTGATAACTATACTGCTAGTTAATAAATAAATAGGCATGTGTTGGGCATAGTTACTAGTAACTGATAGTAAGACTCAGGCCTAACGCTCAAGTTAGTCTATGCATGCCCCGTTGATTCAGATCGACTAAGTAATTAAATTAATTAGGCCCATAATTTAAAAAAACTGCAAATATGAATTTAAATTATAGTAGGCAAATAAAATGACTTTGGCGAGCACGAAAAGAAGAGCAAAGAGTCAATAATAAATATAAATTTACAATAATGTTGCCACCACCCATGTAACAATACGTTATTCATCATTAGCCTGACCATCATCAGTAACCTGTGAAGTCATCATCACCCATGGTAGGTAATGCAGAGAAAAAGTAACCTGTTGATGGAGGACAATGCAGGGAGTGAAAATTCAGTCAGTAAAAGTTGCTTTTGATTCTTCACTGTGCTATAAATAGCACACTGTTCATTCTTAAACTTCTGCAAATTAGCAGGATGTAGTCAGGAAACCGGAGTGCATTGTGTCATGGTTTACAGCTTTGCTACGATATCTGCACCTTTCGGCCTGAAACATCCAACTTCAGCATGACTTCTGGGTTGCTTTTATCCTATTTAGGATGAGACAACCAACTCCATCCCATAACGTCTTTGTTGTTCGTCCATCACAAGTAATTATGACTATTTGTTACATCCACATGGGAAATTCAGTTAGAGATATGTCCTTGCCCATGAGTTCGTAGATGGCTAATGAGCCCTATTCGAGCCGCAAATGTGCTTGAACAGTTTGGGCATAGAATAACCACCATAGATGATTTTTGGTCTGTCCGTGACTTTCTAGCTACTCTCCGCTGTGAGCTGCTGCATTTCTCTTATTTTCACAAGATGATGCGCCCTTTTTGACAGGCTACCTTGATATCATGTACCCTTCTCCAGCTGACCATAGAGAAGTATTAGCATACCTACCACATGACCTGCCTCAACGAATCTGTGTCTGCATCAGGATAGTGTCAATTCTAGGGATACCAGATCTGTCAAGGACTGTGGTAACCGGAATCTTGTCTTGCCATGTGATGTTCATAACTTTTCTGAGAAAGTTGTGTGACAGTGATTTCGTTTCCTCACATGACGTCTATACAGAGTCCATGTTTCACTAGCGTATAACAGCACTGGGAGTACCACTGCTCTGTAAACTTTCAGCATAGTCTGTTGGTTAATGCCATTTCTATGCCACACATTTGTGTACAATCTGCCGCAAGTAATGTTTGCCTTGGCAATCATTGTATACACTTCATCATCAACGTTGGCATTTTGTGATAAAGTGCTACCTAGGTATGTGAATCTATTCACAACTTTCAGGGCTACACCATTTACCTTTATGCAGGTCTCGTGAGAACTTTTGCCAGGTGCTGGTCAAAGTTGTAACATGGCGTATGTTTTATCCATGTTAATAGAAAGTCCAAAGTTGGTACAAGATTTGAAGAATCTGTCTATAATACTTTGTAGATCAGCCTCAGAGTTGGCATTTAGGGCACAGTCATCAGCAAATAAGAGATCCCTGATTGTGTGTGATTTGACTTTGTTTTTTTCTCGGAGCCGCCAAAGGTTGAATAATTTTCCATGGATGCGATATATGTCTACTCCCAAGTTTAGATCTCTAAAAGCATCATCCAACATAGCAGAGCACATGATGTTAAGTATTGTAGGGGCTAATACACATCATCTACCACAGCCCCTTCCTACTTACCACGTCAAATGCTTTTGTTAAGTCTATGAATGCTGTGTTACTATATCTACTTTGAAAACAAAAATAACACTAGCTATCATTTGTTAATTCCGGTCATGTAAACATTAAACATCATTTTATATGTTGCTAAATGAGTATAGCAACTGGTTGAAAATGTCTTGAGGTCTTTTACCGCAGGAAAACCGCTGGTTGCCTTTGGTTTCGTGGTAAAGTTTAAATGTGAAACTTTGCAATCGTTTCAAAAATAATTTTTGTTTTCATTCTTTAACGTTTCCTGGTTACTAGAATGTAGTCAGGATAGCAGAATGCATTGTATCATGTTTTACAGCTTGGTTGCAATATCTGCTTTTGGTCTGCCACATCCAATTTAATCATGGACATTTTGGTAAATTCAACCTATGAGGTGAGACATCAAACTCTTTCCCCAAACCTTAGTTGCCTTTTATGACATGCATGGGTCAAGGGTCGTGGTGTTGTTATTCTTTGCTCCCCTTTCGGTTTGAGTAACACATGTGCTTAATGTCAATTTAATCATGACATAGTATATTCCGTTGTATGGACTATCTCCTGTATATAAGCAGGAATTTGAGAAAGAATGCAGACAAGACTAAAACTGACATTGATTTTTATGTTGTTTATATTCTTTCTAAGTCTGCGTTTGTTCTAAAATTCCTGCATGTAAGCAGAATGTAGTCTGGAGAATGTAGTGCATTGGTGTCGCAGTTTACAGCTTTGATGTCATATTTGTGACTTCTGTCCTGACACATCTGACTTTAGCAAGAATATTAATATTTTTTGAATTTCTGGCTAAACAAGATTGAGTCAGAGTTCAAAGATGGAGACATAACTGCGAAGGTGAGATGAATTGTTTGTAGTTGATCATATGTCTAAATGGAAGCAGAGGTTAACTTAATATTCTTTTTTTCTTCTGCGTTCATTCTCAAACTCCTGCAGATTAGCAGGAAGTAGTCCGGAGAACGGAATGCGTTGTGCCATGGTTTACAGCATTGCTGCAATATCTGCGCCTTTCAGCCTGACACATTCGACTTTAGCATGGCTTTGGGTCACTGACCCTATATGGGATGGGACAGCCAACTCCATCCCATAACCTCCTTAGTCACCTTTTACAACATGCGTGAAAGGTAAACAGTGTTGTTATTCTTTGCTCCCCTTTCTGGCCCGGCAACACACGGGCGAACTTAATATTAGAGATGATCGTGTATATGCAGTGGGTTAGTGGAATCAAACAAGAAATGATTGTGTATAGGGAGTGAGTTTGTAGAATCAGACAACAAAGATGATTGCGTGGGGTGGAGGATGTTAGCAGAACCCAACGAAATCAGTTTTCAAAATTTAGAACTTCTATTTGTTGGCATCAATGATCACATAGTTAACCTGACTCCTGACACATCGACATTTCAGCAGACCATGTTTCTGTATTCAGGATTCTTTTAGTTGTGTTAGATCTTCAGGCCAGTGGCCAGGACGAAGCTCCATCTTCTCCAGGTCATAGCGGCTGCCCTAAAGTTTTTGCCTCAGTTCAGTCTAGTGTGGCTATGTCTTGCCTTGCAGTTCTTTGTATCGACAATCTTTGAGTATGTGTTCAGGTATCTGTATGCCTGCTCGGCATGGACATTCATTTGTATGGGCTACCCTGATCCGGTACAGGTGGCCCTGGAGTCGTGCAGAAGCCTTTCTAAGTCGAAAAATGATGGTCTGTTGTTGCCTATGAAAGTAGACACTGTTTACCAGCTTACAACCTCTCTGTTGAGTATACTCATAATATTTTCTTTATAATCAAAAGAAAATGAAGTTGGTAGGCGCAAATTCAGGGAAAGAAGCATTTATTACTCACTTACCAGATCCCTGTGTCAGGTTGTGGTAGGTCTGTGTTATGTTTGTGTTATAAACAGCTGTGTTATTTCTGTATAAAAGACGTTAGTGATGGAGGGGTTTGCTGGTAACAGGAAATTTGCTAGAAATGTATGAGCTATAGAGGGATTCCACAGTACTTCCACTATTCCATCATCATTACATGTACTACCACAGTTCCATCATCATTACATGTACTACCACAGTTCCATCATTATTACATGTACTACCACAGTTCCATAATCATTACATGTACTACCACAGTTCCATCATTATTACATGTACTACCACAGTTCCATCATTATTACATGTACTACCACAGTTTCCATCATCATTACATTTACTACCACAGTTCTATCATCGTCACTTGTACTACCACAGTTCCATCATCGTCACATGTACTACCACAGTTCCATCATCGTCACATGTACTACCACAGTTCCATCATCGTCACATGTACTTCCACAGTTTCATCATCATATATCTTTGCAAATGTGAGAGCTTTTTAAACTTATTATGTGCTTCAAAACTTTGACAGGGTTACTGGAAAAAGAAGTGTGCCATTCTGGAACATTTGTTTAACGAGGATGTGAAAAGGAAAATTGAAGAGTTGGAGGAGGAGTTAGCCAATGCAGAAATCACTGAGGTAGTTTGCAGATATCGATGTAATAGCATGTCAGTACATTTTGTTTGTCATATTCTTCGTCTTCAAGGTTCATTCTCAAACTCCCCGCATGTTCGGAAAGCTGAAGATTGGCGAGACAGAAACAGAACTGTGCAACTGTGGACTGAGTCCAGAGACTGCAGAACACATTCTTCATATGTGTCAAATCTACCAAGAAGAGAAGGAGAAAATATGGCCCACTGAGACTGCACTTCTTCTAGACTTGAGGGGTTCCATGGATGACCTGAAGCGAACCACACAATTCATTGAAGCTATTGGTATCTGATATCTGACTGAAAAATGATGAAGAAGAAACTCGCCGCTGGATTTCCCTTGTAACATGACATTATCCTACACAATTTCTAGTTGGATTTAGTCCAGAGAATGGAAATACGCTTTAAAACCATTTTATTTGCGGCAATTGCCAGACACATCTGCCTTTGGTGGAAATTGTGATCTAAGAGAAATATTTATGTTTTATGGCCAATATTTTAGAGCAACCAGCAGTTTCCATACTTAAATTTCATCTTCTGCGATTGTTCTCAAGCTCCTGCAGATCAGCAGGATGTAGTTAGAATGTGTTGTCACAGTTTCCATCATTGCTGCGGTATCTGCGCCTTTCAACCGAACATATTTAACTTCAGTATCACTTTGTGTCTCTTTGATCATATGTTGGATGGGACAGCCAACTCCACCTAACCTCCTTAGTCGCCTATTACAATTTGTATGGAAGGTAAATGTGTTTTTATTCATTGCTCTCATTTTGGTTCCCATGTAACACTTGGGTGAGGGACTTACATATAAAACGAGTCGATGTTCTGTTAGTCGTGAAATGTCATCATTATTTCAACACTTAGTTAGGAGCAGTGGCTGCTGAATTGAGTGTAGGACCTCATGTGTGTTGCTCGGAGTCACATATGGACAAAGAATAGCATCACTCACCTTCCATGCATGCCATATGAGGCCATTAAGGAGATTTGGGGATTGAGTTGGCTATTCCATTACACAGGCTAATGATCCAAAAGTTATATGGCAGACCAAAAGGCACAGATATCGCAGCCAAGCTGTAATCAAACTGTGCGCTACACACTGAGAGCTCCCCCTCATGACCTTGGCAGGAGTTTGTAACAAACACACATCTTTATTTGTACTGTAGCTGGCAAGCTCACTAAACAGATTACTCCGATTAAATTAACCGTTTTGTTTTTTTGGCAACATTGTCTGCTGGTGACCATAACTGCTCGTACTATAACAAACTTGGAATGAAGCTGCACATTTCGTTCACAATTCAGAAAAAAGTGGGTAGGCACATGATATTTGATTGAATAAAAAATTGTTGTATAACAGTTTTACTTGAAACAATTCTCAGAATTGATGTTTTGAACAAAAAGGTCTTTATCAAGATAAGATGTTGGGTGCAAAGGGTACAGCATTGCTCTCGGCGGACCAAGGGTTAGCAGATAACCAAGATCCCATAATTACCTCCTCATGGTGCACCCTGGAAACAGAAATACAGCTGCTCGTGCTGATTCTGGCTAAAACTTTTGGGGATTGTGTCCGTGAAAGTGGAGGTAGCAGTTGGAAAGAGATTTGACAGGCAATATTTCAGACACCTCTGCATCAACACATGCAGCAGCACTGTCGACACACAGTGAAGCTAGTCAGTTCTGCAGAAGCATCGGAAGGGCGGCCAATGCAGTTGTTACAAAGTGGGCAGATGTTATGAGAAATATAAAGAATGGCACATTAGTCACAATAAAAATAATAGCACAATGTGTACACTGAGAGGGAAGCACAGCGCTAGAGGACAGCAGCACGTGCAAAGAGAATGAAAAACGTTTCAAGGAAATCAGAACTATTGTTTTGTTTATTCGAGACAAGCTCCTAGATACCGGTGATCCCAGCCCAGGCCCAACTCTACTGTTGAGTTTATAACGGAATCATGCTTGCGGAGAGAAAAGATTCAGTGCCTGATGGGCGCAGGCACAGCCTTCCAGGGTGACAGCACTGTTCAGCTGTTCTAGAACAAATGCTAGTCCCTGACGCTCATAAAAATGTGTATAGACTCGGACTTAGGATGAGTGGTTCATGAAGTTGGTGAACAACACTTTGGCTAAGAGGGTGAACGAGTCCGAGTCCATTTCTTCTGTCAAGTTCTTACTAAACCGGAACCAGGCTTGAGGATGAGAAAAGGTTCAGTACCCAATGGGCCCAGTCACAATACGTCAAATTACATGAGACAAGTTCACTGGTGGCGGAACACCTCGTGCAAGATAGATGTGAAGGACAAACAGTTTCGGCGTAGAATAAGTACACATTCACTGCCTGACGACAGATAGGAAGGCTGTCACAGGCTAGGACAGTCCACCCGAAATGTCAAGGCATGTCGAAATCAGATGTGCTGGGCCTGCAAGGCACATACCGGTGGCACAATGTAACTACGCTCCTGGCGGAAATCACATGAATATCTGTGCTGATTACAATGGAGCAAACGAAAACAAACAAACAAGATTAAATGTTTTTCTTGTCTCTGCTGCTAACTTTATTTATGTTTAGAATAATGCCTGTGTGTTATTGGCACAGAAAGGAAATAACACTTACCACATGTCGTAAGAGGTAATAAGGAGGTTTAGAATAATGCCTCGCCCGTGTGTTGCCAGGGCCCAAAAGGGGAGTAAAGAATAGCAACACTGTTTACCTTCCACGCATGTCGTAAAAGGCGACTACGGAGGTTATGGGATGGAGTTAGTATTGCACTGGATCTGTTGTTGCTGGTTGGTGATTTCCTGGTGGGAGAAATCCATTTTGTTTATATTCGTTATGGATTTTTGTTCTTAACTATTTTTGTTGTCTTGATAAAGATCCCAATTGGACCACCACGTTGACAATTGTATTTGTTCTTTTTTAAAGAAAATTTTTTATATTGTTCTATATTTTATTATTTTATATTGATAGTTTTCTAGTAACCTATTTACTTTATTTGCATTTACCCATATAGGGTCAGTGACCCAAAGCCATGCTGAAGTCGGATGTGTCCATCCGAAAGGTGCAGATATCGCAGCAATGCTGTAAACCATGACACAACACATTCCGTTCTCCGGACTGCATCATGCTAATCTGCATGAGTTTGAGAACGAACGCAGAAGAAGAATACTGCCTGTGTGTTATATGCACCAGAAAGGGAAATAACACTTGTCACATGTCGTAAGAAGGTACTAAGGAGGTATGAGCTATTTCATCCAATGATCTTCTCTGAGCTGAAGTCTGCTGAAAACTCATTCCTGTACCTCTGGGAGAAAATTAACCCTTTTATCTGCAGGATGCTTTGAGAGTGCAAGAAAATCTCATCTAGAAATAATATGTCCATTTTGTAGCATTGCAACCCACAGGTACATTGAGTACTGCAGTCATCTGGTGCTTGCATAAACTGTGGAAAACCTTAGATAATAACAATAACAATAAGACCCAAAAACATTTAGATCATAGGGGTGCCACACTGGTGACATCAGTAAAAGAACGCTCTCCAAATATCTCTATCCATAGCCACTTGGAGGGGTGTAGACAAAATCATGCCCAGACCATTCCTTGATGTTGTCAATCCAGGATTTTCTTTAGTATAAAGGTAAGGCAGATCCCATAACAGTGACCTGCCATCGGAGATGAAGATAACTTTTCGTTTGCTAAGCTGCAGCAACTACAGTATTAGATGGGATGGCCAGTTTCCTTCCTTGCTGTGTTTACCTTCCCCAACTCATGCGTCAGGTATCCATTTACAGCTGGAGGAGCTGTAAGGAGATAAATCTAGCCCCGATTGTTTTGTCCAGATGTTGTTTGGAACCCGGCACTGGCACGCTGTAATCCAGTAAGCAAGCTCACTATCAGCTAGGCCACCGCGTTTCTCTTTAGTATAACCTCATAAAGAATGCCAGATAAACACCATCCTAGCAGGTTTTTATCATCTTTGAACTGAATAAACCCAGTTTAAAAGTATTTTTGAAATACTTTTTTTCTTTTTAATAGAAAGGTTTTTACAAGAAGATTGATGCCATCATTGGCGGTTTCCTGTTGGCAAGTGTTAACACAAACAGAACTAGCAATGGTACAAGTAGCATCGACATTGAGCATGCTCACAATGGTGAATTTTCATCAGCGACAGTAGCCAGTGGGCATATCACTAACGGATCCTCTGTTGCTGTGACATTGTCTAAATTTGCATTGGGCTCTAACATTGAAAATAACGTAGAAAATAAAGAATTTACAAACGAGAATACAGATGACAGAAGCAAGGTCAACTGCAAAGTGGTAAGATAAATGTTTTATTTTTGTGTTTATTTTTCTTCTGCGTTCGTACTCAAACTCCTAAAGTTTAGCAGGATGTAGTTAGGAGAATGGAATGCATTTGGTCATGGTTTACAGCTTAGCTGTGATGTCTGCGCCTTTCAACCTAACACATCAGATTTAAGAATGGATTCTGGGTCACTATGACGGGAAGGGACAGCTAACTCCACACCAAAACCTCCTTAGTTGACTCTTATGACATGATTGGCAGATAAGTGTTTCTAATATGGTACATTGCCTTTTCCAGCATTCATTCCTAAAGTCCTGCTGGTTAGCAGGACATTGTCTGGAGAGGCGAATAAATTGTGTCATGGTTTACAGCTAGGCTGTATTATCTGCGCCTTCCAGCTCGGCACGTTTGACTTCAGCATGGTTTTTGGGTCACTATGACCTATGGAATGGGACTGCCAACTCTCTCTCACACACACATGACCCCTTCCCCCCCCCCCCCTCCATGCATGGAAGATTAGTAATGCTATTCTTTGTTTTCTTTTTGGGAAAGGCAACACGTGTGTACATTTAACACACTGTGTACAAGATCTAGGAATATTAGTCTAAAAAATGTACTCAGTGACCACACCAAAAGAATTGTGTTCATACAGGCCCATATCTGCCCAAACCACTTTGGCACATGCAGGTCAGTAGCTGCCATAATCATTGGTTTTTAAATTCAGGTCTGTAGTTGCCCAAACTGTGGTCTATTTTGCACATACATATCCGTATCTGCCCAAACCGCTGTGGTATGCATATCTATAGCTTCCCACACCACTGTCTGGTTTGCACATGCAGATGCTGAACGCAGAAGAAGAAGCTTTTTCAGAGGCTCATAGCTTTCTTCTTGTCTTTACTTATGTATAGTGTGCAGTTCTGTAAAATATGTTTTGTGTTTTCTGGAACTTGTCCAAAAGGGTACATATCAGTGACACCAACTCCAAACTTCCCGTACATATGTTAGAGTATTTTCTCAATCTAAACATAGTTTGTTCCTTTCTTCCAAGCTTGTAGATAGCATTGTCCTTTTGGCTGCCATGGATGAGGTGAGCTCCATTCCATGTTAATGGATCTTTTGATGATGGACTTCATTTTCAGAATTAAAAATTGTTTCTTTATAACAATTACTACAAAATATGTAAAAATAATCCGACCTTGAAATTGTTTTATATACTATATTACTTTATGTCATCAGGATATCGCGGAGACACAGAATGGTAACCAACCATTGAACGGCGTAGGGGAAGTTGATCTGATTGAAGCAGAGATTGACACTAACGGAGCAGACAATGGGGATGAAGATGACTTCTCACCACCGGTTAAACAATTAAAAGGAGGTAGAAAATCCGTAGAGACACCCACTCGAAGTAAGTATAGAGGATTAATTTAATAAACAACAAATTTGTTCTCATAAGTTGTAGAAGAAATGGTTATTGTTTCTTCTTTTTCGGTGTTTATTTTCAAACTCCCACTGGGTCACTCTTGTAGCAGGACAATGGTCCTACTAGATTTCCAACACGATGTAGTTCAGAGAATGGAAATAAGCTGTGTCGCCTTTTTATGCGTTCCAATGGCCCGACACATTTGTCTTTGGCAGTTTGTTTTGGTTCCAAGAAATTTACAGGCCATTGCGCTCGGGTGTTGCTGGAGCCCAAAAGAGGAGCAAAGAATAATAACACTTAAATTGTTGCAGGATGTTTGCACAAAATGTTTGATCCTATGTACAATGATGTGGTTTCTCTCCTACTTCCTGTGTACAGTGATGTGGTTTCTCTCCTACTTCCTGTGTACAGTGATGTGGTTTCTCTCCTACTTAATCACCCCTTTCCCCGGGCGCCTGAGAAAAAAAAATACACAAAAACGCTCCACCAGATCTGAGTTATTTTGACACAAATACGGCATAAAATTATGTTTTGTTATATCATTAACTTACCTTATGCTGTACGCTGTTCTTGCAAGTCGAAATACCAAAAAATTGGTTTCTGGGGTAACCATATTTAGTGTAAATCCTAAAGTATCGAGCTACTGGGTTCTAAGGGTAAGCATGGCATCTGGGTCACTTTGACCCCATATGAGATGGGACAACCAACTCCTAAGTGTTTAATCACTTTTTTAAAATATTGTTTATTTCCAGACTAATGTAATATGGACTGAACAAACTAATCAAACGTGAAATCACATACAATGTCTGCTCGTTTAAGACTATGGACAATGTTTTTATTTTAAATGCTGACACGTGGCACCTCTGATACATATTGTTTTTGTGTTTTTCAATGCATAAATGAACATTCTATAACATAACAACAACTAAAACATAAAAACAGCAATTAAAACATGTAGATATCACTTTCTATGATGATCACTTGCCAATGCTACACTACATTTGATCACTTGCCAATGCTACACTACATTTGATAGTAAAATATGTGGTCGAAAATGGACAAATTCATTTCAGAAATTTGTTGTAAAAAATTAGCCGGCTTTTTCCTTCTTGCAATCGTAATGTGTAAAGGAATTTGACCTTTAGGCTGTGCCATATTTCTTTCTAGCTTCGTGTGGCGGGAATTCTACATCATATAAGCTTTACTTCGTGTGATTCTGTGCTGATGATTTGGGGCATAGCAATGGGGGTGAATGGAGACGCCTACCGACCCAAGTTACATAATGACATTGGGGCTATAACCACCTAGAGAGCCTGTAAGGTTAATTAGGTGTAATTGCTTAGTGACATCAGAAAATATGTATATGTTTTATCTATACTCTACAGCACCTGCTCGGACTTCAGGTCGTCTCGCCTCTAAGACTCCTGATGACAAACAGCCCACAATTATGTCATTGTTTTCTGGAAGGTGAGTTACTTGAACGTACATGATTATTATTGACTTTCTTTACTGCCAAAACATGTTTGCATTAGTTTGATTAAAAAAATTCAAGTAAATAGAAAACTGCAGTAAAATTGTGCACCAATTGGTAAGTAAATATATTTTAAAAAATTAAATAGCAGTTTACGTGGAACAATCACTGTTTGATTTGGTGATTCCTATTCTGTGTTTGATTGATTGATTTGGTGGTTCCTATTCTGTGTTTGATTGATTGATTTGGTGGTTCCTATTCTTTGATTGATTTGGTGGTTCCTATTCTTTGTTTGATTGATTTGGTGGTTCCTATTCTGTGTTTGTTTGATTGATTTGGTGGTTCCTATTCTGTGTTTGTTTGATTGATTTGGTAGTTCCTATTCTTTGTTTGATTGATTGATTTGGTGGTTCCTATTCTTTGTTTGATTGATTGATTTGGTGGTTCCTATTCTTTGTTTGATTGATTGATTTGGTGGTTCCTATTCTTTGTTTGATTGATTGATTTGGTGGTTCCTATTCTTTGTTTGATTGATTTGGTTGTTCCTATTCTTTGTTTGATTGATTTGGTGGTTCCTATTCTCTGTTTGATTGATTGATTTGGTGGTTCCTATTCTGTGTTTGTTTGATTGATTTGGTAGTTCCTATTCTATCAGATATTTTCACTTGATCAGGGTGTACTTTACCCTTTTGTTTGCTTTCAGTAGTTTTTTTCACAAGGTCACAAAAATAGATATAATCAGTAATGAGACAATCAGACGGCAGGTGCGTATAACACGAGTGCGGAACTTCATCAGAAAACAGCAGGTCAAATGGTTCTGACATGCTACTAGTTACTAATACCATCCGAAAAGTGATGCTGTTTAAATACAGTGGGCTTAAAGTTAGAGAGGCACCCATGAAAATATGGACAGCATAAATAGAAGAGGTTTTTAAAACAATTTGTTTTTAGAAAGCTCACTGGTCTGTTCCAGATCTCGTCTGTTCCTGTATATCAAGGCTCCATTGAGGCAGCAAGAAATTAAGGTTATAGGAAAATATAAATGATTGGGATATATTATGAATAGCATTAATTGAGTTACATTCTTCCCAAAATCCAGTATTACTTATGAGCACTAAACTTCCTCACAATTCTGAGCAAGTTGACATGATGCCGCCATGGGCACCTCTAAAGACTCTGAAATGTCTCTCGTCCGTTGTTATCTTTGCCTTGTTACCAGCAACTATGCCTTCCATTACTAGTTTTCTCATGCTATTACGTCTCTTTATATAACCAAAATAAACTTCAGCTTTCATGTTGTGATGTTGTTCAAGATTCGACCCTTATCTACATTTAATGTTCTTTACATTGATTTGTCTTTCTCTGTGCATGGACCAAGAAGACGATGGACCAGCGACATCGAAGAATGTATGCACATGTCTCTGGCCAATGCAGTCCTGCTTGCCCGGGATAGAGAAGCGCTCAGAGTATCCACGATGAACACATCGTTCTGAGAAGAATATCTCACTTGATAAATAATATGCTTGCTCTGTCCAGATGTAATTTAGCTTGACTGCTTTTGCATTGATATTTTATTATTGATATTACTTGTTTGAAACTACTTTCTACGGAAACATTCATAATTTCCAAGCAGGCCCAAGTTGGAACCAAAGAAAGGTCAAGAAATAGTTGCTAATGATGTTCAAGCCAAGGAGATGACTGAATGTGACAAGTGTCCTGATGAGAGCGATGAGAAGGAAAACAGTCCCAAGAGGGCCAAACTAGAAGATGAAAATAATATAAACCAACAAGAAAGGTAAGCTGATTTTTAAATTAATTACAATCTGACATATGACTCGGCATAGATTATGTTAACTGTATGTAGAGTGCCTGGTCTCGCCAGTGACATACCAGAACAACCACCATGCAACAACAAATCCCTAGTAGATAACGTGTATGTCGTGAATAGTATTATTTTTCTCGAATAATAATAAATGCTTCCTTTTGGGAAAAACATAAACCTATAAGCCCCCTTAACACAACCATGCTTATACTCACCGGTATCACCTTAGTTGAGGAAGACCTGTACTTCTGTCAGAAAATCTGTCAATTTATGGACTGTCGAGCTATCTGCTTGCAGCTAAAGGTATTATTTCATCATCATCATGTATCAAGAGGTATATGCTCGCAGCTAAAGGTATTATTTCATCATCATCATGTGTCAAGAGGTATATGCTCGCAGCTAAAGGTATTATTTCATCATCATCATGTGTCAAGAGCTATCTGCTCGCAGCTAAAGGTATTATTTCATCATCATCATCTGTTTGTTTCCCCTCCCACTTGTAATCTTTTACTTCATGTTATGAACTGTTTCTTATTTACAGAAATTCCACAGTGTTGACTTTAAGTCATACGAAAGCTCTCCCAGAAAGATGTTATGAATGTTTGAAGTACATGGACGATCAGGAACTGAAGTTATTTCCTGGTGATTCTGAAGATGCTGTAAGTTGTGTTGCTCATTTGTTTGTATCTGTGGTCAGTTAAGAAAAATTTGTCTCTTCCTTTTTTCCCTTGCATCGTTCCTTGAAGGATCATTGTAGCAAGGTTAGAAGGTAATAGTCACGTCCATAAAAGTATTTTTTTTTCCATTGTGCACACATTAGGCCTGCTGTCCACTAGAAGCGACTTTTGTGTAAACGAGAGACGGATCTGAATGTAAAGAATGCTACAGAACAGTGTCCTTTGTAAGTGACCGTGAGCGACCAATTTCTTACTTTTCCAAAGGCCATGGTTTCGTAACACGCTTTGCATTTGGCTCAGTTATGGGTGTACTCTAGTAATTTTTTGATCTCATTGCTTTCATTAGACGGCAGGCCTTACTTAAGCTAAAATGATTATTTGTAGTCGGGCAAGTGTTGCCGGACTCAAAAGGGGAACAGAGAGTACCAACACTAAGGCCTGCCATGCATGTTGTAGGAAGTGACTAAGAGGATTTTGTGAGTAGAATTTACTGTTTCATAAACGATCCAATGTTATACTGAAGTTGGATGTGCTGGGCTGACGGGCACAGATATTGTAGTCAAGCTGCAAACTATGGTACAACTCATTCCATCCTCTGAACTGCAGCCTGTTATATGAATGAGTTTGAGAACAAGCTCAGATAAAATTTTGTAGTTGTGACATACAGTCTTCTTCTTCTTTCGAACTCTGGTAACCAACACAAAAGTGCATGTGATTTCCGCCGGGAAGCATGAAGTACGCTGTAGTACTAATTTACGGCATAACTGAGTTATTTGCACCTTGGAAGGTCCAGCACATCCGATTTTGGCATGTACCATGCAGTGAATTTTTCATTTTCTCTCTTAATTAATAATTGCATCCCTAGAATTCCTGAAAACTGTCTCTAATTTTTTACTTGGTATATGCTGGTATATGTGTCAGGCCGAAAGGTGCAGTCAATATGTAAACCATGACAACATTCTTTTCTCCAGAGTACATGCTTCTAATCTGCAGTTCACTTGCTATTATATTTCTGTTGGCCTATGTGTATTTGACGCCAACAGGAACATCTCACGGCAGTGGTGAGACATCACAAAACTTGTGTGGTTTGGCCATGAGGCATGATTTCCTTTCCAAAATTATCTTGCAGGGAACAGCTGATGGTTGATGAAGAAGAGGTGGTAAGAGGAAAGTATGGATTGATAATATTAAAGACTGGACAAGATTAAGATTCTTCACCTAAACAAAGAACAGAGGCATGGCAAAATTTTTCTGTTGACATTTCAAGAGTGGCACCGCTATATTTCAAGAGTGGCAACTCTACGACCCTGAAGGGTTATGGATATGATCATGATGTGTATTGCCAGGTCTGAAAAAGGGATCAAAGAAATAACACTGCCACTTACCATGCATAGTGTAAGTGGTGACTAAGGATGTTTTGGTATGGACTGACTTCCTCATTCAATAAGTTGTCTTTGACCAAAAATGTCATGCGGAAGTTTGATGTGTTGGGCCATAAATGCATGGATAGTGTAGCATTATAAACCATGATGTGATATATTTCATCTAGTAATTTAAAAACGAATCCCAAAGATTGATGTTTATAGCTAATTTTGTCTCTCATACACATAATAGATCTATTGTAATGTCTGTAGCAGGAAATGTCAGGCTAATGTTGGTTTTACTATTTCTAGGTTGAAGAGTTCATTGCCCTCACTGATCCAAAGTTGTCATTGTTTACTGGTAACGAAGACTTTGATAAAATAACGGAAGACCGGCCACAACATAAAATCACAAACTTCAGGTAAGTCTCCCTCTTTTTTTTGAACGTTCAAAAATTATTTGTCTCCTTCCTCGTTCTCCTATCAGAGTCAGAAGCTGGTATCTTCTTTTTTCAGCGTTCATTTTAACTCCTGCTGGTTCTCTCTTATAGCAGGACAATGATCCTACAAGATTTCCAGCAGGGTGTAGTCCGGAAAATGAAAATGCATTGTGTCGCCGTTTTATTTGCGCCAATGGCAGACACATCCCGTCTTCGGCGGAGGACACACATTAAGAAAACTAACAGAAAGCATAGCAAACTACAGAAGATTGATGTGTTAGGCCATTGGTGCTAATAAAATGGCGACAACACAATTTAATTCTCCATTTTCATATCCATTTTCTGGACTACATCCTTCTGGAAATCTAGTAGGACCATTGTCCTAACAAGAGAGATTCAATAGGAATTTGAGAATGAACGTTGAAGAAGAAAGCATAATAATACAGGCATTACTCTAGAACCCACAGGAAACGAGAAATAACAAGTATTATCTAGAGGAAAGAAATAGATGCAGAGATGCAAAAGTAGTTTGGTGTGGTAGAGCATGGAAAGAACTGGAAGCAAGCTAAAAATAGGACAAGATAGAGAAGTTTGTATAAGACCTATATTCCATGAGGTGCAAATAGTTGTATAGCCAGATAGATAGACATAATAGATGATTGATTGTTTAAGTATTTGATTGATAGATTCATCTGCATGCACTTTAATCTTTAAAACTGTGTTCCCTTCCAGTGTTTATGATAAGAACACACACTTGTGTGCATTTGACACCTGCCTGATTGAACGTAACAAGTATCTGTACTTCAGCGGAGTCTTGAAACCCATATTTGAAGAGGATGCCAGCCCAGAAGGTATGGATGTGAAGTTAGGTTGTTTATATAGAGTTTCTGTAAAAGATGCCAGCAGCAAATAACTTCCATATTTTTTCTGTTATTAGTTCTTCAGTGTAACATTTTTCTTCTATCGATTGTGTTTTCTCTGCTGTTACTGTTAGCTGTAGCATGGTTGAATGCTGGTCGGTTTTTGGGCAATATTACATTTGGTCGCTTGATATGCAGTAATATTGTGAGGTCTCAGAGCGTTTGTAACTCCTTTAATCCACTTTCTTCTTGGTCTTCCTTTGCCGTTTGATGTCTTCATTTATGTTGTATGCTCTGTTGTTGGCCAATACTGGTTCATTCTCATTAAGTGTCAGAACCATTTCAGTCTCTGATTTTCAATATATTTGACCGCAGATGTTCCAGCAATTTTTGTAATCTTTATATTCCCCATATGATCACTTCTTGTTTTGTTTGCTTTTTTTTTCATTAGAATATTTTCTTTTTCTATATTCATTTCACATTCCAGGATTAACAGTTGGAGGTTACAATCTGAATAATCTAAGATATGCTGACGATACAATTCTGATTGAAGGCAGCGAACAACAACTTCAAGCCCTGTTGGACATGGTAGTACAAGCAAGTGAAAACAAAGGAATTAGTCTAAAAAAATAGAAAACAAGGAATGGCTGTTTCAAAGACATACATAAAGTTAAAATTCAGATAAACAAACATGCCAGTTTTAGCATGCAGGTTTGAAGGTCTCACTAGTGTCCCATTAGACAAACTTGCTATGCAACAGCACAGATTCCCTAGTAGATCTTCTACAGTGTTCATTCTCAAACTCCCGCTGGATCTCCCTTATAGCAGGACAATGGTCCTACTAGATTTCCAGCAGGATGTAGTCCAGAGAATGGAAATGTGCTGTGTTATTTGTGCCAATGGTCTAACACATCCATCTTCTGCGTGGCCATAGTAAATTATATGACTACACAGGAAGCTTTTTACCTTCTGAGTGGTACATTTCTTCTCAAAGCATTGCATGCCTATAGGGAGTTGGGAGTCTATCTACATAGTATGAAATACATCTCTGGAGAAACCTCAATTGCACAAAAGGATGCAAATCCTGTATTGCTCATTATTTCCAGGGATCGAAACAAAAATGGCAACATCTTTTAGTCGTAGTACAGATATGTGTTAAAGTCCCATGGTAGCAACTATTAGGTGGTGTGGCCAGTTTCCTTCCTTGCGGTGTTTACCTTCCTCAACACATACTCCTGGTACCCAACTACAACCCCTGAACTGGAGGAATGACCGTATTAAGTGACAAATCATGACCATGATTTTTTATCTGGACTTGGTTTCAAACAAATCACATTTTCTGGTGATAGTAAACCTGGCACGCTGTAACCTGGTGACAGTAAGCAAACTCACTATCAACTAGGCTAGAACCTGGCACCTCTGTAACTCAGTTACAGTAGGCAAGCTCACTATCAACTATCTTACAAGGCTTCTCATGTGTAGAAGAAAATAAAGTGTTTTCAATGTTTGGTAGTTTTCTTTCTTTAATGTGATTGTTTTATTCCAGGTGGAGTACCTTGCCGCAACATGGGTCCAATAAATGAATGGTTTGTTGCTGGCTTTGATGGAGGAGAAAATGCCTTGATTGGGTTTTCAACAGGTTTGTCATTATTTAAATTAGCCTTTCTTTGATTGTTTCAAGTAAGGGAAACTCTTATATCTCATGAACACATGCAGAAGAACATAATTTGTATTAAATATTTTAAATAGTGAAAATTGAAATATGCCAAGGAACAGAATGTGATTGAATTACTTAAAAACACTTGATTATATCACAGTTTTATACATTGTATCACTTGAAATTAATCGAATGATTGGTTGGTTGCTAATCCATCTTTCCATGGCTCATGCACTTTGACCCAATTGTTTGAACGCATATCTTATTTGTCTTTGGGGAGGGGGGGGGTTTTGTGTGTAAATAGGTCAAATCATAATTCTGTACAAGAAAATATTAAAGGTTGTAGAATTTTGTTCCCTAACCAGTTTGTCCACCGCATTCTTGCAACAATTTGAGTGTATTATTACTGCATACTCATGAATTTACAAGCATAATGCTTCTTGAAATTATGGAGGAGACGTAAAAACCTTGTATGTACATTCATCTGACAAAGTGAAACATTATTTCAAACAAATAATCCGTTTTATTCCGGACGCATGTTTTTCCGGTTAACCTTTAGAGCCCAGCCCTCAATTAAAATTACGCAATATCCCCCTGGGGCCTGAATTCTTTTTTGGAAAATTTGCGTTATTGATGGTGGGTGTTTTGAAAACGCGATAACATTTTTGTTTTAACAGATATCAAAATAATTTTTGCATATCTAAATAAAGGAGTGAATAGTGAATATAGTTGTGTTTTTTTGTTGTTGTTGTATGTATGATATGACAGTTGAGAGCTGCCCGTGTGTTGCCGGGGCCTTAAGGGTAGCAAAGAATAGCAACACTGATTACCTTCCATGCATGTCGTAAAAGGCGACTAAGGAGGTTATGGGATGGAGTTGGCTGTCCCATCCCATATAGGGTCAGAGACCCAAAGCCATGCTGAAGTCGGATGTGTCAGGTCAAAAGGCGCAGATACCGCAGCAATGTGTAAACCATGACACAATGCATTCCGTTCTCTGGACTACATCCTGCTAATCTGCAGGAGTTTGAGTAGAAACGCAGAAGAAGAAGATGACAGTGGTGAGCATGATGTGAAGTTGAAAATTCAGGGAAAAATTGCAAAACGCCATTTTTAAAATCGCACATATAACTTCTTAACGACCCTAATACTTGAGCAATGTGTGGGAAAAATTGATAAAATCCTCCCTAATACCTATACTTGTTGTATATATATTGTTTCATATACAAACTAATATAATATGGCCTAAAAAAACGAATAAAACGTGAAGAAATCTCATAATTTCCGTCCGGTCAACACTAGGTCTTGGCCAACACACAGCGTAATTATTGTCCATGCACACACGTGGCACCCCTGATACATATTATTTTGTGTTTTTGAACGAATACACATACATTCTTAACAAATAACAACATATTAAACACAAAAAACAATTAGAACATGTAGTCGCGATTACTTACCCATGGCAGGCAGTACTCAATTTGATAGTAAAATACTGCACCGAAAATAGCTAAAGTCGCTCCAGAAATGCGTTACAAAACCAACTGGCTTTCCCCTTCTTACAATGGTAATGTGTAAAGGAATTTGATCTTTAGACTGACGTATTCCTAGCTTCATGTGGCGGGAATTTCTACGTCATATAAGCTTTACTTCGTGAAGTTCCGTACTCGCGATTCGGGCTCTATCTGTTAAGTCGCTGCGCAATATTGAGCCAATAGGCAAGATGTGGGGCACACTTTTGTTGCAAAATTGCGCCTGTAGAGTCCTAAAGGTTAAGTAAAATGTACCTCTTATGGTACATTCTTTCAACCTTAGATGTTAGTCCAATTTGGTTATATAAAAGCTTTACAACCATAAAAAAAATTGTGGTTCTGGTAATCCAGTTACTACGACCTCTGGTTTGATTACAGTTACACATAATTTTTTTTTTTCTTACTGCAGGTTTTGCTGAGTACATATTGATGCAACCCAGCGAGGCTTACAGTCCTTTCATTGAGCAGATGAGGGTCAAAGTTCATATGTCCAAGATTGTTATTGAATTTCTCATCAACAATCCAGATGCTAGTTACGAGGATTTGTTGAATAAAATTAAGGTATTATGAATAAATTAATTATTGGAAAAATAACAGTTCTTTTCTGTCAGGTATTCGTATTCACATAAAACTTCTTGTGCCCCCAGGTATCCTTCTTGTGTATTTTTTCATTCCTCTGTGTCCCTTTCATCCCCCCTGTTTAGAACTGCAGCATCGATCCTAGCTCCAGGGACACTACAGCCCTTTATCGATCAGCTTGGCACACCCGGATCACTGCCGACATCACTAAATTTGAAAAAAGAATGAACACTGCAGGCAATTTACAAGAGACAGAAGCAAACGGAAAAATCTTAGATCTGTCCTACTCTGGACCCTCTGCACAAACTGCAATAGAACTTTCCTGGCACAATTCGGACATCTGCAAACTCACAAACCAAAAACAAATTAGACAATCACAAATTATTTTTTGTTCTTTTTGTTCACACCACATTTTTTGTTTTTCATACCATGCTCATCTTTGCTTGCAAAGGAGGAACATTATCAACATCAACCCCCTCCCCTTCGTCTGCCCTGTGTGCCTTTCACATGTGTGCGCTGACACACATACACAGTGGGTTTCATCCCTCCGTGTACCTTTCATCTTCCTTGTGTACCTTCTGTTCCACTTGTGTACCTTCCATACCCCCTTGTCTTTCATCTCCACAGTCATAAAAGTGTCATTTTGGCTTTTTTTTTGCACCAAATCAGTGAGGTTAGAAATGGCACGAACCCAATGATTGTGCATTATGAAGTTACAGAAAGTGCCAGTAATCAAATTATCAACAGTGATTGCAAGAAGCAAGCAGTCACTTCCAGAATTGCATTAATGCTTACATTTGAACATTTTAAAACTTATGAACATTTACATGTGTATTTAGATCTAGACAAATTGATACAATTAATGAAAGTCATGTGGTTCTTCTTCAGCGTTTATTCTCAAACTCCCGCTGCATCTCTCTTGTAGCAGGATCATTGTCTTACTAGATTTCCAGCAGGATGTAGTCCAGAGAATGGAAATGTACTGTGTTGCCGTTTTATTTGCGGCAATGGCCCGACACATCCATCTTCAGCGGGATGTGGTTCTAAACAAGGTTTTAAATATGCACTTCAAGAGAATTTTTGATAGAAAAATTTTGTCAAAATTTGAGCAGATTTTAAAATAACTTATATTTCTATAAATATTCTAGTTTCTATATTTATACATGGCATAACTTTATGTTCCTCAGACTACCGTACCTCCAGCTGGGCTGACAAGTTTATTAGAAGATAGCGTGCTCCAACATGCCCAGTTTGTGGTGGACAAAGTCCAGAGTTTTGATGATGCAGCAGAGGAGGATGAGTCTCTGCTCATTACTACACCTTGCATGAGGGCGCTAATCAAACTGGCTGGCGTTACTTTGGGTAAAAGGTGTGAAGCACAATAAATATCTTCGCAGTCAGCTGGTGTTGTATCATTTGTTTGTTGGCTTTCTAACTCCCTACTGGATCTTCTTGATTAGAAACTGACCTCACAGCACGTGGGGCATTCCCATAAGTGCACTCCCTCTATTCCAGCAGCTATCCGATTTGATGGTGTTTTGAGTCTTATGCCGCCGAAACTGACGTCGACATCAGGGCACAACTCAGGCCCTTGCGACAGGTTTCTTTGTTCTGCTCACCTACACTGTGCCCGTCCTAGTCCAAGCACAACGTCGGCATGTCGAAACAACATGGTAACTGTTATCGAAGGTTACGACTACAGGATCCCCGCTGGATCTCCCTTTTAGCAGGAAAATGGTCAGACTAGATTTCCAGAAGGATGTCCAGAGAACAGATGCGTTATGTCATAATTTTATTTGCTTCAGTTGCTCAGCATGTACGACTTTGGCCGCGTTATATTATTTCACTAGCAGCATTTATAACTGATATAGCACACTCACTCGAGGCGTGTGTGTAAATGTGTCTCAAGAGTCAGTGAGATACTAAATATGCATGTACTTAAGAAAGAAAATCATATCATTTTAAATTAAATTTGGTTTGGGTGTTGTGGAATGGCATTAATTTTAACTTTTACAACGCCCTTGTGTTGCCGGGGTCCGATAGGGGAACAAAGAATAGCAACACTGTTTACCTTCCACGCATGTCGTAAAAGGCGACTAAGGAGGTTATGGGAGTAAGCTGTCCCATCCCATATATGGTCAGTACAGTAACCCAAAGCCATGCTGAAGTCGGATGTGTCAGGCCAAAAGGCGCAGATATCGCAGCAATGCTGTAAACGATGACACAGCGCATTCCGTTCTGCGGACTACATCCTGCTAATCTGCAGGAGTTGTTTGAGAACGAACACAGAAGAAGAAGATGTTTTACAATATAAAGACTTCATTTTCTGTTTTATGTCCTTCCTGTAATTTTTCTAATATAAATATTTATGTAATGGAGTCACTCTCGTTCTCAGGAAGCATTTGAGAAAAGAGGTGGCCAGAGTAAAGGCTAAAAAAGAAAAACCCAAGGACACAAAAGCCACTGTGACTCCTCTTGTCCGAAGAATCTTTGACTCCATTTTCCAAGGTCAGATTGATGAGACTTCCAAGACTAAGAGACAGCGTTGTGGCATATGTGAGGTAGGCTTGGTGGCATGTGTGAGGTAGGCTTGTTTGTGGCATATGTGAGGTAGGCTTGTTTGTGGCATATGTGAGGTATGCTTGTTTGTGGCATATGTGAGGTAGGCTTGTTTGTGGCATATGTGAGGTAGGCTTGTTTGTGGCATATGTGAGGTATGCTTGTTTGTGGCATATGTGAGGTAGGCTTGGTGGCATATGTGAGGTAGGCTTGTTTGTGGCATATGTGAGGTAGGCTTGTTTGTGGCATATGTGAGGTATGCTTGTTTGTGGCATATGTGAGGTAGGCTTGTTTGTGGCATATGTGAGGTAGGCTTGGTTGTGGCATATGTGAGGTAGGCTTGTTTGTGGCATATGTGAGGTAGGCTTTATTGTGGTATATGTGAGGTAGGCTTTATTTGGCATATGTGAGGTAGGCTATGATTGTGGTATATGTGAGGTAGGCTATGATTGTGGCATATGTGAGGTAGGCTTGATTGTGGCATATGTGAGGTAGGCTTGATTGTGGCATATGTGAGGTAGGCTTGATTGTGGCATATGTGAGGTAGGCTATGATTGTGGTATATGTGAGGTAGGCTTGATTGTGGCATATGTGAGGTAGGCTTGATTGTGGTATATGTGAGGTAGGCTTGATTGTGGTATATGTGAGGTAGGCTTGATTGTGGCATATGTGAGGTAGGCTTTATTTGGCATATGTAAGGTAGGCTATGATTGTGGTATATGTGAGGTAGGCTTGATTGTAGCATATGTGAGGTAGGCTTGATTGTGGTATATGTGAGGTAGGCTTGATTGTGGTATATGTGAGGTAGGCTTGATTGTGGCATATGTGAGGTAGGCTTGATTGTGGCATATGTGAGGTAGGCTTTATTGTGGTATATGTGAGGTAGGCTTGATTGTGGTATATGTGAGGTAGGCTTGATTGTGGCATATGTAAGGTAGGCTTGATTGTGGCATATGTGAGGTAGGCTTGATTGTGGCATATGTGAGGTAGGCTTGATTGTGGCATATGTGAGGTAGGCTTGATTGTGGTATATGTGAGGTAGGCTTGATTGTGGCATATGTGAGGTAGGCTTGATTGTGGCATATGTGAGGTAGGCTTGATTGTGGCATATGTGAGGTAGGCTTGATTGTGGCATATGTGAGGTAGGCTATGATTGTGGCATATGTGAGGTAGGCTTTATTTGGCATATGTAAGGTAGGCTATGATTGTGGTATATGTGAGGTAGACTTGATTGTGGTGTTTGATTGTGGCATATGTGAGGTAGGCTTGATTGTGGTATATGTGAGGTAGGCTTTGTGGCATATGTGAGGTAGACTTGATTGTAGCATATGTGAGGTAGGCTTGATTGTGGTATATGTGAGGTAGGCTTGATTGTGGCATATGTGAGGTAGGCTTGATTGTGGCATATGTGAGGTAGGCTTGATTGTGGCATATGTGAGGTAGGTTTAATTGTGGCATATGTGAGGTAGGTTTAATTGTTCGTCATTTGTTCGTGCATTTTCCCATATGGCATTCAAAATGTCTGCCCGATCCATCACTCCACCAACAGCCGTAGAAGCAGCGTGGGAGGCCAACCTATCTGCTTTCTCATTACCCCGGACTCCCGCGTGTCCCAGCACAAAAATAAAAGTCACTACGCACACAGGAATCTTCACTGCATCCAGCCACTGTTCTCGAACGTACCCCTCCTGAACTTTCATAATCATGTTCATGGAGTCACTGAGTATACAGGCATGCTCGCAGACAGTCTGTGACATGTGAGGTATCCTAGATTGTGGTCTATGGAAGCTACGACAACTCCACCACCTGGTGATTGACAATAGTGAAATTAATGAATATTGATAATTTGAGAGAGGTAATATTAAATTTATAAAACGGTAGCATTCTTTAAAATTCAAACTAAATAATTCAGCATGTCATAAAATCAAAAAAAAAATGATCATAAAAATGTCATGATCATAAAATCCGTAAAGCTAAAAAATTCAGCATGTTTGTATTAGTTTATGCACAATTTTGGCCATTTTGTAACCAACAATTTTGGCCATTTTGTAACCAACAATTTTGGCCATTTTGTAACCAACAATTTTGGCCATTTTGTAACCAACAATTTTGGCCATTTTGTAACCAACAATTTTGGCCATTTTGTAACCAACAATTTTGGCCATTTTGTAACCAACAATTTTGGCCATTTTGTAACCAACAATTTGGCCATAAACATTTCATTGTGTTTATGCTTTAAATAACAGATTGGGTATTTCAGCTTATTGGATGGTAGATATTGAAGACTAAACTATCAGTCATTATACCCTGAGAGATTTACTGAAACGGAGATCTCAGCACCTATCGATATGTTCAGTGTCCAACAATGATAATCAACATACTTAAACCTCAACTTAATAACTGATTGACTTGTACGACTTATTTAAATTTAATTGTAGGTATGTCAACAACCAGATTGTGGTAAATGTGCTGCATGCCGTGACATGACCAAGTTTGGGGGCTCAGGCCGAGCCAAACAAGCTTGTAAGGAACGCAGGTAAATGTGTTTATTTGTGACTATTTAAAATAATTCTGTTGCAAAGAGATAGATTGATGGATCTGCAATGGACAGCCTGCCGCTCCTTGGCTCATCTTGACCGCTAGCGTTTCAAAGTGATTTTTTTCAACGCTTTACAGTGACATCCTTATAAATGAGATACACTATCTCATCCTGAATTTGTTGTGCAGATTTACCCTGCTACAAGTGCAGGAATTTGATTACACAACCCGCCGAAGACGGATGTGTCGGGCCATTGGCGCAAATAAAACGGCGACACAACGCATTTCCATTCACTGGAAATTTAGAGGACATGTCCTGCTACAAGAGAATTCAGCAGGAGTTTGAGAATGTACGCTGAAGAAGAAGAAGATTACACAACAAGGCTCTGTTTTATCCGTGACACAGTTTCATACACAACTGAACTAGTTTTCCGCTAATTTCTCTTTCACGCACCGCAGCATTCGAGCTATGCACGCGTGGGAATTGTCAACTAGTAGTGTGTCTTTAGAATGATACACAGCAAGTCTGCCCGTCTTTACGATTACTTAGTAAAGTGCACAACTTTTCAACCACCCCTCATATACTTGCCTTATTGAGAAATAAAAGTATAAATGATACCATTGGGTAGTTGGATAGAGAAAAACAATGTTAGCTATACTCTTGGAGACAGAATAGAACATTATCTGTTGGTAAGAAAAAATGGCTATGGTTACCTCATATATACTCCGCCCATCTCGGCACCAGCATGCCAGCTGCTGAGAGTACCACATATAACACATAACCTCATACCTTCAAGCGATAATGTCCAGGGATTCTCCCCCTCCCCCCCCCCCCCCCCTAAATGCACTTTCAATGAAGATGTCGCAGAATATCAAACCCATGGCACTTACTGCAAATGGCTTAACCACTATGCCACCAGATATCCTCTCTTGCACAGAGAGAGAAAGAATGGTATTAAATTTAATTTTGAGATGTCCTTGTGTTATTGAGTTCCGGAAGGAGGAAAAGAATAGCAACACTGTACCTACATGAATGTTGTAAGTGGTGACTAAGAAGGTTTTGGGGTGGAGTGTGCGTGTCTCATCCTACGTAGAGTCAGTGAACCAGAAGCCATGCTGAAATCGGATGTGTCCGATCAAAAGGCACATATATAGCAGCAAAGCTGTAAACCATGACCCCACATTATGTTCTCAGGACTACATCCTGCTAATCTGCAGGAGAATTAATGCAAAAGAAGATTAATGCAGAAGATACTTTTGAAAATAAAATAAAATATTGTTAGGAATATAAAAAAAACTTTCCTTACTACATGTTTTCCTGTGATGGAGTGCAGGGAGGTTTTCTATGGACTGTGAAAATAAAGGCCGCTTTGCCATAGCAGACGCCGCGACATGTACAAGAAGAATGTTGATTGTTAGGAATATAAAGGAGAAAAAAAACATTAACAAACTTTATCACTTGTTCACGTTTGCCTTGACCTTAAAGTTCACATACTTTTTATTTTTTGTATTTTCCATTAGGTGTCCAAATATGGCCATTAAGACGGCAGAAGATGATGATGTTGAAGAGGAATCAGAAATTGAAAAAGAGGATCAAGAAAGCAAAAACTTGGTGGCAGTGACTAAACATAAATCTGCTACAAATGTCAAGACCAAAGTAGTTTGTCCTGGTCTACCAACACATGAAGAAAACAAGAGGAAATATTATACAGCAGCCAGGATTAATGAGGTCGAGGTCAGTCAGAAAATCATTTATGTCGTAGATGTGATCTAATCTGAGATGTCTTAGTCTCTCTCTCTCTATCTCTCTTGTCTGTGGAGGGATGTTTGCATGTTCTAGCTGAGAGCTGTCTCCAACCATGATTGTAGATTTGTTAACATGGAAACTAGTTCTCTCACAAGAACTAGTCTAAAAAGAATATCTGAAAGTAAATGAAACATTAGAATACCAAAAACTATATGGAGGAGATCTGAAGATTTCACATGATGTGAAATAATGTAGCCGTGTCTGTAGCATGGTAAGAAAATAACCAATGACATTCTTAGCATCCAGTTATAAAAATGGAAACTGGAAGGAATCCCTATCAGAATACTGTTCTTTGTTCGGTGGCAGGAGAACATTACTAACACAGATGCATTGAAACGAACAGGCAATACCGCAGTATTTTCTATGCTCAGTTTGCATAGACTCAGATGGCTGGGACAATCTAAGAGGATGAAAGATGGCAGAATACAGGAGGATCCACTTTATGCAACAATCTGGGGGAAAAATCTGGGAATTATGGGACAATCTGGAAAAAAAAATCTGGGAATTATGGGACAATCTGGAGGAAAAAAAAGGAGTCAACTTCTACTTTGATTCAAATACGTATGAAAATGTGATATGTATGATACAAGTATTGATACAGAATCATGGGTAACTAGACAAAATATTCCCAGGACAAAATATTCCAAGATAAATATTCCCAGGCAAAATATACCCAAGACAAAATACAAAGGTAATATATAAAATATTTCATACAAACTGTAATAAACACTAATGAACAATATAGCTAGTAAATAATTATAATAAAATCTTCAAATGATATGAATTGTCTCATAAATGATAGACATGAAATTAAGTTCTACACAACATTCATGTTCAAAACACGTGCTGTTTTTCAAGAAGTTGATAGGCTCTTCTGGATCTTACCTGTTCAACCATTGTTTTAATAGCATCATTGACATGTTGGTAAACTTTTCGTTTCTTTGTTGTTGGTTGACCAGTGGCAATCTGACTTCTCAAAAGTGCAGATGTATGTTGTTGTTGCTGTAACTTCCGGGCAAGTCGTGCTGCTGTTTTAAATGCATTGTGCATTATGATTACTTGTTATAAATAACAATGATTATGTCATGTGTATTGTTATTTGTATGATTTTAGCTTGTTTTGTATGTATTATTTCATGTGAGCTTCAGATAATGAAAGTGTGTTAATCGTCGTGCAGTAAAACTTCATCACCTGTTTTGTAAGTACTATTTTCATACAGTTTTACTACAGTATTACCTTTTATTGATTGTCAAGATTTTCTAGTATAACTGGAATAGTTTTAAACCACAAACAACTTCTAGATCAACCCAGCCTAAGGAAATGGGTACCAGATTTTCTGGGAAGGAAACGCAAAGCATGATTCTGACCACATCCCTATGTACGCAATTTACGGGCAAAAATGTGGGCACAACGTAAAATTCCCCTAAAATGCCTCAGTGATATGGAATGTTACCTTTGAAAAAATGTTTATGTAATCTTGTCTTTCACCAGATAACCAAGGGAGACTATGTCTCCATCTCACCTGCAGACCCAACTCAGTCGTTCTACATTGCTCAAGTTCAGTACCTGTTTGAAGAAGGTGGCTGCAAGCAGGCACATGTCCACTGGTACTACAGAGGATGTGAAACTGTCTTAGGAGAGGCATCTGATCCTCTGGAGCTATTTTTTGTCGACGAGTGCGATGACAATGAGCTTGTTGCAGTACACAGCAAAGTGCAGGTATGGTTTGTTTTGTCTTGGCAACTGTAGGAATTATGATTCAGTCTTCTCGTGTGTTCATTGTTTTTCAGCATTCATTCGCAACCTCCTGCATGTTAGAGCAACCTCCTGCATTTTAGCAGAATATAGCCTGGAGAACAGAATATGTTGTGGCATGATTTTCAGGTTGCAAAAGGGTTCAAGTCTGTTCAAGGATGGGAACCCCTAGCACCAAATTATTATGCTTAAGTTACAAGTCTCATTCTTCTAGCTGCAAACTAGAATGGAATGCATTATGGTACAGTTTATAGTTCAGCTGCGATATCTGCACCTTTCATCGTAACACATTTGACTTCATCTTGATTTTTGGGTCACCTTGACCTACCATGGGAAGAGAAGAGTTGAGATTGGGTTGTGCCATTCTATATCTCAAAGAGATCCAAAAACTGTGCTGAGGTCTTCTTCTTCAGAGTTCATTCTCAAACTCCCACTGGATCTCTCTTGTAGCAGGACAATGGTCCAACTAAATTTCCAACAGCATGTTGTCCAGAAAATGGAAATGCGTTGTCGTCATTTGCGCCAATGGTGCGACACATCCGTCTTCAGTGGTATGCTGAGGTCTAATGTGCCAAGCTGTAAGCTATGCCGAGGTCTAATGTGCCAAGCTGTAAGCTATGCCGAGGTCTAATGTGTCAAACTGTAAGCTATGCCAAGGTCTAATGTGCCAAGCTGTAAGCTATGCCGAGGTCTAATGTGCCAAGCTGTAAGCTATGCCGAGGTCTAATGTGCCAAGCTGTAAGCTATGCCGAGGTCTAATGTGTCAAACTGTAAGCTATGCCGAGGTCTAATGTGCCAAGCTGAGGTCTAATGTGCGAAGTGTAAGCTATGCTGAGTTCTAATGTGCCAAGTGTAAGCTATGCCGAGGTCCAATGTGTCAAACTGTAAGCTATGCTGAGGTCTAATGTGCCAAGCTGTAAGCTATGCTGAGGTCTAATGTGTCAAACTGTAAGCTATCCTGAGGTCTAATGTGCCAAGCTGTAAGCTATGCTGAGGTCTAATGTGCCAAGCTGTAAGCTATGCCGAGGTCTAATGTGTCAAGCTGAAAGGACTGCATCCATGTAACCAAGAAGAGTGTGAAAACAATGAATAAACTTTGTTTTGGTTACTTTCTATAAAAATACATTATTCTTCTGTTCTAGGTCATCCAGAAAGTTGTTCCTGAAGACTGGAATATGAAAGGTGGCATTGACAACCCAGATGAAGACAATGTCATTTCTGAGGATGATGGCAAGACATTCTATTTTCAGAAGTTTTATGAACCCAATTTTGGCAGGTTTGAGATCCTCCTGATATAGATGTTCTTTCGGACAGTGAGAACCAGAATTGCTGCATTAGCTGTCAGAGGTTGGAGAAGAAGAGATTGCTAGAGGAGACAGTCCTAGGGGAAGTTACTCGAGTAAGTAGTGGATAATTTGACCTTTTCCGACATTATAACAAAAAGTAAAGTTTAAAAATAAACTAAATGTAGATTAGGCTCTATAAGCAAGCATTATTTGTTTATAATCTCATTATGATTTTAGTATTCTTGAATACATTTATTTGTAAACTGTGGTTTAATACTTCATTCTTGATTAGGAACCCCCGCCGAAGACGGATGTGTCAGGCTATTGGCGCAAATAAAACAGCGACACACCTCATTTCCATTTTCTGGACTACATCCTGCTGGAAATCTAGCAGGACCATGATCCAGCTAGATCCAGTTGGAGTTTGAGAATGAACGCAGAAGAAGAAGAAGATTAGGAACCAACATCATGCATGTGGGGACATTCCCATAAAGGCTTAGATTGCTGGTTCAATCATCAATGTACTTCTTTGTCAGCGTTCATTCTCAAACTCTCGCTGGTTCTCTCCTCTAGCAGGACCATGGCTCTATTAGATTTCCAGCAGGATGTAGTCCAGAGAATGGTAATGCGCTGTGTCACCGTTTTATTTGCATCACAAGTAAATTCAAGTAGGAAATTCAATTCCCATCAACTTTAAGAATTATTTGCGTCAGTAACCTGACACATCCATCTTCAGCGGGATCATCCATCTAAGGGTGTATACGCTGCGTACCAGTCAGTTTGTTGTTGTCAGCGGGGATGTACTATCTTCCCTCTCCCTTTGTCACTCCCGTTTCTATTATTCTATGGGAGCATGAACAGTCTCTTTGTGTCTAATCACTCATTGTCTAACATTGTTAAAGATTACTCCTGTGGTTCACCTAGCCACCAGGAAATAGGGTACCAGGACTAATGCTCTGGGGAGATCGAGAAATGGCACCATCGCTACTGAGCAAGTGTGGTAGGTGATGCTAGTCAGGTGGTTTCTGATCAACCAATGATTAGCCTGCTGAGCACTTATGGGAAGCCCCGTCCTATGTTGCTGGTTCATAACTCATGTTACTTTTACGTTTACTTTAGGTTGCAGTTTTAAATCTGAGTATGACATGTTCTTTACAAAGTGAATTTTTATCAAAGATTACTGGTGATTAGCATTTGAGCTACAGAGTTAAGTGCTATGAATGGTACTGTCTACAGATGGTGTTCTACTTCGGTGAACGAAATGACTGAAAGTATATTTATTCAGCAGAAATCGGATAATGGCAACACATTTGTTGAAAGGAATGGAGGGAAATGTACTGGGAAACCAGTATAAAGGGCTTATCATTGCTCTCATGCAGACCTAGGGGTAACAGATAACCAAAATATGGATTAGAAAGTCATCACATGTAGACGAGGCAAGTGTGTGAGAAATTAACAGGCCAAATCCCAGATTCTGAAGTTTTTTGGCAAAGTAGCACCTTGTCTTGGAAGGTATATCAACCCTGAGTCAATTCAACTGTCACATTGTCCAACACGACTCAAACAGAAATCTATTATCTATACTCTACAGCACCTGCTCGGACTTCAGGTCGTCTCGCCTCTAAGACTCCTGATGACAAACAGCCCACAATTATGTCATTGTTATCTGGAAGGTGAGTTACTTGAACTGCAGTAAAATTGTGCAAGTAAATATATAAAAAAAATTAAATAGCAGTTTACGTGGAACAATCACTGTTTGATTTTGTGGTTCCTATTTTGTGTTTGATTGATTGATTTTGTGGTTCCTATTCTGTGTTTGATTGATTGATTTGGTGGTTCCTATTCTGTTTGTTTGATTGATTTGGTGGTTCCTATTCTTTGATTGATTGATTTGGTGGTTCCTATTCTTTGTTTGATTGATTTGGTGGTTCCTATTCTTTGATTAATTGATTTGACGGTTCCTATTCTGTGTTTGTTTGATTGATTTGGTAGTTCCTATTCTATCAAATATTTTCACTTGATCAGGGTGTACCCTTTTGTTTGATTTCAGTAGTTTTTTTTCACAAGGTCACAAAAATAGATATAATCAGTAATGAGACAATCAGAAGGCAGGTGGGTATAACACGAGTGCGGAACTTCATCAGAAAACAGCAGGTCAAATGGTTCTGACATGCTACTAGTTACTAATACCATCCGAAAAGTGACGCTGTTTAAATATAGTGGGCTTAAAGTTAGAGAGGCACCCATGAAAATATGGACAGCATAAATAGAAGAGGTTTTTAAAACAACTTGTTTTTAGAAAGCTCACTGGTCTGTTCCAGATCTCGTCTGTTCCTGTATATCAGGGCTCCATTGAGGCAGCAAGAAATTAAGGTTATATGAAAATATAAATGATTGGGATATATTATGAATAGCATTAATTGAGTTACATTCTTCCCAAAATCCAGTATTACTTATGAGCACTAAACTTCCTCACAATTCTGAGCAAGTTGACATGATGCCGCCATGGGCACCTCTAAAGACTCTGAAATGTCTCTCGTCCGTTGTTATCTTTGCCTTGTTACCAGCAACTATGCCTTCCATTACTAGTTTTCTCATGCTATTACATCTCTTTATATAACCAAAATAAACTTCAGCTTTCATGTTGTGATGTTGTTCAAGATTCGACCCTTATCTACATTTAATATTCTTTACATTGATTTGTCTTTCTCTGTGCATGGACCAAGAAGACGATGGACCAGCGACATCGAAGAATGTATGCACATGTCTCTCGCCAATGCAGTCCTGCTTGCCCGGGATAGAGAAGCGCTCAGAGTATCCACGATGAACACATCGTTCTGAGAAGAATATCTCACTTGATAAATAATATGCTTGCTCTGTCCAGATGTAATTTAGCTTGACTGCTTTTGCATTGATATTTTATTATTGATATTACTTGTTTGAAACTACTTTCTACGGAAACATTCATAATTTCCAAGCAGGCCCAAGTTGGAACCAAAGAAAGGTCAAGAAATAGTTGCTAATGATGTTCAAGCCAAGGAGATGACTGAATGTGACAAGTGTCCTGATGAGAGCGATGAGAAGGAAAACAGTCCCAAGAGGGCCAAACTAGAAGATGAAAATAATATCAACCAACAAGAAAGGTAAGCTGATTTTTAAATTAATTACAATCTGACATATGACTCAGCATAGATTATGTTAACTGCATGTAGAGTGCCTGGTCTCGCCAGTGACATACCAGAACAACCACCATGCAACAACAAATCCCTAGTAGATAACGTGTATGTCGTGAATAGTATTATTTTTCTCGAATAATAATAAATGCTTCCTTTTGGGAAAAACATAAACCTATAAGCCCCCTTAACACAACCATGCTTATACTCACCGGTATCACCTTAGTTGAGGAAGACCTGTACTTTTGTCAGAAAATCTGTCAATTTATGGACTGTCGAGCTATCTGCTTGCAGCTAAAGGTATTATTTCATCATCATCATCATGTATCAAGAGGTATATGCTCGCAGCTAAAGGTATTATTTCATCATCATCATGTGTCAAGAGCTATCTGCTCGCAGCTATAGGTATTATTTCATCATCATCATGTGTCAAGAGGTATATGCTCGCAGCTAAAGGTATTATTTCATCATCATCATCTGTTTGTTTCCCCTCCCACTTGTAATCTTTTACTTCATGTTATGAACTGTTTCTTATTTACAGAAATTCCACAGTGTTGACTTTAAGTCATACGAAAGCTCTCCCAGAAAGATGTAATGAATGTTTGAAGTACATGGACGATCAGGAACTGAAGTTATTTCCTGGTGATTCTGAATATGCTGTAAGTTGTGTTGCTCATTTGTTTGTATCTGTGGTCAGTTAAGAAAAATTTGTCTCTTCCTTTTTTTCCTTGCATCGTTCCTTGAAGGATCATTGTAGCAAGGTTAGAAGGTAATAGTCACGTCCATAAAAGTATTTTTTTTTCCATTGTGCACACATTAGGCCTGCTGTCCACTAGAAGCGACTTTTGTGTAAACGAGAGACGGATCTAAATGTAAAGAATGCTACAGAACAGTGTCCTTTGTAAGTGACCGTGAGCGACAAATTTCTTACTTTTCCAAAGGCCATGGTTTCGTAACACGCTTTGCATTTGGCTCAGTTATGGGTGTACTCTAGTAATTGCTTGATCTCATTGCTTTCATTAGACGGCAGGCCTTACTTAAGCTAAAATGATTATTTGTAGTCGGGCAAGTGTTGCCGGACTCAAAAGGGGAACAGAGAGTACCAACACTAAGGCCTGCCATGCATGTTGTAGGAAGTGACTAAGAGGATTTTGTGAGTTGAATTTACTGTTTCATAAACGATCCAATGTTATACTGAAGTTGGATGTGCTGGGCTGACGGGCACAGATATTGTAGTCAAGCTGCAAACTATGGTACAACTCATTCCATCCTCTGAACTGCAGCCTGTTATATGCAGGAGTTTGAGAACAAGTTCAGAAAAATTTTTGTAGTTGTGACATACAGTCTTCTTCTTCTTTCGAACTCTGGTAACCAACACAAAAGTGCATGTGATTTCCGCCGGGAAGCATGAAGTACGTTGTAGTACTAATTTACGGCATAACTGAGTTATTTGCACCTTGGAAGGTCCAGCTAATTGAACAACTAGCTTTTTTCGGTCATGTTAAGAGACATGACGGTATGGAGATAGTGATATTTGAGGGACGATAGAAGGTAACAGGTGTAAAGGCCAACCAAGACGCCCTTGGACAGAAGACATACGGGAGTGTCTGCCCTAAAGGAGGCGGTACACCTTGCTCAAGACCGAGGAGAATTCAATAGAGTCATAAGGAAGATCACGTTCTGGGTAGAATATATCACGTGTTGATCCCCTTAAGGTGCTACAATAATAAAATTGGTATGATAAAAACGTGATGTATTATATACCCAGGCAGTTTTGGTTCAGCAACACACTCTTAAACACATACTCTTGAATTTGCGGTGACTGGATTACCAGAATACAACCTCTATTATTATAAGCTGATGGTTAAAAACGTTGAGGATACAAACAAATTGTCGCCTGAGTGTTTCCGGAGTCATAAATTGGAGTAAAGAAAGGCGAAATTGCTACCTGCCAATCATGTTGTAAGAGGCGACTAAGCAGGTCTTGGGCTCGCGTTGGTTGTTTCATCCCAAAAATAGCCAAAGGGACGCAGAAGCTATGCTGAAGTAGCATCTGGAAGGCCGAAAAGCGCATATATCGCAGCTTCTTCTTCTTTCGTTCACTTGAAACATGTCTATATCTGTAATTCTGTCTCCTTAATAAAACTCACTGTCTTTTGTAGTTCATACAGTGTCCCACAGAGCTTTGATTCCAGTATTGTTTCCTCTGGCCAATATGTCTGCCTCAGCGTTTCATGCTCAGAACACTCTTGAAGTATATGTTTGGCACTCTGTGCTGCCTGTACACATGGCTGTGTTGCCAATCTTGAACTTTGTATACATATGACTGCGGAGTCGGTTGTGTCCTGTTCTGAGACGTAGAATTATAACTTTTTTTTTTATCTGTTCATAATGTGATCATCTGTTTTTTCTGATGGCAGGTGATTGGTATATCTGGTTGGTCTTCGGCAGCACCTACCTTAGTCAGTTGGTCTGCTTTTTCATTTCCTGGTATTTCACAGTGAGAGGGTATCCACTGCATTGTTACCCTATACTGGTAAGACAATTCGCTAAGTAGTTTTTTCAAGTCTGTTAGTTTTCCAGACTGGAGAGCTTGAAGCACTGACCTTGCATCTGTCAGGAATACCACAGGCTGTAGGCCAGAGTTGGAGTTCAGCAGTTTTTTTTAGCTGCCACACTAATTGCCTGGATTTCTACATCATAATTATTGCAGAATTTTCCTATCGGTGTTCTGATTGTATCTCTAGGCTTGTGTGGATATTCTATATATACACCTGCACCTCCATTCCTCACAGCATTCTGTGATGACCCATCTGTGTGTACTCTGACCCATATATCTTGTGGATATTCCTCATCCAGGAAACTGAGGATGACTGTCATTCGCTGCACACTGTTCTGTTCGTCCTCGCTTAGTATTCCTTTCACGTGGGTCTGAATGTATATTGACATTCCATGCCTTTCACTCTACGGGGTTTGTTCTGGTACAGACCTTAAGGGGCTGTCAACTTCAGGTAGGTCTGTAAGTTATCTACGGAGTCGTTTAGCTTGATGGATAAAGCTGCTTCTTTTCAGTCGCCCCATTGCTAGATTTTGGAATCTTTCCTTCATTGGATGACTTGGCATCTAGGCCAGCACAGTGAAGTGGTTATGGAGCTTAGTTCAGCCATCAGGGGCTGGAAACTAAGACTGGTCGGGCAGTCCCACTCGAGCAGGACCATAGTCCTGCCCAAGTAAGCAGAGTGCTGTAGACGGAGGCATCCAGCTAAAAGGCGCACAGATAATCAGGATGCCACGCACAAAACACAATATCGCAGCTAAGATGTACGCTATAACACAATAAAATTCGTTCTCCGAACTACATAAAGCTGATCAGGAGTCTGAGAACGAACGCAGAAGAACAAGAGCGAAATTGGATCATGTCTGCGGATGAAAGAAGAGCACCATTACCATAAGAGTACCACCAATGCAACAGAAAACCTTAGTAGGTGACATGCCGTTATATTGAGACTCTCTTATGGAAGCTTTGTAGCATATCATCTATACAATTATAGACCCTCTCTGAGTAGGTCTCTTTAAATAGTCACTGCACTAAGCCGAAAGCTGAAATCTCCTTGGTATGAAAGAAAGCTCAGAAAAACCATCCCACTGCACATAGGAAGCAAGAAATTTGGTTTGAAATGTGGTGTCGCTAGAAATGAGCAGTTTTCGTGGGCAAGAAAGAATGATGGTCAATCAACTGCATACTGGGACCATCAGCCAGCGTGTAATGGCGGCTACACTCATGGAGAGATCTGAGCATCTATGGACTTGTCCGGAGTGCAGTGATGATGATCCAATAACTAACTATAGGAAGCAAGAGTTCTCACGATTCCTGGGGATCTCAAAAACACAAACCATAATGTTACTTTTAAAAAATTATTATAATAATAAAATATTGTGATACAAACAGGGTAATAATGAAACATGAAGATCACAAAACACAGATTTATTACAAATACATATTTTGATCAAAATTATTCCTTGATGACCCATATATATATTTAAGTTTACATATGGGACTGTCTGACCATCATGTAATAATGAACATGCGCACACACACGCATGTGTGTATGTATATATGAGAATAGGGGGAACTTCGTAAAAGATAAGAAAACGAACAAAAAAACTTTTAATACTTTGTATGAAAAAAAAGGAACTATTAAAGAAATAAAGATAAAACAAATAATGTAGTTTGAACATATTAAAAGACATGACACCTTATTGCAGACCTTACTGGATGGAGGGGAGGCGAGCAAGGGTATGCAGAAATACAAGTGGGAGAGAAATATCACGAGATGGACAGGTTACAGTATGGCAGAGTGCAAAACCAAGGCAAAAGAAAGGGGATGTTGGAGGTCCGTTGCAGCCAACTTTCGTCACGAAGATGGCACATCATGATGAAGAACGATGACTGACATGCACATAGGTGCCCAGTCTCTCCCAGCAAATGTCGAAGGGTATGCATGTTAATTGTTCCTGTGTTTCGCTGGGTAAGTATGCTCCCCATTTTACCCTGTGTGGTTCCAGCGGTACTATCTATGTTTCTTCAACGCAGAATGAGGTACAAAGGGCAGAAACCAGAGCTCATTTTTCAGAATACTCTAGGGGTATGTTAGAATCACCATTACCAACGCATATCAATCAAAGAGTAAAGAAATATGCAAGAAAAGTGATTTTGATTTTATGGGACGTCAAATGTGTCATAATGAAAAGTTACCTGCCTCAATGCAAGACGACTAAAGGCCAGTGGTATGTTGATCTCCATACCAAACTTAAAAAGACTGACCAGAAAACGAGGGATAACTCGCACTCAAATTATGCTCTTGCTTCAAGACAATGCACCTTCCCATAAAGCATGGCTTGCGTTGCAAACAGTCAACGATTTGAATATTTAAATTATTCCACACCCATCATATTATCTAGATTTGAATATTTAAATTATTCCACACCCATCATATTCTCCAGATTTGGCTCTATATGTCTTTTTCCTTTTAGAAAATCTTACCGGTGAAAGAAAATAATTTTGATAGTTAAGATGTCGTACTGGCTTGTCTTCTTCTCGTTCGGAGTTTGACATGTCTACACAGCAAGTCCTGTTTTCTTAATAAATGCTGCTGTTTTTGAAAGCTCCTCAGTGCTCCCATACATTTTTCTGTGGATATCCATCTCTGTAGGCCAGTGTTCTTCCTTTAACTGGTTTAGTGTATTGCAGTCTTGCAGGATATGTTCAGCTGTCTGTGCTGCCGGCCCACAAAGGCACAGTGGTGATGGGATCAGTCTTAGTCTATTTAAGTGGCTGTTTAATCTGTTGTGTCCTGTTCTGAGGCGGAAGATAATAACCTGCTCTGCTCTGTTGAGATAGTGGTAATTGTCTTTTGGGTGGTCGACTTTCCTGATGGCTTTGATGAGGGTCTTCTTTTCATGGTAGGTGATTTCTTGGTGTTTTTGTTCCTGTGTTGTTCCATCCTTTGCCAGTCTTTGCCATGCCTGGAGAAGCCGCAGATGCCGGGTTAAGCTACGGAAATGAACTTTGGTTGGAAATATGCGCTTCCATAGACAGAGTGAATCAGGAGAGTTCAACAAGAATTGCACAAATGATGCATGAGGTTGCTGACAAGTTTGGCTTTCTTTCTCCAAAGCAACTGTTAGACGATCGAGTCGACATTGATCTTCATAACGCTCCTTTATGATGACATCGACAAGGATGAATTTTTACTCGAGAGAAAGGGACTAATAAATTTTGTCGCATCGCCTTCGGTCTTGAACTTAAAGGACCAAGGGCCTCTGGAATTACTTGTCTTTATTCACAAACATCAGCTTTCCCATTCAGTACCCAACATTGTCTTTTACTGTGCATGGTCCTAACTCTAGGAGTTAGTATAGCTACATGTGAAAGAAGTTTCTCCAAACTCAAATTAATCAAAAACTATCGCAGGTCAACTATGAACAACTTGAGAATAAACAACCTCGCAATTATATCAATCGAACATGAGCTGGTCAATGATGTGAGCTTCGACACAGTCATTAATAACTTCTCTAGTCAAAAATGTCGCAAAGTGAATTTGTAATTTAAAATTTACATTTTAAAATTTATTTCTATCTTTGTTAAATGATATAATCGATAAAATCGATAATATTAATAAACTTTTACTCGTAATTTTTTTTATCAATTTCAGGCAGGTGGTGGGTCAAAATATTCATTGCACCGGGCTGCAATTACCCTATGCACGCCGCTGTCCAGAGGTGAGAGAAGGAAAAGTAAATGTTTTGGAAAGTCACGAAGATCACACAATCAACATCTGACCGGAACTTTGAGTCTACATACAATGGGATGTCTGCTGGAGCGGAGGGCGGAGCACTTATGGAAATGTCCCGCCTGCTGTGAAGCCAATTTCTAATCAAGAATCAAGAACTAAAATCGACTGGTTCGAAGAAATGCATAGACTTGTACATCCCTTGTGACATGAAAAAAAATTGTCAGTGATTGTGAAAGACTGGACGAAAATAAATTTTCCGCCCTCCCGATGATGCCGCCCGGGGCGGTCCGCACCGCCGTCCCCGCCTCGCACTGTATGTGTTCCATAGAAAGCTGTCCATTAATTCTTGTATTGTACCTATATTTGTATTGGCAAAGGCAAGATGCATCTGTTGATCCTATTTCTATAATTTTTAGTTGTGCATAACTAATTAATATTAAAATTGCAGAAAATTAGCATAATTAAAATGAAAATAAATTATCAAACTATTGAATATAATTAAATACCACAGAAATGATATATATTTGGGTTCAATACAAGAATCCGTGGACAAATCATGTGACAACATACCACTTTTTAATTTCATATGCTATTGCTCTATCTCAGAAACTTAGAAAGTCGTAACATAAATTACCGATCTAGCAATTTGCGCGCAATGAACTGGCTATCCACCTCCCACTCAGTGTGCAGCGCGCATGTCAAGTGGTCAGGGGCTCTCATCGCGCAATGTGTCGAATAGTGGACACGTCTGTATATGCAACATTAGGAATTTCATTCCGTCTATTTATGTTAGCTGTTTATTCCATAGAAACCTGTTCACTGGTTCTTGTATTGTACCTATATTTTTATTGGCATAGGCAAGACGCATCTGTTGATTCTATTTCTATAATTTTTAGGTGCGCACAGAATTAATTAATATTAAAAATTGAAGCAAATTAGCATAATAAAAATGAAAATAAATTATCAAACTATTGAATATACGGGTAATTAAATACCACAGAAAGTATATATATTTGTGTTGGTAAAAGTAAGATCCTAGGCTATTTCTACAATTTTTAGGTGCGTGCAGAACTAATTAATATGAAAAATGGCAGCAAATTAGCATATTGCTGCTAGAGTTTGATATGATGAGATATTGCTGCTAAAGTGCTGTTCATAGATTCATCAATAGGTTTTACCCTTCTCATCCCACCCACCCGTAACCCCAAATATTTAGGAAACTACAGCCTTGCTTAATTATGTATTTTAAAAATGCACTCATCTGCCTTCTAGATCAACGTTTGTATTAGCGTACATGACTTTCTTCTAGCTCACACATTCTGTCTTCTAGTTCACACATATGTCTTCTAGATCAACTTTTGTCTTAGTGCACACAACTGTCTTCTAGATCAACTTTTGTCTTAGTGCACACAACTGTCTTCTAACTCACACATCTGTTTTCTAGCTCACACATCTGTTTTCTAGTTCACACATATGTCTTCTAGCTCACACATCTGTCTTCTAGTTCACACATCTGTCTTCTAGCTCACACATCTGTCTTCTAGCGTACACAACTGTCTTCTAGCTCACACATCTGTTTTCTAGTTCACACATCTGTCTTCTAGCTCACACATCTGTCTTCTAGATCAATGTTTGTCTTAGCACACACAACTGTCTTCTAGCTTACACATCTATCATCTAGTTCACACATATCATATAAGCTCACGCATCTGTTTTCTAGTTCACATGACTATCTACTAGCTAACAAAGTTGTGTTCTTTCTGAAAACAGGACACTTTGAAGCTTAAAATTGACTTATTCAAACTTAAAGAACAAAGTGGAGTCAGGAAAGCAACTATAGACAGACTGATTATCCAGTTGAATAAACATGTACCTCAAACACTTGGTAATAATGTTGTCTCACTTTTCATGTTTATTTGATCACGTGAATATATTGTTGTTGACATACTTGTCACACTACAACTATTATATTTCATATACTATATATTCATCCAAGACTGGTAACATTACCTCTGTGTCTATGTAGACAGATAGCAGAACATGTCCTGCAAGACTACATTTCATTAAACCAGCTAAAGGAGGAACACTGGCCCACAGAGATGGATATTCACAGAAAGCTGTTAATTAATTTGGCAGACCATCTGACCTAGTTGGCAGACCTATCATTGTACCCACTATATGCAGATTGTTCAGATGGTATGGGTAAAGTGTAAACAGAACATTGTAACTCAACAAGACAATCTATGGAACGGCCACCGATATAGAAAACAGTCAGTCAATTGATATTGGAGAGGTTGCAGACTTTCTTTGTGGTGTGGAGGAATTGGCTGCCATGCTTATCCATGTGTATATACAATAGTGCCGTTCTTACCCATGGTTTTTTGCTGTGTGTCTTGATAAAGGCTTTTTGGTTGAAACATCAGTTTGTGTGTTTTTATATGTGTTTACAGTGATTAGCAAAACTTCATTGCGCTGTTCCAAGCTTTGCCTGATGGATTTCAGTTTTACTGCAGTCAGTACATATCGATCTCATCCATGTGTGGTAATGTTGTACTACACATACATGATTGATGAATACAGACAGAATCTTGACAAATAATGGAGAAAATTGAACAATGGAAAAGCAGACCTTTAAATGAATCAACTGATATCAAATAAAGCCGGGAAGGATGATATTGTGTTCCTAGATAGATCTCTCCGTGGTGGTGAGAAATATGTTCCTTTCATACCACAGTCAGCACATAGGACAGAGGTTTTGATTCTTCATGTGTTGCGGTCCGCTGCCTGCAGTTTTAGTTCTTGTATGGTCCTGCAGCCGGTTATTTCCCCTTCTTTAAGCATGGTGTTTTTTAGGTTTACTTTACTCCTTTCTCGTTTTATTTTACCCTCAGGCGTCCATGTAAGGGCTTGTTGGTTTATTCTCTTTTCATCTAGTCTTAAAACATAACCGAGGTATTTCCATCTGCGTTTTCTTATGACGTTTGAAACATATTCTTGGTGTGCTTTCTTTCTTAAATCACTATTTGTGATGAAATCGCTCCATTTTATGTTCATAAGTTTCCGGAGACATTTGTTTTTGAAGCTGTTTAATTTTTGATCTGTGAATTGATTTCCAGCTTTCTCTTTCATATGTTAATACTGAGACAATATAGGAGTTGAATAGCTTTAGCTTGGTGTTTCTTCCTAGATCTTTTGACTTTCAGATATTAGTTTGGTAAATGTGCTAGCTGCAACTGCTATGTGTGTATTTATTTCTTTCATTGAGTCTCCATCAACAAACATTTGGCTACCCAAGTAATTAAAGTTGAAACTTTTTCCAGTATTTGGTTATTTACTGAGATGTTATTTGTTGAACTGGTAAGTCCCGTGATTTTTGATTTATCTGGAAATATGAGAAAAATCTGGCTTGGGGTTTATTATAACTATTGATAGAGTTCTCATGGAGCACAATGGGAAATACAGAATAATTGCTTCAATTATGATGGTTGGGGTTAAAATCAATACTATAAGTCTTTAATGCTTCATGGTTTACAACTTGTCTGTGATAGCTGCTCCTTTTGACAATATGCAAATAAACAAAATATTCAGAACATCCATTGTCAAAACTATAACTATTTCTAAACTTCTGGGTATCACATTGATCTATTGCCTGGGTGTGCTGATATTCGTAGTAATAAGAAAGCAGACAGACTTGTATCTGTGAATTTAAGATAAACACTGGTGATGTACTGAAGTTTGTGGTCACTTGCTGTAGTGGACAATGGGATAGATGAGGTATCCAGGAGGTATCCATGCTGCATCCAAGACAATTCAGTATCTTCTTCTTCTTCGTTCATTCTCAAACTCCTCCAAATTAGCAGGATGTAGTCCAGAGAACAGAATGTCTTGTGTCATGGTTTACAGCAATGATGCAATATCTGCACCTTTCGGTCTGACACATATGACTTTAGCATAGCTTTGAGTCATTTTGACCCTATATGGAATGGGACAGCCAACTCCATCCCATAACCTCCTTAGTCGCCTCTTACAACATGCATGAAAGGTAAACAATGTTGCTGTTCTTTACTTTCCTCTCAGACCTTGGTAACACATGGGCGGCAATTCAATATTATTTATGGTATAAATAGAACTGAGAACACATCGAGTAGAATTAAGAGTGTTTATCCAGCTAGCTAGCCATGGGGACTATCAGCATGCATATTCTTTGACATCTTCTCGGGGAGATGTAGAATTGTGGGTATGCCGTGAAGTACAATAACATAGATTAATCAATAGCTTCTTTAATGTGATATTTCTTTAGCAGAACATTATCAAGTACTGCTACTCTCTGTTCTGTGCAACCATCATTAAGCACTGCTACTCTCTGTTCTGTGCAACCATCATTAAGCACTGCTACTCTCTGTTCTGTGCAACCATCATTAAGCACTGCTACTATCTGTTCTGTGCAACCATCATCAAGCACTGCTACTCTCTGTTCTGTGCAACCATCATAATTTCTCCAGTGTCATATTAAGGAGGCCCTTTTCTTCTGCGTTCTTTTTCAAACTCCTTCAGATTAACAGGATGTAGTCTGGAGAATTAAATGCACTGTGTCATGGCTTGCAGCTTGGCTGTGATATCTTGGCCATTGGTCCTGATACATTTGACTTTAGCATAGTTTCTGTCATTTGACCCTGTAAGGGATGTGACAGCCAACTCCACCCCCTAAAAGCCTGAGTCACCTCTTACAACATGCATGACATGTAAAAGTTTCACTATTATATTCTCCCCTTTCAGGCCGGGCAACAAGGGCGAAGAAGGTCCTTGCCAGAATCTTTTTTGTCTATTCATTTATTACTACAGATTAACTGTCTGTCAATATTTGATGTAAGTAAAACTGAAACTCTACATCTTTTGAAATGTTTGATCTCTTCTATTCTATGACCCTTTTTGTATTATTAAAGTAAATATTAAATGTCTGCAATGAATAAATCATCAATCCACAGACAAAAGTCCACAAGTAAAAAGTACAAAGAGGAGTTTATTGGAGGTTGTAGAAGCTCATATTCAAGGTAGTAACAATATCAGTGTATTTGTCGTCCTCTATTTTGTTATATTTCTTATACTATATATTCATCCAAACCTGGTAACATTACATCTGTGTCCATGTGGGCAGACAATGGAACATATCCTGCAAGACTGCATTTCACTAAACCAGTTAAATGAGGAACGCTGGCCTATAGAGACGGATATCTACAGAAAGATGTTAATTAATTTTGGCAGACCATCTGACCCAGTTGGCAGATGTTTTTTTTTTCACCTTTTGATACAGACCACAGAGTTTGATGAATCCATTCACTTGAAGTGTTTTCTAGTGCTCTTTGGGCACTCTTCTTCTGTGTTCGTTCTTAAACTCCTGCATATTAGCAGGATGTAATTCGGAGACTGCATGATCATCCTGTCATGTTCGTCCGTCATAGTCAATAATGATGATTTGGGATCAACTGTAAAAGGTAAAGGTAATATGAGTTATGAACCAGTGTCATAACACACGGTTTCCCATAAGTGCTCATCTGTCTAGTCAGTGGTTGACCAGAAACCCCAAACCAGCTGCTCACATCTTATGATGTCAACATTGTTATGCAGTGGATTCCTGGCCACTCAAACACACCTGGTAATGATAAGGCAGACAGACTAGCAAAGAGGGGAGCACAACAAGAACAGCCTTATACAGAAACAGCAATGCACACAGTTAAAATGATTCTGAAATCTGTGAACAAAGAAAATTGGATGAACAGATGGGCCATGGGAAACACTGGGAGGGAAATCTATAAATATATGACCAGCCCAAATCCTAAAGACAATATCAACCTCTTGGAAAGAAAAGACCAGAGTATCATATTCCGACTGCGCACACAACATGTACAGCTTAACAATCGCCTGAACAGAATACAACCACAACACACTCCAAGGTGCCGGCTGTGCACTCATCCCTATGAAACTGTTGACCACCACCTTTTTGAATGTCCAGCGCTGGATGACATCAGGAAAATGCTTCTCCCTCCAGGGCCAGATAAATGGAACACATTATATGGAACAAAACAACTACTCACAAATACATGCATATATCACACAATGGTATTGGGTCAAAGGGCATGAGCCCATGGACCGCTGGATCAGCAACCAACCAACCAGAAACCCCCATCGAAGATGGATGTGTCGTATTATTGGTGTAAATAAAACGGCGACTCAACGCAGAGAATTTCCATTCTCTGGACTAAATTCTGCTGGAAATTTAGTAGGACCATTGTTCTGCTGCAAGAGATATCCATTGGAAGTTTTGGAATGAAGAAAAAGACCAGAAACCTCCTGAAGAGGGTCCTCGACAACACATGCTAAATTAATATGGCACCTTCCCAGAGTTTGAGCCCTGATATGTAACTTTCTCATGTCTGGTTTAACCATCGGAGTAATTTTTATTTAAACCACGAATAATGAATGGACCCATGTGACGTCAGTGACCCACAAAGCTGTACTAAATTTGGTTTGTTGTACTGAAAGGAGCAGATACCTCAGACAGCTGTAAACCTTGATTTGGCAGATTCTGTTCTCCAGAATACATCCTGATAGTTTACAAGAGTTTGAGAATGAATGCAGAAGAAGAAGTAACGGTTCATGCCTGGAACGTGTGCCTACCAATGTTTACAGCGCTCATAGATTTTAAAGAATTGTCTGTTCATAATTTTTTAATAGTTTGTGACATTGCAGAATGCAATTGTTTAGTAGTTTGAAGCCAGGGAAATAATTAACGAAAATAGGAAGAACACAGTTTTTGAAACACAGCAGGAGGGGATAGGGATAGAATTAGAATTAGTTGTAAGTAAAGGTAGGCCCCATGGCAGCCACCTGATGTCATGGATGAATATAACTTCATGCACTAAGCCACAGCAGCTATTAATTGGGGTGGCCAGTTCCCTTTCTTACTGTCTTTACCTCCCCTAACTCATGTGTCAGGTACCCTATTACAGCTGAGTCGACAGAAGGAGTGGTCGTGTCCAGCGAGAAATCACAACAGGAATTTTTGTTTGTCAGGACAAGGTTTCGAACCTGGTATGCTGTAATCCAGTGATAGCAAGCAAGCTCGCTATCAACTAGGCTACTGTGCTCCTCAGAATTAGTTTTAACACTGCACCTAACACCTCTCTCCTCCAAACTCTAGCATTATCCCTTCTCATTAAATCATGGCATAATTTACCAACATTAGCCATTTTTGTAATTTGTGGCGACACGCTCTGCAAGTGATGTAAAATTATTGACTACATGAAAACTGTGTACACCATAACAAACTTTCAATGAACCTGTGCATAATTTCTGAGTTCGTTCTATTTTCTGCTTATAGATGAACTATTACATAGGCACATGTTCCAGACAAGGACAGACATGACATTATTCTATTGATCTCCTTATGCCCAAAAGGGGATCAAAGTATAGCAACCTTGTGACCTGCTATGCATGTTGTAAGAGACAGCTAAGGAGCTTTATGGGTGTATTTTTCTATCCTATCACATGGGCCAAAGTGACCATAAAGCCATGTCAAAGAATGAGTCTAGAGAACTGAGTTCATTATGTATGGTTTACAACTTATCTGCGATATCTCGTCTTTCTGCGACACATTCCAACTTCAGAATGACTTCTGGGTTACTTTAGTATTCTATGGGATGGATCAAGATAACCCCAAATTTCCTTATTCATCTTTAACAACATACATGGCAGGTCATAGTTTTGCTATTCTGCGCAACACTTTAAGTCAACATACTGGGGGCAACTAAATCTTCATATCCATGACATGGGGCTGGCTGTGATGTGTACTGACCCAAATAAAACATTAATTAAAGTCAATATTATTAATTTGAAGATTTGTCATAACTTTCTAATTTTCTAGGTTGATCTCCTTAGTGTAATGGGGTTAAGCTGTTCACCTTGAGTTCAAGAGGTCATGAGTTCGAATCTGACTCATGTCATTTTGTGTATAAAGTGGATTTTTTCAGAGATCCCTGTGGGTTATCACTTGAAGCTATGTAGTTACGTGATATGAGTGGTACTCTTGGCAGGCGGCATGCCACTTTGTTGAGATTGATGAGTATATATGGGAAACCGAGTACAGTGAAGTCAATCCTTTACAACTTTTGAACCCTTTTTTTTAACTTTTCTAATTTTCAGATGATGAGAGATAAAAAAGACAGAAAGTAGAACAGACTGCAGATAAGCATCAACAAATGACTTCAGTAGTGGAATATGAAGAGTGGAAAAGAAAAATATTAGCTAAAGCTGCTGAAACCTCTCGATGCTTTACTAACCTTATTGCCCATGAATGGAAACAATCAGGGCTTCATGATTGGGGTGCCCAAAGAGGAAGCTTATGGGGTGTACTTTGCTGTCCTATTACATGGGTTCTCAATTGTGTTGTTAAATGTTGTGGGTGAAGTTGGGGTTGTCAGACTTTGGCAATTGTCAGCGTGTGTCTCTTTAAAGTTTCTTTGATTGTCTCCATCCATCTAATTCTTGGTCTTCCTTGTTCCCTGTAGCCCGATCTTCAGCTGTTGTATGCACAAAGTGCTGGTTGCTTTGGTTCCATTCTAATGATGTGACTAAACCACATTGTTTGCTGTCTCTCAATGTAGTCTTGAGATGGTTTTTATGTCTTCTCTGATATCTTCATTTCTCCGTTGGTCTCAATGTTTGATATTTTTAACTTTTCTCAAACATCTCATTTCTCGCAAATGTATGGTTAAAACCATACTTTGCAAGGTGATTTTGTGCCACTGCAATGGGCCTGGTTCAATTCCCATTAGTCTCAAGAATTTTCACCCCTTGGGGGACTGTGTGCTAAAGATTTCAATGTGGTACCCTTATGGGTGCAGGTTTATAAATAAAATAGATATTTAATGTAAATAAAATTGTTGAAGATTATATGAAGTACTTTGTAATTTTTTTTAACCACAATGAATGACAGAATTATATCAAAGAATGATTGTCCAGATTTAGAGACACGTCTCAGAAATAAGAGATTTCTTCTACATCAATCGCTCTTGATTCTGAAATATTTTTGAGTATGACCCCATTTTATAGAAACAATCTGACCTGCAACTCCATTTTACGAAACAAAGTTACCCTCTACCCGAATACATTAAAACAAGGCCTTGATATAGTTAGAAGAAAACATACAAAATTACAGCTTTTTGCGTCTTTACAGATGGTCGAAAAGCTGGCCAGTGCAAAATTTCATATGAACAAGGAGACCCTCAAATTAATTAAATTGCCAAAATGCATAGTGTCTATGTTTCACACGATGTCTTTCCTAGGCAAGTTTTATTGGTTGGTTGGTTGCTGATCCAGCGGTCCATGGGCTCATGCCCTTTGACCCAATGCCATTGTGTGATATATGCATGTGTTTGTGAGCTGTTGTTTTGTTCCAAATAATGTGTTCCATTTATCTAGCCCTGGAGGGAGAAGCATTTTCCTGATGTCATCCAGTGCTGTGCATTTAAAAAGGTTGCGGTCAACATTTTCATAGGGATGAGTGCACAGTCGACACTCTGGATTGTGTGTTGTGGTTGTATTCTGCTCAGGTGATTGTTAAGCTGTACATGTGTGGTGTGCAGTCGGAAGATGATAATCTGGTCTTTTCTTCCCAGGAAGTTGATGTTATCTTTAGGATTTGGGCTGGTCATATATTTATAGATTTCCCTCCCAGTGTTTCCCATAGCTCATCTGTTCACCCAATTTTCTTTAGTCACAGATTTCAGCATCATTTTAACTTTGTGCATGTTTGTTTATGTATATGGCTGTTCTTTTTGAGCTCCCATCTTTGCTAGTCTGTCTGCCTTGTCATTGCCAGGTGTGTTTGAGTGGCCAGATATCCACTGCATAACAATGTAAGTAGCTGGTTGGCATGGTGATATATTTCCACCAGCTCAGGCTTACAATATCCATCACATTCTAGTGCTTGAAGAGTGAACATAGAATCTGTGAAAATAAGAATGTTTTGAACTTTTGATGGAAAGGCATCAAATATGGTCTTCAGGTGGTACAACGCAACTTCTAGTGCTGTTATTTCGGCTTCATAGTTAGAACATATCTCCCCACAGGCATCAAACAACTCATCAGATGTTTTGTCTGGATATTCTATATAGACACCATAACCTGCTTTGATGGTAGTTTTGAAAGCATACCCATCAGTATAGACATGAATCCATTGTTCTGGGTAGGTGTCTATTGTTTTCTGTGTTGCTTTCATAAGACTTACTGGGTCGGAACTTTTCGGTGCATTATTTCTTAATTGTGTCTTTATTTCCAGCAATTTAAAACCTGCATGTGGTGATAAACATTTTTCTACTCTTTGCAGTTCTTGTCTCTTGTCTGGGGGGGTGATAGCTGCCTTTTATTTCATCGACATGGCTCAGGACTGACTTTTGTTTTATTCTGTGGTTTGGTAGCCAGTTTTTTACAAGTTGTTTCTACAAATGTAGAACCCCTTGAGATGTGGAGAGATATGGCTTCAATGGAGGCTTATGAAAGAAGCAAAAAAATGAACAAAGACCACCCAAATAAACAAGCCAGTTTTATTGAGATGTTGCTTTATCAATTTTTACTTGGAGGCTTTGAATGATAGTTTAAACAAGAAAACATAATCAGCCTTTTGATATAAATGTTGAAAATGTTTTGTGTATTGTAATTTGTAGGTCTTCTTGTTTACATCATAATACCCTAGTTTTAGTGATATTTCGTCGTGTCTAAGTGGACCATTCTAAAAACATGTGTTTTACGTAAGTACATTTTTAGATAAATTTAAACAAGATTATTTGTGAAAGTAGATATGTTTTCAAAATAGGCAAAGATTTGCCAAATATTTCGTTTTTTGCATTCTTTCTCAAAATCGATTGGTAGAATGTAGTCTAGAGAATGCAATGCATGTGTCGTGGTCTAGAGCCTTGTTGAGATATCTGCACCATTCGGGCTGTCATATTCAACTTAATCATGAGCCAGATATTTAAAATGGCAACCCTGTGAAAGAGATAGAAACCCTGTGAAAGAGATAGAAACTTTGTGAAAGAGATAGAAACCTTGTGAAAGAGATATAAACTTTGTGAAAGAGATAGAAACCTCGTGGAAGAGATAGAAACCTCGTGAAAGAGATAGAAACCTCGTGAAAGAGATAGAAACCATGTGAAAGAGATAGAAACTTCGTGAAAGAGATAGAAACCTCGTGAAAGAGATAGAAACCATGTGAAAGAGATAGAAACTTCGTGAAAGAGATAGAAACCTCGTGAAAGAGATAGAAACCTCGTGAAAGAGATAGAAACCTCGTGGAAGAGATAGAAACCTCGTGAAAGAGATAGAAACCATGTGAAAGAGATAGAAACTTCGTGAAAGAGATAGAAACCTTGTGGAAAAGAGAGAAGATGGAGATCCGTTAAAGTCAACACTTGAAGATTAGACTTGAAATAGCCACGACTGCAATGCCCAGATTAAATACCATATGGGAGAGCAGAATAAGTACATCAGTGAAGATACGTCTGGATACCATTGTATGCCATGTGTACCATTATAGGTCATGTCGTGGTGTGAGACTCGAAATTGGGCGAGAGGTTCACGCTGTCGGTGAACGACACCTCGGCTAAGAAGACGAAAGCGCCATGGTCCAACTCTTCTCGTGGATGAGAAAAGGTTCAACATCTGATGGGCATATGCACAGAACGTTGAATTACACAAGGCAGGTTCACAGACGGCGGAACACCTCGCGCGAGATAGACGTGAACGACAATCGTCTTGGCGAAGAGTCACTACGCACCCACGTGACTGTCGACAGATAGGCAGGCTGTCACGGGCTAGGGAAGCCTACTACCCGAAATAAAGGCATGACAAAAACGGATGTGCTGGGCCTCGGATGTCTAGACCACAAAGTGAGCCAATCGAGGTACAAATAACACAGTTCAACTGTGGAACTTGTGGCACAACGTACTTCGCTCTCGCCGGCGGAAATCTCACAATTTATTCGTTGTGGTTATAAGAGAATGAACGCAGAAGAAGAATAGGCCATGCATACCATATGTACCAATATAGACCTATAAATCTAAAAAGAAATACATTTTCTATTTGTATGGGTACACAGATTTCTAGTTAAGATGTTGAGAAGAATATGATATGTAATATGTCACTGTCATTAGAAGCGCTGAAGGGAGTTTCATGGCTAGGCCTATCAATATATCAATAAAACCCATAACCCTTCAGGGTCGTAGGGGTACCACATTGGAAGCTTCAGCACACAGAGTCTTCCAGTGAATTCTATCCTCAGAGATGCGGATGAGTGTGGAAATATCTAGCCCTGTCCATTCCTTGATGTTGTCTGTCCATATCTTTATTTGTCCTCCTTTGCTTCTTCCACCCTCGACAGTTCCCTGCAGTATTGTTTTTGACAAGGAATCGTGCCTGCATACATGTCCGAACCATGCTAGTTTTCGTCGTTTCACTATTGAAAGCAATGGCTCTTGGACACCTGCACACATCTCTACTTTATTTCTTACGTACACATTGGTCTTATGTTCCCTATAGGAAATTCGTAGAATTCTTCTGTAGCATTTATACTCGAAAGCCTGTAATCTTCTCTCCATGTCCGCAGTGAGTGTCCAACTCTCACAATCATACAACACAACGGAAAGCACCAGCGACCTATACAGTTTGATTTTCACTCCAACACTGATGTTGCTTTTCCAATTCACAGTTAGCCTTGACAAGGACGCTAAAGCCATCTCCAGCCTTATTTTTAGTTCTGCTTTGCATTTACCATCGCTGCATATACTGGATCCGAGGTATTTGAAGGTATTCATCTCTTCAAGCTTATGTCCATTCATCATGATATTAGTTTGGTTTTCTGTGTCTCTGCTGTTTACCAAGATTTTGCTCTTATCTGTGTTGATTTCCATTCCGTACTTGCTGGTAACTTTTTCTAACTTTGATGTTAATTCTTGCAATGATTGTTCTGACCCAGCTATAAGATCAATATCATAAGCGAAACGCAAGTTGCAAATAGGGCGACCTCCGATCAATATAGACGTGTTGTAGTCATGCAATGTCTCTTGTATGATGTGCTCTAAGTATATGTTAAAAAGTACTGGGGAAATTATGCATCCCTGTCGAACTCCCACAGTTGTTTTGAAGAACTCTCCAAATGTACTGTGTGACAAGACAGCACTATTTGCATTTTCGTACAAAGCTAGGCCTATATCAATCAATCAATAAACCGTAACTCTTCACGGTCGTAGGGATGCCACATTGGATGCTTCAGCACACAGAGTCCTCCAGCGAATTATATCCTCAGCGATGCAGATGAGTGTGGAAATATATTGTCCTGTCCATTCCTGATGTTGTCTGTCCATGCCTGTATTTTCCCTCCTCTGTTTCTCTCCCCCCCCCCCCCCCCCCCCCCCCCCCTTCGTCAGTTCCATGTAGTATTGTTTTTGACAAGGAATCATGTCTGCATACATGTCCGAACCATGCTAGTTTTAGTCGTTTCACTATTAAATGGTTCCTGAACTCCTGCACACATCTCTACTTTATTTCTTACGTATACATTGGTCTTATGTTCCATATAGGAAATTCGTAGAATTCGTCTGTAGCATTTGTACTCGAAAGCCTGTAATCTTCTCAGGCCTATATAGGGACCTACCACTGACTCTAAAATATTTATGCTAAGTTTGGCAATAAATAAACAGGATAGTGGAAAAATTAGAGGCAAGAGTGATGTGGTTATATAGGGGAAAGTGTTGACAAGACATAGAGGATTTATTTAATTGTAGTTGGATTATCCTACGTGATTATACCTATAATTCACGGGGGATTTCTGCCATCTTTGTTAGCATATTCTTCCCCGTGTCCTTGAGTGATGGGCGTGCCGAGGGGGTTGCGGTCGGACCGGGCATCATAATACCCCTCAAAATAATGAAAACATTGAAATGGGATTTAAGTGCCTTTGCCATGCCAAAGTTGATGACCCGCAACCAGTGGCGTAACGAGAGGGGGCGGAGGTGCGGACCGCCCCGGGCGGCAACATCGGGAGGGCGGAAAATATATTTTCTTCCAGGTTTTCACAATCACTGCCATATTTTTTTTAATGTCACAAGGGCGGAAAATTATAATTCCGCCCCGGGCGCCATTGACCCACGCTACGCCACTGGGGCATTATCTGGTGGAGGTCTGGAAGCATGAGAAAACCATTTAATTTGTTGTCTTCTGATGTAATCTGTATTACCCTATTGACGCAAAAGATGTAAATCCACACAATCAATAGACTCCAAATTAATCACCGCCGAAAACATGGTCCTTTAAAGAATATTGAACATAAAATATGGTCCTTTAAAGAATATTGAACATAAAATATGGTCCTTTAAAGAATATTGAACATAAAATATGGTCCTTTAAAGAATATTGAACATAAAATATGGTCCTTTAAAGAATATTGAACATAAAATATGGTCCTTTAAAGAATATTGAACATAAAATATGGTCCTTTAAAGAATATTGAACATAAAATATGGTCCTTTAAAGAATATTGAACATAAAATATGGTCCTTTAAAGAATATTGAACATAAAATATGGTCCTTTAAAGAATATTGAACATAAAATATGGTCCTTTAAAGAATATTGAACATAAAATATGGTCCTTTAAAGAATATTGAACATAAAATATGGTCCTTTAAAGAATATTGAACATAAAATATGGTCCTTTAAAGAATATTGAACATAAAATATGGTCCTTTAAAGAATATTGAACATAAAATATGGTCCTTTAAAGAATATTGAACATAAAATATGGTCCTTTAAAGAATATTGAACATAAAATATGGTCCTTTAAAGAATATTGAACATAAAATATGGTCCTTTAAAGAATATTGAACATAAAATATGGTCCTTTAAAGAATATTGAACATAAAATATGGTCCTTTAAAGAATATTGAACATAAAATATGGTCCTTTAAAGAATATTGAACATAAAATATGGTCCTTTAAAGAATATTGAACATAAAATATGGTCCTTTAAAGAATATTGAACATAAAATATGGTCCTTTAAAGAATATTGAACATAAAATATGGTCCTTTAAAGAATATTGAACATAAAATATGGTCCTTTAAAGAATATTGAACATAAAATATGGTCCTTTAAAGAATATTGAACATAAAATATGGTCCTTTAAAGAATATTGAACATAAAATATGGTCCTTTAAAGAATATTGAACATAAAATATGGTCCTTTAAAGAATATTGAACATAAAATATGGTCCTTTAAAGAATATTGAACATAAAATATGGTCCTTTAAAGAATATTGAACATAAAATTGACAGATTTAAAAATAAGCGATTTACTGAACGGAAGAAACGAACCAAAAACTTGTATTCAGTTTTATAAGACGAAGTCGTTGGGATTACATCGGCCTTGTCCTTAGAATGGATGGAAGAAAAAGACTTTCCAAACGAACCATATTGAAGGAAGAGGGGAAAAGAAAAGTAGGTCGACCAAAAGAAACTACACAATGCAATCAACAGAAAAAGATCAAGATTGGGCATAAACAATGCACAAGAACTACAGCAACTTGCAACAGGGGGCTTGTCTCGCAAAGTGTGCGTACATTCTATGCACACAAAATCAGTGGGGAAACCATTTTCGTTCGAGTGAATTTTCGTGGAAGTAAAAATGACATACACTAGGGATTTGGATGTAAGTGAGGAATGTGCAAAGCGTCCACTACACTCTTTTGTCGAACCTCATTTGAAACTAGTAACAAGACGAATAGAGATGACTGAAAATGAAGTCCGATGCAGTGGATGACCATAGTTTTCTACTAGCAGACCTACAATGGAGATCAAGACTAATGGAGACACTGTCATGGCTGATGTCACAGCGCCAATCTTGTGCATGCATGATTAGTGACTCAATGAACATGCACCGCACAATTAAAGCGGGGGTCGTATACTGTCAATGATGATTATCAAAGTCTTGGCTGTGTTTTTTGTATAGTTGTGTTGTCTTAATTGGTTTTTGTTTCTCGATAAAGGTCCTAATAGGACCGACACGTCGATAATATTCTTTGTTCTAAGTTTTGTTGTTATTTCTGATTATTTTACATTGATAATTATCTAGTAACCTGCATACTTTATTTAGTATTTACCTGGATAATAACTTGAAGATTTTTCTGTGACGTTTACAATAAGACCAAGTGAATTGTAATGCAATTCATCATCAAGTGCCGTTCTTGCAACGAAGGTTGGCTGCAACGGATCTCCAACATCCTCTGTCTCTTGTCTTGGTGGTGCACTCTGCTAGACTGTAACCTGTCCATCGTGTGATGTTACTCTCTCACTTGTATCTCTGCCTACCTCTTGCTCGCCTCCCTTTGACTTTACCCTCAAGTAAGGTCTTTATTAAGGTGTCATATCTTTTAATGTGTCCAAAATATTTTATTTGCCTGATATTTATTTCTCTTAGTAGTTCTTTCTTCACATTAAGTGTTTTTCGCACCTCTTTATTTGTTTTCTTCTCTATCCATGATGTTCTCCCTATTCTTCTATATACCCACATCTCAAAGGCATCAATTCTGTCTTCTAATTGTTTATTTAGTGTCCATGCTTCTGAGCCATACGCAAATATAGAATAGATGTAGGTTTTATAATTTTCATTTTTAACTTGTTTGTAATTTGTTTAGATGTTAATATTTTCCTCATGTCATTGAATGTACTTTTAGTCATTCCTATTCTCTTTTTAACTTCTGTTTCACATCTGCCATCATTTGTGACTATGTGTCCAAAATATTGATACTATTTTACATGTTGCAGTTTCTCTCCATGAATGCTTATATTTAGCTTTTCTTCTTCTGTGTCTGTGCTGATTATCATGATTTTTGTTTTTTGGATATTTATATCCAGCCCATATTCATTACTTGATTTATTGACTTGATCTATTAGTCTTTGTAGTTAATGTTCACTTTCTGCTAAAAGAACAGTATCATCTGCATACCTCAGGTTGTTTATTATTTTCCCATGGATCTTGAGTCCTGGCATTTCTTCCATGTTTTTAAAGATATTCTCTGTGTAGATATTAAATAGGCTTGGTGATAAAATGCATCCTTGTCTTACCCCTCTTTTTATTTCTATGTATGGTGAGTAACTGTTTTCACACCTTATTGTTGCAGTTTGTTCCCAATATATATTTCTAATCAATCTGATGTCTTTTCCATCTATGCCTATTTCTTGAAGACATTTGATTAATTTTTCATGGACTCTGTCAAAGTCGTTGCTGTAGTCTATGAAGCAATAATAGATACGTTTTTGGACTTCTAAATATGTATCTATCACTAGTCGGATACTCAGTATAGCTTCTCTGGGTCCTTTGTTTTTCCCAAAACCGAATTGTTCTTTACCGACCTCCGTGTCTATCTTGTTTTTAATTCTTTCATGCATTATCTTGAGGAGTATTTTAGTTAAATGACTCATTAGACTTATTGTTCTATATTCTGTACAGTCCACAGTCCTGGGCTTCTTAGGTAGTGGTATGAATATTGATGATGTTAGGTCTTTAGTTATGTGGCCTGCTTCATTTATGTCAATGCAATGTTCTGTGATAATATCCACACCAAATTCATTTAGAGTTTTTATTATGTCTTCTGTTATTTTTTCGGAGGCTGCAGCCTTTCCACATTTTATTGATTTTATTGCATTTTCTACTTCTGCTTTCAGTATTGCTGGTCCATTATTGTTGTGTATTGTTGGTTGTTTGTTCCGTTGGTAGTCAAGCAGTTCTGTCACATAATCTGTACATCTTGTAAAGGCTTCTGTTTTATCAAATATAATTTTTCCATTATTATATTTTACCATTTCTAGGATTTTTCTTATTTGTGATCAGCCTTATCTTCTTATGCATTAATTTTGTCTTCGGTTGTATGGACATCTCCTCTATTTCACTGCATTTTGTTTCTAGCCATTGTTTTTCGCTGTTCTGCACATGTTACGTATTTCCTTGTCTATAATTGAGTATTTTTCCGTGTAGTTGAGTAGTCCAAATTGCCCTACAATGTTCTTATGTCTTCCTTTTCTTATTTTTTCATTCATGTCTCCCATGACTATTAGAATGTCTGTTGATTTTACTGTTTGAGTAGTTGTTGTAGATCTGCGTAGTACTGTTCTATTTCTTCTTCAGTGTAATCTGTAGTTGGTGCATATGTTTGTATAATGGCCAGATCAAACGGTTTTGCTTTGATCTTTAGCAATATCATTCTGTCATTATATGTCCAGTACCCTCTGATATATTTTTCTATTTCTTTCCTGATCAGTATTCCTACCCCTTGTTCATGGTAATCTCCTCCTGAATGTATAAAACTAAAATTTTCTTTTCTTGTGTACCAGCATCTTTCCGTCTTGTCTCTGCTATTCCTAGAATATTTACATCTAATGCTTCTGCCTTCTAATATTAAATTTTAATATATAACAACACTTTTCAAAATCTTTTACGGTATATTTATTGGTTTTACTGTATATAGCGAATGTCTGTTATTACATGTATATTTTGTCAGTCCGGATCAAGTTGTTATAAGTGATTCCACTGTAAGAGGTTTGACTACCTTGGTTCTCTTACAAGCAGCAATGGGAATTGCTATGAAGAAGTCTGACAAATGTTGACCATTGTATCCAATAAACTGATACAAATGAAAAATATATAAATGGATTGTAATGAAAGTAGATTTCCTGCAGATTATCAGTAGCTCTACATGGATGTGAATCTTGGACAATTACCAATAAAATGAGAGAAAAAATTGCAACATTTTAAGCAAAATGCTTCATGACCGTCAGTAAAGATGCAAAAGGCTATCAAATAGCCTATCAGATTTATCTATCTATTCGCTAAACCCTTTGTTGCCTTTCAGGGGTAGAAGAGCTTTCTGGAGACTGCACTCTTGTGTACTGGGTATATTGTGGAATTTGTCGCCTATTTTATTTTGGTGGTCAATCGTTGTCGTTTTCAGCCTCTAAGTTTGTCTTCACTGTATCTGTGTAGCATAGCTTGCTGTGGTATGCTGTCTGATGGCAGTCTGCTGATGTGTGCAAACCATTTGATCTGTTGTCTCTTAATATATTCCAAGATTGAGGTGGTGCCGGTTTTTTGTCTCTAATGTCCTCATTCCTCACCCTGTCTCTTGGTGGTATTCCTAGGAATATTAAATAGCCTGCGTCATAATATCAAAAAGCCTGTGTCAGAATATCACATAGAAAGGGGGATGAATATCATATAGCCTGTGTGAAGATTTGTATATGTTTTCTATTGAGCTATATCACTTATATTCTTATTTGCTGTTGAAATAGTGTCCCCAAAAAAATCACTTAACACACTAGGTTGTGATAAACATTGTACTCCATAAGAATTGTTCACATACTGTTATAGATCATTGGAAAAATAAAATGTATTATTTATTGCATTGAAGATTTCATATCTTATGTAATATATTCTGTCATTTATTCCAAGAACAATGAGTAAGAAAAGGAAGCATGGATGTTAGAGTGTCAGGTCTATGACATCACCCATGTCCTTAGGTGGTATGCTAGTCGTGTTGAGCAGATTCCATTAATATACATATATATATATATATATATATATATGGGAGCCGCGTTAGCGCACTGGTTTCGCATATGAGTGGTCCTGGGTTCATTCCCCAGCTGAGGCGGAAATGTTTTCAGATCGCAGCGGCTCCCAGGTCGACCGAGTCTTAAATGGGTACCGGATTAATCCGGGAAGTAAAGACTGCGAGGGAGAGGAGATGGCTACCGCCCTCATTTGCAGAGCCTGTGAAATGTGATATCGCTAACATCTCAGACCCCTACGGCATTAATAAATGATATGGGTTACTTTACTTTTATATATATATATATATATATATATATATATATATATATATATATATATATATATATATATATATATATATATATATATAGTATATTCAAGGTTTACAGAAATTATCAAAAACAAACATGAATATCAAATCTGCACTATATAAAACAATCACTATGCCACCAATATCAAACATGGACACCAACAACAAAAGCCACAAGAAAACTTGTTACGATAGAAATGACTTGTCTATGGATGTTTGCAGAGTAAAAAAAAAAAGGAAAGTAACCATAATATTTATTAATGCCGTAGGGGCGTAAGATGTTAGCGATCTCACATTTCAGTGACTCTGCAAATGAGGGCTGTAGCCATCTTCTCTCCTTCGCAGTCTTTACTTGCCGGTTTAATCCGGTACCCATTTTAGGCTGGGTCGACGCTGGAGCCATTGTGATCTAAAAAAAACATTTCCGCCTCAACTGGGGCATGAACCCAGGACCACTCATATGCGAAGCAAGTTCTCGAAGTAACAACAGCGAGAAACAGAAAACACCATAAGACTAATATACACAATGCGAATCCTGGATTACATCAGAAGGCAACAGATTAAGTGGTTTTCACATGCTTCCAGAGTGTCATCAGATAGAGCAACACAAATACCAATACTGACTCGAAGATACAAAGCCAGTGGCAGACCATGGTAAGAAATACTAGACCTCCAATTATTCTAAATCTGCTAGCCAGAGGACATGATACCAGGACACGGATCAAGAGAAAAGCTAGATGAATGGGACATGTTGATGTCATGGGGTTGAAGAACGTCCATGGCATGAATAAGGCAGTTCTCCATGTGCAAGCGACTATTTTGGTTTGATTTGCAGGAATTGATAGCAGTTACTATATATCTAATGTCCCCCTGTGGTTGGGATCGTTGAAATGAGAGGCTAAATGAGTCCCTTCCCCCCAGACGAATGGAATAGTGGTGCTGACAAAAACAGTCCCCAAGTCTCAGACCAGTTTCCCAACTTTACGTAAGGAAAACTAATGTGGAGGTGTTGAAAGAGTCCAATGCGAGGCGGAGCTTAATCAATAATTATTATATATTATATTATTATATATATTATAATATAAGACAATCTTCATTTTTTGACCACGTTATGAGACAAGGAGTTTTGAAGAACATAGTAACAACAGGTAAGATTGAAGGCAACAGAGACAGATGGTGACAACATGAGAACATATTAGACAGTTTAACAACCTGGCACAGCACTGGAACAACAACGATCCAGATACATAATACTGGAGATAGAGAGCTGTGGAGAGCCATGATTGCCTACCGACATGACATATGATGACGTAAGATGGCATAGTTTACAAATGATGTTATATAGATGTCATTTCTACACAGACTTGAAATTGTCATGGATGGTGAAGGTAGCCTTGGGGAAGGACACCGTGAAGGTTTGGACCAAAAAATGGCATGTTTTGCATGGTCTACCACAAGGTGACGTGCCACTGTTTCAACCTGTGTCCACTGAGAGGCGGCTATGGACGAGGAGATCCTACAGGTTGTGGTTACGTCTATACGCTATACTCGAAAACATCATGGGTCACCGGGTGAAACATAAGAATGGGTAGATGTCTGAATATGATCTTTCGAGCACGAGCAACTCTGTTAAGACGGTGATATGTCATGATGAGATTGGTTCGATCTGATTAATTTCTTAGCTGAGGGGCGAGGGCCACCTGGCGGGAGATGCCATGGACTCTGTGTATGACACAGGTAAGAGTGAACTCAGGATTGTTGGCACATAAAATCCAACGTCTGAACTTCATGGAGGAAATCTCCATCATCTTGACAGAGACGGTGAAACCAGAAAAGCATAGAGAATGGAAAGGACTTACGCCATACTAATGGATGTGAAGAGGTAAACAAAAGATAACTGTGTGCGTCGGTGGGTTTACAGCAGTGGCGTAGTGTGGGTCAATGGTGCCCGGGGCGGAATCATACTTTTCCGCCCTTGTGATATTAAAACAATATGTCAGTGATTGTGAAAGACTGGACAAAAATAAATTTGCCGCCCTCCCGATGATGCCGCCCGGGGCGTTTCGCACTTCCGCCCCCTCGCTACGCCACTGCCTGGCGTTCAAATGTCAAACTAGATATGGGAGGCGGGGGAGAATAGAAATAGTTCAGAGGTGACACAAATATGAAATGTACAAAAATAGTACAAATATAAAAACAAACCCAAATGAATGTTAAAACGAAACAAACATATAAATTACAGAACAACCCGATATTATCCACATGTCAGTCGCTCATCGAACCCTAAAGGTTTTAGAGTGCCAAATTCATATGTAAAGCGGTTCTCAGGCACGAGACGGAGCCGGTCGTCGGAAAAGCATGCCTCAATGGCCGTCACCTGAATATCCTCGGTGCACTGATGTCCTGTCGATTGAAGCGGGCGTCGACAGGATAACCAGAATTATGTTGTATGCCGTGTAGGTGTTCGCAGAATCGGTCAGCAAACCTCCTGCCAGTCTCACTTGTGTACGTCATGGTGCAGCGTTTGCAGATGATATCATATATAACGTTACGAGACGCACATGAGAAACTCTCTTCAATGGTGATATGGTTACATACAGAAAGGTGTAGCATCTTATGGCATTTGCAGCAGATGGTGCCATAATGATTGGGGCCGTCAGGCATAAGATGACTCAGGACCAGTAAATCCCTGAGGTTCTTGTCACGTCTGTATGCAACCATAGGGGGTCGCAGAACGCTTCATGCGTATCTGGATACGACTGGAGAAGAGAAAGATGTCGGAGTAGGGCATGATGAATAGCAGAGCTATGCGAGTGGAAAGTGAGAACAAGTTTAACCCTGTCAGAGGGAGAACTCGAAATGTTCGAGAGGGTATCCTGGCGGGAGACGCTGCACATTCGATACAGTGCAGACTGAGGGACCCTATCGGGATATACGTGACAGCGAAAGAAGTCTATCATCTCGTGGGCTTTCTCGAGAAAGTCCTTGTCACCACTACACAGACGCCGGAGACGAAGAAGAATACATATATATATATATATATATATATTTATATATATATATATCCATACCTTTTAGTGATGTGCAAAAAATGTAATCTATTTTATTTAAGCAAATGTTTATTTTATGAAAGATATTACAAGTCTATAGAAGACTTGACTAATGTAGGAATCATAGGCCTGTGGAATGAGAAGGAAAACAAATCTAAGGATAGAGGCAGATAGAAAATCATTGTCCGTTGACTATCGAAACAAGAATGTATAATACCACATGCGGCCCAAAAGGGCTTGATTAATTTATACGTTCATTTTGTAAAAGATGTCAGCAGTAACAAATTATAAAATAACATAAATATTCAAGAGTATTTTGAATATTGCACATTTATTTTAAGAAACTAACTTTTATCTTTTATACGGCTAGGACTAAACCTGTAAATATCGGAGTGAGCAGCGCCGGATTTAGACTTGATAAGGTTCTAAGCTATTTGAGATATGGAGCCCTTTAACAATAAATAAGTATATATATATAGCCAAATAAAAAAAAATTGTGGGCTACAAAAAAAGTGGGGGCCCTAAGCTATAGCTTGTTTAGCTTATAGGTAAATCCTGCACTGGGAGTGAGGTGGGGATCGCCGTTTGACAACCAGTTTGACTGCTAATTAAGGGTGCAAAGAATAGGGATACGGTAATTTTTACAAGCATGTTGTAAGAAGCGACTAAGGAAGTTGGGTGATAGGATGACAACCTGTCACCTGTGGACAAAAATCATTGTCACATCTTGTCTCAATTTCTTAGTTGTGTCTTCTATAAAATACTCCCCACAGATTACAAATATTTGCAGACCAGCGGAGATTTTAACTTTGTCCTTTTGTGGCAGAACCTACGTTACGGGGAATGCTAAGTGTGCCATCACTGCCGATAGGTCAGCAAATCTGACGGAAGAATAATGAGATAGTTGTCCCAGAAGTGTGTGATCTGCTCCTTGCAGGAGCCAGTAATCCTGAGATGCTAGTGTACTGTAATTCCTCCTTTCAGGGACTAAACATACAACCATCATCCGCCGTACACATCCATGTCTTCTATACCTTATATGAGTCCAGGTGTCGCCTTAGTTGCACAACTGAGAAAAACCAGTGCTTTTGTCAGAAAGGCTATGGATGTCAAGAGACTGCTCACAATTAAATGAATTATTTAATTATCACTATATGGGGGTTGAATGCTTGATGTCTGTCCGTCCAACAATCCATCTTTTCATCCATCTCTCTATCTGCCTATCCATCCATCTATCTAATCTATCTATATATGTGACGTGTTCTTTATAAAAGTGACACCCTGTAAGCCTCCTCTATTGTCATGCTCAGAAGATCTTCAATATCCCGTGTTCATCGTAGTCTTGGGCTGCCTCTTAATCTTTTGCCTGTGATATTTCTCGGCATAATTACTTTTTTCAAACATTGTATCTTTTCATATGTCCAACATATAATTGTATCTTTTTATATGTCCAACATATAATTGTATCTTTTTATATGTCCAACATATAATTGTATCTTTTTATATGTCCAACATATAATTGTATCTTTTCATATGTCCAACATATAATGGTATCTTTTCATATGTCCAACATATAATGGTATCTTTTCATATGTCCAACATATAATGGTATCTTTTCATATGTCCAACATATAATTGTATCTAGACATACGTCCAACATATAATTGAATGTTGTAAAATATAAATTAGTAAAATAGGACATGACACTTATAAGTAAATAAAGCATAAATTGATATGATGGGAACCTACGCCACTTAGTGATTTTATTTTAAAAAAGTAAAAAAAGAACCAAAGCGAATTGGAGAGCTTCTTTTTACCGTGGCTATTAACAGTACTATAAGACCTGAATGCAAAAAGTAAATAGGCCTAAATCAGTACGTTTTTTAATTATTGTCACGATTTCAATTGGTTACTATATATATATACTTGAAGTTGCCTTGACTATTTTTGACATGCGATTCTAAGTATATAAATATTGACAAACAGAAAACACAGGAATAATAAAGAAAAGGAACGAATGAAAACCTAAATAGTTCAGAGAACAGGTCTTCTACTGTCGATCCGTCACGCTTTTTACTTAGGAACCAACCTCACCTCCTTAACAAAGGCGTTTCTATGTCCCTGGCTAGCACTACATAGTTCTTGTATTTATTGTAACCAGGTTAAGTTTGACGTCATTCATTAGCAACGGGTCGCAGCGTCCAACATTAGATAAATGCTCTCTGAGAGTGTGTGATGTCGAGAACACTAACACTTGCTCTATTTTCCGGTTAGAACAAAATGAATCGGAGTTTAGTTTAGTTAATGTTATTCTACTCCAATCTTAAGATCCACCTGATAATCAATGTTTCCAGTTCCTTCGTGTAAATGCACTCACACTTATCAAACTCTATGTGATACAGAGATCTGGTTAAACTAGTGAGATACAATGTACCTATTATTACGGTTGTTTTTAAAAAAAAATTGCTTTTGTGTATTTAGTTCTGGCACTCTACTCCTAGTATAGCGTATAGCAGGGGTCGGGAACCCATGGCTCGCGAGCCAGGTGTGGCTCTATTGATGGCTACATCTGGCTCGCAGACAAATGTTCGAGTGCAAAGAAAATGTTTCTTTAGACTCCTTTGATCTACATATTAATTGCATATCAATATTTCATTCTACAAATGAGTTAAAGTTTACTGTAGCTCAGCACCAGACGTCGCATTAATGGTAAGAAATACTCATTATTGATTAGCAACAGCATAACAATATTATTAAAAAGAATTCATAGACATAATTGTTGTACTTTTAGTGCTGAAATTACACACAATGCACACATTTACTTGAATTTTTAGTTTCAAACATAATTTATGGCTCTCACAGAATTAATTTTCAAAATATGTGGTGTCCATGGCTTTCTCAGACAAAAAAGTTCTTGACCCCTGGCGCATACGTATATTTTGTATATTTGTATGACCATTTTATTGCTTTGTTACCCTATAGAAGCTGAAATCGAAAGTCTTGACAGAAAGGTGAAGATATCAATCATTATGATGTGTAGATGTGAGCCACTATGCAGAAAAATACATTCTCTTGTCAATATTCTCCTTCTTCTTCTTTCCATCAGAACAGCATGTTTTTACTCTTAGGCAACACGTGTCAGTTTGAAACATCTGCATGTTTTGAGTAGTTAGTAAGATGATGATGATGATAGTGTTGATTGATAGAACCCCCGAGGAATTAGGAATTGTCACTCTTGTTTCGTACGCCATGCGGTGCAATTTTACTTTCAGCTTCTAAATAGCGTGTCTCTATAGCAAACTGTTCTCTTGGGGAGATTTTAAATGGTTCTTGCAAGTCCAATATGATAGTTTTACGCGGTGTTAAATAGTTTTACGCAATGTAAAATAGTTTTATGCAAATAGAGCAGTGAAACGTTAAGTCATTCGCCCGCTGACAAGCAGACTAGAATTCGAATCCGCTCGTTATTCGCGGTTTCGAATTTAAAAAAAAAAAAAAAAAGTGGTTCATCCAACAATCAGGAAGTAGAGTACTAGGGTTTATGCTCTGGGAAGGGCGAAACATTTAGCCATCACTACTTAGCACATATGGTAGGCGACACTAGTTATGTGGACAATCACTGACTAGGTAGCTGAGCACTTATGGGAAACCGTGTGATGTATCAACCACTGGCTAGACAGCTGGGTTCTTATAGGAAATCATGTGCTATGTCAGCCACTGACAAGGCAGTTGAGCACTTATGCCATGAGATGGACAACACTACGTTGGAGGAGACTTTGTCATGACTTTCTAGCAATCTCGAGAATTGTTACAGATAAAAGGAGGATTCACTTCCGGATTGTCCAATAATGGGTTTTCTGATGGTTTCAGCACTACGGGAATCATGAGTTCGCAACTTTCTTACATGGAATCTTACAGGATGCATGGCAGGTATTAGTGTTTATATATTTTGTGTGCTTTTATTTATGGCACCGATAGCACGTGGTCATTAGCAGTTTGAATATACTTGCATATTTTTAACTTCTCGAATCATCCCCCATATATACTGCATTTTATACGTTATATACACATACACATATATAAATGTATGTATATATATATATATATATATATATATATATAAATTATATAATATAATATAATTATATAATATATAAATTTGTTTATGTTGTATTTTTAAATTCTAATCGTTCGGGAATTGAATTCTTCGGTAAACGGTGATGTTATTACGTTCTGGAAAGAAGACATCACATGACACACATGGGAGTACGGAACTTTCATAAGGCTACACTTTTACGCTCTATTTCGTGTGACCGGAATAGCTCAAATCGTAAGATCGCGAAGTATATTATGTTTATTATTTTATATATATATATATGTGTGTGTGTTGTGTGTGTGTCTGTATCTCTGTGTGTTTGTGTGTGCGTGTGTGTGTCTGACTGTGTGTGTGTGTGACTGTCTGTGTATGTCTGTGTGTGTGTCTGTCTGTGTTTATCTGTGTGTGTCTCTGTCTCTGTGTCTCTATGTGTGTGTGCGCACGTACGTACGTGCGTGCGTGTATATATATATTAAATATTTAAAATTATTTTTATGGTTAATACGTAGAAACTGAAACATATCAAAGTCATTGCTACATTATAAGAAAAATATTCGCATCTATTATTTTTCATATTTATTTTATTTTCACACGGGCACCGCCGAGCATTCATTGCTCCTAATATATAAATATATATATATATATATATGTGTGTGTGTGTGTGTGTGTTGTGTGGTTGTCTGTATCTCTGTGTGTTTGTGTGCGTGTGCGTGTCTGTGTGTGTGTGTGACTGTCTGTGTCTGTCTGTGTGTGTGTCTGTCTGTGTTTGTCTGTGTGTGTCTCTGTCTCTGTGTCTCTATGTGTGTGTGCGCACGTACGTACGTGCGTGCGTGTGTATATATGTATATATAATATTTCCATGTCAATTTTTTATTCTCAATAATGCACGTCTATATTTTAGGTTGCTGAACTACAGTCGCATATATTCGAATATTTCACATGCACAAATCACGATTTATAGTCACTCATATTGGCAAGTTCTAAACTGTATAGACGCAAGTTACACACGGGACCTCCCATTTTATTGCCCGCATTCGATGGGAATAGGCACTAGTTGGAGTCACTTAGTTCTCTTAGAATAACTTTGACACCAGGAAGAACGCAGATTGTATCTGACCATCTATTTAACATCGCTTTATGATGTGCCGATATCGTTTGATTTTTATATATATTGAGTTTGATTTTTGTATAACGTTCGCAATGTTAGTTTTTATTACAGTACACATTTATATAATATTTCTACTCTATTCTGTTATTCTCAATAACGCACGTCCAAATGTTAGGTTGCTCGACTACATACGCTTATACTAGAATATTTCACAATTAGAAGCCACGATATATTAATATAATATCACATCTTTTGATTAAGGAGCCAAGTTTCTAAAATTTCACTAAACAATATTTGTTTCTTTTCTATAAACTAAATTCAATTTATATAATTTGCACTATAAAAACATGCGGCAATTCATGAATATTAAGTGCCTCAGCATAAATTAATTGAGATGGACTCACCACTCAATCACAAACTCATTACTCAGTCATAGACACATTATTCAAACCCGTTGACTGAATAGAGTTTGTGCGTCAAGGGACAATCACCCCTAACGTTTACTTCGAGGCCATCTGTACATATCGCATGACGAGAATGAATTGCATGCATTGTGTTGTACTCTCGATGCACTATGTAATATGAGGCAGGGAATTTGTTGAACAGAAAAAAAATGACGAATATTGATTTATGTGGGAGGAAATTAATTCTTATTTCTTCAGCACTCATGGAGTTTCTAATTTGTAAAATTTACAAATTATCTAATTAATCCAAGATGGAAGAAAATAAAATAGTATCCAAAAGTGTGAGTGATATTAGGGCCTATTAGTGAAGACATGTTATTTGCTTACTTTCATTTTGAAAATACCAGCAAGTACGGAATGGAAATCAGTACAGATAAGAGCAAAATCATGGCAAACAGCAGAGACACAGAAAACCTGACTAATATCATGATGAATGGACATAAGCTTGAGGAGGTGAATACCATCACATACCTCGGATCCAGTATATGCAGCGATGGTAAATGCAAAGCAGAACTAAAAATAAGGCTGGAGATGGCTTTAGCGTCCTTGTCAAGGCTGTGATTTGGAAAAGCAACATCAGTGTTGGAGTGAAAATCAAACTGTATAAGTCGCTGGTGCTTTCTGTTGTGTTTTATGGTTGTGAGAGTTGGACACTCACTGCGGACATGGAGAAAAGAATACAGGCCTTCGAGTACAAATGCTACGGACGAATTCTACGAATTTCCTATAGGTAACATAAGACCAATGTGCACGTAAGAAATAAAGTAGAGATGTGTGCAGGTGTTCAGGAGCCATTGCTTTCAATAGTCAAACGTGAAATCTAGCATGGTTCGGACAGGCATGCAGGCACGATTCCTTGTCAAAAACAATACTGCAGGGAACTGTCGAGGGTGGACGAAGCAGAGGAGGACAAATAAAGACATGGATAGACAACATCAAGGAATGGACAGGGCAAGATATTTCAACACTCATCCGCATCGCTTGTGATAGAATTTGCTGGATGACTTTGTATGCTGAGGCATCCAATGTGGTACACCTGAAGGGTTAAGGGTTTATTGATTGATTGATTGATTGATTTTGAAGAAACTGCTGCGATTTTTGTATATATTTTTTAGCAAGAGAGCGTAAATATATTTTGCAACGGAATTATTGCGCCACATTTATCTATTCGCTTTCGGTATGTTATTGATTCAAGCTTTCATACATTCCCTAATATGTCGGTAGGTTATAAGTTAAGTTTTAATAAGTTAGTCGTCGGATCATCATCACTGCAAACTGGACACATCCATAGTTGCTTCGATCTCTCCTTGAGTGTATCCGCCATCATACTTGTGCTGACAGTACCGGTCCTATGCTGGTTGACCATCATTCTTCTGCGCCCTCCAAAATGTTCACCTCTAGCAACACCGTTTTCAATCCCTGATCTTTAATCCTAGCCATTGAAAAGGAATCATCATCTACATTAGCCTTACTCTCGCGTGTTATATCTCTTATGGAGCTCAAAACGTCAGCGCGATCCATTGTCCCATCGCCCTGTGCCACAATCGCGCACGATTCCAGTTGATACGCTCTTTCATTGCCTCGAACGCCCACATGTCCCGGCACGAAAATAAATGTAACCACTTTCAAGCTCGCCTTTCTCAAGGCCTCAATCCACTGTTCGCGAATGAGACCTGCTTGTACCTTCTTAATCATACTCGTAGAGTCACTCAAGATGCAGACCTGCACTACCTTCTGTGTGCGTAGCCACTCAAATGCCTTGGTCACCGCCATAGTCTCCATGGTCATACTACTCGTAGTGACCGCAAAGGCACCATTTTCCTCCTCGATCGTTTTACCTGCGCACTGAGCTGTAAATGCCCAAGCACTGCGAACATGCCTAATTACAGATCCATCAGTGTATATAATCACATCCCCCTCTTTGGTATTCTCACTGATTAAAGCCTGCACTTCTTTCTCCACAGCTGTGGGACACCATTCTCTGCATTCCCTGCTAAGTGATATTACTACTCTCAAACAAGTTTCGAAATCTCTGGGTAGACCTATCCATTCCGCACCTGCTGCCACATCCTGTAATCTGCACACGCTTTGTATGACATTCTCAGCACGTCCCATCCACGACCTTCCTCTCTTGAGTCTGCTGCCTTTAACTTTCTGTATTTCGGAATGCAACGGGTGTTCCTTATCTGCATGTATTTGAAGGTACGCCCGTGCACGGCAATACTGTAATCTATGCTCAGCTGTTGGGCAGTCAAGTAGGTATCGCATAGCTCTTGTCGGTGTGTCTCTTGTGCATCCCAGAATGATACGCATTGCTGCATTCTGGACTCTATCCAGTCTTTCGATCTGAGTTTGGCTAAGAGTCAGAATTGCCAGTGCATATTCCACCACAGCCACAACCAAACCCTGGTACAAAAGAAATAACAATATCTGCTCACACTGCGCAGCAGCCATAACCTTCATTACTGCCAAGCCTTTGCCTGCCTTTATGATAATATGGTCAACATGTTCCCTGAAACTCAGACTTCTATCGAAAAACACACCCAGATATCTCATTGTGCTAGTTCTTTCTAAACTTTTCCCGGACAACGAAACTTGTGGCATGGGTGTCTTTACCATGTGATTGTTCAAGAAAAAAAACCACGTCACGAATGCCTTAGACGGATTAACCACTGCTCCCGTATCTCGACACCAATTTGTCAGTCTGTCCAGCTCCTTCTGTAGTTCCACGACGCACTCTTCTCGATTTCTGCCCTGTCTATACACCAGGATATCCTCGGCATATGACATCGTTCTGCCAACACCTGTGATTTGATTGCCAGCGATATGTATTGTGTATACATTGAAAAGTACAGGAGATAGAGGGGAAACCCTGTGGCAGAAGAGGGCTAATAACCGTTGGTGCAGATATCCAGTTACCACACTTAAGAACTACAACCCTGTGCATCAGGGCGGCGCCAACCCAACGCACGACAAAAGGATTAACTGCAAGATTTTACAGCTGGTGCATCAAGATATCCAAGGACACCCTATTGTACGCCTCCTCAAGGTCTATTGCGACTGCTCATGTCTCCATGCGCGAATCGAATCCCTTAAAAACATCCTGCGCAAATATGGCTGCATTCTGCCATGTCTTCTTTCCTGGACGATATCCTCCTAACAATGCTGGCTAATAAACACTTATTTCTTTCAAGATAACACGATACCTTCCAGGCCACAGTTTTTTCCAAAAGCTTGCCAATCGTATTCTGCATTGTTATTATTCTGTAGACTTGTATACTGGTGTAGTCCTTTCCAGTTTTGGGTAGTGGAACTAAATAGCTGTGCAACCAGTATTCTTTCACTGTGCCCTTTAGAAGGCTATTATTGAACATGTCCGCCAACTCTCCCAACTCCTCATCCGTTCGTCGACTAATGTCATCGTATCTAATGCCATCTGACCCTGGTGCTGTGTTTTTTGTACTTTTCAGTGCCTTCCTGATTTCTTCAACTGTGATTAGCATATGGTTTTCCATGCTCAAGCTCTTACACGTGTCTGTGATCGTTTTCCTGATTTATTGATATGCCTCCACATTTCTCTGACCAATGTGTGCGGTGTAGTGTGCCAGCAACGCCGCACCTTTTGTCTCGTCCGTCTTCTGCCAGACGGTATCATCGCTCTGGAAATCGGCAATAGTCACGCGTCTTGTCAGACCATTCATGGACTTATGTAACCGCCAGAACAATTTTAGTGATTTTTCGCGTGTGATCTCCTGGCAAAATTCGCCCCATTTTGACGCCTTTGCTGACTTTGCAATATCTTTGAATGTTTGGACTGAGATATCTTTCTTCCGTTTCCATTGTGCGACCTCCATGGGCTGAGACGCAACACGTTTCCTTGCCCTTTGCCATAATGCTACTGCTTTCCGTTTCTCGCTCCATACCCTTTGAACCTTTTCGTTCCACCAGGGGGGCCTATCCCACACCTGATTTCCCACGACTTGAGCCTTACGTTTGTCTTGTCGAATTCTGCTCACAACATCCACTCCTTTGCGATCATACTTAAAGGATCTTACCTTTGGCAGTATCTGCTTACTTTTGTCGGTAGGTGTGGGGTGTTATAAAATCTTCACCATTACGGTTTATCCCCCATTTTGCCTTTAGACTTTAGAGACCAATATGTTCATGGGTAACAGTTTCCAGTGTGGTTACGGTCGAAAAAGAATTGGACTTGGGCTCACTATGACTATTTCGTACAATAAGTTTTGCTGCTTGTAAATTGGTATCGTGTAATTAGATGGTCTCACACAGTGTGTCGGTCAACGTGTATAAACCATTTATCATCTGATAGCTTGATTCATGTATAGGAAATGCTCGAAAGTAATGGCTTCCTATTTCGTTATCAGAAATTCCCACCACTTACACTAACAGCTACACACTATCCTAGGGCTCATCTTAGAAATTAAATAAACGGACCTCATTTTACTTCTCTATCCCTCACTAATCTCTATTACTCACTAATCTCCCTATCGTGAACTACAAGGCTTGATCTTCCAGACCAGCAGCTGTTGCTGTAAAGTAACCTATAGCATTTATAGACCGTAGGGGTGTGAGATGTTAGCGATCTCACATTTCAGTGGAACTGAAAATGAGAGCGGTAGCACCTTTCCCTCGTAGTCTTCCTGGATTAATCCAGTCTTCCAGGATTAAGGCTGGGTCGACCCGGGAGCCGTTGCGATCTGAAAAACATTTACGCCTCAACTGGGGAATGAACCCAGGACCACTCATATGCGAAGCCAGTGTGCTAACCACTCGCTACGCGACTCCTGTGTTGCTGTAGTTTCTTAAATACTGCTTAGACTAACATGTATGGACAAAGATATTGTTTGTCTTGTGTACAACGAATTATTCCATTTCAGTTTAAACAGCTCGGAGTTAATCTATAAAATATTAGGTTTTTCACTTGAGCTTCAGAACTACCCGTTACCTGAATGCTCTACGTTGATGTGCCTTTATGGTCTTGTCTATCTACTAGCCCCGATAATGCTACATAATCACAACATAATCATTTCCATTCCTGTCTTAGATGTTTTATTCTTCTTACCTGTGTGTGTGTGTGTGCGCGCGCCTGCGCGTGCTTGTGTGTGTGTGCGCGCGCGTGTGGGTGTGGGTGTGCGTGTGTGTGTGTGTTCGTTCTCATACAGTGTATCTATAACTGTGAATGTGTATCTTTTGCAAACATTATTATTGATGTGATTTTATCTTCTTTCTTGTTATACTGATGTTTTTAACTGTAATATTTTTTTTTGAAACCGCATTTTACTTAACATTTTTCTTGTGCAGTTAGTGGTTTTTCAACCCACTCGTATCGACAATTTCTGAACTGCGAAGACGTAATCAACACACATGGACCTCCCAATTTATTGACCGTATTCGATGGGACTAGGCACATGTTGGAGTCACTTGGAAGTTCTTTTCCAAAAATAGCTTCTACACCAGAAAGAGCTCTTATGCATGTGGTTGCGTCTGTGAGTCTCACCAATGGCCCACTAGACATACCATCCATGCAACAGAAAACCTTAGTGGATAACATGCCGTTATATTGAGGTTATTTTCTTATAGAAGCTTCATGGCATGTCATCTATACAGTTATGATTTTGTTTTGTTGTTGAAATGTTTTTCATGTTTGCCTGAATATATAGGCTCTGTGGTTGGGGGGGGGGGGGGGAGCCAGAGATGTACTGTGCAGCACTGAGGAGGAGGAAACTGACATCACTGTTTTTTCCTATGGCTGAGGCCCATCATAGAGGCACAGTGACTCAGGACGTGACAATCCTTTTGACTTCAACAATTGCTTGCATGCCTGGAGCTATAGAGAAGTTCGGCATAACCAGAAGTCAATTGGTGGCGGGGAATAAGCACAGTGAACCCTATCTTGGCTACAGTGGCTCGGAGCAGTGCATAGGTTGAAACCTACCTTACTCGAGGTGTGATAGTTATTCTCTTGCTCTGTCCCGGGGTGGGCCGAAAATCCACAGAATTCCCAGCAATATAATGCCATCTAATGGCATTAGGTCAAAGGGCATGAGCCCATGGACCGCTGGATCAGCAACCAACCAACCAACCAGAAAGAGCTCAGATTGTAACTGATCATCAATTGATGTGTAGTACAGTATAGCCTTGACATTAACATCGCTTTTACGGTGCACCGATATTTCAGGTTTGACATTTGTACAACATTCGAAATGTTATTGCACGCATAGCAAGTTTCCTGATGTCCTCATTGTAAAAAAATGTCGTGGATTATAAGCTATACCTAATAGATAGGTTCAAACGAGTGTGATGTGAAGATGTGTTATTACTTTCGTACAGTGATTCTTAACAGTTGTTTTAACATGGGGACTCTCCCACTTTCCATGTCTATAAATATACATTTCTGCTACGGACCCATAATAGTATAGATTTTCTGCCAAAGATCACATATAAATAATTTTCCTTCTACCGAAGAGCCCATATAAATACTTTTCTTTCTCTCGAAGGTAAGCATTCGGTTGCGCCTGTGGGTTTCACCAAAGACCCACTAGACAAACCACCCATGCAACAGACAAACTTAGATGACATGCCGCTATATTGAGGCTCTCTTATGGAAGCTTTGTAGCATGGCATCTATACAATTATAGACCGACTTTAAGTAAAATACTCCTTCAATAGGCATTGCGCTAAGCCGAAAGCTGAAGTTTCGTGGGTATGAAATAAAGCTCAGAAAACCCCCCCACTGCACATGTGAAGTAAGAGCTAATCGCTCGCAATTCCTGCTGTTCTCAATCAATAAATCATTAATCTGCCGAAGACCCCATATAAATACTTTTCTTCTGGTTAGGTTCCCATATAAATACTTTTATTTCCGCCGAAGACCCCATATATATATATAAATATTTTTATTTCTGCCGAAGAGCCCATATATATACTTTTCTTTTTGTCGAGGATCCAGTATAAATACAGTTACTACTTCCGTGGACCGATATATATACTTTTCTTTCTTACGTAGATCCCAAAATAATAAAAATATCCAAATGTTCAGAAATGTAGTATCTGTGTGATAGAGCCTGATATTTAGTGGTTGACTGCTGTTCGAGATGAGCAATTCTATAACTGGTCTGATATTTAGTGGCTGACTGCTGTTCGAGATGAGCAAGTCTATAACTGGTCTGATATTTAGTGGCTGACTGCTGTTCGAGATGAGCAAGTCTATAACTGGTCTGATATTTGGTGGTTGACTGCTGTTCGAGATGAGCAATTCTATAACTGGTCTGATATTTGGTGGTTGACTGCTGTTCGAGATGAGCAAGTCTATAACTGGTCTGATATTTAGTGGTTGACTGCTGTTCGAGATGAGCAAGTCTATAACTGGTCTGATATTTAGTGGCTGACTGCTGTTCGAGATGAGCAATTCTATAACTGGTCTGATATTTAGTGGTTGACTGCTGTTCGAGATGAGCAAGTCTATAACTGGTCTGATATTTAATGGTTGACTGCTGTTCGAGATGAGCAATTCTATAACTGGTCTGATATTTAGTGGTTGACTGCTGTTCGAGATGAGCAAGTCTATAACTGGTCTGATATTTAATGGTTGACTGCTGTTCGAGATGAGCAAGTCTATAACTGGTCTGATATTTAGTGGTTGACTGCTGTTCGAGATGAGCAATTCTATAACTGGTCTGATATTTGGTGGTTGGCTGCGGTTCGAGATGAGCAAGTCTATAACTGGTCTGATATTTAGTGGTTGACTGCTGTTCGAGATGAGCAATTCTATAACTGGTCTGATATTTGGTGGTTGGCTGCGGTTCGAGATGAGCAAGTCTATAACTGGTCTGATATTTAGTGGTTGACTGCTGTTCGAGATGAGCAATTCTATAACTGGTCTGATATTTGGTGGTTGGCTGCGGTTCGAGATGAGCAAGTCTATAACTGGTCTGATATTTAGTGGTTGACTGCTGTTCGAGATGAGCAATTCTATAACTGGTCTGATATTTAGTGGTTGACTGCTGTTCGAGATGAGCAATTCTATAACTGGTCTGATATTTGGTGGTTGGCTGCTGTTCGAGATGAGCAAGTCTATAACTGATAATGTTATGAGAATATGTTGTTAATGAACAAGAAACTATAACCAAATCACAATGATGTTATCGCTCAATATGAATGATTCTTTCACATCTGCGATTGTTTCCCTGATCTGTATGTTAATTATCTAATTTTTATCTTATTGTGCAAATGTTGTTTTAACCAATTGTTCTTAACGCGGGCCATATACTAACCACCTATGAGGGCCAATGAGTATTTGAAACTGAGGTGGGTGGGACACAGAAATGTAGCTATTTGAAGGATAAATAAAAAATTGTGTATCTCGATACATATTACAATAACAAGTTGTATATCTCGATATGGCCATAAGAATACAATTATTTGAAATGAATAGCTACAGAAAGATCATACGAATATCATGAACAGAAAAAAAATCAACA